>OZ010640.1:2868569-4068569 GCA_963932165.1 Pimpla rufipes
CTCGCTGAATAATTAAACGTGTTTTGTATTTCAAAAACATCGCGGAATCGTTATTTATTCGTATCGTTTATTTATACTACTGGCTCCCGATATGACGAAACTATTGCTTTGCATTCGGGGGGCGCTGTAAAGCTCTACACTTAAATAATCTGTACAATCGTCGTACTCACTCGCCATTCATTCGATGATCTAAAAAAAAAATTGCCTATCGTACCTACAAAAAAATACGACTAACGTAGATATACAAAGTCTGTCAATTGTTTCCAAGCCTTCCGGTAAAAAAAAAGTGTAATCCGTTAGCACGTTACCCGCAGCCTTTGCAGCGCAACACGCGGAGGAGGATCTGGCGGTGAACACCACATTTTGCACAGCTAATTCGGTCCGTTTTGCCATCCTAACGATTTTTCTAATCTCTGTCATTTGCTGCCCACACCGAATATTTTTACAATTGAAAAAATCGCCAGCCCGACGATTTTTTAAATCTTTGTCATTAGTTTCGACTCGGCCGAATATTTTTAGAATTGAAAAAATCGCCGGCCCGACGATTTTTGTAATCTTTGTCACCAGTTTCCACTCGCCTGAATATTTTTAGAATTGACAAAATCGCTAGCCCCACGATTTTTCTAATCTTTGTCATCAGTTTCGAGTCGGCTGAATATTTTTAGAATTAAAAAAATCGCCGGCCCGACGTTTTTTGTAATCTTTGTCATCAGTTTCTACTCGGCCAAATATTTTTTAAATTGAAAAAAAAAAATCGCCAGTCCGACTATTTTTCTAAACTTTGTTATCAGTTTCCATACGGCTGAATATTTTTCGAATAGAAAAAATCGCCAGCCCGACGATTTTTCTAATCTTCGTCATTAGTTTCTAGTCGGCCGAATACTTTTCGAATCATTGGAAAAATTGCCAGCCCGGGAGAATAAACCGAGTTTACAGTACCGAATGTAATGATCATCGCCAAAAAATGGTCTCCGTGAATAAATAGTCGGCGGCGAGCGCTCGATAATGTTATCAACTAGTCAGATCCCTCCGATCTCTTCTTTCTTCTTTTATTTTCCTCTTCTTTTTATATCCAGATGAAGGACCAGTAGAGGATGTTAAATATGAGAAAAGCAGCGGGAAAGACGATCCTGCTGCGCTTGTCGATCCACTGGGCGATCTCCTGAGGCGTCATCGTCGTGAAGTTGTGAAGCTTCGCGAGCGTCGGCCGCCGCGTGAAGGATTTCGGGGGCGGCGGGGGCGGCGAACTCGTGTCGATCGTGACGACGCTGCCGTTCGAGTAGTCCTTCTCCTTCTCGTCGTCCTCGATTCTCACCGAGGGGATATTGATTGTGCTCGGAAAGCTCTGCGGACGTTTCGATGCAAATTGGTCAAATTGCTCGCGACGACGGAGAAAAGAATTTCGCTATTTTTATATGATGTTGAAGTTTGCGTCGTCGGAATGCAACGAAATTCAGAAAAAAAAGTATTCTAATTAACCCAAATGATGACTTTTTATACCTAATTTCCTCATTAAAAAAAATTCATCATTAAAAAAATGAATTCCAATTAACCCAAATGATGACTTTTTATACCTAATTTCCTCATTAAAAAAATGAATTCCAATTAACCCAAATGATGACTTTTTATACCTAATTTCCTCATAAAAAATTCACCATTAAAAAAATTAATTCGAATTAACCGAAATGATGTCTTTTTATACCTAATTTACTCGTTTAAAAAAAAATCATCATTAAAAAAATTAATTCTAATTAACCTAAATGATGAAATTAGAATTAATTTTTTTTCTCAATTTCGTTGCATTCCAATGATGCAAACTTCAACATCATATTTTTATCGCCCGCTGTTCGCACGTGCAGTGCAGATTGGTACTCACGTGCACAGTCAGATAATTTTGGCACGTGTAGTCGTGTTCGCTGGTGGTTCCGTTGTCGAGCGACGACCACGACCGCGATCGCTCCAGGCCGGTTGTGTTTTTGTGAAATTGCTTCCTCGCCAGACGCGGAGTCAGCGTGGATTTCAGAATGTACTTGCTGTTGACTTTCTTCAGTGGGACGTTTTTCCTGAATTCATAATTTGATTGTCACGGGTTTCTATAAAATCTAATATTTTCAGATCGTTTGCAAAAATGTTAATAATTGACACAAAGCATTGAATTATGGGAAACATCTAAAAAAAATCTCGTATTTTTATCGCGAAGCCTATAAAAATAAATACTAAATGCCAAAAATCCAAAAACACCAGTAAATGTAGAGGCGAATCTGACCTACACTTTTAGTCGAAAATGGGCTTCCGTGATAAAATAATAGCTGTAGATAGCTAAATAATAGATAAATTAAGAATCTAATGTCCATTCAAGTCGTTGTAATTTCTCATGAATTCTCAAAAAGCTGTTGTTCATTCACTGGTGAGTGTTCAATTACTGGTGCATTCATCCTAATCAGTAATTTTTTATTGCAAGCAGATAAAGCTTTTTCATTCGATTTTTAATGTTAGATCCACAGAAATAAATATTTGTATGTCGTAGAATTGAGATTTGAGAATACTTTAGCTATTTCAAGTGTCAGGCTTGAGTGACAAGAAAAGTAAGTGGAATAAGCAGTTACGGCTGTCGGCCGTTATCCTCGTTAATCGTGTCATTGTCACGAGCGCAAATTGTCGAAGCGGAGCCTAGAGACGGCGGCTATAGCCGCGCGGGGGTCACTCACTTTCGTCGATAAATCGTGTTGACGAAGGCGAACTCGACCATCGCGGCGAACAGAAATATCGTGCAGCCGAGGAACCAAATTTCGCTGGCCTTGATGTAGGACACCTTGGGCAACGAGTTCTCCACCTTGGAGGCGAGCGTCATGAACGCCAGTATCGTGTTTGTCCCTAAAACCGAAGCCAGGCTCTCGCTAACCGATCCTCTTCTGCAAATTATCGTTTAGCTGCGAGAAACGCTAATTTTTCATTTTCTCTTTTTTTCATCCTCGTTTTTTAATTTTGCCATTTTTATTCTATTTTTTTTAAACCACGAAATTTAGAGAATCAAAGGGTCGAATTTATAGTCCCAAGTTTGAACTCAAGTTTGTATTTAAGTTCCAACTTTTTTGGAAATTTCCGACTTTTTTTTATTTACAATTTTTTTTTAATGTCTAACTTTTTTTATTTCCAACTTTTTTCTTTAATTGCCAACTTAAAAAAAATACCCAACTTTTTGCTTTAATTTCCAACTTAAAAAAAATTCCCAACTTTTTTCTTTAATTTCCAACTTAAAAAAAATGTCGAACTGAACTTCGAACTTAAATTCAACCTTGAGTTCCAACTTAAACTATACATCCGACCCTAAATTCTAGCGAAAAATCGCTTTTTCCAAAAATCAATTATCAGCTTCTCCGCGGTCAATTTAACGGTCGAGAATTTATTTACTCGCTTTTCTCGCGATATCGCGACTCTTACCGAGAACAATTCGCGGCGGACTGGCGTCCACGTGGAGCCAGAACGAGACCCACGATATGACGACGATGAGAATCGAGGGGATGTAGTAGTCCATCATGAAGAAGCCCATTTCTCGGGCCAGCTTGAAAGTGATGCTTATGGAGCTGAAGTTCCCGGCTGGAAATTCATATTTTTCGCGGTGAGAACCGGCGTTAATATTTACAGCGCTCCGCGCGACGTTACATAGGCGGCTTTGGAGTGGGGTAGGCGCCCTCGTGGGGTATATATCAGTGTCACGCAATTACCAAAGTGACCGTAGTGCTGCTGGGCCGCGGTGTAAGAGACCTCGCTCGAGTTGACCCATTTCTCCACCAGTCGATATTCCGTGAGATGCAATTCGTCCGCTAGGACTATCGGTGACTCGTCCCAACCGAGCCGCATTTCTTGCACGTTGTGAGTCCCTGTGGAAGGCAGAAAAAATCACTTTTATTTGCGTATGAAAAATTACAATTTGTTCTGAAATTAGAAGTGTTTTCGTGCATAAAATAAAAATTAAACCTGTGGTGGCGATAAATGAGAAAGATTTATTAAGACGATTTAGCGGTAAATGAGAAAAATTTATTAAGAAGATTTAGCGATAAATGGGGAAGATTTTTATAGAAGACTTAGCGATAAATGGGGAAAATTTTTGAAGAAGATTGAGCTATAAATGGGAAATATTTTTTATGAAGATTTGGCGATAAATAGGGAAGATTGTTTAGAAGAATTAGCAATAAATGGGAAAGATTTTTGGAGAGGATTTAGCGATAAATGGGTAGAATCTTTGTTGGAGTACAATTTTTTGGAGTACAAATCTTTGGAGTGCAAAAAACGTAATTCGCATTTGCGAAAATTTCGTCGTAGATTCAAAGCTTGTGCAAAATTGACTCACAACTCTCGAAGACCAGCGGACACTCCTGCACGTCAAAGGGAAATTTCTCGAGTCTCAGGCCGCAGTTGAGGATCGCCTCGAGTCTGTGATTGCAATCGTAGAATTAGAACAGCCTTCTCAAGGTAACTCGATATATTTTTGTTTCTGTTTCGTTAACCCGCTACGTGCCTCGTGTTCAAGATAACCATTCCCGAGGGGTCGATCGATATCAACAGATCCTTAACTCCGTTTCCCATTATCACGGAGCTGCGCTCGTTGGCCACGAACACCGTGGGCGTCCAGATCAAATCGTGAGCCGATTGACCGCCAAAAATGAGATTGAATTGCGGCGCTATGTCCGAGTACTTGAGGCGCGGGTCGAGGTAGCGAAATTGCAGCATCATGTGGACGTCAAATTGCTAATGAATGTTATTAATAATTAATATTATTGTTTTATTGGTGATTAATATGATTAATAATTAATATTATTGTTTTATTGGTGATTAATATGATTAATAATTAATATTATTGTTTTATCGATGAGTAATATGATTAATAATTAATGTTATTGTTTTATTAATGATTACTGATATTCATAATAATATTTGTTATCGTAGAAAAAGTAAAAAAATTTGATGAATTGTTTTACCAAAGTCTTAGCCATGTTGGACTTGATCGTGTATATGTAGGCTCGGGATACGACTATGGTCGGATCGCTGGCGTTGAATTCTCCAGGCGGCCGAACCATTTTGTCGTAACGACAGTCGTTGGTCAGCTGCTGCAGCAGTTCCGTCTGCGTCATGGCACCCGCCACGGATATCGATGGACAGCTTCCTTCATCTCTGCAAAATCGTTGGAACAAACGTTTTAGAAAATAATTGAAAATAAACGTAAATGAAAACGAAGAAATAAAATAAAATAAAAATGTAAGAAAATGCATAAAAACGCGTAAAAATATTTTTATTTCTCTCTTTCGAAAAAATATTCTTCCCCATCGACCTAAAATATTTAGTTCCTCCCATCAGGTATCACGGGTGAAATAATAGAAATCGAAAAAGAATTTTGTTAACCCCTACAAAATGTTTCAAAATTTTGAAAATAATCTATAATTTTTAATAGTACATTATGCTACAAGGGAGGGAAGAGCGCTATTTTCACCTCGTGCTCGTGCTGCCCTCGCTCCGCTCGGGCAGCAAACCTCGCACTCGGTGAAAATGGCGCTCCCTCCCGCGTAGCATACGATACTTTTTTTCCGACTAAGCTGAAATGCGGGAACCGGTGGCGGAGGGCGGCCGGGGGGGGGGTCCAGGGGCGAAGCCCCTGGTGGGGTCCGGGGCGAAGCCCCGGTGGGGGGTTGGGGGGGCGAAGCCCCCCCACTGAAGACACAACAATTTTTTTAATGACACTTAACCTCCAGTCGCTCAATCATACACGTCTAAGCGTTTCCCGCCCGTTGCCTAATGGCGTCTCTCTTAGTCGTTGCGAGCGCTGCGGTGGTCACGCTGAGAACTGTGAGCGGGTCAAAAAAAGTGGGCAAGATGCCCTAGGGAGCTTTGGCCGCTATTTCTGCCCGCTGCGCATGCGCACTGCTCGAAGTCAGAAATCGACTATTTTCCTCCCGCTTTTCAGGGGAGAAAACACGCCATTTCAGCGCAGTCGGGAAAAAAGTATGATTTTTATTGCTTCCTCTCATTCCCGTCTCTATTCCGGAAGTATATTCTTCCCATCAACCGAAAATATTTAGTTCCTCCCACCAGGTATCACGGGTGAAATAATGGAAATCAAAAGTAATTGTTTCTCATAGCCCTATAAAAATGTACAGAAATGTCGTAAATAATTTCAAAAATAAAATGCGTCATTTTGATTGCTCCTTTTATCTCCCCCTCTCTTCCGAAAGTTTATTCTTCCGCGCCGATCCCAAATGCTCAAAAAAGTCATAAATAATTTTTAAAAGTTAAATGCATTTTCATTGCTCCTTCCCCCCCCCCCCCCCCCCCCTCCCTTCCGGAAGTTTATTCTTCTCCGCCGATCTAAAATGCTCAAAAAAGTCGTAAATAATATTTTTTTAATTGAATGCATTATTTTGATTGCTTCTTTCCCCTCCCCCTCCCGTCCGGAAGTTTATTCTTCCGCGCAAATCTCAAATGCTCAAAAAAGTCGTAAATAATTTTTAAAAATTGAATGCATTATTTGGATTGCTTCTTTCCCCTCCTCCTCCCTTCCGGAAGTTTATTCTTCCCCGCCGATCCGAAATGCTCGCATTCCCACAGCTAATGGATCAGACGGTGCATCGGGAGCCGCAGCGCGAAAACAACAGTGGCGACCCTAACAATGCCGCGCAGCGCCCGAATTAATATTCACCAGCTGGCGCCGCAGGCAGCGCGAGACAACGGTTCATCGTTTCATTGTGCGCCGCGCGACGCGCACGCGGCGTGACATAAGTGCAGCTTTTATTTCGCGGAAAAATAAAAACACAAACGCAGCGCCCGTGTCACATGCCAGTTGACTCCGGGCTAGGCGAATGATAATTCAGCGCGAATATTCGACGAACAACGCGAACGACAATCGTCGCGGAAATCTGGTCGCCACCGCCGCGCGTCACGTGGTGCGCGCGCGATGCGTCGACGCGGCGCCACCGTCGTCTGTTTGTCATGCGCGGAACTGATGATGTTGAAGCTTGCATCGTTGGAATGCAACGAAATTCAGGAAAAAAATTAATTCTAATTAACCCAAATTATGAAATTAGGTATAAAAAGTCATCATAGCGATTAATTGCAACGATGATTTTTTATATATAATTTCATCATTTGGATTAATTAGAATTAATTTTTCTTCTGAATTTCGTTACATTCTAACGATGCAAACTTCAGCATCATCGGAACTGCGACGAGCGTCGTGTAAATTTCCCCGCCATAGTTCTCCCATAATCTTTGCTATTCTCGAGTCTCCCTCCGAAATCTCGAACCGCAACTCTTCCACCAATCTTATCTGGATCCCTGATCACTCAGGTATCTCAGGTAATGAAAGAGTTGATTCAATGGCCAAGGCAGCTATCCTTGATGGTTCCCCTTTCGATATTCGACTCCCAGCTTCGGAGTTATTTCCAATAGCTCGCCAAAGGTGCCTTTCTGCCACCAACCGTCACCTTTTACTCAAAAGTCCCTTTACGGGTAAACTCTATTTCAATTACTTTTTCAACTCCTCTCGGGCTCCTTGGTACGCGAAAGTAAAATATAAAAAGTAGGAAAGATCTAGTAATGTTCTGTAGAATGCGTTCGAACCATTATAACCTGGCAGTCAGCCTTTTTAGAAATAATATGATTGATTCTCCTAAATGTGTTTACGGATTTGAAAACGAAGACTTAAACCATGTTTTCTGGTCCTGTCCTCGCTTTGATTCTCATCGTCCATCTCTCATCGAAGAGCTGATTTCCATAAAAATATTTCCTCCTTTCAATATTGAGTCCCTCGTTGCTTCTCCCTCGTCTTGCATTATTACTATTTCGACGTCCTTCCTTGAAAAGTGCAACCTTTCTTTTGTTAATAATAATAATAATAATAATGATGATGATAACGATGATGATGATGATAACGATGATGATGATGATGACAGTAATGATCATGATGATGAATATAAAAAGTAGGAAAGATATAGTAATGTTTTGTAGAATGCGTTCAAACCATTATAACCTGACAGTCAGTATTTTTAGAAAAAATATGATTGATTCTCCTGAATGTGTTTGCGGCTTTGAAAACGAAGACTTAAACCATGTCTCCGGTCCTGTCCTCGCTTTGATTCTCATCGTCCATCTCTTATCAAAGAGCTGATTTCCATAAAAATATTTCCTCCTTTCAATGTTGAGTCCCTCATTGCTTCTCCCTCGTCTTGCATTATTACTATTTCGAGTCCTTCCTTGATCGGAGCAACCTTTCTTTTTAATTTGTCTCGTTTCCCGTTCAACATTTTAAAAATCGTCCCCATTCCCGCTAATCCCATATGGAAATAAAGTATATGCAAAATATATAAAATATGCATTCTAGATATACAAGATATATTTTGTCCGAAAACTTCTGTATGCCGAATATATTTAAGGATATATACGGAATATACGCAAGCGAAAAATATATCTAAGATATATCTCAAATATATTCAAAATGTATTTTTATTGTATTATCGTCCGAAAAGTTCTATATGTCATATATTTTCGTGTACATTTATTTTCCGTGAGGGATGCTGGTGTCGCCATCTATTGACATTTTGAACATGGCCGTATAGTGAAAACCAGAGCCAACCACAAACAGAAGAAGAAGAAGAAGGCGACGGCGGCGCCACCGGCGTCTGTTTGTCATGCGCGGAACTGCGACGAGCGTCGTGTAAATTTCCCCGCACACCGACAATATTGAGACTGAGGCCTGATTAAAGGGCCACCGCGTATTCTAATAGCGCGCGCGCGTCTTTATGGCATAAACAAACTGCACACACAACGAGCGCGCGTCGTTCGCGTCGTCATCCACCGCCGTTATTTACCAGAGTCGACAATGGCTGTTTGACTTGCGGCTGATGACGGGCGCGCTTTGTGCCTGCTCGCGCCGTGTTTGCACCCCTAGACTCAAAATCAATTTGCCAAATAAGCCCGCCCGTCGTGCCGCAGCCACGAGATAACGGCGTTTGCGCTCGCGTCGTCGCGTGTATTTCGCGTATACCTCGCGCGATGATTCACGGGGAGGCGACGAGTGAAGTTGGATTAAACACGTGGGGATCGCGTGATTCGTCACGAGAGCCGGCGAAGCTTTGCGGGTTTCCGCTGTTTTCCTTTACGAATTTTGCATAATTCCGGGTGTTATTTTTAGCGGGTGGTTCTTTGGTCTTTCTGTAGCTTAGGAATTTTTTATTTGTTGGCTTTTTTAGGTTAAGTAGATGAATTTTTAATCGCGAACATTTTAAAGCGGGGCGAAGATTGACTGCTGTTTTTTTTTTGTACAAATAGGTCGTGCGAGGAGGCGACGAAAATAATTGTCCGACGGATTCAACACGTGGAGATCGCGGGACTTGACCGTCAAATGACGCGTAAAAAATGTGCAATTTATTTGTGACCTATTATTTAAAACTGCCGCCAATTGCGCGTGTTTTTAGTTTGAGCCCGAATGATTGATACCTGCATAACAATTTCAGAAAATTATAAAAAATTTGTCTAAATGCTCGGTAAATATTGTATATCAGCTGATCGGCGTTAAAAGTCACGATTTTTAATGTTTAGCTTCAATATTGACTTACATATTTGACTTCAACGTAAAAAATTTGTGACGAATTTTGTGACGAAAAAATAAAAGACCGTCATTTCGCAACTAAACAGGTGTTTTGGTCCACTTTGGACCGTTACAAAACGCTTATAGAAATAACCATAATTTTTACTTCGACAAAATGGGCAAAAAAATGACGCCAAAAGACGGTCACTTTTTGTCTTTTGACCAATTCAAAAAGGACCGTCATATCGCATCTCTAGGGATTCGACACGAGAGCCGACGAAGCTCTGCGGGTTTCCGCTGTTTTCCTTTCCGAATTTCGAATTTTTAATTCCGGGTGCTATTTTTGGCGGCTTGATTTTTTTGCTTTTTTGTAGTTTAGGATACGAATTTATTGGGATTGTTTCGGTATTTATTTTTTAGGTTGCGTAGATGAATTAAATCTTGAAAATTTTGAAGCGGCGCGAAGATTGACTTCTGGTTTTTTTACGAATAGGTGGGGAGAGGGGGGAGGCGTAAAAAATTAGCCGACGGATTAAACACGTGGGGATCGCGACAGCCGACGGATCTTTGCGGCTTTCCATTGTTTTCCTTTCCGAATTCCGGATAATTCCGGGTGCTATTTTTGGCAGGTTCATTTTTTTTCCTTTTTAAGTAGATGAATTACATCGTAAAAATGTAAAAGCGGCGTGAAGATTGGCTGCTGGTATTTTTTTTTTTCTTAGAAATAAGTCGCGCGAGGCGACGGAAAAAATTGGCCGACGGATTAAACACGTGGGGATCGCGTGATTCGTCACGAGATCCGACGAAGCTTTGCGGCTTTCCATTGTATTCCTTTCCGAATTTCGAATAAATCCGGATGCTATTTTTACCAGGTTGATTCATTGGCCTTTTTTGTAGGTTGGGTGTCGAATTTGTTGGAATTCTTTGGTATATTTTTTTCAGGTTTTTTTTTCATGAAAAATCAAGTCTTAAAAACTTTAACGCGGCGATCGGCTGCCGATTTTTTTTTTTGCGAATGGATCGCGTGAAGTAAACAACGCGGGAAGCAAACCCGGATGGGTTTATCAGCGTTTAATAAATTTTCGCGGCTTTATCTCGCGCTAAGCAAATCTTGTAGTGTCAAATATTGTGCTGTTGATTAGACGCGCGATGCGTTGTCGATGTGCTCATCGTTACGAGCCGCGCGCGGCGCTCGGCTATTTCGCACCGGGAAGACGATTTATGTGATTTCGGGAGAAACCCGCGGGGCCGGGCCAACAGGTGTTCGCGAGTTACGCGAGAGACACTCGGGGCCGCGGCGGGAGGCGAATCAAGAAGCAAAATATCAACGTCGTTGTTGGTACAACTGCGACCAGCCGGAGAGTCGTTTTATTTACCAATACGAATAGAAGCAGCCGAAGGCAACACCCGAAACTCCACGTGAAAATTTGTAATTGAGAATCAATTAATTTCCGTCGTCGGCAAGCGAAGCAGCGTTTGTCTCGTTGGTCGTTAAAACGTATTTTCGAAATTCGTTTACTTACTCATGAATGTTATAGTTATTTATACCCAACAACAATTTTTGAAATAAATAAATAATAATAACAATCACATTTTTCAAATTATTTTTACATGCGAATCTTTAAATTTTTGTAAAAATGATAGTAATAAACCATCAATTTGCAATAATAATAATAATAATAATTATTATTATTATTATTATTAATAATAATAATTATTATTATTATTATTATTATTAATAATAATAATAATTATTATTATTATTATTACTATAATAATTATTATTATTATTAATAATAATAATAATAATAATTATTATTATTATTATAATGGTGGTGATGATGATGATGATGATGATGATGGCAATGATGATAATGATGACAATGATGATGATGACGATGACGATGATGATGATGATGATGGTGATGATGGTGACGATGACGACAGCGATAATAATTATGATGATATTGATGATGATGCTGATGATGATTTATCGAGTGATAATTGAAACGGCTCAAAAATAACGATGGTGATGATGATGACGATGATGATGACTGATGATGATGATAATGACAATGGTGATGATGATGATGATGATGATGATTTATCGAGTGAGAATTGAGACGGCTCAAAAACGTCGAGGGAACAATCAGAATTAGAATTTCGATTTCCGATTCGTCGGTCGCGCATCGATCCGTTATAGCTGCGTCCTCTGACCTCCAATTGCCCTTACGGCCGACCTTCGACGCAAAGTGCCGGCAATCGTTTATTTATCTTTTCTTTTTTTTTACGATCGCGGAAGCGGTTGCACACCGAGCCGCGTTCCAATTATCCGCTGCAAAGTTTTTGCCTCCCCGACCGAACGTTCCGGCATTGTCGAATACATGGATGGCCGAGCACCGAAACCGTGAGCGACTCTTTCGTCCTCGTTGGCCTCTGCGGTCCCTCTCGTCGAGTCTCGCGTCGCGCGGAAATATCGACTCTCGGCGACCGCGAACGAGTTTGCGGTTTTTCGGAAATTTTCCTCGCTTAACGTCTCGCAATTGACTCGTGATGATTTATAGGCGGTTTGGGATATTAAGAAAAAAAAAAAAAAAAAAAATAGCATCGTAAATCACGGCCTCTTTGAATTTATTGCCTGTCAATTTTCTCACCTCTGTCACGTAATATCGATATTTTTATACTATGGAGATTCCGTAAATGTCGTAAAATTGTGTCTTTGTGAAAATGATTGATAATTTCTTTTTTTAGTATTTTGTTTCACTTCCAGCGATGAAAAATAACTCAACTTCACCGACGCACGATTTTTCGTCGTATCTCACACGCGATTACGAATTATCATTTTTTTACGGCGCATCGAAAAAAAAAAAAAATCATTTTGAACCCACGGATTCCCAGTGCCTGGAATTAAAAAACGCGATCCGCGAGATCGCGTTTCCTGTCGTCGACGACGCGCGAATCAATTGCCCGCAACTGCATCAAGTACAGCGGGGCATCGAGGTCCCGTCTCTCGTTTCCATTCTCTAAACGAGCCGCGCGGCTCTCGGTGTCTCGGCTGTCGCGCACGGAAGACGGAACTCCGCGTCGTTTAACGTTTGATCCTCGTGTCTCGTGAGAAGCGCACATGGCAATAAATTGATTAATAGGAAAAGGAAAAAAAACACCACATCCCCAACACACAAGAAAGACACGTGTTGCAAACCACGAGTTGCAGATGAAAAAAAGACCCGCGAAAACCGTAAAACCTCTTAACACGAAACACGAGTTTAAAAAAAATGTTATCTCTTTCTTCAAATACTTATTTTCACTTACGACTTTGTAATTATAATTGATTAATAACATAAATAATAATAATAACAACATCGCAAACACAAAAAATACACGTGTTGCAAACTACGAGTATAAAAAAAAAGATCCGCGAAAACCGTCAAAGTTTTACCGCGAAACACGAGTTTTTTTTATTTTATCTCTTTCTTCAAATATAATTTTTCTTTTACGACTTCGTAACTATAATATAAAAAAAAGAAAAAACACCACATCGCCAACAGACAAGAAACACGCAAACCACGAGTAGTAAAAAAAGATCCGCGAAAATCGTCAAACTTTTTACCACGAAACACGAGTTTTTTAATTTTATCTCTTTCCTCAAATATCATTTTTCATTTACAACTTCCTAACTATAATTGATTAACAAAAAAAAACGCCACATCGCCAACACACAAGAAATACACGCAAACCACGAGTATCAAAAAAAGATCCGCGAAAACCGTAAAACGTTTTACCACGAAACACGAGTTCTTTTTTATCTCTTTCCTCAAATATCAATTCTCACTTACGACTTCGGAACGATCCCGGTGGTGTGAGTTAATCCAAAGAGCGGCACGACGAGCGGGAGAAAAAAAAGCGTCACCGCGGGAAAAGCCATATCCTTGGCTCCCTCGAGAGCGAACCGATGCACCGACCGTCTCGAACTGACGATTAGCGCGAAAAGCGCAGGTGGCCGAGGCGCTCGACAAGTCCCAACCGGCGAGAATATTTCCGCCAACGCAAACGGCGGTGGCGGCGGCTGCGACTCGTTGTTGCTCTCCCACTTGTCACGAGTGTTCTTAGCGCGCGGTCTGTTGCTCTGGTTGCGCGGGCTAAACACACAGCAGCCGCAGCAGCAGCAGCAGCAACGGTTTTATTTACATAGCTGACGATATCCGCACGCGGTAACCTCTGGAAGGAAGTCGACACACATAGCGAAGATCGCGCGCTTATGTGCCGAGGGATTAAAACGCCGTAAACGCCCCGGGATTTTTTGTCTCTGTTTTTCTCCGGCGTCACGTGCGTCGCGCGATCCGAAGGGCCTCGCGTGATTGCGCGTGCGACAAAGAGATGCACACATATCGGCATTGCCGGCACCGATTTGATTGAAATTGGGCTCGTTCGAAAAAGAAAAAAAAAAGAAGAAATATTGGATGTGGCACATTTGGCGTCCGCGATGTGTTGACGCGGATAATTCGGGTTGAAATTTTCTAGCAGACGACAAAAGGACGAATGCCGAGAAAAGTGAGAGTAGTGGCTGGAATTTCCTAGCAGACGACAAAAGGGCGAATATCGAGAAAAGTGAGAGTAGCGGCTGACGTCTCGGTTATAGAATCGGTCGGAACATCGTGAGGTGTTATTACAATATTACAATAGTTATTATGTGTTAATATTATAGTATTCATTATTAATAGTTATAATTAATGTATCTATTAATAACGATACAGTTATTTATAACTGTATAGTTATTATTATTATTAACTATATAGTTATACTTATTAATTATATTAGTCATTAAGTGTTAATGTTACAAGTATTATTAAAATACTAATTTATTTTAATAATTGGCGTCGAGGCGCTGCCGCGTCTCTCGATATCGGACCGGTCGGTTCGTGCGCGTTACGAGTGATTCTCTAGTCACTAATGACTGAAGAGTAAAGGCTTAGATTGAACGCGTTACGGGAATTTGTTCCTGCGGGAAGAGGTGGAGCCACGGAAGTTTTTTTTTTCGCGTGGACATATTCGATACTCGTGGGTGCAGATGCCAAGACACCCGAAATAATAATTTGCGAGCCGGCAGCCGGGTCGCCGCAGCGCGAGAGGAATATTTTTCAGACAGTAAGGTGCGGTTTTCATCGCCTGGCCGGTTTGCTGAGTGCAGTCGGTTGTTTGTCGTTTACGAACGCGAAGTCGGGACGCAGCCAAGCAACAATTTTTGTGTTGCGAGAAAGTTATCCGAATGGGTTACATGTGTCCGCCAAAATGTTAGCTGGTGTCCAAAAGTTAACTTAGGACATAGGAATGTATTAACTTTTGAAATATATTAATTTACATTTAACCATGACAACACAAAAATTGTAAACTTGGGCAGCCGCAGTTCGCACTTCTTTATCAGTCGAGCAGAACGATTTGTTTATCATGGGTTTCTATAAAACGTAAGAGTTTCAGACCGTTTGCGAACATTTTAACAGTTGACCAGAATGTTGAATCACGTGATGCACCTGAAAAAGTCTCGTATTTTTATCGCGAAGTGTATAAAAATAAATACTAAAAGCCAAAAATTCAAAAAACATCAGTGAATGAACTGACGAATCTAATCTACACTTTCAGTCGAAAATAGGCTGCGGCGACAAAATAATCGCAGCAGGTTGCTAAAAAATAGACAAATTAAGAATCTAATTTTCGTCCAAGTCATTATAATTTCTCATGAACTCTCGAAAAGCTGTTCTTCATTCACTGGTAATTGTTCATTTACTGGTGCATTCACCCTACGTATTGTTGAGACGACCAGAATCAGCACCCTATGAAGGGAAGAAGAAGAAGGACAGTCGTTGTTTGTTTATACTTCCATCTCCTTTATCCCTGATCGGACTCGCGTGGACCCCGCCGCCCGGTTTTTCCTTTGCGTCCGAGACGCGCCGAAGTTCGCAACGCGCAGTCGATGTATTCGAAATTCGAAGAATCAGAGGCGAAAAAGGATCGCGAGGAATTGCGAAATTTCGAGGAAACTGCATCAGCCGACCAGCCAAGCGTGACAATTATCGACGGTTATCCTGATATCTGTTTTCGGCGTTCGCCTCGCGAGGTTATTTTGCCGCGTTCCGAAAATCCCGCGCCTGCGCAGTCATCGCGGGTTTGTTTACGCCGCTTCCAGCCAATAAAACGAACGAATGATGCGCTTTCTCCCTCTTCGTCTCTGACTCGCGCGATTTTGCGTCGTATTGCGCCGGCGACGCGTCAAAACGGGCGGCACAAAGCGAAGATGTACTCGAGGTTCAGAGAATTGGTGACGAAAAAGGATCGCAGCGAGTTGCGAAAACTCGTGGAAACCTCGTCGGCCGACGAGGTGAGCCTGACAATCCGTCGATAACCCTGATATACGCCTTCGGCGTTCGATTTCGAGGTTATGTCGCCGCGTTCGTTTCGGGCTCGAGAAAAACACCTGTTGATCGGTATCGGAACGACGAATTTCGATGACAAACTCCGATAATTATAAATTTTTGTGTTTTTGATGTCTTTGTTTGAATTTTTACTCGTCCGTAGCTTTTCGACGCGCTGACGGCAAAATAAAGAGAAGACTAGTTATCAATTTTCGTACTTTTTAATTTTTTGTTTGCTTTTTTTTCAATTTTTTACTCGCCTGTAGCTTTCGAACGGGCTGACTGCAAAATAAAGAGAACGCTAGTTATTAATTTTCGTACTTTATTTATTTATTTTTTTCTTCTATTTTTACTTGATTGTAATTTTCAGACATGCTGACGGTGAAATAAAGAAAACATTAATTATACATTTTTGTACTTTTTTTTTCTCACCTGTAGCGTTCGGACGTGCTGACGGCAAAGTAAAGAGAACGCTGATTATCAATTTCCGTACTTCTGATTTTTTTTTTTTTTCATTTGCTTGTAGCTTTCGGACGCACTGACGGCAAAAATCTGCAATGCCGAAGCTCCGAGAATACTGGGCGAGATGCTGGGCGCATTCTCAGACTCGGAGAGCGCTCAGACCAAGAGGCGAAAAGTTGTGGAAGCCGTCTTGAAATCTCTGTGCAACGCCGAAGTCGCGACATCTCACGTGGATTCCATGGTCAATCGTATCGTCGTGGACTTTTCGCAGTACACAAAGCCAAATCTGGTGAAGATCGTTGAATTCTGCCAGGCCAGAATACGCCTCAACGATGATGATTTTATGAGGTGATTCTTTTCTGTTAATAAATAAAAATGTTCTCTTAGTCTGTTTTGTTTTGGAGGCAAAAAGGGTTTCTCAGTTTGTGTAGATTTATAAAAAAACAAATCTTTGCTCTGGATATTTTCCAGAAATTTTTTTATTTAATTTAATATGAGGTGATTCTTTTCTGTTAATAAATAAAAATGTTCTCTTAGTCTGTTTTGTTTTGTAGGTGAAAAGGTTTTCTCAGTTTGTGTAGATGTATAAAAAAAACAAATCTTTGCTCCGGATACTTTCCGGCAATTTTTTATTTAATTTGATTTGTCCATGCCCAAGCTAATAAAGAAATTCTTCTATATGAATAATTTTTAAGAACTTTTGCTCAATAACTTATGTAATTATATATATGTTTCTTTTCTTCAATCATAATATTCTATTCCTAAGTAATCGCAATTTTTTTTAAGTTGTGTAATTTGAATTTTTTAAAATTGTCATTCCTGACTTCATGCCAAAAATTGTTAATTTTTGTAAAAGGAGAAATCCGTTAATAAATTACATTTCAATTTATTATTATTATTACATAGCATGCCTCAATTGCTTCTGTAATTATCCAGCTGGAAAGACGTGTTACCTGCAGCCCTGGAGTCTCTACAGGACGAAAAGTATATAAATTACAAGGGCAACGAAGTGTCCGGCCTGGAGTACAAAACGCTCGTTGTCAAGTCGATCTGCGACAGTCCCTGGGAGACGGCGACCCTAATCTCGTTCGCAAAAATGTTTGGGTAATTATTTATTGATTTATTGATTGATTTATTTATTTATTTATTTTTACAAAAGAAAAAATAGTAGAAACAAAAGGAAATTTTTCTTTTAATTGCATTACAATTGCATTACAAATTATCTCCACCTTTTCAACAACCCTGCAAATGCAGCGAAATGTCACTAGAAAAGGATGACCACGAGCTGGTGATGAGAGGCCTGTGCGATAAACTGCCCGACTTGGAACTGAACGAAATTCCGCCGCTAGTTCATCAGTTACTCCGGCTGCAGTCCAATCAGGATGCTCGACTGGTTCTCGGAACGTTGCAAAAATATTTTGCCAAGCTGTACGCGGAGGCTGGCGACAGTCAGACTGCCGAGAGTTTCGAGGAAATCGGTAATGAAAACGTTGGAAAGATGCAAGAAAAAAATGATTTCATCGAGGTTTTCCAAATCCACTGTTATTACGCTAAAGTGGAAAATAAAAATTAAGATCATGCCGAAAATTAAAGAATTTTTTTGACCAGGCGTCGCGAGCCGAAAGGAGATAGAGGAAACGGAAAGCACAGTTCTGTATCACATTTACCAAGCGACAGCGGTGGATCACGCTAAGCTCAAGGATTTCGTGACATCCCTCAAGAAAGTGACCAACGCGCCCGAATATATTCTCGATCCGTTCCTGATGTCGGTTCTTCTGATGGTCTCAGATATTTACGACGATCAGGTAATTTTTCGAAACGTGGTTTTCTCGCCTCGCGGCCCGAAATTTGTCGTTTCTAATCCCTTCCGGTTCTGCGAAAGAGTTTTTCGATCGAGAAAAAAAAATAAAATAAAATAAAACAAAACGAAAAAAAATAAAATAAAATAGGCTGAAGGACCGTGGTCGATGGCCATGTACAATATGGACAATTAAAAATGATAATTTATAGGGTACGGAAAAAAGGTATAATGTAAAAAAATTTCTGCGGAACAGATTTTCGAGATACTGAAGAGCGCGATGTGCCGAAAAATCCACGACGACGAGAAACGAAGAAACAGCGCGTGGCTGAGAAGCGTTTTGACAGACGACTGGCGAATCGCCGACGTCGTCGAGCAGGTGATCACAAACAGGTAAAACGACGCGCCGAAAGGCTAATTTATTTTCCATATACATGATTAAAAAATGTAAGCGTGAGAAGATTAACGACGGTGGATCTTGCGACCGGTGAACTTTTTACGGGAGGATTTCAGCAACAAAGATCGTCACGAGGTCCTCAAAGCGCTGGTCGAGTTCGCGTTCGTTCTGATGAGCGGCGAGAGACGCGCGAGCACCGAGGATAGTCAGCTTCACGACATCGGCATCAAAATAATCCAGAGGTTGATTCGCAAACGGCACGAGATCGGCACGTCGGTTCTGCAGAAGCTGACCTATACGATAGTGGCCTACGGATCGGTGATAACGCCGTACACAGGTGGATAAACGTTCGTTCTCGAACTTTCGCGCTCGCGTGTTCCGTAATTTTGTTCCCGAATTTTCTGGATTTTCTTCTTCTTTTATCCTCCTGGCTTTATACTTACCCCAAGTGCCCTTCCTACATTTAATTCTCCAATAAGGAGGATCTTGAGTGCGTGGAAGTAGAAATGGGTAGCGTTTATGACTTTTAAACACGGACTTGTTCTTTGTTTATCCTATAATTCGTTTATTACTAAACGTTTAGTAAAAGTCGCTTACACATTATAACTAACGTAAAGTTCTTGAAATACATTTTTCTGTAACTTTATTGTAATGTAAAGGCCTTGAAATACATTTTTGTCAATGAATTTCATTTTAAAAAATGAAAAAAGTAAATGTAACGAGCTAAAGTAACGCTCGACATTTTCATCGTTACTTAGTACTCGTCACATTTACCTTTTTTTAATTTTTTTTTTTTGTTCATCGCCAGCAAAGTGTTTCAAGGACTTAATATTACAGATAAAACGTTAAGTTGCATACGATGTAGGCGACTTTTAACAAAGTTTAATCATTTCTTTTTTTATTTACTTTATTCCGTATATACGGGTCGTATCCCATTTGTTACTTCGTTGCAGCCACAAATTCCAGTTATCACGCGCTTTTTTTTAAAGAATAATAAACAAATTATAGGATAAACAAACAAAAAGAGTGTACTTAAAAGTAACGAATACTGCCTATCTGTGCTTAGGCGTAATCTGATTGGCGACGCATTCTCGCTTTTGCAGAGTGCCTGTCGTATCTGTGCCGAAAGCTGACGCTCATCGTGCTCGATTCCGAGGTGTGGGTGACGACGCTCCTCGAGCAACTCCTGGCGATACCCGGCGACAAAGCGACGCAGGTTCTCCACGCGATTCTCCCCCTGATGCCCGTGTCCCACACGATACGCAACTGCCTCGTGCTGGTGCTGCAGAAGGGTCTCTTTCGCAAGGCGACGCGCCAAACGGCGGTCATCGGGTTTCTGTTGCTCCTGAAGAACCTGAAGATCAGCCACCTCAACGCGCTCAGCCAGTCGGGCCAGAGTTCGAGCGCCAGCGCGTCGAGCTCGACGTCGATTCTCACGCAGGTCAGACTCGAGAAACGCGCCGTCTCGGCCAAGTCGAACGCCCGTTGCAACGAGGCGCTTTGCCACGAAGTCCTCAGCATTCTCAAGCGTTGCTTCACCCACGAGGTCGAGGTGCGTTTGCACCTGTACAAAGGTAGGCGAGCTCGCGATTCGTACCCGAAATGTCTCTAGCAAATCCTGCAACCGCAAAAACAACCAAAAATGACCGAAAAAAAACGACCGGTCGTTAAATACAAAAAAATACCATTGACTAGAGCCGAATGACCAAGAAAACGACCTTTGAAATTATTCTTGATTGGTCGTTTCTTCTTCCGGTTACAAATGATTGAAATAACCATTTCAATTATTTGTAACCGGTCATTTTTTCAATGAAAATCGGAAAATCAAATTTCAAATAGACAATCAAAACATACTACTAAAAGTTTGAATAGCCGAGTGGTCTACGGCGCAGAGCAAAATTCGGAACGTCACAGATTCGAATCCTAACTATGAAAGTTTTTTCTTTCTGAAATTTACATATTCCTAAACAAAAAGAGGTCGTTTGGATGATCATTTCCAGGTTTTCACTGAAGAAAACGACTTATCACAAATTATTGAAACGAACGGTTAATTCGACGGTCGTTTTCCGATTTTTCGTAACGAAAAAACAACTAATCAAGAATAATTTCAAAGCTTCTCTTGGTCATTTGGCTCTTTTCAATGGTTTTTTTTGCATTTAACGACCATTTAGCGACCAGCATTTAACGTCCGGCCGGTCGCTGGATCTGCAAGGGGCGCCGTAAAAATTGACTCCGAATCCCGCGAATTCGGCTGTAATCATCCGGACAAATCGATTCGCTCAGGTCTCTACGACGGCGTCGCGATGAACGCGGAACTGTCGGACGACGTGATGGACATGTTGATCGCTCATTTCAACGACTACCACGAGACCGACCAGGATGTCAAGCCGCCGCTCAAGTTTCATCTCTGCTCCGACCTCCGCGGGCCAGAGGCGGTGCTGCAGGAGCCGATAGGCGACCTGATATTCGTAATGCAGAGGATATACATAAAAATGGCGTCGAAGGACTCGCCGGCGCTGGACAGGGTGTCGGTGATCCTCGAGTCGCTCTGCAAGCGAATGACGCAGACTGAGCTGGAGCACCTGAATCTTGTAAATTGCTTTCGTCCTCCGGACAACCGTAGAAAATTGCTAGTTTCGGGGAAAATTTCGAACCCTTTTTCGATGAGATAATAATCTGGAAAAAAAAAGAAAAAATGTAGAACGCGCTGAATAGATTGATTTTGCATATTATAATTATAAAATTTTATTAACAAACTAATGAAAAAATTAATTGTTCAACAATTTACCCGACAATCCAACCTTTTTTTTTCAGATGCAAATTAATCATGAATTTTTCCGAATACGTATACATTTTTTCTGTATTTTGTCTAATTTTTTTAATTCCGGTTTTCGCCCCTCATTTTGCTTAAAAAAACGAAATTAAAAAAATTAGGCAAAGTTCTGGAAAAAAAAAAAAAAAATCATACGTATTAAGAAAAATAAATGAATAATTTTCAACCGAAAAAGTTGCGTTGCCGGGCAAATTGTTGAACAATTAATTTTTCCATTAATTTGTTAATAACATTTTGGAATTATTAGTATGCAAAATCAATTCTTTCAGCACCTTCTTGCTTGATTTTTTTTAGATTATTATCTAATCGAGAAGAGTTCGAAAATTTCTCCGAAACTCACATTTGACGGGACTGTACCGAGACGACTACCATAATCTCGTTGTTGGCCAATGCAATTTTTATGATATTTTCACGCGTTTCAAGGACGATCGGACGGATCTGCTGGACAACGTGCCGAAGTCACAGCAGAAGCTGCAAACCCTGACCCTGATGATCACCGTCCACGAGGCTCTCATGGCTTACAAGATCGGCAGCTGGTCCAAGGAAAGCTCGAACGTAGCTCAGAGCATAAACAGCCTCTTCAAGAGCTACAAGGAGCTCGTGGATTTCAGCAAGGTGCCGTGAATTCGAATTTTGCCTCCGTCGGAATTTCACCCGCGGCGAGGTCGACTGATCGCCGGTTTGATTTGCGCAGAGGGTCGCGAAGCCGAAGAGGAGCGAGGCAAAGGCGAAGAAGGACAAAGACGCGAACGAAACGACGGCGAGCAAGAAGGCCGGACGTCCCGGTAGCGTCAAATTGCCCGACACCGTGATGGATCTCGACACGATACACAAAATGCTTTGCTTGCTGTACGAGTGAGTATTTTTTTTTATACTCCCGACGCGTTTCGCGGCGACCAGCCGATTCGAGTGATTTCTATGTCGCCAATGTTCTCGAAAACGATGAAAAAAACATTTAACCAAATTTTGTACGTTGATTCTATCATTTTCGTCCAATGTCTTTTTCCATAAAATTAGCTAATAAGTTGTCAATTCGATAAATCAATCAATAAATTCGATAATTGAATAAATCAATCCAAAATTAATTTATCAATGGATAAATTAATTTTGGAAATGGCCTATTTTTCGCTTGGAAATTGTCAATCGAACTCGTGACGCGAATTCGAGATGACGAATCCTCAATTCGGTGAAAACGCGATATTTTTTTGCTGCGACCCGCGACCGAATCACGACGCGATAATTCGATTTTTCAGACCCTCCGTACCCTGGGCCACGATGGAGCAGGCGGCCTTTCTGAAAAAGAGGATGGACTTTCACCACTACATCCTGCAGACGGCTATCCAGCTGATCCAGAAAGCGAAGTCGCTGAAAAACGGCGATATCAAGAGACACCAGGAAGCGCACCTCAAGGACTATTTGGAAATCGGAGAGTGAGTGCGCGCAGATCTTTCTCTCCCTTGCGGTGATTCAGGCAAAATATTAGAGTTTTAGTGTTAGTCAGGATCTCTCTTTGGAAAACACGATTTATTTCAATATCGCATAAGCATCTGTATGATAAAACTGGTAATCAAGGACTCAAAATAACACATCAGCCCAATTAAGGTTTTTTTATGTGGAAAATATGTACACACTTCAAAGAGAACTTAAAAATCTAAAAAAAAAAAAATAAATAAATAATACGTATTCAAGAAAACAAAAGAATCATTTTCATAAAAAATTGTGTTATCGAAATATTTGTTAAACCATTTTTTTTCATCAATTTGTTAATAACATTTTAGAATTATTATTATGCAAAATTAATCTTTTCAGTACCTTTAACATGCATGCATTTTTTCAGATTTTTAGATCATCGAGAAGTGTTTGCAATTCTCTCTCATTTTTCTCGAATTTGTTGCGAAATGAATATTAGGCGCTAAAGCTACCTTACACAAAAGCGACGATATATCGTCATTTCAGCGCTCGATTTTAAGTGAATCCGATGTGCATTGCCAATCTACTTTAACGTTAAAAAACACATTTTTCGGCAGGCTGCTCTTCAAGCAAATCGTCTCCGAGTTAGAAAAAATCCGTAATTTCGATCAGCTTACCGGGGTGCTGGGCCTGGAATGTTTCAAGGAGTTGTGCCACCTGATCTGCACGTCTTCGCCCTCGGAACTTCCCCGATTTCTCAGCCGAACTTGTGAGTTCGCAGATTGGCGCGCGATCAATTTTCTTGTCTTGCGTTGCAACCGTACGAAACAAAAATAAAGACGGCACATTTTTCCGCAGGCGGAATCGAAACGTCGCGAGGTCTCGCCGTGCAAATTCGGGGCCTCGTCGCTCCTCTGCAGGCGCTCATCGAGTCGTATTTCCAGGAGGAAATGGACGAAGATTTGATACCGAAGAGAATACCCGCCATCATTCTCGACACGATGACGATTCTCTTACGCAGAGTCAGCTTCGAGGGCGGCGAGGCGAGCGCGATATTCGCGTGGCTGAAGAATCTTGCGCGGAAAACCGAGGTCGAGTCGACGATCGCGATCTCGTTCGTGCAGCTGCTGTCGATGATCGAGGAGCGCGAGGCCGAGATGGGCCAGACCATCGACGAGCTGTGCGTCGAGCTTTGCGGAAGACTCGGCACCATAGACAAGGTATATGTATATGTAATTAAAAAGTTCGTAATTCGCGCTAACGTGACCATTTTTGCCGAGTTATTCGACCTTTGAGTGTTCGTGGTTAACCGGGACAACCAGCAGTTCGTTATTTAGTATCGCGAAATTTGATAGTTTGTTGCAATTTGCTACGAGCGCCGCGACAATCTCTGTCTATTGTTCCTCTAGTTCGATTAAATTCTGATCACTCTACTGACACGCGAAAAAAAAAGAAAAAGAAATCTGACATGAATTCTTAAAGAGACTCGACAAAGCCGAGTCATACTTGACTTCTTACTTCAATTCATTTTTTTAGTTGTAAAGTTATAGCAGGTTGGCACACTGAAAAAAGTGAAAACTTGTTGAGAGTTTCGAAATAAAAACTTGTATTGCGGGAACCGATTTGACTGAATCGGGTATCATTCGAAGGAAAGGAAGCAAAAAAATTGCAGCTTATACGGTTATCCAATTGTTGGAAATTGCGGTTTTCATCTTCATTTTTTCAAAAGAAAAAAAACGCAATTTAAAAAAAATAGACAAAACAGCCAAATCATAGTTGATTTCATTTTTTTTCTCTTGTAGAGCGACGTATCGATCGCCGAGGGATTCAAATGTCTGACCGAGTCGTCCGCCGTCCAGGCGCATCCGGTGTTGAGCGACGCGATTAAGTGCAAATTGAACAACGCCGCGTGGCTCTTGGGACGATTGAAGGCCGAACAGCAGTGCATCGCGAGTGCACCCGGCTCGGGCATCGAGACCGGTAAGTTCATCCTTCCCCGTCCGACATTCAAGGCGATTCACGACCTGTAAACACAAAATTTCGACGCTCCCGGAATAAATCACGCGTTTCCCGGAACAGATCGCGAAAAATTGCGGGAGAAGGAGAGAAGCCTGTGCCGACAATTGTCGTACATCGTGAAGACGCTTCAGTCGCTGGCGAACGCGGAGATCGAACCCGGTCCGAACACAGACGCGACGTTCAAGAATCTTCAGCAGCTGTACAAACTCATCAGTGATTTGGCGAAATATTTTCTCGCCAAGTCGACGGCCCAGAATCCGGCTTTTCAGGCGGTCAAGTAAGACAAAGCGCAGTCGCCAGAAACAAATAATTCGGCCTTTGCAAGTGTTGCGTGGCGGCTTTTATTTTCCCATAAGAAATAATTTGCCGCGTTTGGGATCGTTGCTCGATTAATCATTAAAATGAATATTCCAAGTCAAGAATTATATTTATTTGCCATGAAATAATAAGTCGATAAAATGTATGATTTTTCAAAAGGCAAAACACGATTGTTCGATTATATAAATTATCACTGCGATGCGATGGAAATCAGGCGAAATCAAAAACAGAACTAAAATTCGGCGTTTCAGAACGAAAATAACAAATTCAAAACAGAACTAAAATTCGGCCTTAACAGAATAAATAATTTGGCCTCTCTTGCGAAAGACTGAACTATATATTTGAGACGAATTTGCTCACCTTTCGCGATTGTTTTCAGATTCATACAGTTGGTAGAACTCGCCGGAAAGTCGCTGCAGCTCACAGCCTACAATCTGATGTCGTACACAGCGGTAAAAAAAATCGTTATCGCCGTTTTACTCGCGCGAGACGCTTCAGCCGGCTCTTCTGTTTTCGCGACGATATACCAGTTACGATAATCGATTTTCCGCTTAACAGGACAATCAGAGCCGTCGCAGAGGCAAAGCCGATAATCACGCGCAGAGAAATAAAGTTATCAAGGAGACGAAAGCGATACCGAACGTCGTGCTGGCGATCGAAGTTTTTCACACGGACATCATGAAGCTCAGCCGGAAAACTGGCGTAAGATGAATTGAATTCGCCACAATTTCCCGATATTCGTGGGATTTTTGCCTTTTGATGAAGCTGAACGTAAATCTCTCGACGTCGGTTTTGGATAAAATTCGACCATACCCATGACTTTTTTTTTCTTTCTTCTAGATTCCATTGGAAAAATACGTCAAGCAAAGCATAACTCGGGACTTCAGGATAAAAAATGTTGAACTGTCGGAAGGTCTGGAGCAGCTCGACGTAAGCCTGGTGAGGTCGCTTCTCGCGCTTTTCGAAGAAAAATCCACGATCCCGAAGGTTTGCGACATTGGCATGACATTCTCTGGTATTTGCAGCAAGTGATGACGCAGAATTCGACGCGGGCCAGAACGCCGCATTTCGACGAGACGAGTAACCAGAACGACAGCGACGACAGCGAATCCGGTGCGCCACGTGCGAAAACCCCGAGGATGGAAACTTCACCGTAGTAAACCCGGAAAAAGATATATTCACGATAATCAACACGGTAACTCGTCATTTATAAACATCAACTGTGATTTTTCCATATTTAAACAACAGAACATTTCTTTTTAATTAATTAACGCCATAAACAACGTCCGTAATATGAAGAAAAAAAAAAAAATCAGTTACTCGATCAACATCAATCTTTTCTTTTCCGCAAAAAACGCGCCATTCTGTATTATTCTACACGAGTTGAACAAAAAAGGGAAAAGCTCAGCAGGTAATCTAAGCTCGCGCCTAGCAAACAGATAACTCGTCTTATCGCCCCTCTCGGTGCGAATAGCGATGAACTAACCACCGAGGCGGCGGAGCGTCGCAATTGCGTCAGCCAGTTGGTTGCGAGAATCGGGGAGCGACCGACGGGCAACGACAAAAGTCGTTCGTCGTATCGACATGCGTCAAAAGTCGCACCGGTCGCGAGGTGCTCGGTGAGTCCGGCGCACGTCGTGCGACGTATCAAAGCCGCTCGAAAATGACGACAGCGCTGAATCCCCCGGCGCCCGGCGGAGGCACCGAATCCGCGTCGAACACCGAGTTCACCGTCCTCAGGTGCAGCCACGAGTGGACGATAAAGAACTTCAGCTACAACTGGATGAAGGTGGGCGAGAAGCTCGAGGACCCGAACAAGTTCTTCGACGAGGCCGACGACAAGATAAAGTGGCGCCTGTTCGTCTACCCGGGCGGCTGCAACGATGAGAGCAAGGACTACGTGTCGGTGTTTCTGTCCCTCGCGGCGAGCTACAGAGTCGCGGTACGCGCGAAATACAAGTTCTACATTCTCAACGACAAGCGAGAGAGGACGAACATGTGGGAGGTCGGCGAGACGCCGTACGAGTTTCTGCAGACTTCGGACGCCGACTCGACGGCCTACGGGATTCGCCGATACGTACTGCGAAGCTTCCTCCTCGACAACGCGAACGGTCTGCTGCCCGACGACAGCCTCACGATACTCTGCGAGCTGAGCGCCTCGACGATCGTCCCGAGCCCCTTGGCGCCCACGAGCGGCGGCCTCCTGCTCGCCGACTGCTGGGGCACCACGAAGATCGACCTCGCGAAGGTCACGTACGTCTGGACGATAAACAACTTCAGCTACTGCACGCAGGCGACCGCCGTGTCGATGAGCTCGCCGATATTTCCCGCCGACGCCGGGAGCAAACCGTGCTGGAAACTGGAGCTCTACCCGAGAGGCGAGACCGACGCTGTCAAGGACTTCCTGTCGCTCTTCCTGCATCCGGGTAAGGCGAACGCCAGCGACGTCCAAGCTACCTACAGATTCTGGATCGTCAATGCCAAGCGCGAGAAGACGCATCTGTGTTCGGCGGACACGCCCTATACGTTCGTCAAAGGCAAAACCGGTGGTCATGGTTTTACCAAATACATGTCGCGCGAGGAGCTGCTGAAGAAGTCTACGGAATGTCTGCCGGACGGGAGGCTCGTGATATTCTGCGAGGTGACGTACGTCGCGGGCGTCACGAGCGTCGCGGGGGACAACAAGCCGGCGGCGCTGACGATGCCCGAGCGCCGTTTGCCCGACGAACTCCGCGAACTTATGGAGAAGTCGACGCTGAGCGACGTCACGCTGGTCGTCGGCGGGAAGGAGCTGAAGGCGCATCGGGCGATCCTCGCGGCGCGCAGCCCCGTTTTTCGGGAGTTGCTGGCGAAGAGGGGCGAAGACCGGGTGGAGATCGGCAACGTCGAGTACCATGTGTTCAGGGAGCTGCTGCGCTTCGTCTACACCGACGACGCGGGCGATATCCGCGATATCGCGGCCGCGCTGCTCAAGGCCGCCGACAAGTATCGGCTGGAGAGGCTGAAGGTCGCGTGCGAGGAGGCGCTGTGCTCGATGCTCGGGATCGAGAACGTGGCGAGCATGCTGGTTCTCGCGGTCGAGCACAAGGCCGCGCAGCTGCGGGAACGCGCGGTGGACTTCGCGAACGCTCACGCGGCCGAGGCGATGAACGACGAGCGCTTCAAGTGGCTCTTCTTCTCGCATCCGGATATCGTGGCCGAGCTCGCGCTCCAGCATCTCCTCGCGCTCAAGACGAACGACGAGACGAACGAGCGGCTGCTCTTCGACAAGGAACAGAGAGTGAAGAAATAAGCGTTATTTACATAAGAAATAAGAAACAAGCCGACAGAGATGTCAAGCGTTCGTTACTTTTAGATACACACTTATTTTTGTTTATCCTATAATTTGTTTATTATTAAACGTTTGGTAAATGTGGCCTACTTGTCATGTAACTCAATGTTTGAACTTTATGAAAAATCCTTAAAATACATTTTTGGCAATAAATTTTGTACGAAAAATCGTGCATAGTAAATGTGACGAGAAACGAGTAACGTCGAAAGTAGCGATCGTTACTTCTCTTCGTTATATTTACTTTTTATGATCTTTTTTCATGAAATTTATTGCCAAAAATGTGTCTTAGAGATTTTTCATAAAGTTGAAACATTGAGTTATGTATCGCGTAGACCACGTTCACTAAACATTTAATAATAAACAAATCATAGGGTAAAGAGAAAAAAGTGTGTATTTAAAAGTAACGAACGCTTGACATCTCGTAAGCCGAATGGGAAATAAGAAATAAAAAAATATGCCAGATAGTAAATAAGAAATAAAAAATATGCCAAATAGTAAATAAGAAATAAAAAATATGCCAAATAGTAAATAAGAAATAAGAAATATGCCAAATAGTAAATAAGATATAAGAATTTGATACCGAATTAGCGTACACGTTCCTGAAACACTGTGCCGAAATCTAATAACCGATTCAAACGAGACTGACGCACTGTGATCAAAAGATATACACGAGGATTTCTCGCGGTTTTGTAAAGAATAAACGTGAGAGGTACAAAAACGTTCGAAAAAAGTATATAATTTATTCGCGCACCTAGATCACACGTACTTATGTATTATATATTCGACAAATTGATCAACGGTTGATCGTTGTGGGGCTTTATGCGGCTGACTGTGTAGTTGAGGAGATGAAGGTCCTGCATCAGCCGCGTCAGCCTCTTGAAGTGCCGCTCGGTGTAGGGAATCATCGCCTCGAGGGAGGAAGCTAAACCCGCCGTCTGCAGTTCCTCGCTGCCTACGTCGTTCAACAGCGAATTGATTACCAGCTGCGAAACAAAAGAAAGGAACAGTCGTTGAGACTCTCGATAACGAGGAATATTTTTCTATACGATAAATAAGACGAGATAAGTAAAATGCAACACAGCAGAAATTCGCTATTACGAATCGAGCTAACGAATCGTGATTGAAGTGTTTATTTGGGGATTTTAATCGATTAATGAGTGAAATCAACATTTCGAACTATTTCGCAAGTTAATGATATTCATAAAATGATCGAACTTAACAATGGTAAAGACACTAATTTAATAGGGTAAAACTTTTAATTTGTCACCAGTTACGACAATTAATAATTATAACATTGCGACAATTAATAATTAAACTCTAACTTTGAACGATTGTAATATATTTAAGACATGATTGGTTTCTGGTTGACTGAAGATTTTTATAATATGCTTGGTTCCAGTCTTGTTATAAAATCGTGAATGATTATATTGCGCAGCTTCCGATTTGTCAATTGTTCCGGATCTGCCTCCGATTTGTCAATTGTTTATGTATATATTTTCGTTTAATTGTTTATGCATAATTTTTATAACATTGTTCTATTTTCCTATTGAGACTTCTCTATTGCGCGATCTATAAAATTCCATTGTACAAAAATAAATCAAATAAATGAACAACTAAAAATTCCAGGCATGTTATAAAAATACGTCGTTCAATAGCGAATTAATTACCAGCTGCGAAGCAAAATACGAACCGTCGTCAAGACTCTCGATATCGAGGAATATTTTTCTGTACGATAAATAAGACCGCGAAAACTGCCCACCTGAGCCGCGTGAGCGTTGCGACTGTTCGTGTTCCACGTGACCGCGCATCTCAGCAGCGCCTCCTTGCGATTCGGCTTCAGTTCCCGAATAGCCTCGGTCAACTTTTCCCGCCCCTGCTTTATTATCCCGTCGACGATTTTCAACACTTGATACGGACGCTCGAGCTTCAGCGCCAGTCGCAGGGCCGCGATGAGCTCGTCGGCCTTCAGCAAATTCGCCAGTTTTTGCTCCTCCAGCACCAGCTGCTCGCGCTCCGCCGTCTCCTTCGCGCGATTCTCCTGCGTCACGTCGCGCCAGACGACCAGCAGCGAGTCGCTGCCGCCGCTGATCACGTGAGTCTCGTCCTTGCTGGCTGGAATTGCGAAGAGGAAAGGAAAAATTATGAGCTGATGGGTGAGGCTCAAAATAGTTAACAACCAAAATAGCGAAAGGCTAAAACAGCGAATTTAAAAATAATGAACGATCTGAATCTAGAATGATCATCGTTATGAAATTCGCAATTTCAGCCATTCGCTATTTTGATCATTCGGTATTTTGATTTCATTTTAGGGTGAGGGTCAAAATAGTTAATAAAGAAAATAGCGAAAGGATAAAACAGCGAATTTAAAAATAATGAACGATCTGAATCTAGAATGATCATCATTATGAAATTCGCAATTTCAGCCATTCGGTATTTTTACTTCATTTCAATAAAGATGTGGGTAAAAATAGTGAATGATGAAAATAGCGAATGGCTGAAATTGCGAATTTGATAATGATGATCATTCTAGATTTAGATCGTTCATTATTTTTAAATTCGCTGTTTTAGCTTTTCGTTATTTTGATTATTAACTATTTTGACCCCCACCCGAGCTGATTTAAATGCTCCAACAAAATACCGATAAGATCTTTTTTTTTAATAACAAATTTACGCCACCTGCGAGCGCCCACACTCTGTTCTCATGCTCCTCGAGTGTAGCGACGCACTCGGAAGTCTTGACGCTCCAGAGCTTCAGCAAACCGTCGCCCCCGGTCGTCAGCAGTTGCATTCCGCGCGAGAGGAATTCTGCCCTGAGCACCGACGATTCGTGTCCTTCCAGAGTCTGTTTTACAAACAAACAAAGCAAAAAAAAACTTTCCAGTAATCATTTAATTAATCGAGGCCCACCTCACGATTTTTCTTATTTTTTTCCCTCTCAATCCCCCCATTCATCTATTTTCATTTTTGTCGATAAATCTTTTCTTCGACTCATGACGAATCCGCGTTACCCGCTGTTACGAATCGAGCTAACGAAACGTGACTAAAATGTTTATTTTGGAATCATCAAGATTTCGAACTATCTAGCGAGTTAATTATGTTGATTAATCAGTCGAATTTAACAATGGCAAAAACACTAATTTAATAGGGTAGAACTTCTTATTTGTCACCAGTTGTGACAATTAATAATTATAATATTAAAGTTATACTTAGACTCTAAATTCAAAGTCAGTATTTCAGCGAACTTACTGGGAAATTGTGAAAGAATGTCTTCGCAATAATTCGAATGAGAAATCTGACAAACAGGAATAAAAGTAAATAACCGACGCTGTCGGAAACTTCGCATCGGATGACTTATAAATAATCCGACGCGAGGGTGTTAAACCGGGATTGGAATGTGGGAACAGTAGGAGCGCAAATTATTTGATTTATTTATTGTATAATAAATAAATATAGATTCCTCATTCGAATTATTGCGAAGACATTCTTTCACAATTTCCCAGTAAGTTCGCTGAAATATTGACTTTGAACTTAGAGTTTAAGTATAACTTAAATATCATAATTATTGATTGTCATAACTGATGACAAATAAAAAGTTCTACCCTATTAAATTCGTGTTTTTACCATTGTTAAATTCGATTGATTAATCAACGTAATTAACTCGCGAGATAGTTCGAAATCTTGATGATCCCAAAATAAACATTTTAGTCACGTTTCGTTAGCTCGATTATTAACATTTTGGTAATTAAATACAAAGACGAAAAAATGGCCAGAATGTAAAACTCGCCTTCAAACAGTTGAGCTCGGTGAGCGACCACAGCTTTATCGTGCAATCCGCCGATGTGGTGAGCAGCACCTGATCGATCGGCGAGAATCTCACGCACCAGACGCCCCGACGATGTCCCCGAAAAACGCCCAAAAGCTGCAGACCGTCGGTGCTCCAGAGTTTGGCCGTTTTGTCCTGCGAACCGGTGGCGATCAGCCGATCGTTCGGCGACACCGCGACGCTGTTTATGTCTTTCTGATGCGCGAGCACCGTGTGCTCCGCGTTAAGCGCGATGTCTCTGTCTGAAAAGCACACGAAGCGACTTAGAATCTCGAGATCTTTGGCCGCAATTTTTTGTACACAATAAATTTCACGAGGCGAGACGCACCGGTTGGCGAGATCTTTTCCGGCAATTTCCACATCTTCAGGCACGAATCCTGACTGACGGAGGCGAAGAAATGCGCCGTCGCTTGTGACAGAGCGACCGAACCCACCGACGCCGTGTGACGCACGCCGCAACCTACGCAGGACATCTGCATCGTCTCCGTGTCCATCAGCCAAACTCTCACGCTGTTGTCCTGGAAGTTGTTGGAATATTTTGTAACGAATTCGGGCAAGTTTCGCGCCTCTTACAAAAATTACAGCCATGTTCTAAAAATTACAGTCACGTTCTAAAAATTACAGCCACGAACTAAAAATTCCAGATGTTATAGAAATTCTAGCCGGGTTATAAAAATCCCGGACTCGTTATAAAAATTCCAGACTTGTTATAAAAATTCCAGACCTGTTATAAAAATTCCAGATATGTCATAAAAATTCCAGTCTTGTCATAAAATTTCCAGGCTTGTCATAAAAATTCCAGACTAGTTATAAAAATTCCAGATTTGTTATAAAAATTCCAGATTTGTTGTAAAAATTCCAGATTTGTTGTAAAAATTCCAGATTTGTTGTAAAAATTCCAGATTTGTTGTAAAAATTCCAGATTTGTTGTAAAAATTCCAGATTTGTTGTAAGAATTCCAGATTTCTTGTAAAAATTCCAGATTTCTTGTAAAAAATTCCAGATTTCTTGTAAAAAATTCCAGACTTGTTATAAACATTCCAGACTTATTATAAAAATTCCAGACTTGTTATAACAATTCCAGATTTATTATAAAAATTCCAGGTTCATTACAACAATTCCAATCTCGTTAAAAAATGCCAGGCTTGTTATAAAAATTCCAGCCAATCGTAGAGTCGAACTCGTCTGTACTGTTACTGTACAAAACTTGTGCGATTGATTGAGAATAGGAAACGATTCTGTCGCGCAGATTTTTCCGGCGAATACCTTTGCCGACGAGACGAGGAGATTCCGATTGGCCGAGGACGTCGCGAGCGACAGAACGAGATCCGTGTGTCCGGTGAGAAGCTGGCAGCTCATGATCGTCAGTTCGTACAATTTTATGTCGCTGCTGTTGGTAGCGACTGCCAGATGGCTGCCGGACACCCCGAGGTAGGCGATGTCCAGAATCTCGTCACTGTATCCTACGAACTGAAAGTCCGATCATCGCAATCGTCGAACGTTTTTTTTTTTTCACTGGTCGTTGCGCGAAAATTCGATCTCACCTGTTTTCGGCATTCGAACGTGTCCAGGGCGTGAATGATAATGTTGTGATCGGCCGTAACCAAAGCGAAATCCTTGCGGCTGGCGTTGAAGAGCAACTGCGTGACGGAAAGGCCGCCTTCCTCCTTCGCCGCCGGCACGATCGAATTCGTCTGAGCATAAACCTCGCGTCCGGTGTTCATCTCCCAGATTTTTACCGCGCCTGACGAAACGCGCGAATATTAGTCCACGACATTATTTTTGAGTCTCGTAACATTATTAAAAATCCCGTATCAATTAATCTATTAAAATATTGAAAGCGTCTTGTCTGACGTGAAGTCGGAGGGAAATTGAGAGAGAATTACGTAGAGGTCTTGATGAGATTTAAAAAATGAAAAAAATCTAGTATATGGAAGGCGCTGGAGAGTTTATTTTGGCACAATAATAATTCTAAAATGTTATTAACAAATTACTAAAATAAATAATTTTTCAACAAAATATCCAGCAAACTCTTTTTCTTGTTGTGAAAATGATTTTTTTTATTTTTCTGCATACGTACAAAATTTTTCAGAATTGTTTCTGATTTTCAATTTTAACATAAAAAACGCAATTTTCTAACATCCCAAAAAAATTCGGAAAAATTCGTACGTATCCAGAAAAATAGACAAATCTTTTTCCTAACGAAAACAAATTCGGTTGTCGGATATTTTGTTGAACAATTATTTATTTCAGTAATTTGTTAATAACATTCTTTAATTATTATCGTGTCAAAATAATCTCTTTATCACCTTCCATATGCTAGATTTCTTTCAGATTTTGATCTCTTGGAAAACTGTTCGTAATTCTCTCTCAATCCCCTCGTACTTATGCGACGTCAGAGAAGACGCTCTACTACCTTAATCAAAAACACTGTTGCAAATAAATAATTAATAAAAAAGAAATAAATAATTAATAAAGAAGTAGCAACCAGCAAGGCTACAGTTGGATCGACAATTATTTCGAGGCGATTTACCTTTTTCACCGGCGCTGGCGGCGTATATATTGCCGTCTTTTTTCGTCTTCAGCTCCACCGGCAAAGCGGCGTCTTGCGGCAGCACGAAGACGCCCTCGATGCCCTCGTAAGCCGGCAACACCCGGATCGACGTTCCCCGATCCATGTCCCAGAGAATCAACACTTTGTCCCTTCCCGAGCTGCGGAAATCAATCGTAACGAGTAAAGCGAGAAAAATCGGCCAACCCAACGCTCATCGAAATCCATGCGGATTTATCCCCAAAATACCTGACCAAGTGGACGCCGTCCTCGTGAAAGGCCAGCGCGGTTACCACGCTAAAGTGACCGGCAAGCGCGAGTTTCGTCTGTCCGGTTTTCGTGCTCCAGCCGTGAATCTTCGTGTCGTCGCCTGCCGCGAGGAGAAGCTCACGCGCCGCGTCCGGATGACGCGCCAGGACACTCACGACCCCCTGAACGCCCTTTAGACTGTGAGTGCAAGCCTGATGGCTCAGATCCCAGAGCCTCACGGCGCCATCGCTGCCGCCCGAAGCCATTGACGCGCCGTCGTTGAACAGAACGATCTGCGCGACCGGCCCCTTGTGGATCGACTTCCATAGCTTGACGACCTTTCCCTCTGCAATCGGGATTCGTTTTTTTTTGTGCCTTATATGAAGCATTCTCTGTCCATTCAGCGACTTTTTTCTTCGACCCTCTACGATCTGCTCCATAATTGGTAATATCAAAGTACCGGTAAAGGGCACTCTATGTGAATTTTTCCAGATTTTGAAAACTATATTTCAGAAAATGCTGTTTTTCTTTCAAACGCAAATATCTCGGAAACTTGAACTTACAAAAGTACAAGAGCTTAGTACTTAAAAGGAGGTTCGGTGAAAAACGGCAATCGAAGATAAAAATCTGAAATTTTTTCAAGATGTAGGGAAGGCCTTCATAGATGCGTATGCAAAATTTGCGATGGATTTACCGCACAGTTTCCGAGATATTAAATGGTAAAGTCAGTGAATTTTATACGTGTTTAGTGGATCAGAGGCATGATATCTCATATTTCGATTTTTTTCTAATACTTAAATCCAAGATATAGTTATATAAAACACATGATTGTGTTCGTTAGATATAACTGTAAATGTAACTCGATTTCTCTATCTAGACGTCACAGGCGAAAAATGTATTAGATCCAATAAATATTTTTTTTCCTTCTCTTTCCAATGAGACTTGTTGCAACAATAATTTTTTTTGTTACTTAAAAACAAGGTTTTAGCCAATAAGGAGATAAGCTTCACCTCGCCAAGTCCACAATTTGAAGAGACCACTTTTGTGATGAGTCACCGCATGAATGTTGTCTGGGCTCAGTGTGAAACTGTGTATGGTGTCTTCCTCTTGATCCTCGTCCGTTTCACCCAGCCTACAAATGACCGTTCCCTTGTTAACCAGGACAACCGAAACGGTTCCGCCATTCTGACACAGCAGGTGTTCACCGTCGCTGCTCCACTGCGAAACCAAAGATCCTCTTTCACCGTCCTGGAATTTGACGCTCGAACGCAGCAAATTTTTGTTCTACTCACGCATATCCTTCCGCCTGTGTAAAACGCTCCGTGCTTTGATTCAACCGCAAATCTGTGTACGAACAAATAAATAAATATATAAATAAATAAATAAATAAATAAACAATAAATATTTTATTTAATGGCGCCAACTGCCAACGAATAAACGAAAAAAAAAACGCCGTCGCTTCACCGGTGAGAAAAATTTGAAATCGCGAAGGGCGAAATTATCGCTCATCGAAAAACGAGAAAATATCCTAATAATAACAATAAGACACCCGTTCGAATTTGCTGCATTTTTACGCGGAACGCGCGCGACATAACCTCAAAAGGAAAATGATAACGGCTTAAGACGCTCACGAAACTTGTTGCAAATACGTTAATAAATAATCCGCTACTCACGCTTCCTTCAAATTGTGTCCACTCATGATTCATTAGTTATTACGAACGAAATCGCGGCAAAATACTAAATACACACGCCGCTTTCGGAGCGCGAGGAGTGCGCAACGTCCCGATTGTTTTCAAACCACGTGCGCGTCCGGGACTTTAAATTGATGGTAGGTGAAATCTACTCGGTTGGTAACAAAACCGTAAACAATTATTCTGAAAAATACTGAACGTTTTTAGGCAAAAATTCATGCGTTTTTCAATTCTACATGATATAAGGCTTTTCTTTCTTCTAAAATATATAAAGTTTCCTAGTATTATTGTTCCGAAAATGATATTTTCTATCTCTCTCGCACGCACTGAGGTTTCGCTTCCCCTTAGCGAGGTATCTACTCAGTCGGTAATAAAAACTGTAAACAATTATTCCGCGATGCCCAACGTTTCCGGAAAAAAAGAAAAGTTTCACTTAAGGGCATGTGAAACATGTACCACGTGACACGTGAGTGCGAGAGAGATGTGAAAATTTGTCTCCAGTTACCGACAATTCTTTCGGAAGTGCGTTTTGTTTATTTATTACTCCCAAATTGTAATAGGAATGCACGTATCATGTGTGATTTTTAATTATGTAGTGCGTGAATTAGTCGCTTTTCTCAGTTTTTGTCGAAAAATCGAAAAAAATCGAATTTTTCATTACAGATTTCTCTGCCGGTAAGTGATCTGTAATTTTTTTTATTCCGACGATGCCCAACGTTTCCGGAAAAAAGAAAAGTTAATTCCTCTTTCGATGCTGAATGACATAAGACTTTCATTTTTCCTGGCATGTGTCTAGATTCCCTGTATTGTTGTTCCTAAAATGTTTTTCTATCTCTCTCGCACACTGAAGTTTCGCCTCTCGCTTCCTCGCCATCTGCAGTACAAATTGGTGCCTTCGCTGGGTCTGTGGGCGACCTAACCTCGAATTGCTTCGCGAGATCGGCGAACGCGCGACGAAAAAAGTGATCGAACGTCCGTCCGATCGATCGCCGAGGACAGCAGACGATCCCGATTGACCGCGGAGGACGCCCGGCGTCGATTGTTTCGAACGAGAACGTCTGTCATGGCTCTGCTGGCCGCGCAGTGCAGAAACCGTGCGTTTTGGAGCAGGTTGCTGCCCCGCACGTCCCTCGCACTGTCGCAGGGAATACCGGATCGCGGGGTCGCCGTGCGATCGGAAAAGTTTCCGGAGTACTCGTTGATCTACGACTTCGACAAGATCCGGACCGCCAGTAGATTCAACCGATTGAAGAAAAAAGCAACGGTCTTCACCGCCGCCGCGGTACCCACGTTTTACGTCTTGCAAAACTTCACCGGCATCGTTTCACCCGAGACGGTGCTAACGTTTACGTTCTTCAGTGAGTCGACGATCGCCGATTACTTACGCTACATTTTCGGGGATTTGTTTTTATCGAAATCGTCAGTTCCTATCGCTCCGAAATTAATCTAAACTATGTTTTGTTTTTTATTTACTTTTTATTTGTAATTTTTCTTATAATTGATTTAACGATAATTTCTCTTGCAGGTTTCTTGAAACGATTTATTGATTACAAAATCGTCCGTTCCTATCGCTCCGAAATTAATTAAAACTATGTTTTATTTTTTACTTACCTTTTATTTGTATTTTTTTTTTTATTGAAGTCGCAATTTAACGATAATTTCTCTCGAAGGTTTCTTGAAACGATTCATCGATAAAAAAACGTCACTTCCTATTGCTCCGAAATTAATAAAAACTATGTTTTGTTTTTTATTTACTTTTTATTTGTAATTTTTCTTATAATTGATTTAACGATAATTTCTCTTGCAGGTTTCTTGAAACGATTTATTGATTACAAAATCATCCGTTCCTATCGCTCCGAAATTAATTAAAACTATGTTTTATTTTTTATTTACTTTTTATTTGTATTTTTTTAAATTGGAGTCGCAATTTAACGATAATTTCTCTCGAAGCTTTCTTGAAACGGTTCAACGAAAAAAAATCGTCACTTCCTATTGCTCCGAAACTAATTTACACTATGCTTTGTTTTTTTTATTTACTTTTTATCTGTAATTTGTTTTATGGAAATCACAATTTAACGATAATTTCTCTCGTAGATTCCTTGAATCATCGATGAAAAAATCGTCACTGCCTACCGCTCCGAAATGAATAAAAACTGTGTTTTATTTTTTATTTACTTTTTTGTATTTTTAAAAATTGGAGTCAGAATTTAACGGTAATTTCTCACGCAGGTTTCTTGAAACGATCCATCGATAAAAAATCGTCACTTCCTATCGCCCCGAAAGTAATGAAAACTGTAGTTTTTTATTTACTTTTTATCTTCATTTAAAAAAGTTTGAATCACAATTTAACGATATTTTCTCTCGCAGGTTCCCTGAAATGATTCATCGGTAAAAAAATCATCATTTCCTAACGCTCCGAAATTAACAAAAACTGTTTCATTTTTTATTTACTTACTTTTCGTGTAATTTTTTTTTAATTGGTATCACAATTTAACGATAATTTCTCACGCAGGCTCCGTGCTGACGGTTTTCGTCCACTCTTGCGGCTACCTCTTCAACAACGTCGTCGGATATATTTACCTGAAGGACGACGACGAGACCGTGAAAATCTCGCTCGTCGGCTACTGGGGCGACCGAATCGACATCGACACGAAGCTCGACAACATCAAGGCGTTAAGCGACGAATCGTCGCGCTTCAACAATCCCTGGTACCGGCGGATACGACTCAACGACACGAAGCAAACCTACAAACTCTATCACACAGCCGGGGCGATCCTGGACGAGAAAGTCTTCAGCGTTATGTTCGGAAATGTAGAATAGAAGGAGAAAGTAACTCTGTTTAATTTCACTGTATTTATTTACAAAACAAGATTTATGCGACGTTCATCGTTAAATCGAGCGATTTATTTACGCTTAGGCTTGAGCGGTATCCATCGGTAGTGAGCGTAGGCGCGATTCGCCTCGCACTGCTTGTGAAGATCCACTTTCTTTCTCACCACGCGACCCTGAAACGAAAACAACAAAAAACGCATCATTTTATTTTTATTCTTATTTTCTTGGAATTACCTTACAAAGAAAAGTTGTTGGCAACAAAATGCGAATAATTCAGGCCATTCGGAACTTTATTTTGAATAACTTCGAGAATTCGGATTTCCGACATTCTCGATATTTATCATTTTCCTCGATTCTCTGCTTTTTCAATGCCAATGATTTCACTCGTCTTTCCTACCTGATTGTGAGCAGCGTCGATCAGTTCTCTAGCCAGAGCCACGTGGAACGGCGTAGTCCTCTCTTTTTCCTGGGCACTTTTTATCAGCCAGTTCATTGCCAGAAAACGTTGTCTGTTCCAGAGAATAGGAACGGGGACCTGGAGGAAAAAATATATAAATTAGTGGTTGTTTATTGCGATTTATACCCTTGCGGGTTTTTACATTTATGTCATCCCGCCCAACAATCTCCTTAAATGAATATTTGCATTTTCAGTTTTTCCAGTTTCTCTTAGGATCGAATTTACAGTATCAAGTTTGAACTGAAGATCCAACTTAAGTTTCAATTTTTGTTTAAGTTCCAACTTAAGTTTCAAATTTTTTTTAAGTTCCATCTTAAGTTTCAATTTGTTAAAGTTCAACTTAAGTTTCAATTTTATTGAAGTTCCAACTTAAATTTTAAATGTTTTTTCAAGTTCCAATTTAAGTTTCAAATGCATTTTTAAGTTCCAACTTAAGTTTCAAATGCATTTTTAAGTTCCAACTTAAGTTTCAAATGCATTTTTAAGTTCCAATTTTTTTTTCACTTCCAACTTAAGTTTCAAATTTTTGTTCAGTTCGAACTTAAGTTGAAACTTCAGTTGGAACTTAAAAAAAATTAGAACGTGATTTCAAACTTCAGTTCAACTTTGAAATTATAAATTCGGCCCTCATATATATTTCTTTTTTATTCATTCTCATCTCGCACTTCAATTTTCGCTTGTTTCTCCAAATTGTATAAAAATGTCCTAGACGTTCGGTCGATTCACCTGATAGTGACTGCCGCCCCTCTTTATCGACGTGAGCTCCATTACGGGAGTGGCATTGTCAATGGCTTTGTACAGAATCTCAAGGGGATCGAGAATAATGCTCTCTTGCTCTTCGGGCTTGGCGTTGTGATACCTCTTGAGTTGCATTCGTTTGATGTTCCCAAACGCGTCCGTCAATTCTCTTCTCGCCACAGCTTTTTTCCCCTTTCGCATGATGTAATTTGTGAATTTCCTGTGGGTAAAGAAAAAGACAAAAAATATAAAATTGGCGAAAGCACTTGGAAAATTTGGCATTTGAAGCCTTGTTGATTCACATACTGTACGACTTCGTCGTGGAACTCGGAGGACGTTTCGCAGGTGAGAGCCGGTAAAATCGGTTGATGAGCTATCTCGAGATCCTCGCCGGATTCCTTCAGTGCTTCTTGCGCCTCCTTCTTGAAAGTCGGTTTGATGTAACTGGCTGGAAAGATGCTGTACGATCTTGTCGCTGCCGTGACATTTGCGAACCTGTAAGTCACATTCGTTCGCTGAGCAATGGAGACGATTGACGATACCTTCCTTAATAATTCTCATTGACACTGGTAGAAAACAATCAAATGGACAAAATTCTGATGGAAAGGTAATCGGTTCAAACAGGTTTCAATCGCATTTTGTCCGTTTGATTGGTTTTAATCGGATCTTTTCAGAGGCAGTGATACTTTGCTCGGAACTTCTTTGCCCAATGCTAAACGCCTACAGGGCTGTCTCTCTCACACCTTTCTTTCTTCGATTCTCCTGAACAAACGGCTTTAAGGGGGTGTAGGATCTGTACGGTGAAAAAATGACCCTTTTTACCCATTTTTTTACAAGATTCAGGTAATGTATTCTAAATTTAATGATTACAGCATTGTAGAGCAACATTTCAAGAACATCATCTGAAAATTTGAGCGAAAATGATTAATAACTAACATTGACAACAAATCTCCGGAGACGCCTCTGTAAAAAGTGGTTTTGCGGTGACAGTCTTAACTGGTGACTTGATTATCCGAATTAAAAAAATCAAGTTGATTTCATTAGTTTATGAGTTTCCCCAGGTAATGCTATTTTTTTTATTTTTTTATTTTTGGTAACGCTCGAAAGTAAAAAACGCAATTTTAGCCACAAAAATTGGCCAATTTGATATTGTACAAAAAAAAATAAGAACAAATTTTTTAAAAACTCGAGAGCGTTACCTGATGATTTATATAGAGAAAGAGTGTATCAAGTTTGAAAAGGATTGGTGCAATAGATTTTATGGTACAACCGTCACTGACTTTTAAAACATCAAGTGTAGGAAAATCGCTTTAAAGTGAACACTTATATACATATCGACACAGAGCCTTGGATGGTTAAAATTTCATATCTCTGTCAGTTTTGCTCCGATTGCTCTAAAAATTGTATACAACATTCTTGAGATGTTGAGCATCAATAAAAAAAGAATTAAAAAATTTGAGGACCCAACCCCCCCCCCCCCCCCCTTTAAGAATCGGGGAGCCAGAAGATCAGCCCAATTCTGCCATGCTTCCGCAAATTCCATCAAAATCTCAGCTCTATCCGCCGTATATTTTGGGAGAAAATAACTTTCAAAATTTCGAAGTGAGTATCACTGCCTCTTAACCGGGGTAAACATCGCGAAGTGAGGTTATGTTCGCTGCCGGAAAATCGTGGATGAAGCTGTTGGGTTCGGAGGAATCGACGTGGAATTGTCGCACTTCCCGGGGAGATAAAAGAGCGATGGAGAGTAGAAAAGTACCTGACAGGTGCCGCAGCCTTGATGATAAACGATAATCGCCCCGCGAGCGCACCGACGTTCGCCATTTCGCCCAATTCGACACTCACTTGGGAGTCGGATTCAGATCAGGCTAGGTTCGCCCGACGTCCAGCACTGACGACGCGGAGTCTTCAATTTTGCGGAAACATATATGAACGAGATATTCCGATCAATCGATTGTTAGCGACGATAGTTTTGGAATTAGCTGAGTTCGTGAAAACTTGTTACGATTGTCGCGGAAAATGTTCATCCATCGCTAAATATGTCATAACAACAATGCAGATGTTATTATATTCCGACATATTTTAGGCAGAGGAACGCGCAGGTTTCATTGAATGGAATTCAAACCACAATAATCTGGCCCCGTTTAAAAGATCCGATTAGAACCAGTAAAACGAAAAAAAAAACCGATTGAAACCTGTTTGAACCGATTATTTTTCAATTGGAATTTCGTCCAGTTGATTGGTTTCTATCAGTGTCGATGGGGATTACTAAGCAGGGTTGTTAAGTTATATAGATTTATAGTCGAATTTCCACTCGAGACGCTTAATTAGATATACGATTTATATTTATAGTAGCATTTTCATCAGCGTGTGTTTGCCGTTCGTGATCAGTCTAAGACCAAGATCGTAAAACATAAAACAAAACAATATCAACGGCCTGCAATGAAGTTGGATTGCAAGGTAAATCCGTAATTTAATTTTCTCGGAAACAAATCTATTATCTTATCTTGCAGAAACGCTCGGATCGAACAATAGTTGACCGATATATTTTCGGTAAATATATAAACAATATGAACAGTATTAAAACGGACATTTTTTACTTTAGCAAGGATTTTTAACGGGTTTTCCTTTTTAAAACATTATATATATACATATGATACTAGTGAGCGTGATTCTCGCGAATAATTATTAGTCACGTCAATTTAGCGTGACTCTCGCAACTAACTATAAGTCACAACAATTTTGTGTGACTTCAACGAAAAAAATAAAAGTCATGCGGACTTTGTGTGACTTCCCAAGTAACAATTTTTGTATTGTTATGGAAAAGTTATCCGAATGGAATACATAAGTCCGCCAAAATGTTATCCGAAAGCTATCCTATGTCCTAAAGTGAACTTTCCGATATCGGTTATCTTACAAATAACATTTTGGCGGACATGTGTAACCAAGTCGGATAACTTTCTCGTAACAACACAAAAATTGTTACTTGGGTTTAAGGGCATGTGAAATACCGACTGTGGTAATAAAAACTGTAATGAACATTTTTTCCGTATATATGCATCTACAGCTAAATGAAGAAATTCATTCCCTGCGTTGGTGAAATCCGCAGGGAATGAATTTCTTCTTTTAGCTGTAAATGCAAATATCCGTTAAAAACGTTCATTACAGTTTTTGATACCGACTGGGCTCGACGTGGATGTTTCACATCGCCTTAAGGGCATATGAAATACCGACTGCGGTAATAAAAACTGCAATGAACGTTTTTTACGCATATTAGTATTTGCAGCTAAAAGAAGAAATTCATTCCCTGCACTGGCGAAATCCGCAGGGAATGAATTTCTTCTTTTAGCTGTAAATGCAAATATCCGTCAAAAACGTTCATTACAGTTTTTTATACCGACTGGGCTCGACGTGGATGTTTCACATCGCCTTAATAGTGACGCAAAAAACGGCGAAAATTTGAACGACATTCTTTCGCGGGTCCGCGCGACGAGCGCGGAGAAAAGGCGGCGCGCGTGCGGCTGCGCACCGCGCGTTTCTCTCCCTGTTCCCCGATTTATCGCGAGTTTTCGTCGCCGCTCGCACGGCGCGGAAAAGGGCTTTTTTCGTCGGCGCTGCACCGAGCAGATAAGCCACTCGGGGGGGACCCCGCACAGTTATCCCCGCGTTTCGTCGCCCGCACAGCCCGAGAGGAGATCGCGGTTACGGTCACGATATCGTCGTCGGCAGAGAGCGGCAGCCGCCGATATATAAGTAAAGCACGCGCCGCACGGGCGAGAGACGAGAGAGAGAGATAAACCGGGTGGTGTGCGAACGCGAAAAACGATGCCTACCTCGGGCAGCGCATATGCCAGGTTGATGATAAGCTCGTGCGGCGAGGTTTCCTAAGAGGAGCTGAGCGCCTTGACAAGTGGTTTTTCCGCGCGACCAACGAGACGCCCGGGGGGGGGGCGACGCTTTTCACGAAGCCTCCGCGATGGCTGAGAGCCAGGGAAATTCGTCGAATCAATTGAATCAAGGTAAAAACGATCGATCGTGAACGTCCCGTCCGTTTTTCCACGAGCCTCGCGATCGACGAACCGCCGAACGACGAACATAACCCCACTTTTTCAGTCGAAATTTTGTTGTCGCGCTGTCAAAAAATCGCGACTATCGCGATTTGGGAAAAAGTGGCGAGAATAAGATTTAATTTCATTTTTCATTTCATTTTTCATTTCATTTTTCAAAGTCGGGAATCGAGGGTCATCGTCGCTTCGTCGTGGCGAACTCGGCGAATTTTAAGGTTTCACAGTTTGTCGCTTTTTGGCAGGTTCGGGACGAGCCTTCAATTTTCAGCGCATGGATTTCCGATCGAACAATGATATCCAGCAGGAGATGTCCGGTGAGTTTTGAAGGGGTTTGGTGCGATTGCGATGATGGGATTGCAGAAGCAGTGGCGGAAGTAACGGGTTTTCTCGTTGGTTGTTTCAGCGGAGAAGCGACGGCAACTCAAGCTCAGCTTTCCCACACAGAGCAACAGGCCGCCGATAACCAATTCCAGTAACTCGACAAACTCGACGAATTCGAGCAACTCGAGCAACTCGAGCAATTCAAGCAATTCTACATACTCCAATTCCACGGGGGCATCGGCGCGCCCTTCTTTAGGGTAAATTGGTCACCGTTTTTTCTGACATTTTGTTGTCTGTGTTTTTCATTTCTTTATTCAAGTTTCTAGACTTTAAACATATTTTTTGTTGATTTATTTTGTGAATTAGTTAGATTTTGAATGTTTGAAATAATTGTTCATTGCTCGATTCAAGTTTCTAGACTTTCAACATTTTTTATTTATTTATTATTTTATCTCATGATGAGATTCGGAATGTTTGGAAACAATTGTTCATTTCTCAATTACAATTCGTACGGTATTGGGACATCTAGACACTCCTTTTTTTTTACTTGATGTTCGTCTTACATCTCACTGTTTTTTACCCACAAATAAGTTTCTAGACTTTCAACATTATTTAAATATTTATTATTTTATCTCGTAATGATATTGTGAATGTTTGAAACAATTGCTCATTTTCCGATTCAAGTTTCTAGACTTTCGACAGTTTGTTCAATATTCATTATTTCATCTCATAATGAGATTCTGAATATTTGAAACAATTGTTCAATTTTTAATTCAAGTTTCTAGACTTTCTACATTTTTATTTATTTACTATTCTATCTCATAATGAGATTCCGAACGTTTTAAACCATTCTTCATTGCTCAATTTAAGTGTATAGGCATTCTATATTTTTTATTTATTTATTATTTCGTCTCATAACGAGATTCCGAACATTCGTGAACGTCTGTCTTTCCTCCACAGTCTGTCGCGACCGAACTGCACCCCGCCGGCCGCACCTGTGGCGCCGTTGCCTCTACCTCCGTTACCTATACCGAAATTGACCGCGCGACCGCGGCCGATAACGCAACGCCAGGGCCACTTTCCCGACAAAGCGCGCGACAAGCTGCGAATGTGTCAGTCGATGCAGTCGACCGGCAAGCTCCAATTGTCGCCCGATTGCGTTTACGATTTCACGAGCGAGGATCTTCAGGATCAGGGTGAAATCGGGCGGGGCGGTTTTGGTACTGTAAATAAGATGATTCATAGGGTAAGCGATACCTGCATGGCTGTGAAGGTGAGTCGCAATTTCCCGCTGAGCTGTAACGAGATTCTCGTTGAAATTAATCATCGCAACTTCGTTGGCTCCCTAAACCAATTGCTTTCGTCTTTCGCCTCAGAGAATTCGCTCGACCGTCGACGAGAGGGAGCAAAATCAATTATTGATGGACCTGGAGGTCGTTATGAAATCCAACGAGTGTCCGTGCATTGTGCAATTTTATGGAGCCTTATTTAAGGAGGTGAGTAGAGCTTATCGCGGGCGATGAGCGAAAAACTCGATGTTCGTTTTAACGTCTCGTGTTTTTTTTTGGGCTGTGCCTAGCTATCTGAATACCGGACGAAAACGTATACCTTATTCGTCTGGAAAGGGGCCAAATTATTGCTAATACGGGTTTGATGTGATTATTCATTCATCGGAACTTGACATTTTTTTTTTATATTTCTGGACGAATAATATACGGTTTTTCGTCCAGATAGATATCGCAGGTTGGTGAAGTCTATATGGATGAATAATACACGACTATTCGTCCACAAAAACATGCTAACGCAGAAATATTCTGCTTTAGTGAGGAATTTTAACGGGTTTTCTCTTTAAAAACACTATATACAGTACTAAGCCGGACATTTTTCACGTTAGAAAGGATTTTAACGGGTTTTCCTTTTTAAAACATTATATGTATACATATAATACTAAAGCGGAAATTGTCAGCTTCTACTTCACGAAACATACGAAGCGCTCAGTCGATATCGCGACGTGAATTTTTTCGACTTTCCGAACGAATAATATAACACAATTCGTACGGTATCGGGACGACTAGACACTCCGTTTTTTTTACTTGATGTTCATCTTAACGTCTCGTGTTTTTTTTACTCGGTGTTCGTCTTAACGTCACGCTATTTTTTTTTTACCCACAGGGAGACTGTTGGATCTGTATGGAGCTTATGGATACCTCGCTAGACAAGTTTTATAAGTTTATTTACGAAAGATTGAACAAAAGGATACCGGAGTGCATTCTCGGCAAGATAACCGTGGCGACGGTGAAGGCTCTGAATTACCTCAAGGAGGAGCTGAGGATCATCCATCGGGACGTGAAACCGAGCAACATTCTGCTCGATCGTCGTGGCAACATCAAACTCTGCGACTTCGGGATCTCCGGGCAGCTGGTCGACTCGATCGCCCGGACTCGGGACGCCGGATGCAGACCCTACATGGCGGTTAGTCGAAAACCGGGAATTGCAAACCGTTTCTGTTTTTGGTGCAATAATTTTTGCACTCTCTCTTTTCAAGCTAAATTTAATAGATATATGTGGGGCAATCCACTTATATCCATATATTATTTTATAATGTTTTTGATAAGTCTATAAAAACATTATAAAGTACACAAAACGTAGAAAAAAATGTTCCCCTCTCGCTTGTCGAACAAAAATTTCGTTTTTGTCGTATTTTTCAGATTTTTCAAAGATTTTGAAAAGGGAGCGCTTTTCGTTTAGCTTTAAATATTAATAATAAAAAAGTTAACAAAAAAATCGGAAAAAATGTCTACATGCATTTTTTTGTCGAAGAATAACATAAAATCGCGAGCTGATAGAAGAAGGCGCGATTTCGCCGTTGGTCGAGTTGGTATGGATTCCCCATATATTATATGAAGGTTATTCGGAAAGCGTGGATTACAAAACGTTTCTATTTTTTCCTACCATCATTTTTGCACTTTTCCTTTTCAAGCAAAATTGAATAGATATAATCTACAGGCCGGTTAATAGGAAGGCGTGAATTAGAAAACGTCTATATTTTTTTACTGCCATCATTTCCCTACTTTTTTTTCAAGCAAAATTTAACGAATAAACGAAAAGAATATTTCTTTAAAATCCCAATTTCCACCGTTTCAGCCCGAGCGAATAGATCCTCAACGGGCGCGAGGCTACGACGTCCGCAGCGACGTCTGGTCGCTCGGCATCACGTTGATGGAGGTCGCCACGGGTTATTTTCCCTATCCCAAGTGGAACTCCGTCTTCGAGCAGTTGTACCAGGTCGTGCAGGGCGACCCGCCTCGTCTGTCGCCCAATGAGAACGGCAACTCCTTCACCATGGATTTTGTGAATTTCGTCAATACCTGGTATAATTCATTTCTCTAATCCAATCTCTCTAATTTATTCTCGCGATTTTGCGCCGCAATTTTTCAACCGTTCATCGCGATGAAAAATCCTACGTACATTTTTCTCTCGGCAGTTTGATCAAAGAGGAAACGCAACGTCCAAAGTACAACAAGCTTCTCGAGCATCCATTCATCAGAAGAGCGGAGGAGGCGCAGATAGACGTGGCCGCCTACATCGGCGGCGTTCTCGACAATATGGAGCAGAACGGAATAACGCCTTTCACCACCAATCAGCCTTAAAGCAGAGAAACTGATGAAGGAAATGAGAGACGAAACAGAGAGAGAGAGAGAGAAGAAGCGTTCCTTCGTTACCGCGATATTCCCAAAAGAGAGAAGAGAGAAGAGAGAGGAGAAAAGAGAGAAAAAAGGAGAAATGAGCCCCTCGTTCGCCGATGTTACGTAGAGAATGATAATAAAACGCGCTCCGATCGCGTAGCGTATGTAGTTATTCGAATCGTTTGTTGCCTCTTTCCCCTTGCGTCAAGTGGCCGTCGTCACTCGTCCTTTTGTATGATGTCGAAGTTTGCATCGTTGGAATGCAACGAAATTCAGAAGAAAATTATTTCTAATTAAGCCAAATGATTAAATTAGGTCTAAAAAAATCGCATATAGCAACCAATTGCTATGATGACTTTTTACACCTAATTTCATCACTTGGGTTAACTGGAATTAATGATTTTTTCTGAATTTCGTTGCATCCCAACGATGCAAAATTCAACATCATCCTTTTGTCTCGTGTCGTCAACGTCGTCGTCGCGTTTTTATCGGAGGGCGAGGAAACGCCGAAAAATGAGTTTTCAGTGATAAACGAAAAACGGAAGTATAAACAATGAGGAATCAGCCGCGACTGTTTCTCGTCGTCGTCGCGGAAACTTCGACGCTCGAGACTCGCGTTCAGCGAACGAGAGAAGCGAAACGGAGCGAGAGACGAATTGCGTTTGGGCTCTCGGGGAAAAGAAAGGTACTTATTGATTGAACGATCCAACGAGTAACGTTGGTTCGATGCTTTTCGGTCGAACGACGGTGATGTTTAAAAATAAATAAATAAATGTTCGAGGACTTTCGGAGATCGATCGACGCGAATCACCGTCGATCTCCGAAGGATCGCGAGACTTTTTTTGCACTCAAATGTCGCTTCGTGCCGGCGAAAAGCGTTTCAACCTCCTCGATCAGTGTCGATACTTTGCCGAGTTAAAAATCCTTCGATGTTTCACACTAACGTTGAATTGTTGAACTTCTTTTTTTTCGTCCGTTCTTTTCGTCAGTTAAGGCAATTATGTCGCTTCCCACTCATCTCGCATAAATTTGGGAAGAATAAGAGAGAATTGCAGACACCTCTCGATGGTGTAAAAATCGAAAAAAATGCATGCACGTTAAAGGTACTGAAAAAATTAATTTTTACATAATAATAATTCTGAAATGTTAGTAAGAAATTTATAAAAAAAAGTTTGTTTCAACAAATCTCCCGTTGGGCCAAACTTTTTTTTTTAACGAAAATGTTTCGTTCATTCTTCTGAATACGTATGAATTTTTTAAGATTTTTAAGTTGACTTTGAATTTCGCGTCTTTTTTATATGAAAAATATGTGTGCAAAAACACAAATTTCAATGTCAATTTAAAAATCTGAAAAAATTCATACGTATTCAGAAAAACGAACGAATCATGTTCATAAAAAAAAAATGTGGGTCACCGAGAGATCTGTCAAGTAATTTTTTTTCATCGATTAGTTAATAACTTTTTAGAATTATTATTATGCAAAATTAATCTTTTCAGTACCTTTAATGTGCATGAGTTTTTTCAGATTTTTATACCGTCGAGAAGTGTTCGCAATTCTCTTTCACTTTTCTTGAATTTATGCGAAACGAGGAGGAAGCGACGTAACTACCTTAACGCCGTTTCGTAGAGGCTCGAATGAGGTAGATATCTTAATGAATCCCTAGCGTCTGCAATCGAGGCGACGAGAGGAGCGTCGCACATCCGAAAAAAAAAATACACTTAGCATTCCCGGACTCCGCGGTCCCCTCGTCCCGCACCCGAAAAGTGATTCGAAAAAAATTGCCCGTCGGAATAGAAACGTTAGATATTATCACCAGAACGATCTTTCGTAGTTCTCGTTGTAATCGATACTTATAGCATATTATTATTATTATTATTATTATTATTATTATTATTATTATTATAAAGAAAAGACAACATATTATATATGGCGTATCTCGCGCAGACACAGAAGTAAAGCTCGCGCGCGCTCTACTAATAAAAAAGTACTTTTGTGCGTCCAGGATAATTCAGATTTTGTAAATGAAAGCGTAAAACACGAGTGAGAAAGCGCGGAGAATAGCGAGGAAGCGACGAGTGAGAGTTAAATCATCGAAATCACGCGCGCCCAGACATCACGAAGAACCATCGAGTCTTCACGTGCGGGGACAATTTTTTTCTTTTTTTTTTCTTTTCTTTCCGGTGACAAATCGATACGCGTTGACTTTCTCGGCCGGACGCGATTCACGTGCCCCGCGAGTGAAGTGTTAATTAATAAATATTGAGACGGAAGAGAAGAAGAAAAAACACTGAAGAAACAGAAGAAAAAAAAACAATCGGTTCTCGCCACAGCAGTACAAAGTACTCGAGAGTTGCTCGTTCTGGCGATTCTATTAGGTCAAGCTTATACCAACGTTAAACGAAGTGAAAATACTGTATTGTAAGAGATAATAAAAGGAAAAATTCTTCAATATGCAACCGGAGGTGATGGCGGGCGCAGCGCACGTCTCTCGTCGGGTAGCACGTCTAAATAACTTCGACAAATAATCATGTCAAAAAGAACTTGGGAAAAAGAACTTTGGGGAAAATAATTTCATGACATAATGACTTCGCGACAAAAGAATCATAACAAAAATACCTTCGCGACAAAAGAACCTTAACAAGAATACCTTCGCGGCAAAAGAACTTTGAGGGAAATAACTTTGCGTGGAATCACAGATTGTTGTACGTCGAGAAAAGTGGTTCGGTGAAAAATTCTACGAAGCGGAAAATGTCCGCTTTAGTAAAGAATTTCGTCGATTTTTTCCGTGAAATAAAATCTACTAAGCGAAATATTTCCGCTTTAGTAAGAACTTTCGTGCATTTTTTCCTTGAATAAATTCAACTAAGTGGAATGATATCATTTTTAATAATATTTTTTACCGAGTTATTTTTGTCAAAGTTCATTTGTCGCGAAGTTATTTTTGCCAAAGTTCTTCTGTAGCGAAGTTATCTTTGTCAAAGTTTTTCTCTCGTGAAGTTATCTTTGTCAAAGTTTTTCTCTCGTGAAGTTATTTTTGTCAAAGTTCTTTTGTCGCGAAGTTATGTTTGTCAAAGTTCTTTTGTCGTGAAGTTATTTTTGTCGGAGTTCTTCTTGCCATGTTTCTTTTTGTTAAAAATATATAGTCGAAGTTATTTTGACATGGAGCCCTCTCGTCGTTCCTGCTCCCCGGCGGAAAATCTGTAGCATCAAATCCGGTCCAAGTCGGGCTCTGGTCAGGCTCTGAAAGGGCCAACGTGGTTCTGATCTGGGCCTGACCGGGGCCGGTTGTAAGGCCACGGAATTTTCTACTAGAGCTGAACCACCTTGCAAAGCGCGACGATCCCGTATGAAAAATCGGCGTCGGAGAAATTGGAAGATAAATACTCACGCCGGTTTTTATCATCGCGCGTATAACGACCCGGCGTATCTGACCGTGACCGCCGTTGCCAATTGCTGCGGGTCCAGGTGTCCCTGAAGTCTCCGGAGAGCCGAGAGTCGTCGTCCCTTCGTTGACTTTACAAACGTTAATTCTATCTTTCTTAAACTGTCGAAGTAAAAAAATAGGAGAACATATATCGATTGTATCGAAATTTGAAACAGCGGAATTCTTAACGAGCTAGTAAAATCATTAATTAGCCTCTGGACTAAGAAACTCACTGAAAAAACTCTTTTCTACAAAAGAGTAATTTCTATATAGTTAAAAGAAAATTCTATAAAATAAAAAATAAAATTCTGAAGTTATAAATAATGCTATGAAATTAAAAGAAAATGTTTAAGTAAAAAAAAGCTATAGAATGAAAAGTAAATGTAAAAGTTAAAAAATGGTATACAATTAAAAGAACATTTTTAAGTTGAAAATGCTATAAAATGAAAAGAAAATTTTTAAGTAAAAAAATGCTATGAAATGAAAAGAAAATGTAAAAGTTAAAAAATTGTACACAATTAAAAGGAAAATCTAGAGTTAAAAAATGCGATTAAAAGAAAAATTTTAAGTAAAAAAATTCCTATAAAATAGAAAATTTTACAAAATGAAAAGAAAATTCTAAAAAGGTAAAGAAAATTCTATAGACCGAAAAGAAAATTCTATAAAGGCAAAGAAAATTCTATAAAACGAAAAGAAAATTCTATAAAGGCGAACAAAATTCTATAAAACAAACAGAAAATAAACTACTGCCCCACGAATTCGCTCAATTTCTCAGTCAAATTAATTCACCCCCTTCTCGAGGCTCCGATCGACGTAATTAATTGTCCCCTGCCGTCATTAACGTCCCATCGACCCGAATATCGTGGAAGGCGCGAATTGCGAAATAATAATTCCCGGTGAGTCGAGGGAGAGCACAGGGTCGTCCGGCCAGTCCAATATCAGAGCAATAGCCGAGGACGTACGTGGTACATCGGCGAGTTATAGTTAGGCGGAAAGAAACTTAGCGTGTCGCGCACCTGCCGCGACCACCACGGTGGTGCCGGTACCGTGGGCCACGGCAGGAGGACAGGTGAGAAGATGGCCGGCGGCGGGGCCGAGGTGCCAGTCGTCCGCGAGTCAGTGGCCAAGGGGATGGTGCTCGTGACGGTCGTGCTCGAGTCTCCAGGTCGTCCGGCCGGCACGAATTTTTCACTCACGCAATGACGAACGCGCGTCACGCTTTTATTTTCACCAATTTTTTCCTCGGCAAACTGTGATTCGCAATTGGCAAAACGTATTTCCTGGATTTTCCGGAGTTCTTCGGATTTCTTCGGCTCCTGGAAAATACAATTTTCAACCGACAGTTTATCACACAATCGGTAAGTTTAGTTGAATTTTTTTTTTCTTCAATTCTTCGCACCAAAAAAATCCTGTGAATTATTGAGCTTCACGAACACCTGGTAGGCGAAGAAGTAAAAAATTGAAGATACTTGACAGTTTCTATAGAATTAATTCTCATTATTAAAAAGAAAATTTGAAGGCGATTAAGATTGAAGGAGATTAAGATTTAGTTTCAGAAAAAATTGAAGATATACGTGGAAGAAATGATGAAGCTACCAGGAGTCACGTTGCGATCGACCCTCGGCTTATTGCGCGGAGTCTTTTTTCCTTCATCCGATTCCTCAATTATTAAAAAAGAAGGAAGATCAATTTTCCTCAACCTTGAGGCCCTAGAATAATTGATCAAAGGTATCCAGGAAGAGAAACACAGCGAAGGCCCTTGAAAGTCATTTTTGTCCGGGCGTCGTTATTGTCAAATTTAGCTTCAGCAGAAAATATTTTGTTGGGAAAAAATGATTTTACGTTCCAGTGCGCAAAAAAAAAATTGCTGACTCTTTAATATTCCTCGATAGATTCGATTAGCACTTAGGGCCTACGCAGCCGATGCTGCAGCGTTCGTTGCTGCTGCTGCCGCTGCTGCTGCGGTCGTCGCGGATGGATCAATTCTTCTGAATATTTTATACACACCACCACCGCCCTCCCGGAAACTATACTTGTAACGCGGGTTTATATCCGTCCCCGGCGCCCGGTATTATCCGCTCTCTCTTTCGTTTCGTCCACTAGAATACGTCCACATCATCCCTCGGGTGTGACCTATTGCCATGTGACTTTTCCACAACGTCAAAGACTCCGAGTCCGACGTTTGTCTATCAAGTACATTATAGCTTCGAGGCGTGGAAGAACCCCCGGTGGCTCTACGTAACGCTCCACTTTTTCGACCCCCCGCGACACTTTCAAGGATAAATAAAAACGTGCTCGATCGAAGCACCGGAGAGAAATTTTGCTGACGAGTCATCCACGTCGACGGCAGCCTTAAGGGATTCTCGTAATCATCTCGTGAAATTGCGAGATGATTTCGATTTCACTCGCTGCAGACCAGGAAAATCGTAACGCGGATTCTTCTTGGTCTTCGTTTTTTTGCGAACCTGAGACTTTTGGGAGTGAATAAAAATGTGCTCTATCGAAGCACCGGAGAAAATTCAACGACGAGCGCGAGGCATCGACGTTGACAGTAGCCTTAAGGGCTTTCGAATCATCTTGTGATCGTCGCGAGAAGATTTCGAAGAAATCAGATTTCTCCTGGTCTAAGCTTTTTTCGTCCTAGAGACGTTTGGGGTCCAATGAAAAATGCGATTGAATACCTGGAGAGAATTAATCGATCATCGAGTTCAAACGAACGCGAATCATTGAAGAGTTACTTTAAGGGCTGTGAATTAATCTCGTGATTCACTGAAAAAATCGTGAAAAAACTGAGCTGATTGACTAACATATTTTCGTAATTTTTTTACTCTGAAAACTTTGTGATTTGATCTTCGTATCGTTCACAGCGAGAATGCCAAAATGACAAATTGTACTGATAAAAATGATAAAGTACAGAACTTTTCTTTTTAAACGACATTCGACAAATAATCTTATAATTAAAAATGGAACTAATTAACCAACATTTTTTTGTAATTTTTTTAAAGACTTTTTATCTCCTAAAATTTTGTAAGCTCTTTTTGTATCTTCCACATTGAAAATGCGGAATTGACAAATTCCGCTGATAAAAAGGATAAAGTATCGAATTATTTCTATTCTAACGACACTAAAAAAAAAAAATCTTACATTAAAAGAATTGATTGCCCGACATATTTCTGTGATTTTCTCATTTTCACTTTTTTTTACTCCGAGAATTTGATTTATTTTCTCATCTTCCACATTGAGATTGGGAAAATGCAAAATTTTTCTGTTAAAAAGTATAAAAAATGGGATGAATTTCGTTTGAGCGACATTCGAAAAATAATCTCACGTTCATTGAGCTCTCGTTGGGTTCACGTGCGAGTTCTCCAGCACCTGTGCCCAATGCATACGGCTGTGTTCGTATATCGCGCCCCCCATCGCGTTGAGGGGCTAACGACGTTGATTGGGGTGCGCGGCCGACCTCGGGTCTCTCTCTCTTTCTCCTAATGTATACACATTTATATAAGCAGCGAGGCAGTGGTCGCAGGTTGTCCATGCGCAACAGCCAACGTTGATGGCAGTGAGTCACAACCTGACGGGCGACCACCAGCAGCAGCCACCGCGGACACACAGCGAGGGCGGCAGGTGCAGAGCTGCTGGGCACCCGGCGATGCAGCGTCCGTTGAATTCTGGAAACGAAAATTTCCAGAAAACTGAAATTATCATCTCGCCGTCCGTAAAATTTCCTACGATATTTTTTTTATCTCTCGAACAGGAAAAAAATGCGTATACAGAATCGCTTAAATTATTTTTCGGCGCTTCGAACACAATATAAAAAAGAATAAAGAATAAAAAGAATAAAAAAATTCTAATACAAATATACATTTTTTTTTCATTTGCGTATAAATCACTTTATCTATTTTGCAATGATTTGGGTTCGAATCGCCACTTTTCGAGAAAATTCCTGCTAAGTTTCGTACAAAAAAATTCTAAACAAAAATGCAATTTTTTTCAGTTACGTATAAATCGCTCCATCTATTTTTCAATGCTTCAATTCCGAAATTCAACTTTTCAAGTAAATTTCCCCAAATTTCGTGCAGAAAAGTTTCGATTTTTTTCATCTTTCTACAACTCCAATTTTTTTCGTGTCCTTGAGATAAATATTCAAAAAATGAAGTGGAATTTCGCAGAGCTGCTCCGATGCTTCCAGAGTTCCCCAAAGCCGGTATATCGACCAACATTTCGATTTTTAAAAGCACCCTACAACGATGAATATTTAAAAAATGAATTAGAGGTTCGCAAAGCTGCTCCGGTGCTCCTAGAGTTCCCCAGAGCTGGTACAACGACCAAAAACTCTATTTTAAAAAATCCGCCAACAACTCCGATTTTATTCGAGTCATTGCGATAAATATTTAAAAACTGAATTGTAAAACTGAAAGTATAACGACCAAAATATCGATTTTTAAAATTTGTCTATGAATCTGACTTTATTCGAGTAATTGCCATAAATATATAAAAAAATGAAATGGGGGTTCGCAAAGCAGCTTCGGTGATTCCAGAGCTGGTATAATGACCAAAATTTCGATTTTTTTTAATCTGCCCACAACTCTGATTTTATTCGAGTCATTGCGATAAATATTTTTAAAATGAATTAGAGGTTTGCAAAGCTGCTCCGATGCTTCCAGCGCTGATATAATAACCAAAATTTCGATTTTTTTCAATCCGCCCACAACTCTGATTTTATTCGTGTCATTGCGATGAATATTTAAAAAATGAATTAGAGGTTCGCCAAGCTGCTCCGGTGCTCCCAGAGTTCCCCAGAGCTGGTATAACGACCAGCGGCACCAGCAGCAGCGGCAACGGGAACCGGCGCGCCAGGGGAACGGATGTTCCCAGGAGATTATTGATCGGCCTCGCAGATACTTCCACTTTGACGGGGCGGACGCGACAAGGACGAGCCGGCGCGGCGGACCGAGAGGGACCGCCGCCGCCGCTGCTACCATCCAGCCCGGCGAGCCGCTTCTCTCCTCGCCCTCCCCGGTTTCTCTCTCCTCCTCTTCCTCCCCCGCGTCGCGCGCGCCCTTCTCCCTTTTCCTTCTCTCGCGCTCTCGCTCGCTCCTCGCGGGGGTGAACACGTGGACGCGCGTCGCACACGAACCCACCCGCGGGGGGTTGGAACTACCCGGGCCGAAAGAGAGACGCCCAGACCATGGCGGACGCGACCTGCGAATACGCATCACAATTTCTTTTCATATTTTCTTCATGGTCTGGAATTTAGAATGAAAAATTGATCAAATCCAGACGATTCGGAAAAATCATTGACCTATAATAATTGTTGATAATTATAATTATAATAGTAAGGCCTAGAAGTTTGTTCCATATTTTACACTCAACCCTTCCTTTCCTTGATGGTCTGGAATTGAGTGTAAAAACTTATGAAGTCCAGACGTTTTGGAAAAATCGTTGACACGATAATTTTAGACGTTTTGGAAAAATCGTTGACTCGATAATTCCAGACGTTTTGGAAAATCGTTGACTCGATAATTCCAGACGTTTTGGAAAATCGTTGACTCGATAATTCCAGACGTTTTGGAAAATCGTTGACTCGATAATTCCGGACGTTTTGGAAAAATCGTTGAATCGATAATTCCAGATGTTTTGGAAAAATCGTTGACTCGATAATTTCAGACGTTTTGGAAAAATCGTTGACTGTTAAAAATATTTCGCATAAGCTTCCACTACGGATAAAGAAAACCCATTTACATAAACTAGACACGATCTGCGAATACACGTCAGACATTTCTTTTCGAGAATCGAATTGAGTGTTAAAATTGATGAAATCCAGACTTTTTTTGGGAAAATCGTTGATCCGATAATTCGGTCCCATTCCTCTCGAAACGTTCGGTCCACATTTTCCTCTCGACCCTTCCCAGCCACCCTGAGTGAAATTTACCACATTAAATTCATTGTTAAAAATATTTCGCATGAGATTCCATTATGGGTAACGGAATCCCGTTTACATAAACTGGTATATTAAATTTCGCATACAGATAAATCCACAAGTTACTGTATTTTCTACTGAATCCTATAAACATTAGGAAATTCAATATAACAGCTCAGAAAATTAATATAAAAGTTTGGAGTTTTACTATACATATTAAATTTAATATATCAGCTGATGAATCAAATTTTCAGTAATGTAAATTCGCAAACATTTTTAACAGTTTTATCACGAAAATCTACGGTAGTTTGGCGGAGAAATTGCTTAACATAATTCACAATAAATTGCGAGTTCAGCGATTTTTTTTTTCACTCGATTCTTCTATTTCTACTCACTGACGACGTCCAGGGGGGCGAGAAAAAAAAGCCCGGCTGAATATGGCGGCGTTTCAGGACCTCCCACGCGAATCAATTACGGTCGCTCGGTGGACACACGAGGAGTCCTGCCGCTCCTCCCTCTCTCGTCTCGTCTCTCGCGCTCGCTCGGCGGCCTCGTTGTACCTGTGCGAACAGATACGAACGGATACGAACAGATGCACGAAACGCGTCACACACGGAGACGACGCGAGCGGGAATCTCTCGCACCCACGCGGCACGACCAATGATAGAGAAGCCGGCCGGACTATCTCGAACGCTATTCGTGTGTCCCCGCGTGTGAAACGAACGGGGCGTTTTTCCCCTCTCTCGCGGATATTATCAGAGGTGGACGCTGCTGCCTCCGAGCCCAGCGAGCGCCTCGATCAATGGAGGCGAAGCCGGCGCGGATACCTTTTCCCACGGCCGCGCGCCGGACACCTCTCAACGCGAAGAGACTTTCTGCCCTTTGCCGCACGATTTTAATACAACCAATTCAGGCAGAATTTTTTTGTCGATTTTGTAAAGGTGACAACAGAAGTTTTTATCCTTAAAAAAAAAATCCTGCAGAAAATCTCAGTGGTTTGATATGGAATGGAGCGAATGTGATGTGAAAAAAAAACCAGGTGCGAAGATAAAAAATGTTGAAGGAGGATCGATTTTCAGGATCAAGAAGAATTTCTTTTGTAATTTTGTTTTCACCCTTGAAATAATCGTGGAGAAAAATCTCACTATGGTTTGATTTGAAATGGAGCGATTATCATGTGAAAAAAATGTGCAGGTCCGAAGATGAAAAATGTTGGAGAAGGGTCGACTTTCAGGATCGAGAAGAAATTTTCTTTTCATTTTGTTTTCACCTCGAAAAAAGTCGTAGAAGAAAATCTCACTGGTTTGACTCGAAATGGAGCGATTGTCATGTGAAAAAAAAACCAGGTCCGAAGATGAAAAATGTTGGGCAAGGTTCGATTTTCAGGATCAAGAAGAATTTTTTTTGTAATTTTGTTTTCACCCTCTAAAAAATTGTGGAAAAATATCTCACTATGGTTTGATTTGAAATGGAGCGATTATCATGTAAAAAAAATGTGCAAGTCCGAAGATGAAAAATGTTTGGGAAGGATCGATTTTCAGGATCGAGAAGATTTCTTTTGGTTATTTCGTTTTCACCCTTAAAAAATCGTAGAAAAAAGCTTCACTGATTTAATTCGAAATAGAGAGCAGAGAACTTCGATTATTGTGTGAAAAAATCACGAAAAGGAAAATTCAAAAAACCAAAATTAAATCTCCTGTAAATTATTAACGCGATCAAAAGTGAAGGAAACGTAAATGTTCATTTCGTTGAGAATAAAATATACCGATCGAAGATTCAAAATGCATCAGGATTTATCGCTTCGTTCATCGTCGCGAAAATTGTAACCAATAATATAATTTTTTTTTGCTCTGCTGCACAAAAAGAAATGATACCTTTTTCGCAATTTCGTATCAAGTAGCGCGTGCTGAAAATACCAGAACGCGTGGATCGCGCCCCGCATCGTCGTTGTCGTGCGTATCGCGTCGAACGGTGCAGGAGGCCCACGTGCCCGCTGTTCATCGCGCCGCGTTGACTGTCATTATCCATCGGAGTGAAAAGAAACGCGAGGAGGAAACGACGAAGGCGAGCGCGCGTGCTACGCTGGTGTCCCCCTCGCTTCCGGTCTCGGTGGGCGCCCGTTTCGCGCGGGTTCCGGTGCCACCACCTGGACAGCTCGCCCTCTCCACGAGAGCCTGGGACAACGTCCACCGGCGTGCGGTGCATTTTCAGCTCCGCTGCGTCCTCAATTTCCGTCTCGTTATTCCCTCATCTTCTCGTCCACGCTCGACTGGTCGACCTGCAAAATTTCGTCAAATTAATTTTACATCCAATTACGTTTTTTTGTTGCTGTTCGGGCTGCGAAGAAAATGCGCGGCCGATTCGGAGAATCGACATTACGGAGATCATGGGACGAAAATTAAATTAGAGGAGCTTCGCTGAATTTTTAGCGGGTCTTTTTTTTTAAGAAAAAATAATTAAAATTAAACATACCATTCGAAATAAAAATAATTTTTGTTAAAATAAAAACGAATTTTTATCAAAATAAAGAGCAATTTTTATTAATATAAAGAAGAATTTTTATGAAAATAAAAAAGAATTTGTATGAAAATAAAAAAGAATTTTTATGAGAATGAAAAAGATATTTTATGAAAATAGAAAGATTTTTTCTAAATAAAAAAAGTATTTTTATGAAAATAAAAAGATATTTTAAAAATAAAAAACGAACTTTTGTGAAAATAAAAAATAATTTTTGTGAAAACAAAAAATAATTTTTGTGAAAACAAAAAATAATTTTTAACAAAATAAAAAATAATTTTTATCAAAATAAAAAATAATTTTTATCAAAGCCAAAAATAATGTTTATCGGAATAAAAGAGAAATTGATTAAAAACAAAAAAAAAGAATTCTGTTCGAAAAAAAGAAATGTACTCCAAAGTCCAAGAACTTTTGCCGCAGTTTTCCTGCCCCAAATCGCCGCTGTACTCGGAAGCCGTTAAAGTCGGTGACATCACCGTTGTAAAACGGTTAAAGTCGCGAAAAGGTCGAAAACTCTTTCTGGAAATATTCATAGATCGGGTGGTGCGCTCGGCGACAAGTGCGACTTATAGTTTTTCCCCGCGCGCGCGTGACTCGTACGTGACTCACCCCGCGGCCGCGGGGGAGTCCAACCGCGCGAGTGAAGAGAATTGATATGTAATGGATTGACCCAGTGACGCACTGAAATTCCAATCGTCCGATCGTCCGGTGTCTATATAATACGAATATAAGCGGGAAAAAAAAACGAGAGAGACCCGAGCACACAAAGCGGAGAGCGGCTCATCGGGCAGGATCGATCCTCGGGAATGACACGCAAACTTTAATGTATGCCACCGCTCTTGCCGTACGATGTGCCCCGTGTATGTCCGGCCATTGTGCACGGTGTACATTGTGGCCGATGGAACGCGAGTCGCAGTCCCACTACTCGCCCGATTCTGTCCATAAGCAGCGCGGATAGGGTACGAAAAAAAGGGCCAAGAAAAACAGGGAACGTGAGTCGGAATGCCACAATTCTGCCGATTCAGTTTATAAGCAGCGCAAAGAGGGAACGAAAAAAGGGACAAGAAAAACAGGGAACGCGAGTCGGAATGCCACAATACTGCTGATTCAGTTTATAAGCAGCGCAGAGAGGGTACGAAAAAATGCCAATAAAATAGGGAACGTGAGTCGGAATGCCACAATTCTGCCGATTCAGTTTATAAGCAGCGCAAAGAGGGGACGAAAAAAGGGACAAGAAAAACAGGGAACGTGAGTCGGAATGCCACAATTCTGCCGATTCAGTTTATAAGCAGCGCAAAGAGGGGACGAAAAAAGGGATAAGAAAAACAGGGAACGTGAGTCGGAATGCCACAATACTGCTGATTCAATTTATAAGCAGCGCAGAGAGGGTACGAAAAAATGCCAAGAAAAATAGGGAACGTGAGTCGGAATGGCACAATTCTGCCGATTCAGTTTATAAGCAGCGCAAAGAGGGGACGAAAAAAAGGGATAAGAAAAACAGGGAACGTGAGTCGGAATGCCACAATTCTGCCGATTCAGTTTATAAGCAGCGCAAAGAGGGGACGAAAAAAGGGATAAGAAAAACAGGGAACGTGAGTCGGAATGCCACAATACTGCTGATTCAGTTTATAAGAAACGCAGAGAGGGTACGAAAAAATGCCAAGAAAAATAGGGAATCTGACTCGGAATGCCACAATTTTGCCGATTTAGTTTATAAGCAGCGCAAAGAGGAAACGAAAAAGGGGACGAGAAAAACAGGGAATGTGAGTCGCAGTGGCACAATTTTGCCGATTCAGTCTTTGGACTGTATCAGCAGCGCAGAGAGGGTACGAAAAAATGTCAAGAAAAACAGGGAACGTGAGTGGGAATGCCACAATTCCGTTTCTAGCAGCGCAAAGAGGGAACGAAAAAAGGACAAGAAAAACAGGGAACCTGACTCGGAGTGCCACAATATTGTTTATGAATTAAATCGGCAGAACATTCTTCCGATTCAGTTGATAAGCAGCGCATAGAGGAAACGAAAAAAAGGCAAGAAAAACAGGGAACGTGAGACGGAATGTCACAATTCTGTCGATTCAGTCCATAAGCAGCGAGGAGAGGCAACAAAAAATAGGACAAGAAAAACAGGGAGCGTGAGTCAGAATGTCACAACTCTCGATGCAGTCCATAAGTAGGGTGAAAGGCAACGAAAAAAAGACAGCAAGGAAAACAGGGAACGTGAGTCGGAATACCACGATTCTCTCGATTTAGTTCATAAGTAGGGTGAAAGGGAACGAAAAAAGGCAGTAAGGAAAACAGAGAACGTGTGTCGCAGGGCCACGATTCTTTCGATTAAGGTAGGGTAAAAAGGACCGAAAAAAAAGAGAGCAAGGAAAACAAGGAACGTGAGTCGTAATGTCGTAATTCTGCCGATTCAGTCCATAAGCCGCGTGGAAAGGGATCAAAAACATATAGGGAAGGGAATGAGAGAGAGCAAGAAAAGCAGGGCATCGGCTGGCTCCATGCGAACGATTATAGGCGGTTACACTATGAAGAACCTCGCGGTGTGATAATAAATTTAACGGTCACGATACTTCAAGGACGTTTCCGCTCTGTCGTATCCTACGAATGTTACCCACTAACTCCTACGATTTTCAAACGTGAACGTTTGAAATTTTTTTAAATGCTCTATATTGTTCCACGAGAAAAGCTAAATTTTATTTATTTATTTATTTATTTATTTATTTATTTATTTATTTATTTATTTAATCAAATGTTTTTTTCCTGGCGCGAATAGGAGGCGAAAAAAAAAGCCTGGCATCAAAATAAAACGAAGTGCCAAACGTTGCCGCGAGAATCAATAATTTCAGTGCCCATTACATTTTTCGCCAAACAAAATTGTAGATTCCTTCGCTTCCTCGTTTCTCAAATTCCCAGCGACTGTTAATTAATCCCAATGACTGGAAAACCCGAGCCATAACATTTTCCCGCTTCACAGCAGCGCGGAAAATTAAAAGCAACACACAAAGAAAACAACGACTGTTAATTCCAATGACTGAAAAACCCGAGCAATTAAATTTCCCCTTCTCACAGTGGAAAAAAAAATGAAAAGCAAAACTAACAAAACCGCAACCGTTAATTCCGACGGCTAAAAAACCTGCGCAGCTATGAAATTCCCGGGAATTCCCTTGACTTACAGCGGCAAAGAAAAAAAAGAGGCGAATAAAAAAGAGTTTAGACTCGTCCGAAGCTCGCAATCTGGCGCCCCGACGACGGGAGCTCTGTAAACAGGAATTAAAAGTTGGGAAACTGCGACGTGGAAAGCTATTACGGTGACACTGAGGATATCTTCGCGTAATGGTCGTTCGCCCGCGCAGCCGGCGGGGAAAGCGAGTGGGAGGGTGAAAAGCGAGCGTAGAGGGAGAGAGAAAAAAAAAGAAAAAAAGCCGAGAGGGTTGCCGGGCCGCCGGCCGCCTGTCCGGCTGCGTATGGTCCACCTGCGAAGGAACCGAGCGCCGAGCACCTGTCGCCGCACGCGCGCAGCCAGCTCGCTCGTATACACGTGAAAAAAAAAGAAGAAAAAAAAAATGAAACGTGTCTCTGTGTGTGCAGGGAGCTCGACTCGTGCGCGCCACCCGAGCGGAGAATAATATACGTACACGTACGGACTGCCAGGTTGCGCGACCAGCTCGGCCACCCCTGCGGCCAGTCGCTCTCCGGCCACCCCTGGTACCGCGACGGCCGTGCGTTCTCCAATTTTTCCCCGCAGTTTCTTCTCGTGGAATTTTCCGATTTTTTCGTGAAACTCGTGGACTCCGAATTTTTTTCGTGAAACTTGCGGACTCCGCATTTTTTTGGACTTGGTGCGGTTTTTCTGCGAAAAAAAAGAGAACATTTTTTTAAGGGCGTTTTTAAGTGAGCTGGTGAGGAGAAAAATACAGCGACGCAGAGAAGACAATTTTTCCGCAATTTCTTCTCGTGGAATTTTCGAATTTTTCTAAAACTTCCGGGCTCTGAATTTTTTCTCGGATTCGGCGTGGTTTATCTGTGAGAAAGAATGAGAGTTTTGAAGGGGGTTTTTGTGTGATCTGGTGAGGAAAAAAATAGAGCGACGCAGAAAAATACAATTTTTCCGCAGTTTCTTCTCGTGGAATTTTTTCGTACTTTGGTGAAACTTCGGGTTTTTTCTCGGATTCGGTGTGGTTTATCTGCGAAAACGAAAGAGAACTTTTAAGGGTGTTTTTTGTGGGAGCTGACGAGGAGAAAAATACAGCGACGCAAGTCAATCCCTCTCCGGGCACCCCTGGTATCGTGACGGCTGCGCGGTTTCCAATTTTTCCGCAATTTCTCAACGTGGAGTTTTCGAATTTTCGTGAAATTTGGATTCCGGATTTCTTTTTTGGACCCAGCGTGGTTTATTTATTTAAAAAAAACAGAAAATTTTGAAGGGGTTTTTTTTCTGTGAGCTGGTGACGAGAAAATACGGCGACGCAATACGGTGAACGGGAGGGGAGGCTACGCGGTGAAGGGGGATGAAAATTGTCGCCACTGTCGTTAATTAAGCGGTGGCTTTTTTGTAATTGTTGGAAGTGAAATTGTGGTGAATTGTTTCGCGACAGCGACTTCTCGATGACCTGGATTTGCGGGGGGATGACTGAGAACGGAAGTCTTCTTGGTTTCGAGAAGGGTGAGCGAGTTTTGTGTGTTTCTGTTGAAATTCAGTCGAGAGATGCGTCGAGCTAAGGCAACGAATTAATTAACAAACGTTACGATTCTCGTCAAATCTACAACATTTTTTGGAACGAAGGAAACGAATCAACGTGTCTTATCTATCTTATTTTGGCAGCTTTTTCGTTGACACATTAGAACAGAAAACTATTTCCTTGATTTTATTCCTTATGGATATGTAAAAAAAAAAATCTGGCGATTTTGCCACGAAAAAAACCTGCATTTGACAGCCAATTAAAAAAGTTCCAATCCAATGAAAAAAAAATATCTGAGCAAAGGAAACGAACCAACGTGTCTTAACTATCTGATTTTGGCAGCTTTTTTGTTGCCACATTAGAACAGAAAAATATGTCCTTAATTTTCTTCCTTATGGATATGTAACAAAAATCTGGCAATTTTGCCACGAAAACAACCTGCGTTTGACAGTCAATTAAAAAAGTCCCAATCCAATGACAATAAATATCTGAGCAAAGGAAACAAACCAACGTGTCTTAACTATCTGATCTTGGAACCTTTTTTGTTGCCACATTAGAACAGAAAAATATTTCCTCAATTTTATTTCTTATGGATATGTAAAAAAAAATCTGACGATTCTGCCACGAAAAAAACCTGCGTTTAACAACCAATTAAAAAAGTCCCAGTCCAGTGAAAATAAATATCCGAGACGTTTATGAACTGACTGTAAAATGACCAGCACGAAAAAAATTTAAACAGACGAATACTGATTTAATCGCTCTCTCTTTTTGCGATCCGCAGCGTCCTGGTTATGAGCGATGGTGAGAATGAGGACGGACGAGGGCGTCGCGCCTGAGGCGGATCGTCGATACTTGGTGTCCAGCGTGATGGAGCAGAACCAGAGCAGCATGGAGTGCGACGAGAATTTCGGGGTCGAGGCCGAGCTGACCAGCCTCTCGTGGCTGCAGTCGTTGGACATCACGAGCGCCTCGAGCCTCCCGACGCCGCCCTGCTCGCCGTCGCCGCCGCCGGTGGCTCGACGACCTCCCAAGAAAATGTCGCCCCTGTTGAAGGCCGAGCTAGGTACGAATTTTTCCGACCGATCGTCCTGCGAAAATAAATGTTCGCATCAGTATTTTTTAGTACTTTTTACACACAGATTGTCGAGACTGTCGAGAATCTTTTTCAGATTCGAGATTTTTTAATAAAAATCATTCTTTCACAGATCTTGCGGAAAATGCGGAAAAATACCAGACGAATCCAGAGGCGAAGCCTCCCTTCTCGTACGCAACCCTCATTTGCCTCGCGATGCGAGCCAACAACAACAAACTCACCTTGTCGAATATTTACGCGTGGATTCGCGAGAATTTCGTGTTCTACAAACACGCGGATCCGGCTTGGCAGGTACATCGACTTTTTTCGTTTTATTGCATTGCAGAGGATTTAAGAAAAGATAAATATTACCCGATTTATAATTTGTTATGAAAATTCTGAACGTTTTCGGGCAAAAAAAATGGGACAACCCATGGATTATATATAAAAAAAAAGTTGCAGTTAAATCGCATATTTTTGTAGGGAAAATCACAAAAAATTGCAGCTTTTAAATCGCATGTTTCTGTACAATAAATCGCAAAAAAATTGCAATTTGTAAATCGCATATTTCTGCAGAATAAATCGCGAAACAATTGCAATCGTTGAATCTTATATTTATGTAGAATAAATCGCAAAACAATTGCAATTGTTAAATCTTATATTTATGTAGAATAAATCGCAAAACAATTGCAATTGTTAAATCTTATATTTATGTAGAATAAATCGCAAATAGAAATGAAATTTCCAAATCGCATATTTCTGTGCAATTAATTGCAAAACAAATTGCAATTTCTTAATCACATTTCTGTGCAGTAGATCGCAAAAACATGGAATTATTGAATCGCATTTCTGTGCAATAAATCGGATGGAAAAATATTTCGCGATAAATTGCAAAAAAAAATCGCAATTGTTAAATTACACTTCTATGCAATAAATTGCAAAACAAGATCGCAATTGTTAATCGCAAAAAAAAAATTCAATTGTAAAATCGCGTTTCTGAGCAATAAATTGCAAAAAAAAATCGCAATTATTAAATCGCGTTTCTGTGCAATAAATTGCAAAAAAAAATCGCAATTGTTAAGTCGCGTTTCTGAGCAATAAATTGCAAAAAAAATCGCAATTGTTAATTGCAAAAAAATGTAATTGTTAAATTGCGTTCCTCAGCAATAAATTGCAAAAAAATATTTCACAATCTTTAAGACGCATTTCTACGCGACAAATTGCAAAAAAACATTTTTTCCAAGAAAACCCAAATTGACTGTGTAAAAAGAATCGAATCTAAACAATCTTCGTCTCGTACCTCCGGCAGAATTCCATACGGCACAACCTCTCGCTGAACAAGTGCTTCGTGAAGTTGCCGCGGTCGAAGGACGAGCCGGGCAAAGGTGGTTTCTGGAAGTTGGACCTCGAGCGGCTCGAAGAGGGCAAGCGAACGCGTCGACGGGCGACGTCCTCGCGGCGCAGCCGAACCGCCAAGGGCGTCGGCGCCGAGACCAACAACAACAACAACAACAGCGGCGGCGGCGAAGTCGCGTCGAAGAAATCGAAGGTCGCCCTGTACGAAACTCCGCCGAGCAGCGTTTCGCCCCCGATTCCCGACAGTCTGCCGGAGGTTCCCGAATCCGTTCAGGTCAGCCTGACCGAGGACGACCTCACGGGACTTCTGATCGCCACCGTCGGCTGGGACGAGAATCAGCTGGACCTCCTCGACTCCCTCCTCGATTCTCTGTAAAAAAAACAACAAAATCAAACACACAAATTCGAGGGAATCTAGTCACATTTTTACGGCCAAGATACAAAGAAAAAAAAAACATTTCCTAGAAAAAAATACGAAAAATCGAGCAACAAAGCAAACGATTTTCTTCGTTTTTTCCGAGATGATCCTGTAATTAGCTCACGTTTGAAGTATTATTATTATTGTAGTTCGTAAGATACGTAAGGAAAAAAAAAACGTTGCGAAAATTGTGTCGACCAAAGTTTCACCGTTTTGTCCGCGCGTTCGATCCGCTCGCGCGCGGACGGGACTGTAAATATACGACAGGCCTGTCGCGTGTGCCTTAGAAAAACCAAAAAAACCGAGGATTCGACGATCGGGGTGACACCGCGTGTCAAACTAAAAAATTACCGACGCGCGAGCTCCGTCGGTAAATTTTTTTCACTTCAGTCGACGTGCTCAAAAATCGCGAGGAGGGAAAAATCGCGTTTTTCACCGTCCAATTGTAAATATCGAAAGTCTAATTCCCTGTAAAGCGAAAAAACCGGTTTGATCGCAGCGATAACGTCGCGCGCAGAGAGCGAAAAGCAGCTACGTCGACTTTGTCCCCCCATCGATTGTGCAAAACGATACTTTAAACGATAATAATAATAATATCGATAACGAAGGAAAATAATGTATGTGTAAGAAATAATATAATCGGTATACTTTATATACTTTGACGGAGCGTCGTTTTTTTAATTTACAAAAAAATGTACATTAAACGTAGAATTAAAGCGCGATTAGCTTCTACGGATACGACGGTGTTTTAGAATCGAGAGACGATAGACAGACGTCGGTGTGATATAATCGTAAATTGACTTAAAATTATATAGTGTGTGTGTGCGTGGTGTGCGCGTGTTTTACCGCCTTTACCGAATATCCGTCCAGCGAAGTATTGGAAAATTTCGTTCTCTGCGTCGTCGCGAGACGAGATACAACGTATTTCAAGATATAAATTTTTAAAAATATATATAGTACATGGCTATATGTAACGTACGAAAATAAAAATAACGTGCCTTGTGAAAACGGACGGGATTTTACCGCTCTCGTGGGATACAAGCGAAAGCGAGATGTAAACCAAAGCAAAACGCGGGCGGCGATCGCAAAGCGCCGCGTTTTAGTCGTAAAAAATATCGGATAATTATATTATGGCGTAGTTAATTTGTATCAGTAGTCCGAACCTGTATAGTTTGATGATAATGTAACATGCGAAATATAGAAGTGAATGTCCGAGTTTATTCTGCTTTACTGTAAATTGTGGAACCTACCTTTCAGTATCTTTTTCGCGATATAATGACGACTTTTGGCCTATATAAAAAAAAATGTGCTAGAAATCGTAGATTCGGCTCCGAACCAAAAATTGCCAAAATCAACCTCGCAAAAATGATCTTTCTTTTCATTTTCTATACTGTCTATCAGAGTTGTAAATCTCTTAATTTTTTTAGAAATAAACTTGACGGTACAATTCGTTTTGTAATCATTAATTAATAATAATAACATGGGGCAATTATAATATAATATGTACATTTTTTAACGGCCACAAAGAATATTTATTATCTATAGAATTTCGTGGCAGTTTTCCTGAAAAAAATGGAGAACTGTGGTTGATGCATTGGGAAAGTAATGGAAGACCGGATCCTTTCATTTTTTTCGCAATGAATTTTATTGAATTTTTTATTTATTGATATCTGTTCGAAAGTCCACACATCATTTTATAATCGTCGCAGGTTATTATTAGGTATTGGAGCACACCTACAAAACCAACCGTACTGCAACATTTATTTTGTAACAGCGTGCGCAAAACTCGTCTTTTCGAGGCGGTTTTGCGTGCGTAAAGTGGTCGTTTTCCGCACTAGTGTGTAAAGCTACCACTCGTGCGTAAAGTTCCACTTTACGCACTCTTGGTTACTTTACGCACGCGTGTCGGAAAACGAGCACTTTACGCACGCAAAACGTACCGCCTCGAAAAGTCGAATTTTACGCACGCAGTTTACGCACTCTTGGTTACTTTACGCACATGTGCCGGAAAACGAGCACTTTACGCACGCAAAACCGCCTCGAAAAGTCGAATTTTACGCACGCAGTTACAAAATAGTATGTGTAACTCGTGCGGAAATGACGTACTTTACGCACTTGTTGCACAATATACTATTTCTCAAACAAACGAGGATTTGCAACTCTGCTATTCATCTCGTCCTGGAAGGTCATTCAAGGTCACGCGACCACGAGTGATGAAAATATTCCCCCTCCATGCGCGCCACTTGCCACTTGCCACTCGTAGCAGACGAATGACAGAAGTTTTGAGGTTATGAGCGTCGCGCTTTCGTCCCGAAAAGGTTCGCCACGATTGTCATGCGAGATATTCGCGAGTAAACAATGACGGACGTCAAGCAGCGAGTGATCGACAAGTTCAACGCCGAATTCGGCGCCGATCTGAAGAATCTCGGGAAAATACGCCAGTTTCACAAGCAGCTCGAGACCGAGAAAAATGGAATCGAGGAGTCGGTATGTTTTTGTTTATTTTGCGCTTTTGCTATTTTAAGGGGAGGCTAAACACTCGTGAGCGCGAGAGAGACAGCGCTAAAAATTCGATCTAATCGTACTTTCATTATATCGTCAATTCATTCCATTATATTCTCTTTGGATACAATTGAATTGAAATTTTTTTAAAGAGACGGAATGTTCAGCTTTGCTGTAATCGCAGGGAATGATTTTTTTCAATTATTTACAGCTATCTATGGCCTCCACTGAAGCTCCGTCAAAAGTCAAAGCTGCACTGGCGTACGTGGATCAGATAATCAGCGAGATTGATCCTCTCATTGACGAGGGGACAAAAGTCTCGGAGATGATAGACAGTCGGCTGAAGGAGGACAATAAAATCAAAGAGGTGCAGGGAATCGTAGAGAAAATTCGAGAATTGGACAAGGCGCTGTCTTATCTGCATTTTGTCAAATGTATAGAGGATATCAGGTAATTTTGGGATCTAACGAATCTAATGATGATATTTGCTCCTTGACAATCAAACTGTTCAAGCAAAAGTTAACTCGAGTGAATTATTTGAGAAATTCAACAATTCAGCGTTTGGTGAGATTGTGGAAATTTGATTTGGTGAAATCAAATGCAATGAATAACTATTAAAGTTTACTGCATTATTCGTATAAGTATACATTTTATCTACTTCTTTTTATTTAGAATCTGGAATATTTCAATTGTTGCTTGATATTCATAATCTATATATGTTGTAAAAGGAGAGATCCTCGATTATAAATTAAATTAAATTAAATTAAATTAAATTAAATGATTTAACGATGAACTAACGTCGATCTTGGGTATCATTTTAGCAACGAGATGGAAATGTTTGTCCTCGCCGAGGACGACGAGTCCGCGATAACGTTGTACACGAATCTGACCGACATCAGCTGCCAGCTGCAGTCGTCGTCCTGCCATCACCTGTTGAATTACGTTCGAGACACTCTGCACTTTTGGCACAATCATTTGAAGGAAAAATTGTCCGCGTGAGTTACCGAAATATTCGAAATATTCGAAATATTCGAAGTATTCGAAATATTCGAAGTATTCGAAATATTCGAAATATTCGAAGTATTCGAAATATTCGAAATATTCGAAGTATTCGAAATATTTGAAATATTTGAAATATTCGAAGTATTCGAGATATTCTAAATATCCGAAATATTCGAAATATTCGAAATATTCGAAATATTCGAAATATTCGAAATATTCGAAATATTCGAAATATTCGAAGTATTCGAAATGTTCGAAATTTTCTAATTACGCGTCCTACGATTCGTAGGGAATACAACGACGTGTTGAAAACTCTGAAGTGGCCTTTCTGCGGCTCCAACGCGACCGCCCTGACGACTCCACTGCCGGAGACGATGGCCAAGTTCAAGATGCTCACGGAATATCTTCTGCAGCTTCATCTGCCGTATCCTTTGCGTGATATTTTTCTGTGGAATCATTTTTTTACAGCTCGATTCAAATATATTTTTCTTGACGATGAACAATCAGCGAGGAAACGGCTAAGCCTTCAGTTACCTCCAGCCTTCTCACGGACTTCGCGCCGGTCAGCCTGCCGATAACTCTGCTGGTTCGGCCACTGAGGCAGAGATTCGTCTACCACTTCACGGGCTCGAAGCAGACCAATCGGCACGACAAACCCGAGTGGTATTTCACGCAGATTCTCACGTGGATAAAACATCATGCCCAGTGGGTTCACAAGAACGTGCAGCCGGTCGCCGATACCGCAGGTTTTACGCAAATAAATGCGAAAGTACGTAAAAAATAACAAAACAAAAAGTGTAACGTATTCGCTAGTGTATTAAGAATCCATTCACAACAACAACAAAAGTTGCAAAGTAGAACTTTGCACATTGCTTCCTCATTAATTTCCCTTTTTCACAAAGCCACCTCTATGAAGAAGCTTATTTATTCACTTTGGCTTCCTCATAGAGGAACCTTTGTGAAAAAGGGAAATTAATGAGGAAGCAATGTGCAAAGTTCTACGATGCAACTTTAAAAAATTTGAACAAAAGAAAACACCGTTACAAACATCGTTACATCAAATTTTGATTAGATACAAAGTTTTGTCTTACTTTCTTAACTTTTGCGGATGTTATAGCGAAAATCTACATTTTTAAAAAATTCAAGCTTCCTCTATGAGGAAGCAAATTCAACCAAAAAAATCATCCTCTCTTAACGCTGGAGACAAAAATTTGCAGGTCGAATTCATGCGAGCCCTTGTGCAATTGGCCGTCGAGAAGTTACATTCCGAATTGCCGGTCGTGCAGTACGACGACTCGCTTTTCGCGCACCTCGTCGACGAGGCTCTCGGCTTCGAGCGGGAGCTTCGCGACAGCCTCTTCTATCCGCCGAGCCAGCCGGCCACGGTTTTCGTGCTCACACAGGCGCAGATTTTCGTCAAGTGGATAAACATGGAGAAAAAGTGTGAGACTCGCGAGAATTAATCGCACTTTAGATCTTCTTACGTGGAGAAAGTTTCATAAAAAAAAAAGACTTTTATGACGAATTAAAAAACAATATTAATTCCATACAAATTTTAATAATTCATCCCCATTAGGGGGTGAAATAATTAAATTTGTCATGCTGTTAGTCGTTATATTTTTTTATAGCCGGTATAATCATATGGGTACATTGATATTTTGTTGTTTTTAATTTCGTTGCATTGCAACGATGCAAACTTCGATGTCATAAAAAGAAAAACAATTATTTTCTTTAATAGATGCGACAGAAAAGATGGATTCGATATTGAGCTCCGAAACCGCGTGGGAAAGACTCACGGGTCCCGATTCCGACGACATGAAAGTCACCGAGTGCGCCGATGCCTTCCTCACGCTACTCATGACCATATCCGATAGATACAATCATCTCCCGCAACCGGGACACAGGTTCGCCGATTAATTTTACTCCGCTTAATAAAGTAGGAATAATAGAAAAATTAAAAAATACGTTTTTCGCTGTCAGATTGCAATTTCTTGAACTGCAATTGGAGCTAATAGACGATTGGCGAGTGAGACTGCTGCAGCTGCTTCATGCGGAGTACGAGGATCCCCTGGCGTCGCTGATGCCCCGGATACTCAACACTTTGCACTACGTTTCGAGCGTTCTCGTCGATTGGGGCGTCACTGTTGTTAGTACATAAACAAATTCTACGGAAAAACGACGAACTACTCCCTGTTTTTTCTTTTTATTATCTTTGTATTTCGCTTACATAATTTCCTTTTTCTTTCTGGCTTATATCTTATTTTTAGTTTTGGGCCTTTCTTTGTGCTCGTTTTTTTCGGTTGTTTTCGATTGTTGTGTTGTATTAATTCCTACTGGTTTCGACCTGAGTCTGACCCTCGACCTCTGGGATTTCGTCTACAATTTTTTGTGTTATTGTCCCAATTCTAAAAAGAGCACGAAACTTTTTTTTTCAGATTTAAATTGATTACAATTGTTGAAAATTAAAATATTGTTAGCCACAATTTAAACATCTGAAACGTTCTGAAAAATCCGTCTCAGATATAACAATTTTTAAACCTAAACCCTGAGTGGAGTGAGATTCGCATCTTTTTTTCGGACTTTTTTAAAATAAAATTCTGACTTTTTTCGATAAAAATTCCGAAAAAATAGAAGCAAGATTCGGCCCACTTAGGCTCTAATCTTAAAAACTTTTATACGTGATACAGGATTTTTGAGAATATTTTAGACTTTTTAATTGTGGCTAACAATATTTTCATTTTGAACAATTGTAATAAACTCAAACTCGGAAAAAATCAGAAAAACATTTCGTGCTCTTTTTGGGGGTTGGGACAATATTTTTGTCCACTACAAATAGTGGACAAAATCCGAGAGGTTGAGGGCCAGACGCAGGTCGAAATTCCAAAAATTGAACATTTTTATTTATTTTAATTCCGCGTTAATTCCATGATGTATTTAATTTTGATTCGAGCATTTTGCGAGCCACTACAACCTACTAGTATACAATATGATCTGATAAAAACTCTAAAAAAAATGCGTCGCCGTTTTCCAGCACTTCCTGCAGCTTCACTACTTCAAGAAGCAATTCGAGGCCGTGGAAACGGCGACGGACCGGGGCAGCGACGTCGTGGCGAAAGAGGCCGATGAGGAGGAGGGTTCGGTGTTCGACGAGGCGGTCGCGTTGCTCCAGCGGCTGGAGAAGGAGCTGGTTGACGAGATAACCGACACGGTTGCGCTGGACGTGAAGGCGAAGAGCCGGCCCTACAGGACTGACAAGTGGTTCGCGATGCAGTCGGAGAAGGAGGTCGCCTCGCTGTCGGTCACGCCGAGCGGCTGCCCGATGTTCCAGGAACTCGCCAAGCGGCTCCACGATCTTCAGGACGCCCTCGCGCTGCCGCTCTTCAATCGCGCTTGGCGAAATCTCGCGACGCAGCTCGATCAAGTTCGTATTAAAAGAAATAAATAAATAAATAATTTCTAAAAATTCGCCCATCGCTAAGCTCCGGTACTTTGTTACTCTTTGGCAGTATCTTCTGGAGGAAGTCGTGCTGGTCAACCAGTTCAACGTCGGCGGAGCCGCTCAGCTGCAGTTCGACGTCTTCAGAAATTTGTTCTCGCTCTTTGGGCTCTACACGAGCAAACCGGAATCCTACTTTCCGCTGTAAGTATTTTTTTGTTATTTTGCGATAATTCTGCATCGAGATTTTTCTGAAATAATTGCAACTTTCTTTCGTTAAAAAATACCTTCATTATTTCAAGGTTGAGAATAGTTGAATTATCTTTAGAAATTAAATTTCTGTTGAAGGAAATTTGGCTAATTTTCTTGACTTTGACGGTTTTTCGCAGAATCAGAGAAGCCTGCGAGATTTTTCTGAAATAATTCCACGTTTCTCTCGTAAAAAAAATACCTTAATTTCTCTAAGATTGAAAATAATTAAATTATCTTCAGGAATTAATTTTCGGTTGAAGGAAATTTGACTAATTCTCTCGTCTTTGACGGTATTCCGCAGAATCAGAGAAGCCTGCGAGATTTTTCTGAAATAATTCCGCGTTTCTCACGTAAAAAAAGTATCTTAATTTCTCTAAGACTCAAAATAATTAAATTATCTTTAGAAATTAATTTTCGGTTGAAGGAAACTTGACTAATTTTCTCGTCTTTGACGGTATTTCGTAGAATGAGGGAAGCCTGCGTGTTGCTGAACGTTCTGCTGGGCTCGGCGATGCTGCTGCTGCAGGCGCTGGAGGCCGACGACGCGGAAGCGGCGCGCGAAGTGTTGGCCGACATCGGGGTTCAGAAAATGACTCCCGAGGTCGCGGCTATGGTACTGAAAACGCGAACCGATGTGGGTATGCAATAAAGCAAGAGAACCGCCTGTTTTCGAATTTTATCTTTAATTCGCCTTTTATTCTAAATATACGAAAAACCTTAGCCTACTTCCTTCCACCTACGCGGACGGGGATACCCGATAGTACGTTGAGATCGACAATAGACCGTGATGAAAACGTGAGTTCGGTCGTCGATCGAAATTCTCTTTCCTCACCCACTTCACTTTGTTCCACAAATCATTCGCTTTCGATTACGAAAATCTCATCAAATCGCGGAATCATTTTTAGTGTCAAACTCACTGGACGATAAATTCCTAAAGCGAATGAAAAAATATTTACACGTCCTACGAAAACAAAAAAAATCATAAAAATCAGCATAACAAATTGACCGAACGCGATGCAAACGCGCGTTCAGTCGTCGCTCAAAATTCCCTTTCCTCACTTCACTTCATCCCCAAATAATTCGCTTCCAATCCCAAAAATTCCACGAAATCATGGAATCATTTGCAGCATCACAAATCCCTCTCCCAACGTATCAACACCGTACAACAAATCCCTAAAGCGCCTGCAAAAATATATACAAGTCCCCTCCAAACCCCCTAAAAAAACCCTAAAAAAATCAGCACAGCAAACTAATCCCCCCGTTGTCAGCTCCAAGCAGCAGCAGCCGATTGAGCGGCAGCACAGCCATCGCGGTAATAACCCCCTTAAACGCATCCGTCCTGAGTTTCGACGACGAAAACGTGGCCGAAGCGTCAACAGCCGTGTGAACGCCAATCCGGTTCGCCGTGGTCCCCGAAATGAGTTGCTGCTCATAAACAGCCAAGCAGTGAACCGGTTCAGTCGCGCCTTTCAGATGAAACTTCAATTTCCCATCCACGGCGCTCCAAACGGCGATCGTTTGATCCAGCGACGAGCTGACGATCGTCGTCTCGTTCACCGCCTCAAGCTGAAGAATCTCGCATTCGTGGCCCTTCCACGAGGCGATAATGAGGCCCGTGCGAATGTCGAGTATCGTCAAAAAACCCGAGGCCTGACCCAACGCGACCCAATAGCCGCTGGGCGCGACGGCGATGCAGCGAATCAGCCCCGTCGGGTTCATCGACACCTTCATCTCGTTCACGTACTGAAAAGTGCGACAGTCGATGACCCGCAACGTGATGTCCGTCGTGGCGGCGAGTAAGGAGGTCGAGGGCGCCGGACTCGCGGCCAAAGTGTTGACTGGCGCGGGTTTCGAGCTCTCCGGACAGCCGAGAAGCGAGCCCATGAAAGGATCCCAGCAGTGGACGGCGCTGTCGCAGGTGACGGCGTATCGCAAGGATTCCAGGAAGGTCAGAGCGAGAATCGACTTCTTGTGGCCGGTGTACGTGTACTGGCACGTGGAGACGGTGCTGCCGTCGCCCTGGCTACGCAGGCTCCAGAGTTTCACGCTCTTGTCGCGAGCGCCGCTCATGAAGCTGTTCTCGTTGTCGAGCGCGAAGATACAGCGGATGCTGTTGGTGTGGCCGCCGAAGCTTTGTAGCTTGATCTGCTTCATGTTGAAGGTTGAGTCCTTGTCCGGGCGGCCGATCTCGTGCTCCCAGTAGGCCAGCCAGTTGCCGCGCAGCTGGCGGCCCGCTGAGGGGGCTGAGGAGGCGGAGGAGGACTCGCGGCTTGCGGGCTGATCGCTGTCGGGAGGGCCCGAAGGGCGCGAGGGCGGCGGTTCCGTTTGGACCTCGATTCTGTTGCCTGGGGAGGGAAAACGGAGAGCCTGGTATTTTGGTGGTTCTACATTTGTTTTTTTTGTGTGGGTGGGTGAACATTTTTTAGATATGTTTGTTCGGGACATTTTTTTTGTGGTGAAATTTTTTTTTCTCCCGACTCCGCTAAAATAACCCCATTTCGTGTCCGCAACGCGGGCGGAAAATCCCTCATTTTTGACGCGTGACTTACGCATGCGCAGTTCGCTTTCATTACCTCCCTAGGGAGGTAATCAACTCATTCCTGCCCGCGCGGGAGTAATGGGAAGCGTACTACGCATGCGTGTCGTCACTTGTCAAAAATGAGGTTATTTTCCGTCCGCGTTGCACACACGAAATGTGGTTATTTTTTAGCGAAATCGGGAGAAAAGTATAGTACGCTACATGGGAGGAGTGCAACTTTTCACCTCGTGTGAATTTCTGCCCTCGCTTCGCTCGGGCATCAAACTTCACACTCGGTGAAAAGTTGCACTTTCCTCCCTTGTAACGTAATGTACTAATTTTTGTATTGAAAATTGGGACGTACTTAGTTGGTAGTGTCCTGAATGTGTGGGAAGCGGAATTAGGAGGGGTCGATACGTTTAAATATTTTTGACGATTTTTTGAAAATGTTTTTGAGATGTGTTTTGCGACAGTAAGTCGAGGCAAAATGCTAGATTTTTTCATTGTATTCTGGATGTACAGGATGTAAAATTATGAGGGGGACGAGGAATTTATATAATTTTTAACGTCTTCTTAAGAAATGTTTTCAAAATTATGTACTCAGCTTTTCCCCTTCTAATTTTATTTCCTAATTTTATTTCTAATTTTGTTCCTAATTTCGCATCCAGTACATTCAGAACACTATGAATTCTGATTGTGCCATCTGAACAAAATCTAGCAAAATGCCTCAATTTACTGCCGCAAAAGTGTGAGTTTCACACAAGTTTAGAATATTATAGAACATATTATGCCACAAGTGCGTAAAATATCATTTTCCGCATGATTTTACGCATACCATATTTTTTGACGTAGTATGAGACAAATTTCATTTTACGCACTGTGCGAAAAACATTTATCACACGAGTATCGTACCAAATTTCATTTCACCAAGGTTCGAAAACGAGAATTGAAGTGAAATAAAGAAGATTAAAAATCGTTAATAATTATTTGAACTAAAATTACCGATCACGGAGATGTTTCCAAAGCTGCCGATTCCCTTGTTGATCGCCTCCACCTCGGCGGACGAATCGTCCTCCTTGGTCTGCGCCGCGTTGGCCGGGCAGGAACCCTCGGCGTCGCCCGCCTGCATGTCCTGCTCGTACTCGTGACAAAGTTCGCGCACCAACCGATGATTCTTCAGTATCTCCTCCATAACACCCTCGTCGACGTGACGATAGAACAAGAGATAAGCTCGGTGAGCGAAACGAGAGGTGAAAACTTCTCTCAACTCCTCGAACGCCTTGTTTCTCTGGGTGTTGGCGACGTCGTCGGACTCGACGACCGGCGGCGAGTAGGAAATCGCCACGTCGGAGTTGACGCCCGACAGCAGTTGACTCTCGCATCCCGAGTTGTTGACCAGCGTCCAATCCTGACTGTCGTTCAATTTGTTCTCCTGCGAATTTCCGCTCTTCGGACTGGGACGATCGTTCCTCCCCCTCGGCGCGTCCTCCTCGCGCGTCTGGCTCTTGTTCGGCCCAAAAGCCTTGTCGAAAGCGAGGAAAAATCGCTGTATCGGCACCGCGAGGTGACTCTTCGTCATCGCGCTGCCCAGCCTCACGCTGATCGTGAATATCGCCTCGAGATATTTGTCCGCGAGGGCCGATCGCGCCATCGCGCCGTTTGGAAAATTGTACCTGAAAAGATGTTCGTCTTTCATTTTCATATTCGCTGTTTTTTCTTGTTTCGGCTTTTATTTTACCGCTTTATTTGGTTTTTAATATTTCAAAAAATGCAGATTTTCGCTCTAACTTCCGCAGCAGTTATGAAAGTAAGACAAAGTATTGTAGTGTTTCATCTTAATAAAAATTAAATGGAATGGTGTTTGTAACGGGGGTTTTTGTAGCCGTATGTAGCAACGATTTTTTTTTACTGGTTGCATCAATAACTACCAAAACGGTAATGGTAACGAAAAAAATTTTAAAGTAAAACTTTGCACATTGCTTCCTCATTAATTTCCCTTTTTCACAAAGTCACCTCTATGAAGAAGCTTATTTATTCACTTTGGCTTCCTCATAGAGGAAGCTTTGTGAAAAAGGGAGATTAATGAGGAAGCAATGTGGAAAGTTCTACTTTGCAACTTTTTTTATTTGCACAAAAGGAAACTTCGTTACAAATACCGTTACATCTAATTTTTATTAAATACAAAGTTTTGTCTTATTTTCTTAACTTTTGCGGAAATTACAGCGAAAAACTAAATTTTTAAAGAAATTCAAAATGGTGTAAAATCCGAACGACTTTACCGATCATCACCATATTCGATACCTCTATGAGGAAGCAATAAATAACTGCTGTAACAAATAACTATTCTACTCTACCTGGTCGTCGAAAGAACCCGCACAGTAGGATGCAGAATGCTCTTGATAATCGTCTCCTGCAGCGCATCCATCAGAAAAGCGTCGCTCAGACAAGGCGCAATATGAACCAGCAGCGCGAGACACGAAACAAGCCCGCCCTCCAAATTAGGCGTCAGCTTTCGTTTGCACAGCGTCAGCAGTTCCGTCATATGCGCCAGATACTGCAGAAGAATAATCTGCTCTCCATAAAGACTCGCGATAGCCGTCAAACATTCCAAAACCTTCACAGCATTCCTATCGCCGGCGAGAGTCGTTTTCCCGCTATCATCGGCCTCGAGGGACGGCGCGAGATTCGACCTCCCGGCGTAGCAAAGCGTCAGCATCCTCAGCAAATTCCTCGAGAGGTGCCGAGCGGTCAAAACCGGTCCCAACCGATGCGACAACCAGATCACCGACTCCGCGCTCATTTCCGACACTTTGCACTCGCTGGGCGCGAATCTCCGCTGATCCTCCTGCGTCTCCTCGTCCTCCGATTTATCGTCCTGATCGCTTCGAATCACCAGCCGTCTCGGCGCCTCGGCGCTTCCCGCCGTCTGAATTCTCCCCGCGTACGATCCAACGATCGGCATATCCTCGCTCGACGTTTTGCTGCCCACGTGGCATCCGATGCTGTTGAAATCGATGACGGATTTCGTCGCGCCGTCCGATCGCCGGGGAATCGGAATCGTCGGCGACTTCACGCTACCCGGCGGCGAGTTTCTCGCGTCCTCCGCGAGATCCTCCATGAGATTCAGATTCAGGCTCAGCTCCGCCTGAATATCGATTATCGGGATTCTCGCGGTGTCCGAGGGCGACGGACTCTCCTCGGTCTCCATCGTGAAAACCTCCTCCACCTCGTTGTCCAACGCGGCCGCCGTCGCCACGTTTTTCCCGCAATCCTCCACCGCGGTTTCCCCAGGCGGCGACGCGTTGTTCTCCGAATCCATCGACGAATCCTCGTCCAGCGGCGACAAAATCGCCTCGCCGTCCCCGCAGCTGCCGCTCAGATCGCAGGTCTTCAGATTTCCGCTGCGATGAACGTTCGTCGCCGCGGCGCCTTGAAGATAATCCCGATATCCGCCTACAGCCTCCACCAGGGGAGTCGCGAAATTATCGAGAAACCTTCTCAGCCCAAGTCGCACCATCAATTTCAGCAGAAAGCTGCGATGATAGAGCCTCATTGTGCGAAATTTCGCCAGCAAACCCGCCGGCAAAACGTCCACGTGATGCAGACTGTCCATTATGGATCCGTTTTCATAGAGCCTGAGAATCGAGGCGAGAAAAATCTCTGAAGTCTCCCGAGGGCCCAAAGCCTTGGCGATCGGATCGAAGAGATGCCAGGCGGCGAGAACCGCGCTGTAAGGCTCATCCATAATTTGCCGAACGTGGGGAACGATGAGCTGAAGACTCGTTTCCATGGCCGCTCCGGCCTGAGGCAGAAGCCGCTCGAGTTCGCGAGCCACGGCTTTCACTTTGCACTCGCTTATCTTGCAGAGAAAGCGAATCTTCGTCTTCGCCGCGGCCTCGGACTCCTCGTCGTCCTGGAGCGCGGCGTTTAATTCGCGAACGAGCTCGCCGTACTCCTGCAGCATCTCGACGAGGCTGAAGAGACACTGGAAGTAGCGGGAGGAGGGAAAGAGGCTGCCGGACAAAACGGGCTGCAGGAATTGATGAGCCGAGGGCGGCGGAAGTCCCATGCAGGTCACCATGTGGTAGCGAAAGGGCGAAGACGTCGCGACGCCCGATCGGCTGCAGTCGTTCGGCTCCGTGTTTATCGCGTAGGTTTTTGGTATCACGTCGATCTGCAGGAGAAGCGCGACGGCGTTTCGCACGCAACGCGGCAGCGATTCGGGCGAGACGCGGAGAATGTTGAGGCAGGTTTCGAGACGGGAGGAGAAAGAGACGCGGCCGGTGTTCCAGGTTGCGCGGAATTTTCCGGCGAGAAAGATTTCGACCATCAGACAGCCGAGGATTTGCTGCTCGCGCATTCGGCCCGAGGCGACGATCTGCTTGTAGCTCGCGGTTCCCGCGTGATGCGAGATTTCGGGTTTGTAGGTGCGATGCGAGATTTTGTTCATGAACGCGTGAGTTGTTTCCACCTGTAGGAGCGCCGCGATCGGGTTGTAGTCCTTGGGGAGGATTATTGTTTGGGCTGTTGGCTTCTCGGGTTTGTTGGAGTTGTCGTCGACCGCGAGGAGGGAGCCGCGAGAACGGCTGAGAAGCCGGCTGAGAGCGAGGGGAGAGGAGCGCGCGACGTTTAGGGTCGTTACGGGGGATTCTTCCTCCTCGATGCCGGAACTTTGGCCCTCGTCCTCGCTTATTCGGTCCGAGGAGCGCTCGTTTTCTGTGGGGAGCGGAAAGAGTTTTCGTTTGTTTTAGAGGTGCCGGGATGTTTGGATTTATGAACAATTTCATGAGAATTGAATGTGAATTATTTGAATCGCAATTCGCGATGGTTGGAATAATTTGGACCATGCAAATAATTCGGGCTATTCGAATAATTCGTACTATCCCAATAATTTGGACTGTTCAAATAATTTGAACTATTCGAATAATTGGAACCATTCGAATAATGCGGACTATTCGAATAATTTGAACTATTCGAATAATCGGAACCATTCGAATAATTGGAACAATTCGAATAACGCGAACTATTCGAATAATACGAACTATACGAATAATTCGAAGTATTCAAATAATTTGAAGTATTCGAATAATTCGAACTATCCAAATAATTTGAAATATTCGAATAATTCAAATTATTCGAATTATTCGAAATATTCGAATTATCCGTCAATATTTCCGAATTATTCGAGTGAACGAATATTCGATTCGATTTTCGAATTGAGTAGTAATATTCGATTTAATTTTATTCATGCAGTCCTACTTTTTTTATTTGGCTGCCTTCCACGATTAACGTTTGCTACAAAAATTCGCTCTACTTACTCGTTAGCTTGGGATTCGATGCGGAGTTTCGCAGTCGCGGCGGCATTTTGCTCCAGTACGGCGAGGGCACGATTTTCTGCGGGTGAGGCTGAACGAACAGCTGAACGACCCCGGAATTCGTGAGGCTCGTGTGGTTGTCGACTAATTGGAGACACACGTTCTTCGATTTTATGGCTGCAACGCCGGACAATCTGTGATGAGAAAGAAAAAAAGGAAAATTGAGGTAGGAAAAAAGTTTAGCTGCGAAGGAGCAAAATAAAAATAAAATATAAATAAAAAATGCGTTCGTACTTGTAGCCGAATGTTAAATCTATCCATTGATGCAGCCTCTCGGACACGTAGAGACTCTCCAGGGCTTCTCGATGTTTTTCTATAAAATCCTCCGGCGATCGAGCCCAGCCCGGCAGCTCCAAGTCGGGAAGATCCTCATGAATCGACTGCAATTCCAAAAGTGCATTTGGTCAGTTTATCAATTGCTTTTTTGTAATCTTCGTGAGATTAAAATTTCGAACAAAAAAAAAAATTCCGCCGATTTCCGACGATTGTTTTACCTTAAAAACACTCGGATCCGTGAAAAATTGAGGTATACACTCATCCGGGCTCCACTCGTGGAGCCTCTGAATGGAAACCGGATATTCCCAGGGGACCCAGTGCGATCTCACGTGTTTGCAGAGCACGGATTTCGTGTAACGACGCGACAGATAGACGTAGTAGGTGATTTCGGAGAGAACGTCCGAAACGTGATGACCAACCTGCGGCGAAATTTAATTTTTTACGCGGCTCAACGGATTTGAATCGTTGTTTAAAAAGACTCGATTTCTCTTTCGTAGATGGTATCAAAAACTGTAATGAATTTTAAGAAGAAATTCATTCTCTGCGGATATCACTAGTGCAGTAAATGAATTTCTTCTGGACGCTGTAAATGCAAATATTCGTTAAAAAATTAATTACAGTATTTTTTGCATTTTACTATTTTGCAGTTTCAGTTTTTTTTGCATGTTTGCATGTTTGCATGATTTCACTGCATCGATGATATCCGCAGCGAATGAATTTCTTCTTGACGATATAAATGCAAATATGCGTTAAAAAAAAGTTAATTACAGTTTTAATAACGATTAAGACCGGGATGGGCAGGGAGGAAGGAATTTCACGTGCTCTTAACTCACGTCGATGGCCTCGGAATCGAAGGTAAGATCGAGCTGTCTGTCGCCCTTGTTGAGCCGGAACTTCGATTTCGTGAGATCCCGCCAGTTGCGGCCGCATCGCGAGCTGAAATCCGTCACCCAGGGCATCACGTGATGGCAGCTCGGGTCGCCGTATCGCCGGCCCGCGAGATTGTTCAGCGCGGTAAGGTAATCGAAGTTGCTGATCTGCCCGTGAAGCCAGAGCTCGCAGAGCTTCTCGATGTTCTCGTTTCGCCCGAAGTCCGGACTTCCCGGCGTGACACCGAGTTTCTGGCAAGCCGCGAATTTTCGCGTGTGGTCCTGCAGCGCGGGTGACAATTTGCTCTCCTGCGCGCCAGCCGAATCGTCGTCCGAGTCGGATTTCAGATAGATATTATCGCTCAGCTTGGGCATCACCTGGATCGTGGGAAAAGTCTTCGTCGTAAATTTTCTTCTTTCTTTTCTGCTTTTACTGAGTTTACTTGAGTTCTACTTGAGCGATATCATTTTTTGCGTCCATAAAAAGATGAAATAATTTGTTTAAGTCTATAAGAAAGCGATATCATTTTTTAAGTCCATAAAAAGGCGATATCATTTTTTACGTCCACAAACAGACGTTATCTTTTTTTCAAGCCCATATAAAGGCGACATAATTTTTTCAAGTCCACAAAAAGGCGACATACTTTTTTTTAACGTCCATAAAAAGGTAATATCATTTTTTCAAGTCCATAACAAGGCGACATACGTTTTTTAACGTCCATAAAAAGGCGATATAATTTGTTAAGTCCATAAAAAGGCGATATAATTTTTTATATCCATAAAAAGGCGATACCATTTTTTTAAATCCATAAAAAGGCGATATAATTTTTTTTAAGTCCATAAAAAGGCTATATCATTTTTTCAAGTCCTTAACATGGTGATATAATTTTTTACGTCCATAAAAAGGCGATATGATTTTTGTTCAAGTCCATAAAAAGGCAAAATTCACCTGAATGGTAAAATTATCCATAATCAGTATATCCCCGAGCGTAATTTCGCCCAGAGCGAGGCCCTGATCGTAGAGATCTCGCGACAAGCGCAGGAGTTGGTAAACCAGGAAGAGGGGTTTGCTGTAGCTCGTCGACAAAGCGGCGGGGCTGTACATCACGCATCTGGAATGATCAGCGGCGGACAATAAGCCGAGCGTTGCGGGCGGGACGTATCGAAGAAAATGAATTATGCACGAAAAGGGGACATATCGAGTGACTCACTCTTGCAGCGAGTATCGAGCCGTCTGCTCGTGAAACGTCATGAACGCCACGGGTGTCTCTATCGCCAGCAGCGTGGGCAGCAGATTGCAGTGCGAGTGACTCGACGTGCGCGGATTGACGGACGTCACTTGGCCGTTGCGAATTTTTATCAACGGACAGCCGTACATTCGCGCCAACACCTCGCGCATCACCGCGACGTCGCTGCTGCTCGGAATCGCGTACGATTGCTCTTTCTGCTCCGATGTGTTCCAGAGACCTGCGATTGCAAAAAAAAAAATAATAATTGTCAGAGAAATTTGCACTAAGGAAAAATTTTATGTGGTTTTCCTGTGGGGGGAAACCTACACAAATATTCTAAATGCTTTATGTGGTTTTCCTGTGGGAGGAAACCTACACAAATATTCTGCAAAAATTGTATTTTTTTTACTGTCTTTTATTTTCTGTTATTTTCTTTTACTTCTTTTGTTTTCTTTTATTTTCTTTTATTTTATTTTATTTCTTATAAACGGGTCGTATCACATTTGTTGCTTTGTTGCACACACAAATTCTTTTGTTATAAATGAAGGCGCATGTAATAGTATTGTGATATTAGGCTAAGAAATTGTATGCCATAGACATCCATTGATTCATTAATTGATGTTCATTGATATATTTAAATATGTACTTTTTGCTATTGTATTTTGTTTATAATCTGGAATTTTCAAGTTGTAGCTGCATATCAAAACAACTATTGTAATTTGTAAAGCAGTGATTTGTTAATAAATTAAATAAAAAAAGCAAATAAATTCAGCCACTTGATTATGATCCATTTGGGGTATTTTTTGCAATCAAATTTTTGCTGCTACTTAAGAGTATTTGCAACACATTCGTACAAAGAAAAAGATACATTTTCTTGAACTCACTGTAATACTTCTTGTATGATTCCTTCCACAAATTCCTGTAATTAGTTTCGGCAACATAGCGCAGCAGCTGAGCGAACGTCAGCTCAGGCTGAACTTTAGCGCTGGTTGAGTGTCTGTCCCTAGGCAGAGGTATCGCGTTTCTGTTTTGCTTCTCGTAGACCTGAAAATGAATTATTCTTGTTAATAAAAAAATGATGAAACCCCTAATTAATTTTTTAGCGCTTTTTTTTAGTTGCTTCTCGTAGACCGGAAAAATGAATTATTCTTGTTAATAAAAAATGGTAAAATCGCGAATTCATTTTTTTTGTGTTTTTGTTTTTTTTTAGTTGCTTCTCGTAAACCTGAGAAATTAATTATTCTCGTTAAAAAAATTATAAAATCATGAATTATTCTTTTTGTGTTTTTGATTTTTTTAGTTCCTTGTTGTAGACCTGAAAAATTAATTATTGTTAAAAAAAAATGATAAAATCGCGAATTATTTTTTTTAGCGTTTTCGTTCTTTTTTAGTTGCTTCTCATAGACCCAAAAATTAAATATTCCCGTAAAAAAAAGGTATAAAATCGTGAATTATTTTTTTTAGCGGTTTCGCTCACCCTGACGTAAATTCGCGTCCAGCTCGGTCCGAGGTCCTCGAGGCTCGGCCGCGCGGCGATCTCGTCCATCGACAGCCGATTGTGCGTGAAAAAGTGTATCGGCCCGACGTTCCACAGATTGGCCAACCAATTTCTGTGAACGGTCGCGCATATCTTGCCGTCCGTGAGCTCCATGTATTTCGCCGGCACGTCGAGCTCGGAGCTCAGGACGTCCATCGTGAATGCGAGTGAAGAAAAAAAAACAAAAAAAAAATACTTTCAAAAATACGCTGAGTCGGCAGCGTCTCTGTTATTATCTACCGCGGTAGGATGGAAATTCGACACTTCGAGCATCCTCCGTCGTTTCTCGTGCTGCGTTCGCTCCTCGCGACTTTGCTCCACGTTTTCGCGACATTTATGCGACTGTTGTTTCACGGATTTCAGGCATTCGGCACATTACGCGTGTCCGTAAACTGTCCAAACACTCCGGACACGGTGGATCCGACGCTTCTCGCTGCTGTCAAACACAGCTGACTGATTATGCCATCTTGGCCGGTGGTGGGGGCGGTTTCGCTCTTGACCAATAAGAAGCCGCGCGTACGCTTAGCAGTCACGCGACAAAACTGCATTACCAACAGTCGGTAAAATTGTCCTATTTCTATTTTTTTCTCGATCATTTTCGGATGTATTTACATTTGCCAACAATTTTGAATAACTTTTCGAAATGCGCTGCTGAGGATTCTGGTTGACTAGCAATGTCCCGAAAACTGTTTTAACCCATGAGATTCAGTTGTTTGGTGTTGCGACATCTTTTTCCGAAAATTTAAGACATCTTTTTTCCGAAAAAAGACGTCTTTAAGACATCTTTTTTACCGAAAAAAAGACGTCTTTAAGACATCTTTTTTACCGAAAAAAGACGTCTTTAAGACATCTTTTTTCCGAAAAAAGACGTCTTTAAGGGAATGTGAAACCTACTCAGTCGGTAACAAAAACTGTAATCAATCGTATGGAGATGCCGAAAATATTCTGAGGCAAAGAAAAACATCAACGGAAGCGTATTTTAATTCTCTGTCCGATGATATTTTGCTTTTATCCAGAATAAGAATAGTTTTTAAATGGCGTTCATTCAAAAATTGCGTCTATCTCTCTCGCACTCACGTGTCACGTGGTACGTGTTTCACATGCCCTTAAGACATCGTTTTTCCGAAAAAAGACGTCTTTAAGACATCTTTTTTCCCGAATAAAAGACGTCTTTAAGACATCTTTTTTTCCGAAAAAAGACGTCTTTAAGACATCTTTTTTTACTGAAAAAAGACGTCTTTAAGACATCTTTTTTTACTGAAAAAAGACGTCTTTAAGACATCTTTTTTACCGAAAAAAGACGTCTTTAAGACATCTTTTTTTCCGAAAAGAAGACGTCTTTAAGACATCTTTTGTACCGAAAAAAGACGTCTTTAAGACATCTTTATTTCCGAAAAGAAGACGTCTTTAAGACATCTTTTTTTCCGAAAAGAAGACGTCTTTAAGACATCTTTTTTACCGAAAAAAAGACGTCTTTAAGACATCTTTTTTACCGAAAAAAGACGTCTTTGAGACATCTTTTTTCCCGAATAAAAGACGTCTTTAAGACATCTTTTTTCCCGAATAAAAGACGTCTTTAAGACATCTTTTTTCCGAAAAAAGACGTCTTTAAGACATCTTTTTTTCCGAAAAAAAAAGACGTCTTTAAGACATCTTTTTTTCCGAAAAAAAGACGTCTTTAAGACATCTTTTGTACCGAAAAAAGACGTCTTTAAGACATCTTTTGTACCGAAAAAAGACGTCTTTAAGACATCTTTTTTCCGAAAAGAAGACGTCTTTAAGACATCTTTTGTACCGAAAAAAGACGTCTTTAAGACATCTTTTTTCCGAAAAGAAGACGTCTTTAAGACATCTTTAAGACATTACCGGCAGTCGGTAAATTACCCTCGAGAGACTTGTATCTTATCGATTATTATCGGACGGACATTTGCCGTCAATTCAGTCATATTCAGGTAAATTTTGAATAACTTTTCGAAATGCGCTGCTCGAGATTTCGCGTCCGCTTGAACCGCGAATCGCGGGTCGATTTCAAATGCGCCGCGACGCCGTCCGAGGGCGCCAGGCGAACGAACGAGGCGCCCGAGTTGAGCAAAGACGCGGAAAGTACTCGCAGCTACGACGAGAGTTGCGAGCGCCCCGCGATCACGTGCACACCCGGCCTCGATGCACTCGACGCGCTGCACGTGTGCAACCAGTTGTGATTTATTATTAGCCGCACGTCGTCGCGCTGACAGCGGTAAGTAATCATGGCCCGCGAATCCCGGCCACGTGTCGCATTTGCGTATGTAGATAAGTCGTGTGCGCCGCGCTCGACGCCCACGATGTGCACATATTTGCGCGGTAATCGCGTGTGTCGCGCGCGACGTTCGCGGAATTCCCGGGAGATCGATAGAGGTTAGAGGATTTCGTGGAACTCGTTTTCGTTGCTTGTGACTTGGGGTTTTTGTTTGTCGAGCGGTATAAAAATAATCCGATTGTGAGTTAGATGAGGATTTTTATTTGTCGAACGGTATAAAAAAAATTCGATTGTGAGTAAGATGAGGATTTTTATTTGTCGAACGGTATAAAAAAAATCGATTGTGAGTAAGATGAGGATTTTTATTTGTCGAACGGTATAAAAAAAAATCGATTGGGACTTAGACGAGGATTTTTATTTGCCGAATGGTTTAAAAAAAATTCGGTTGTAACTTAGACGAGGATTTTTATTTGTCGAGCGGTGTAAAAAAATCCGGTCGTGAATTAGACGAGGATTTTTATTTGACAAACGGTATAAAAACAATTCGTTTGGGACTTAGACGAGGATTTTTATTTGTCGGGCGGTATAAAAAAATCCGATTTTTACTTGGATGAGGATTTTTATTTGTCAAACGGTATAACAAAAAAATTCGATTTTGACTTAGACGAGGATTTTTATTTGTTGAATAGTATAAAAAAAATTCGGTTGTGACTTAGACGAGGATTTTTATTTGTTGAATAGTATAAAAAAAATTCGGTTGTGACTTAGACGAGGATTTTTATTTGTCGGGCGGTATAAAAAAAACCGATTTTTACTTAGACGAGGATTTTTATTTGTCGGGAGGTATAAAAAAATCCGATCTTTACTTGGACGAGGATTTTTATTTGTCGGGCGGTATAAAAAAATCCGATTTTGACTTAGACAAGGATTTTTATTTGTCGAACGGTAAAAAAAAGAATCCGGTTGTAACTTAGACTAGGGTTTTTATTTGTCGAACGGTATAAAAAGAATCTGTATACAATACGTGGACTTCCGGCTCGCGTCGCCGGAAGCGGATTTTACCGGTGGATTTTCTCAGGCCGAGCGATGCGTTTTCGGGGGCGGCAGGGACGTGTGAGGCCGCAGCAGCGGGTCGGGCACGAAGTCGCCGGCCGACGTCGCGCTTCGCTCCAAATTCAGCAGCCGGATCTCGTTGTCCGCGCTGGGGGAAAAAGATACCGGAAGTTGGGGGAAAAATCGCGATTTATCGGGGATTCCTTTACCTCGGGTTGATGTCCTGCTTGTGGGTATTGTTGTTCTCGTTGCTGAAATAAACGGCGCTGCACTGCGATGTTTTCTCGAGGGTCCCGTTGTACACCAATAGATCGTCTACTAAAACCTGTTGATAATTTTATCAATTTTTTTTTTCCAAATTTTAATATTTTCCAAATTTTAATATTTTCCAAATTTTAATATTTTCCAAATTTTAATATTTTCCAAATTTTAATATTTTCCAAATTTTAATATTTTCCAAATTTTAATATTTTCCAAATTTTAATATTTTCCAAATTTTAATATTTTCCAAATTTTAATATTTTCCAAATTTTAATATTTTCCAAATTTTAATATTTTCCAAATTTTAATATTTTCCAAATTTTAATATTTTCCAAATTTTAATATTTTCCAAATTTTAATATTTTCCAAATTTTAATATTTTCCAAATTTTAATATTTTCCAAATTTTAATATTTTCCAAATTTTAATATTTTCCAAATTTTAATATTTTCCAAATTTTAATATTTTCCAAATTTTAATATTTTCCAAATTTTAATATTTTCCAAATTTTAATATTTTCCAAATTTTAATATTTTCCAAATTTTAATATTTTCCAAATTTTTATATTTTTCAAATTTTTATTTTTACCAATTTTTGTTTTTGCACATTTTTATTTCTTTTTAATTTTAATTTTTTTTCAAAATTTTATTTAAAAAAAAATCAATTTAAACATTTTTTATTTCGTTTTCAAATTTTTCTTTTTTCGAATATCAATATTTTTTTATTAGTGCCTGCTGATATCACGAATTTTTCAAATTACTCACACCAAATTCTTTGACTTTTCTCTGCGCTGTTTTCATGTAATTCCACAATTTGATCATCGAGACGACGACCGGCGTGTCAAATATTATGAATATTCTGTTTGTCTGCGATTAAACAAATAACAAACACAGACGTTAAATACGCTGATTGTGATGTTTAACTATGGATCGAGAGGAGTTCATTACCTCCCCCGGCAAAATTGGAGCGAGCCATGCGTGCTGCCCATCAGCGCAGTCGTTGACACCGTCTATGAGTTTGTCGGGTGTGCGAATATCGTTTTCGATGCCGTCGATGATGTTTACACTCTCCGGATAGGCAGCGATATCTGATGGGAAACAAAAATAATTTTTGTTTTGTTTTGATTTTTTTAAAATGATTTTTGATGATAAACAAGAATTTGGAGCCTTTGAGAATCTCGCTAAGAGTCTCTTACTCTCGTTGGTCAACTCCATCGGCTTCCCGTGAGCGTCGTAAATTTCTATCCCGTTCAAACCCACATAATAGGGATCTCCCCACGTGGAAAATATGATAATTTGGTACACGAATCCCTGAGGCATCGCCGGAGCTTCGTAATCGATGTCTCCGCTATCTGCTTAACACACGATTTAAGTTAGGGAATCGAGCCAGCTTGAAATTCACGGGTTTTCAAGCAGCTTACGATAGGGCGGGCGTAACGTTTTGGCCACCTTAAAGCTAATTGTGGCCATCACATTGAAACAAATAAAACAAAACATTTAATTGAATTTGGAAAAAATTGAGTATATCATTCCGTGAATTTATACCAATTTGATCGGAAAATCGACGGGTAATTATGAGAAAAAATAAAAAAAGAATTATAATTAATAATTAGTTAAAAAATAATTCATTGATTATCAATTAACCATTTTTATCATTAAATTAATTTTGTAGTATCTACTTAATTCGTTATTATGTAATTGATTTGTTATGATTTAATTCCTTTTTTATTATTTAATTCATTTTTGATTATTTGAAATAATAATAAAAAATTGCCACAAACGGTACATCTGCCCTACAATTTATTACTCTGCACTGGAAATTCGAATAGACGACTCCAACATTTTCTCACCCCTTGATACTCACCTTCGAGTGATTTTTCGTCTCTGGGACTGATCAGCCTGGGACTTGGCGAATATTCCTGAGCATTTGGCCTGTTTATGAAGCTAATTTCCTGGGAAAAATCGTACTGGCAATGTCCGGGCGCCCTTCTCAACGTGAAGCCCGCAAAATCTTTGTCAAAAAGTGGTTTTCCGTCCAACTCGACGAGAACCTGCTTCACCTGAGTTTGCACATAAAAAAAATAAATAAAACGCGAAAAATTGTTACGTCGTTGCAATGGGAAAAAAAATAAATCATGTACCCCGCAGAAGGAGAGATCCATGGAATTATTGTAATTCCAAAATCTCATTCCCGTGAGATAAGTCTCGGCGTTGAACGTTATCGTCACCGTAACTTCCACGTCAGGTACATAGTGAACGGCCCACATATGAGACGGATCTGCGGTCGAGTAATTTCCGTCCGCGAGCCGCATTATATTGTCGTTGCCGCGATTACAGTCTAGATTGGCTTGAGACAAGGAAATTGGCGTGTACTCGTCGTTTATAATTTCAATTCCATTGAGACCTGCGAAATTGCGGTTTGCAAATTCAATTGTTGATGCTGATTTCGACCGCTGGTTATTATTGGTTGTAGGGGTTTCGACAATTGAACGGCGAATTAATTTCCAAAATAACAATAGGTAAAACGGGTCCAAATATGTCTAGCAAAAAATATAAATAATTCAATACAATCGACCGAATTTTTTTTTATCTCCAAATCACGCAAACAAACTTTCAAAACAAATTTTAAACAAATCATTCTACAAATTTATATTTGTACATGTTTCATCATTTAAATTAATGTATCAAAGATATGTCTATAAAAAATTTCCGAAGACTTGTGTTCTTCGATTTACAAATGTAAAATAATTTTTGTAAAAGGAGCAATTCGTTTAATAATAAAAAATAACAATGATAATAATAATAAAGATATAAGGAGGCGAGAAAAAAAATCAGCTCACCTATCATGCCGCAATTGCCCCAATTCGATAAAAATATGAGTTTCACTTCTTTGCAAGCGATCGACATAGTATTTCTGTCGCTCGTGCTGGTCTCGCTGAGTTTATCGACGACGGAGTCTCCGTCGGCCGCCAGTCCGTACTGAAAGGCATCGCGTTCATTTTTTACGTTCGAATAAATTAATTTTTACGCTCCGAAGAAATAAATGAATTTTTACGCTTCGAAAAAATCAGGCTACTTACACCAACGTCCGTGGCTCCTGTGATCGGCCTTTCCATCTCCTTTTCGGCCGACTCGACAAGACTATCCTCGGCGTTGACGAAAGACTCGTCGTTCTTCGATATAGAGTCGAGAATCTGCTCGTCGGTCGTGAAGAGAATAGTCTGAAAATTATAATTCAATTATTGTAGACACGAACAGTATATTAATTTAATTTTTATTTAATTTAATTCACTTTAATCTAACTGATTAACGGATCATTTCTTTACAAATTACAATAGTTGTTTGATATGGAGCAACAACTTGAAAATACCAGTTTATAAATAAAAAAATACAATAACAGAAAGAACGTATTTAAAAATATCAATGAACAAAAATGAATTAATTAATCGTTGCATGCAACTTCTTTGCTTAATATCACAATCTTATTTACTTGAGTCTTTATTCATAACGAAGGATTTTATCGCGAGCTTGAGCAAAGAACGCACTGAACGATGCTTCTATAAAATTGAACGATTTTCTAAAAAAAAAAAAAAAAATTGAATACGCACGTCGCCGAGTGTGTCGAGGCTGCCCATTATGTCGCCGGACGCTTGGGCCACTTCGCCGTCGAATATCAGAACGTCGTCCAGTAAGAGCAAAATATGCTTGGCACCTTGGTAGGAATGAATCCTCGATTTATTGTAATTCTACGATGCAAATAGAAAAAATTACAATAAAAAAGAAACATCTCTGCGATTTTTTCACGCCTCTTCGTGAAAATCTATAGTTATTATACACTCAGCAAAAAAATTAAGGGAGCAGTTAAATTTTACCGTTTTTTCACTGATTTTTGAAGCGCTGTAAGTTCGTGAAAAATGGTCGAATCGTAATAAAACAAAATGCGTTTTAAAGCTTCATATCTCTAGTTTGAAAATCAATGCAGTCTTTTATTTTTTAAGCAACACGCTCGGCATGAACCTAAGGAATAGCGGGAAGGAAATTTTCTCAAATTTTTTGTCGTTTTCAAAGTCGTCCACGGGCACAAAAAATTTTTTTCTGGCTTTGTCAATACTGGGGTCCTTTAGCCTGGTTCTTCAGCTTCAAAATAGTGTTTTGTTCATCTCTGTGCGACCATTTGTCGCTGAGATATGGGCATTTAAAGGAAAAAGGAGCTTTTTTCGTAGATCATCAATATCTCATGAACTAATGATCGCACAGCGAGCTAAAGGTAGGTTTTGTAAAGTGGAAGAAATGCTCTAAAAGTACCTTCTGGTACTTTAGAGATTTTATTTTTTTATGTAACCTTAATATTGATTTGAAAAAGACCAAAAAAATGGACTTTTTCCCCGTTTTGGAAAATCCACGTCAACTTGGCAGATATTGCGATAATGACTTATGTTTTTAGGATTTTTTTTAGTTCAATACATGCCCAACGACCCCCCAAGATTAAAAAATTTATGTGCTGAACCGTTGTTTTTTCCCGAAGCGTCAAAGTTTTATCAAAAATTAAAGGAACACTTATTGTTCCTTAAATGGCATTTAATGATGACTAAAATTAAAAAAAAACTTTTCCGTTGTTTTTCTCACGGTTTCGCAATAACTACTCTTTTAATCTTTGAAAAAGAGAAAAATTAAAAATTTTGAATTTTTTTGCTTAAAAAACGGTATTTTTCTCACAATTTCTTATGAACAATCTTTGAAATGAAAAACAAAAAAAAAATAAAATTGCCTACGAACTTTTTTTTTTCAGAAAAATTCAAAATTTTTAATTTTTCTCTTTTTCAAAGATTAAAAGAGTAGTTATTGCGAAACCGTGAGAAAAACAACGGAAAAGTTTTTTTTTTATTTTAGTCATCATTAAATGCTATTTAAGGAACAATAAGTGTTCCTTTAATTTTTTATAAAACTTTGACGCTTCGGGAAAAAACAACGGTTCAGCACATAAATTTTTTAATCTTGGGGGGTCGTTGGGCATGTATTGAACTAAAAAAAATCCTAAAAACATGAGTCATTATGGCAATATCTGCCAAGTTGACGTGGATTTTCCAAAACGGGGAAAAAGTCCATTTTTTTGGTCTTTTTCAAATCAATATTAAGGTTACATAAAAAAATAAAATCTCTAAAGTACCAGAAGGCACTTTTAGAGCATTTCTTCCAGTTTACAAAACCTACCTTTAGCTCGCTGTGCGACCATTAGTTCATGAGATATTGATAATCTACGAAAAAAGCTCCTTTTTCCTTTAAATGCCCATATCTCAGCGACAAATGGTCGTACAGAGATGAACAAAACACCATTTTGAAGCTGAAGAACCAGGCTAAAGGACCCCAGTATTGACAAAGCCAGAAAAAAATTTTTTGTGCCCGTGGACGACTTTGAAAACGACAAAAAATTTGAGAAAATTTCCTTCCCGCTATTCCTTAGGTTCATGCCGAGCGTGTTGCTTAAAAAATAAAAGACTGCATTGATTTTCAAACTAGAGATATGAAGCTTTAAAACGCATTTTGTTTTATTACGATTCGACCATTTTTCACGAACTTACAGCGCTTCAAAAATCAGTGAAAAAACGGTAAAATTTAACTGCTCCCTTAATTTTTTTGCTGAGTGTAGTTTACCCATATTCTAATTAGAGCGACACTGACGGCCTCCCGAAAGGTCAAGTGAACGTAGTGATGACTTCCATCGATGAACGGCGTCAGCCAGATGTTAAAATCGTCGCTGCTCCTGTTCATCCCGTTCACGAGATTCTCGACGACTCGCGGATCGTCCCTGAAATCGGGAAGTTCGCTGATGCCACGAGGAACCGCGCGAATCTGAATATTAAAAAGAAACAAAAAAATTGATATGATCCGAGTTGCGATACAGATGTTTAAAAAATTATTTCACGAACCTCAGTCACGGTCACGGGTTCCCCGCTGGCCGAGAAAATTTCTATACCGTTGAGACCGACGAAATATCGGTCGCCCCAGGTGCTCAGAATATCGACAGTCAACTGTTTGCCGTGCGGCAATTCTGGTATTATAAATTCCCTGTATTGTTCTGTATCTGCAAAAGTAACTGCAAAACATTTTCTTTTAATTTAAATGATTTAACCACCATTTTTTGATTCTGTTTTGTATTTTTATTTTGCACATATTTTTATTCAGTTCTGTATTTTTATTTTCATATATTTTTATTCAGTTCTGTATTTTTATTTTCATATATTTTCAATCAGTTCTGTATTTTATTTTCATATATTTTCATTCAGTTCTGTATTTTATCTTCATATATTTTTATTGAGTTCTGTATTTCCATTTTCTTATATTTTGATTCAGTTATGTATTTTTATTTTCATATATTTTCATTCAGTTCTGTATTTTTATTTCCATATGTTTTTATTCAGTTCTATATTTTTCTTTTTGTAGTTTTTTATTCAGATCTGCATTTTAGTACAGGGGATACTCACGCCATTTCGCTGCAACTACTCAAATTTAGGACAACCGCGTCTTAAGGGGGCAAATAATTCGGGGACTTCCGTCGGGATAGCATCGAGCGTTCTCCCGCGTCACAGTTGCCTACCTTTCGGTGGGTAGCGCTCGTAGTGGTAGAGGCTCTTACGACTTTCCGCCGAGCTGTTGGCACTTTTTTCGTCCTCTTGGCCGCGTCGTCTGTTTGGCCGTATGTGCGAGCCCACGAGAACGAGATTCGACAGATCGTCGGTCAAACGCTGGTCCTTCGCTTTTTTGTCCACCCCCGGGATCTGCTCGCGTGGCACGACGCCCGCCAGATAGTCGACTTTTCTTCTGGCAATTCCTGTTTCGCAATAGAATAACATAAATTAAATTAGATTTTTTAAATTTATTATAACAGAAAAATGTCTATTTATTAAATTAGATTTTTTAAATTTATTATAACAGAAAAATGTCTATTTATTAAATTAGATTTTTTAAATTTATTATAACAGAAAAATGTCTATTTATTAAATTAGATTTTTTAAATTTATTATAACAGAAAAATGTCTATTTATTAAATTAGAAAAAATTCTACTTATTAAAATAGAAAAATATCTGTTGAATATCTATTTATAAAATTATAAAAATTTCGATTTATAAAAATTAAAAAAACTTAAATTTAATGAAATAGAACAATTTATTTTTATTAGGATAGAAAAATGTCTATTTATTAAATTACAAAATTGTATATTTATTAAAATGGAAAAATTTGTTATTTCAATAATATATGTTATTATATGAAATCGCGTTGTGTAGAAAATTTATTTTTTATTCAGAAATAAATTTGAAAAATCACTGCTCACCTATTGGAACATCGCAAGATCGTCGAGTGGACGTATTTCCCACTGTTTCCACCGAAATTTCCGAGCTACCGACATCCCGACGATCGTACGTGGTTTCCCAGAGCGAAACCCGACGCTCCTTTCGCTCTGCCTCCCTCAGCAATTCGCTATCCAGGATTTGGCTCCCGTCTATCATTGTGAAGGGTCTCGGATTCGAGGATTTCATTCGCCGATTGGCCACGCCACCGCTCGAGTGGCTCTCGGCCCATTTTATTCGCGACTGCGAGTACGACTCCACCGCATCGCGGCCGACGTATCGATTTCGCCTGCCCGTATCGTCGAGACCCTGGCCGGTTACCATCAAATTAGCCGCACTGCGATTCGGCAGATCGTAGTCGATCAACGGAGCGGCGGACCTACTGGACGAGTCCTTCAGGTTGTCCGACTCGCTCGCGTACGGATTTTTCGCGTAGGTCTTCAAAACGATGTCGCCCTCGATGTCCTTGAAGTTGGTCAGGTTGAAAGTTGGTCCTCTGAAGATGAAAAATAAAAATAAAATTAACAAACGGAAATAAGATTTTTTCGAGACTTAGAATTTCCTACGCTTCTAGTATGCAACTTAAAAAAATATATTTTTGTCGATAATATTGCGAAATTAATTGGCGGTGAATTTGCGAATTTCGTGGTTTGCAAAATTCTCATTTATTGGCTGAATTTGTGAATTTAGTGGTTTGCAAAATGCTCATTTATTGGCTGAATTTGTGAATTTAGTGGTTTGCAAAATTCTCATTTATTGGCTCAAATTGTGAATTTAGTGGTTTGCAAAATTCTCATTTATTAGCTGAATTGGTGGTCAGCCAATAAATGTTCAGTGGTTTGTAAAATTCTCATTTATTGGCTGTCAATTGCGTCTCCAACTCACGCGGTGTTTTCCTCATTTTTATTGCTGATCTCGGTGCAAGAGTTATAAATAGGATCCATCGATGCGTTGTCCAGCCCAAAGGTCTCCATAGGCAGCGAACTGTAGTCGTCCCTCTGATTCAATTTCCGGACATTCCTGCGAGGCAAAATTTCAATTACAAAAAAACAACAGCAGTAACAACAACATTTAGCAAAATTTAAAGCACAAAAACAAAAGCAAAATACAGCGTCGACTCACTCGCTCATTTCCACCAGCCATGGCGGCAGTTTCTTGGCAATCTCGTTTGGCAATGACACAGCCGCATCCTCGTTGCCGCTTTCGTCCATTTTTTCTTCTTTGTTTGTTTGTTTTTTTTTCTCAATAATTGCTATGTGGCACTCGTTTTGCAAATTTCGAAATTCGTCGTTGCAGTCGATTGTCCCGAGTCGGTGGACACGTAGAAAATTTCCTTCCCCAATTTCAAACTGGAGTCGCTCGACTTCAGGTCCTCAGCTTCGAGATATCCAGCGAAAAAATAAAAATAAAACCCATCACTGCGCGCGGTCGTCTTCTCGTTTCTTCATCGCGGAAAAGAAGCGAGGGGAATTCGCGTCCGAGGATCCGTAGACCCTGACATCGACTGGCGTTTCCAGGAACAGCCGTGTTGTCGTTTCGCGTCGCGGACGGTCGTCATGACAACGGATTCCCGATGTCAATGCTCTTTGTAGTATTTGTACGGCGATTATCGCGAGTTTAACAGCCGGACGTTCGGCGTTAACGAGCAGAATTATCCTCAGAAGCAGCACAAATTTTTAATTTATCGAAATAATGAAAATCGCGTGTCCAATGTCACCTTAAAAGACTTAAAAAATTATCAGGTGTCCGAAAGTTAATTTTTTCGACGTAGGATACGTAATGCCCTTGAAGTTTGCATCGTTGCAAACGACGCAAACTTCCAAAGAAATTAAAAACAAAATATTAATTCCATAAAATTCAACAAAATTAAAAACAATATATGAATTCCATGAAATTCAAGAAAATTAAAAACAAAATATTAATTCCATGAAATTCAACAAAATTAAAAACAATATATTAATTCCTTGAAATTCAGCAAAATTAAAAACAAAATATTAATTCCATGAAATTCAACAAAATTAAAAACAAAATATTAATTCCATGAAATTCAACAAAATATTAATTCCATAAAAATCACTATTTCCATAAAATCATTATTTCACCCCCATTAGGGGCTGAAATAATTTTGTTTTGTCATGCTCTTAGTCGTTATAATAACTTTTTACAGCCGATATACTCATTTAAAGTCATTAACATAAAATAAACAAATAAAATATATTGTTGCTTTTAATTTCGTTGCACTGCAACGATGCAAACTTCAACATCATGATACGTTAGAGTTATCATCTGGACGGACATTAGCAACCCATTTCGATAACTTTTTCGTGCCAGATGTCTTTTCGCTATTTGCAGGACTCGCGAGGGCGCTGAATAAATTTTTCGACTCGTCGTTCGTTGCAGTCTATGCGTTTTTTTATTTTTAAAAAATCCGGCAGTATACTTTAAAATCTTTAGTTTACACGCAGATGTCGCACAATCTCACTGAATCACCTTGACCTTAGCTTACGACGTAACTATTCACTACGTAATATACAATGTATTAGTGTATACATCCTGCGAAACGAATAGTTAACACCTACGAGTTTTGTTTATACAATTGAAATTCGATAGAGAACTCGAGAGGCCACTCAACGGAGCGCCTGTTTGTTTAGCAATTACGCGGGCTCGAAACACTCACTTTAGGCTTTTCGGGTCGAGTTTGCACGTGGAGCTTTTACAATGTGCCGCGCGGTTATGTAATTCACGTGGCACGACGACGCGTCTTGGCCCTGGAGTTGCGCAACTCCCAAGGCTGACCAGTATTGTATTTTATTCGTTTACACATTTTTCCTCGCCCTCCTTCGTTTCAACCTAAACGACTAATTTACCCTAATCTTGGCACAGTTGCTACTCGCGACCGGAGGGTCGGGTAAGTGACGAGAGAGCCGTTTTTCCCCCACAACGAAAATTTCAATTGGAGAACAGCCGATCTATCGGGTGCCGATGAATTTCACACTTTTTGTTAAATTCGCGCGCTCGCGCGTGGAAAAAGAAATTCATCGGGCACCTCGCTTACCTAGAATATCGTACAATTCATATATAAAACATTAAAAATATCAACAGAACAATCGTCTACCGATCGATAGACGACTAAAAATCATTCTTTTACCCTTCGACGATCATTTCCATTCGACTTCCGCGAAACTCGAAGGTCTCCATTCTTCGTCTTACGCGTTTCTTCGACCTGGCTAATTTTTCCCTACGTTTTTTTGGCTCCCTTTGGAATTTTTTCGCCGCTCGCTGACGATCGTCAGAACTTTTCTTTTCTTTGCGTTTTATTCCTCGTAATGACGACTTTCTTCGAACTAATTTTTCCCTACGTTTTTTTGGCTCCGTGTGGAACTTTTTCACCGCTATCTGACGATCAACAGCGCTTTTTTTCTTTGCGTTTTCTTCCTCGTAACTACGAATTTTCTTCGACCGGTATCATTTTTCCCTACGGTTTTTTGGCTCCCTTTGGAATTTTTTCACCGCTATCTGACGATCATCAGCGCTTTTTTCTCTTCGCGTTTTCTTCCTCGCAACTACGAATTTTCTTCGACCAATCTAATTTTCCCCTACGTTTTTTGGCTCCCTTTGGAATCTTTTCACTGCTCGCTGACGATCGTCAAAACTTTTTTTTTCTTTGCGTGTTCTTCCTCGTAATTACGACTTTTTCGAACGGTCTAATTTTTCCCTATGTTTTTTTTTTACTCCGTTTGGAATTTTTTCACCGCTATCTGACGATCATCAGCGCTTTTTTCTCTTCGCGTTTTCTTCCTCACAACTACGAATTTTCTTCGACCAATCTAATTTTCCCCTACGTTTTTTGGCTCCCTTTGGAATTTTTTCACCGCTAACCGACGATCATCCGCACTTTTTTTTCATCGCGTTTTCCTCCTCGCAACTATCAATCATCGTTTGGCTTAATTAAATTACTTGAGATGCGGTGAGTCTTCGTCGTTTCATCGTCTCGTCTCCCTCTCCGCGGGCGCCTCGCGCGCCCGCGGATCCCCCGTCTCCTTGACTCATCAACTTCAGGTACACGTCACGATCCGACTTCGACGAGTCTTCGCCTAGACGACAATAAATCCGGCTACGCGATGAAAAATTCGTCTACAGCTCGCTTATCAATTAACTCTAGAATATTCAGTCGATGGTGCACGACCGAATTTGATGACCTACGCTCGATTGACGCACGCGAACGCCGACGGATCTTCGGACCTTCGGATCCTCGGCGACCGTCGATGCGATTTGTGAGAACAAAGATTTTCGGGAACTCCGCCCGCGCGGACTGAAATCGACGAGGGGGCGACATTTCATCTCGACTTCTCACAACTTTCTCGTCATTTCGTTTTTTTGACACATTTTACACCCGGGCGAACGCGAAAAATCGTGCGTCGAAATTGAGGAAGCAGCCGATTTCAGTCGGCGAAAAACGCCTCATTGACTCCAAATCCGCGAATCGCATGAATCATTCACGCGACTTCGTCCGCGATTTATTGACCTCTGCACGCGAATTCATAAGACTGTTTTTTTTTCTTCTTTTTTTTTCGTTCGTTCTCTTCGTAAACAGGCGAGTCGTCCGATGGAATTGAATATCTCGGCCTCGCGACTCGAGCCGGCGAGCTCATTACGAAAAATATATGAACGAGCAAGTTTGATTATCCTCGAAATTAAATTATATCCTAGTGTTTTAATATATAATATATATTATAAAACTGACTTTAACCATTGGTTTATCGAACTCTAGCAATGGGTACGACCCGTTTAGTACGAGTTTTAGCGGTCAAGAACTATTTTCGTCGCACTAGCGACGAGAAAAATCGATGGAGATCGGTGGTCGAAACCTCTGGGCTCTCTAGAGCTCAACGTGCGAGCCCAGAAGATCCGAGAGCGGCGAGCCCGCGACCGAACCGTCGGCCTGATCCATCGCCGTGGGATACAAGTGTCGGAGGATCGCGTAGTAATGAAATCCCGCGCCGCCAGCGACGAAGAGATGCCAAATCGCGTGGGCGCAAGGAATTCTCCCGTCGGACTTGAAGAACACGAGACCGGCTATGTAGATCAGTCCGCCGGTCTTCAGCTCGGCGATGTTGTCGAATTTGTTCTGCAATGCACGTTTTTAAGGGAATGTGAAACACCGACTTTGCACCTCAAAAGTTCGGAAATGCCGTTTTTCGCGAATTATGAACGGATCGAAGCGAAAATTGAAATATAGACGCCAGTAATGTGAATTTCGTGCGTGAATTAGAGGTTTGATTGTCGAAAAAGAAAATTACAGATCAATTACTCACAGAGAAATCTGTTATGAAAAATTCGTTTTTTTTATTTTGCGACAAAAACTGAGAAAAGCCACTAATTCACGCACAAGATAATAAAAAATCACATATGATAAGTGCATTCCGATTACGATTTGGGAGTAATAAATAACCGAAACGCACTTCCGAAAGAATTGTCTGTTATCTGTTTTAAGGCAGTACCGAACGGCTTGGACGACTTCGCATAAGTTCGAAGGGAATTACGAAGGAATTACGAGGGATATAGAGAGGGAATTATAAAGAGTTCGCGATGAGATAAAAATCTGCAAAAAATCATGACGTTGAAGATTAGATCGTTGCAGTGCAACGAAATTAAAAACAACAAAATATTACTTCCGTAAAAATGCAAATAATTCGCCCCCATTAGGGGGTGAAATAATATTTTTTGTCATGCTTTTAGTCGTTATAATAACTTTTTATAGTCGGTGTAATCATTTGGGTTTTTTTGTTTTGTTGCTTGTAATTTCGTTACATTGTGACGATGCAAACTTCAACGTTCATACGAAATCAAGCATGTGGAAGGTGCTAATGAGATTATTTTGGCACAATAATAATTATAACAAGTTATGAAGGAATTACTGAAATAAATAATTGCTTACAAAATAGCTGGCAAACTCATTTTTTTGTTATGAAAATGATTTGTTTCCTGCATACGTACGATTTGTTTTTTTATTTTTTCTGATTTTATATTTCAACATAAAAAAAACGCAATTTTCGAACATCATGCAAGATTCTGAAAAAATTCATACGTATGCGGAAAAATAAAAAAATAATTTTCATAACAAAATAAATTATTTCAGTAATTTGTTAATGACATTTTTGAATTATTATTTTGCCAAAATAATCTCTTTAGCACCTTGCATATGCTTGATATTTTCAGATTTTTATCTCATCGAGAACTCTTCGCAATTCCCTCTCAATCTTCCTCAAACTTATGCGACGTCAGACAAGACGCTCAATAAAAAAAATTATTTTCTCTATTTCACAAATGGATTTCGCTGAGAAAAATTAATACTGACGACACTGATCACAGCTATGCTCGGTCCGATTCCCATGACCAGGTAGATTATCGTCTCCAGCATCTTGTAGCGCTCGTGAAAGACCTGCTGATAGAGAATCCCCAGAGTCGCCATTATCCATACGATGTAGCGCATCAGGGAAAGCCAAACGTTGTCGGGAAAGTCCTCGACCATCAGCCATGGGAAGTACGTGGCGGCGATGAAGACGTAGATCATCGCCCGGTCGCAGCGGTGAAGAACGTCCTTCAGTTGCCTGCAAAAATTCGAGTCGTTTTACCGTCTGTCGCGAAATTATTTCGGCGACGAACGTGCCGAGCGAGCGCGAGCTTCGCACTTGTATTATACAAAGGATTTAGAAGTGATATCGAGACTGCACTTGTCCCAGTTTCTTCCCAGTGAAAGGCAGCTCTTAATGAGGCGTCCGTTGCCTGTGCTCCAGATAATATTTTTTTGCAGGACATATGAAAAGCAAAAGCGCTCAAAATTTATTGACACGATATGAATAAAACTTCAGTTTTTCCTTCATTGATCCGGAATTGTTTTTTTTTTCGTTGATTAAGAATTTTTTTCTTCGTGGGTTAAGAATTTTTTTCTTCGTGGATTAAGAATTTTTTTCTTCATTGATTAATTAATTAAACGCTACAGCTGTTGATTAATTAATTTAATTTATGATTTTCCTGGTAACGTTTTTTTTTTGTTTTTGTTGTATCGAATCTATCGAAATTTCCATAACAATTCTGGAGGATTGATTATTCTCTCTGTAACCGGAAGGCAAAAGGAAACAGCCGCGCGACCCTCGCTCTAGTATGCAAATAACTCCCTACATTTTTTCAAAGTATTGATCAACAGCGCTGATTTACAGCGAAGAAAAGCGGCATTTAAAGCGGAGAAGCCTTTTGCACGCGACGACAATGAAAATACACGATATTTATAAATGCCCGAGTGAGCCTTCTGTCCTCCAGCCGCTATCGGTGTACACGAGTGATATCCTGCACAGTCTGATAAAAGTTGATAAAAGTTAACAAAGGAGTGATGACCTTTTGTGTCGGTACAAAATTTTCCTGTCTCGTGAATAATTCTTTTGCTTACACGGCTCCCATTTTCTACGTTAATTATTTCTCTCGACAAATAAATATCAACTGTCAACAATATTCAATATCTAGACCCCTATGTTTTTTATAAATAAATAAAAATTATCAATTATTCACTAAATTCTTTTTGCGAAAAGAAATTCATTCCTTTTTATAAAAAAGAATTTCATTTCTTTTTACAAAAAAGAATTTCATTTATTTTTATAAAAAAGAGTTTCATTTCTTTTTATAAAAAATAATTTCATTTCTTTTTATAAAAAAGGTTTCATTTCTTTTTACAAAAATAAAACTCACAAAATTCTTTTTACAGAAAAGAATCTCACAAATTTCGATTTACAAAGAAGAATTTCACAAACTTCTTTTTACAAAACGGAATTCCACAATTTTTTTTACTTTTTTTTTTAGAAAAGAAGCGCAAAATTCTTTTTATCAAAAAGTATTTTCCAACCAGAATTAAACACAAAAGAAAGGAAGAAGAAACACAAAATTCTTTTTCAAAGAAGAATTTTTCACAAAATTTTGTTTACAAACAAGAATTTTTCACAAAATTCTTTTTACAAACAAGAATTTTGTACAAAATTCTTTTTACAAGCAAGAAGTTCGTTACTTTTTCTGTTTTTTTTTTTCACGTGTAGAATTACCTGAACCTTTTGCGTCGTAAAAACGAATAACAATAATGACAATGATATCGTACGTGTGATTGCAGTAGTGGACGCTGTGAAAGAATGTCGAGACCGCGAAGACGAGGAGGAGCGAGGTGCCGTAGACCCAGGCGGACACGAGTTGGGTCCATGTTGAGGAGCGCTTGACAAGTTCAAGGCCGCCCAAGAGCGAGGGCACAACCCATATACCATGAGTTATCACGTTGGCCAGGTGCTCGACGTAAGTCGGAACGTAGGCTTCGTTGGTGCTCGCCCGCGGATTCATCCACTTGACTCTGCGACGGAGAAACAAAGAGAACACACGGGGTTTACCAATTAACCGGGTGTCGGGTCTCGCGGAATAAACAAGTGCGACGCAACCGATTGGAACGCGCGCGGATAACTTTTCGAGCGTTCAACCCACAAGAGACTCTACGGGAGCTCAACTATGTTTTTTTTTACTCTTGTTATTACTGGCTAATCATGCGGGATATTTCTGACTGAAAAAACACCACTCGTGCTGCTACCATTAGTATACCACAAAATTGCATTAATGGTCCACGCAGTTGGAAGCATTTTTTTAAGCAAATAATAATTCTTATATACATTTTTTTTTATTAAATAAATTTAAAAGTTCAAAAATAAATTTGGAAAAAATCTTCTAAATAAAATGAATAGTTAATCTTCACAAGTATCTTAATTAATTTTTTTCCACGATTCAAGATATTCATAAAATAACATTTCTGGACGGTAAGGATAATAAATTCTCGTTAAAGCAGCAAAATAAAGTTAATTCCAAATAAAACAAATAAGTAATCTTCACAAGTCTGCCAATTACATCTTTTCCATGCTTCAAGACTTACATAAAACAAAATTTCTGGGCGATAAAAATAATTCCCGTTAAAGCAGCAAAATAAAGTGAAATCCAACTAAAATAAATAAATCATCTTCACGAGTCTGTGAATGAATTTTTCCTCGATTCAAGATCCAAATTTTAAAAAATTGCTCACTAGAATAACAAATTCTTGAAGCATCAAAATGAATAACAAATTTTTATAGCATCAAAATGAATAACACATTTTTATAGCATCAAAATGAATAACAAATTCTTGTATCAGCTTCAATAATTCGATACAAGAATAACAAATTCTCTAAAATAATCCCGCAAACTCCTTTAATATTCGCAAAATCGAATTAACTTCCAACTGCGTCCTGTTACGAAACGCCGCGAACGACGTTACGCGTTGTGTTTCTGTAACGTCGGGTGAAACATAATCATGCGGGCGAGCCGGATTCGCGGGGCGACGAAGGGCGGCCGTCGATGCGGTTTTATCAGCCGTCGCGCGGTCGGCGCGTAACCGGCCAATAGTGTCGTAAGTGGCCGGGGCGACGGGCGTCGCTGGCCGAAGACGACGTCAGGTGTCCCGTTGGCAGTTTCGTCGTACGGCTTTGCATTACATAAAAAAAACGAAGAAGAAGCAAAAGCAGCAGCAGCAGCAGCCACGCGAGTTCGCCCGTTGCGCAACGAAACCCGCGGGGGCCTCTCGAATTATTGCGCAACGACGATATTTAACGACCGCATCCTGGCGCGAAGGAGAACAAAGCCGGATTGTTTAATCGGCGCGCAGCCTCGACCGCCGATCCGTGGGACCCGAAGCGAAAAGTCCCGTTGAAATAGCTTTAATAGAAACCCATAGAAATGGCCCAAAAACCGCATAAATGTAAATAGGATTCAATCAGGATCTATGCGGTTTTTGGTCCGTTTCTATCGGTTTGTATTAGGATTTTTCATGATGTTGAAATTCGCATCGTTGGAATGCAACGAAATTCAGAAAAAAGAATTAATTATAATTAACCCGAAATCCGTGGGACCCGAAGCGAAAAGTCCGGTTGAAAAAGCTCTAATAGAAACCCATAGAAATGGCCCAAAACCGCATAGATGCAAATAGGATTCCATCAGGATCTATGCGCTTTTTGGTCCATTTGTATCGGTTTGTATTAGGATTTTTCATGATGTTGAAGTTTGCATCGTTGGAATGCAACGAAATTCAGAAAAAAGAATTGATTCTAATTAACCAAAATGAAGAAATTTGGTACCTATAAAAAGTCATAGCTCATCATAGTTGCTATGGTGACTTTTTATACCTTATTTTATCATTTCGGTTTCTTGGAATGAATTCTTTTTTCTGAATTTCGTTGCATTCCAACCCAAATTATGAAATTAGGTATAAAAAGTCATCATAGCTCATCATAATTGCTACGATGACTTTTTATACCTAATTTCGTCATCTCGGTTAATTAGAACCAATTTTTTTTTTCGAAATTTCGTTGCATTCCATCGATGCAAACTTCAACACCGTTATTGTTCAATCTTTTTCCTTAAGGAGCGCCACGCGCGTTTATTATGTTTCATCGATACCCCTCGCGCCGGTTGGACTCGGCGACGACGCGCTGCACGGTCAGAGTTCAATAACAAAATCGATTGTACCCCCTCGTCTCGCGGTTCCCCCCGGCTTGAATATTCACCTGGCGCCCGACGACGACGCGCAAGCCGCTTATCCCCGTTTAATGAATGGAATCGCTATTGCTCGTCAGGCCCGCAAATAGATTGCGAGTCAGACGGTTTGTCTTGTCGGTGTACCCCGAGAGTCCAGAGAACGTCGGTTATCAGCGATCTTGTTTATCTTTCTTTTTTTTTTGCTTCTTTTTTTTCAAGTACGTTATACGAACGGCGCGTAAATGTTAAGCGGAAAAAGCACGTGCACGACATGCGGCTGACTTTTCCACGAGCTGCAATGTCGCTGAGTGCGCAAGATCGGGGATCAGTTCAGTTGCGGATGTTGAAACTTCTTTATCTTTTTTTTTTTCTTCTTTTCGAAGATGAAGTAAGAGGAGTTATAAATCCACATCAGTTTGAGAAACAAATGTTACAGAACGGTTTGTTTTGTAGGTGATTTATAATAGTAATGAAATGTGGGGATTGTAAAATGACGCGTGGATTTTTTAATAGCTGCACAGATAACTCATTATCGATAAAAAAATTGCGATCAATTGCGGAAAAAATGGAAGAGCCAGATGCTTCAGTACTTTCGTAATGCATCAACCACACTGTAAAAAAAAATCAACGTGAAATTTAATGTTCAGTACTGGAAGTTTTTATCCAATCGAAAATTAATGTATGGCACAATCATTTTTATTATTTACTTTAATTTTGGTATAAAAGTCTTTCATTTTTTATGATTTGTTTTATTTTTACTATAAAAGTATATTCATTTTATTTCACAATTGTAGATTGCATTTAATTCACCAGTTTATGAATAAAAACTTCCAATCTTTTTTTAACAGTACGCGTTTCTCCATTTTTTCAGGTAAATTGCCGCGAAATTTTATTAATTGATATCCTTCGCAGCCATTGAAAATTGTACACATTGTATTACAATTTCTTCATATTGCAATTATTAATTAATTACAAAACCAAGTGTACCATATGTATTTCTGAAGGATTCACGAATTTACAACTCTGAAAGTAAGCAAATTGTTGCAGTCTGTTGAACAAACAAAAAGTATTAAATCCGGATGGTTTCCAAACTACAAAAAAATATATTAGCCACAGCTGATTGTTAGATAATTGTAGATGTTAGTAGATCAGCGACCCAGGAGTTTCACAGACTTTTGGATAACATTCCATGCACATACAACTTGGCGGCCCAGTACGAATAAAAGCCCAGAGTTCTTTATTTTTTTATTCTCTCCAAGTACCAAACTACAAATTGAGGCAGAAAGAGGGGGGGGGGGAAATAGAGCGAACCAGGCCAGAGTTTCATTACCGATGCGCAACAACAAAAAAGTATCTTACTGTCTAATACGGCGCAATTGAAGACAATTCTTAACAGGCGCCGTGATGAATTGGTGAAGGCAAGGGCCGTCCATGTTGATAATTGAAAATTGTCTAAGCGTATGTAAGAAACGCAGCGGAGATCATTGCCCCATTCAACCTGGTTATGCCCGCTCAATTGTACCTCTAAGAGGGTAATAATCGCTCAAACAGCCCGGTAGCTCGTGGCAGCTCGTCGTCTGCCCGGACAACATCTACGCACAGTCGGACAAAAAAATTTGTGTCATGAATCGAGAACGACAATCTATTAACAACAAATCTACTTAACATTGATATAAAAAAATACTCAACAAAATATCCATTTTTCACAATAATAATAATAATAATAATAATAATAACAATAAAAATAATAATAATGAAACAATAATAATAATTTTTTTGGCAACTAAAAATTTTCGTAAATCGTGACAAACCGAATTTCGCGTCCGGCGAAAACAAGTCGATAAATTTTGTGAGTAAAACAATAAAGTAATTCGAGGAAAAAACGAAGCAGGAAGTGAAGCAGCCGCCGTTTGACAGCTCTCGGCGTCTATAAGCGTGACATCTCGGCTAGTGCTGCGTGCGATTTCGCAATTGTTTTCGTTTGAGATAGCTGTTTCGTTTTTTTTTTTCGCGGTCGCCGCGCTCGTCTCGAGCCAGCAGTTTTTGCGCGTGTGAGTCTCGAGAGAGAGAGAAATGAGTTTTTGCGGTTCCGTTTAGGGAATATTTCAGACACTTTACCGTGATTAATCGGACCTCGGGCCCTTGCCCTTCCTCCCCCCCCACCACGACGGCGCCGCGATTTCGAGTCGCGGAGAGAGCGAGAGAGAGAGAGACAGAGAGACTACACCCCAAGCCCCTCTCGTTCGACTCTCCGTGTGTCCCCGCGGCGCGATCGACACTCGCCGACTGATGGCAGGGACGCCCAGCCGAGCGCTCCACCTGCGCCCAGCCGAAAATACGAGCGCGGATCTCCGACTCGTGCGTGGACGACGCGCGCGACCGACGCGGACTGTGCGCTGTCAATTCGCGTCGCGCCTGCGCAGTTTTCGAAACGGAATTTGAGAGGCAGTGGCACTCTTCCCCCACTCCACCTCGAATTTTTTAAAGCCATTTTCTCCTAAACTATTCGACAGATAGAGCTCGGATTTTGATAGAATGTGCGGAAATATTGCAGAAATGGGCTGAGCTTCGGGCTCCTCGATAGATCGAGCCGTTTGGTCAGGAGACTCGGTAAATAAAAAGGTGCGAGAGAGACAGCCCTATAGGCGTTTAGCATTGGCGAAGAAGTTCCGAGCGAAGTGTCACTGTCTCTTAAGAGGCACTTCCCCCACTCCACCTCGAATTTTTGAAAGCTAGTTTCTCCTAAACTATTCGACAGATAGAGCTCGGATTTTGATAGAATGTGCGGAAGTATTGCAGAATTGGGCTGATCTTTGGGCTCCTCGATAGATTAAGCCGTTCGGGCAGGAGACTCGATAAATAAGAAGGTGCGAGAGAAGCAGCGCTAGGTGCGAGAGAGACAGCCTTATAGACGTTTAGCATTGGGCGAAGAAGTTCCGAGCGAAGTGTCACTGCCTCCTAAGAGGCAGTGATACTCACTTCGAAATTTTGAAAGTTGTTTTCTCCCAAAATATACGGCTGATAGAGCTGAAATTTTGATGAAATTTGCGGAAGTATGGCAGAATTGAGCTTATCTTCTGGTTCCTCGATTCTTAAAGCCGTTTGTTCAGGAGAATTTAACAAAAAAAGGTGCGAGAGAAACAGCCCTATAGGCGTTCACCATTGGGCGACGAAGTTCCGAGCGATTTATCATATCGTCATAAGTAGTTCGCAGCGGCGGCGCGCGCGGCGTGATCTTCGTATTTGTTGAGCCACAACTTGTCAGCTCGCTGTATTTTTTTCTGACTCCTGTTTCCTCGCGAAAGGAAAAGGAGAATACGTGAAAGCAGGAAAGGGAGAATACGTGAATTGTTTACTGTGAAAACTCGATCGAGGGACGCGAGATGATTGAGTCGTGCACGAAAAAACGCATGCTGCTGGGTATCACGCTGCTCGGAGGGTCAGTTTTACTCACGATTAGCACGTAGATCGGGTCGACTTAACCTCGAAAATATCGCGGGTGTTCGGAAATGTCAAAATAAAAAGTTTGAAAATTCGTTTTTTTGCTTGTTGCTCGGAGGTTTTATTTACGATTAGCGCATAGATAGGATCGACCTAACCTCGAAAATTTGAAAATTCATTTTTTTTTGCTCGCTGCTTGAAGGGTCGATTTTACTTACGATTAGCTAGTGGATCGGGTCGACCTAACCTCAAAAATGTCGCAGGTTTTCGGAAACGACAAAATAAAAAATTTGGAAATTCGATTTCTTTTTCTCGATGTTCGGAGGGTCAGTTTTACTTACGATTAGCAAGTAGATCAGTCGAAAATATCGCGGGTGTTCGGAAACATAAAAATACAAATTTTGAAAATTCGGTTTTTTTTTCTCGCTGCTTGGTCAGTCGGTTTTAGTTACGATTAACACGTACATTGGCGGACCTAACCTCAAAAATATCGCAGGTGTTCGGAAACGTAAAAATAACAAATTTGAAAATTCGTTTTTTTTTTCTTCTCAAAGCGTTGATTTTACTCACGATTAGCAAGTAGATTGGGTCGACCTAACCTAAAAAATAACGCAGGTGTTCAGAAGCGTCAAAATATAAAATAATTGGAAAATGTGTTTTTTTGTTGCTGACAATTTGTATATTTATTTGTTGCTGATGATTTATAGTAGAGGTTAGCAGATTGTTGGTTATTTTGTAGGTTGACGATTCTTGTGCTGATCGTCGAGAGCCACTGGACCGACAGTTCCAACAACAGTCCTTACGTCGAGAGCGTCGAGAACAATGCGACCTGCGCGACCAACGAGGAGACCGAAGTCATTTCGGAGTGTCATCCCTGCACGGCGTTTGAAATAGCGAGCGAAAGCATCGGTGTTTGCGTTCATGCCAGGTACAAGGAGGTTCTGAAGTGCAAAAACGGCGAAACTATAACCAGAAGGTAAATTAAAGAAAATTACAAAATACAGTCGAAGCTCAGTTGTTGCCACAAATTTTCCTCTGAGAAAACAAAATTATTATTCTAATAAGCAATTACTGCAATATTGATTTATTCATATAGTACATTTATCTTGTTTTTTTTTTTTTGTAAATATTAATCTGGAATATTCAAATTATCACATTCAAACATCTATAAATCAATGTAAAAGGAGAAAAGGCAAAAACCATTAACAAATTAATGTAAAATTAGTTTACATTAATTAATTAGAATAATGAATAATGAATTACTATAACTTATTACCCAATATACATTAACTAAATATAACTAATTAGGCTAATTAGAAAAACAGAATAAATTAAACTAAACATTTTAGAGGCTGTTATCCTGTAATTATAGTTAAGAGTCCCTGTGATAAAATCTAGTGAAAACGAATGACAATTACTATAATTACTACATACATATATGTAAAAGGGTTAAACCCAAATAATAATAATCATAATAATAATAATAATAATAATAATAATAATAATATAATCATAATAACAATAATAAATAGTAATAAAAAATTGAATTAATTCATCTAATCCTTGCGTGTTTCAGTTGCGACCGCGTGGCCTCGCTGGAGGAGCGATCCTTCTGGAAATTCGAGGGTTTCATGTCGGCGCTCGCCGTAGTCTCGTGCATAAGCGTTTTCTGGCGCGAGGCGATACTCCGAAAGCGGGTGATAAGAAAAGTCGCCCGCCAGTTGCGAAACAGCGTCTGAACGATATAAAGAAAAAAAAAAAGAAAACCAAAAAGAAAGACTCGAAGGAAAAAAACCCCACCGCTTCATCGCCAATTTATCGCCAAAATGAAGAGAACGGACGAGATATACCTGGAGATCTTCTCCCTGGAGCCGCCGTCCTGCCTCGCGCCGATCGAGACGCTCGTCACCCTCTTCACGATAAAATTCTGCGAATCTCCGATGAAAATCACGCTGGTGAAAAGCGCCGCGATCAACTCGGCTCGCGGTTACCGCGTGAACATCGAGGAATTCGCTTGCAGCGCGTCGACGCCGGAGCGAATCCCGGCGGCCGCGAAATCCTGCGAGCTGCCGAACGTGATCGTCGCCGACGACACCGTGATCGCCGGACTCTGCGCGAGTCTCCGGCAGATCGTGAAATCCACGATCGCCCGCGATTCCTCGCATCGCTCGCGCGATTTGCTCGGCTTCAAGGAATCCTGCCTACTGTCGCCCTCGGAATCCAGCGTGTGGACGAAGTACTGCGAGGTCGATCTGATATCCGCGCTCCGAACGCTCAGCGACTCGACGATCGCGAGTTCTCCGGAACTTCCGGCCGCCCTCGCGCGATTCGAGTGCCACATGTCGCAGCCGGCGCGTCTTCACAATATGTACAAATACACGATGTCGAAGAAATTCGCGCAGCCGAACGGAGCAGCCGCGACGGACGCGCGAGTCGTTCCCGAGCATCTTTACGCCGAGGGTTCGGGCGTCACCCTCGCCGATCTCATAATTCTCGTCTGCGTTCGAATCCTCTTCAATTTCACCCCCGATCCGACGATCTCGCGTCTTCTGCCGCTCACCGCGCGTTGGTACGACAGAATCCTCGAGAATTCGCAGATCGCCAACTGCCTGACTTGCCTTCCGCTCGAGAAAGGTCCCGTTTTTCCGGCCTCCTGCGTTTTGCCGGAGATTAAAAATCAGAGCCTCTACAAAAGCGACCCGAAGCGCTACAAACCACGAAATCGGATCTACACGCGGCAGGACGACGTCGAGAATTCGCTGAGCCTGGCGGAAAATTTGCCGGTGGAATTGGAGCTCGAAGATCGACCGTTTGGGGTGGAACTGGATTTTCGATGGGACGAGATTCCCTTCGAGGCGACGCCGGACGGCGGAAATCTGCCGGCCACGAGATTGCGACGGAAAATGGAGCAGCTGGAGAATCTCGCGAAGCCGATACTGAAACTCGCGCGGCCGCGCGACGTTATCGTGGATTTTTGCTCGGGCGGCGGGCATCTCGGGATTCTGGTCGCGCATCTTCTGCCGCGTTGCACGATCGTCCTGTTGGAGAACAAGGAGGAGTCGCTGAACAGGTCGAAGGAGAGGGTGAAAAAATTGGGGCTGACGAACGTCAAGTTTTGCCAGTGCAATCTGGATTATTTTAGGGGCGAATTCGATATCGGGACGTCGCTTCACGCCTGCGGCGTCGCCACCGATCTCGTGATTCAGCATTGCTTGAGGAGAAACGCGATTTTCGTTTGTTGTCCCTGTTGCTACGGATCCGTTCACGACTGCCATCACATCACGTATCCCCGGAGCGAAGTATTTCGCGGGCGGCTCAATAATCGCGATTATCTCGTGCTCGGCCACGCGGCCGATCAGACGCACGACGAGAAGAACGCGAAGACGAAGCAGGGCAACGACTGCATGGCCTTCATCGACACCGACCGACGGCTGCAGGCGCAGGAATTCGGGTACGAGGTTCATCTGGCGAAACTCGTGCCCGCGAGCTGCACGCCGAAGAATCATCTGCTCGTCGGGATACCTAAAAATCGAACGACGCTCGAGTCGAGCGAGACGACGGACTGAATTTTGACTAGTCCGGGCTGGAAGTCTTTTTTGTATTTTTTTATTTTAAGGTAGTATGAGAACGAAACTTCGGAGAGAAAAGTGATTTTTTAATATGCTGTGGAGAAATGCTTTGAGGATGCCGGCTGTAAAATTGCAAAACGCTTTATCGAACATTTGCAATAATAATTGGTGCAAAATTGGGGAATCTGGTAAGAGTTATATATCGGAATTTAGGAACATAGCACTTTGAGATTAAAATAATCTTTTTGCAAAATCAGACAACTCCCGAAATAAAAGCTCGAGATATCGAGAAATGTTGGGCCCGTAAAAAATATACGTTAGTGAATGTTTCGTATAGATATCATCGATTAAATTGACGAGTTTGCGATACAATCTGAGTCAAATGAGATTCTTATTTAAGGTGGTTATGTCGCTTACAGCTATACAAATCTGAAAACATTCGTGCACTTTGAACGCATTAAAAAGATTAATATTGCATAATAATAAATCTAAAATGTTGATAATTAACAAAGTCTTCAAAAAAGTTTAACAAATCTCCCGGTGACTCAAGTTTTTTAAATAAAAATGATTCGTTCGTTTTTCTGAATACGTATGAATTTTTTCAGATTTTTAAATTGACTTCGAAATGTTTTTGCACGTATTTACCATATAAAAAACACAAAATTATTATTGCGCAAAATTAATCTTTTCAGTACCTTTAATGCTCATGAATTTTTTCAGATTTTTATACCATCGAGAAGTGTTTGCAATTCTCTCTTATTTTTCTCGAATTCTCGCGAAGTGAGCTCGAAGCGACATAATTATCTTAAACTATTACCACTGTATAAATTTACACACATTATCATCGCACACTTCATAATTTGTCTTTCTGCATTGCGATTTTTAATACAGCGAAATGTGTGATTCTGCGCTTTTTCCCCACAATTAAAAACACGAACTTTCTATTGACTAGGTACTTCGTTCATACTACCTTAATTAACTCATTTTCGCATCGCAAAAATGCGATGCGTGCATTTGCCATTGGCCGGCCGAGAGTTCGCGAGCGTCGATGTAAATATTGTCCAAGAGATTTGTATTAAGAGATCTTTATTGATATGTACAAAAAAGAGGAGATAAGTCACGAAATATACAAATTATTTACGTTATGCCTGCTTTTTCTCTTTTGCGTCTCGCGTGTCCTGCGTATGTTTATTATTTTCTTTTCCTTCTTTATTTTTTATTTTTTCTTCTTTTTCTTCATCCTTTTTCTGCCGCTGTCGGAGAATCGGAACAGAATGGAGATTCTACGCTCGCTGAGAGTTCCCGAGGGTGAACATCGGTTTCGGCTAACAACTACTACTTCAAGCACTGAGTATATTTTTTTTTCTTTTTTTTTTCACACGATAATTACGGGCTTTTAAATATTCTTCCCCACCGTTCGGCTCGACAATTTCGAAAATCAAACTCGACGATAAATCGTTTTGCCACTCGGAACAAACGCGTCGAGCTCCTCGCTGCGTTTCCTCTATTTACAAATCGCGCCTCGCGCCGAATCCAATCGCAAATCCACAGAGCGCGCCGCCAGCCGCGTCCGCCTAGTCTCTTTCGCTTTAAGTATCGCGAGCCCCTTGCTTCTTTTTTTTTCATTTTTTCCTACGTTTTCGTCGCTCCGCTTTCTCGCCGAAAATTCGCGTGATGCGTACTGAAGATCAAAAGCAAACGAAAAAAAAAAAACACATCCAGACCAGATTCGACTCTAAACGCTCTCGAGACTCGCATGAAGAATTCTCACGATCCTCCTGTGGTTCCACAATCATTTTTCGTTTATTATCAGGAAATAAGAGTAATCGTTGCAATTTGTCATGATGGTGACAGACGTAAAAACTGCCCAAAAACGCTATTTATCAAAGGTGGGTGGGGGGTGGGGGGCGGATAATAATGAATAAAAAAAAGAAAGAGAACAAAAAAACTAAAAACGAATATGGTGCAGAAACGCGCGTCGATTAATCGATAATTACACTTGTACAATGAAAATCCGAAGAGTAACGTGGCGCCGTCGATGGACGAAGCTCCTGACCTACTAAGAATGTCGTTAGTTTTCTTTTTTTGTTGCACTTGTTTAAAGTAGTTATCGTAAAATTCGAGGGGAGAGGCGACGAGGCTCGGGCGGGGGTTTCCGGGTCCGAAACCGCCGCGGGAACAAAACGGATTCGCGACGCTCGACGGGATCGAAGTTTAATCAATCGATTTTCGCGCGTCTCGTCTTCTCGTCGATGAACCCCGGCGCGCATTGGATCCATTAAAAACATATAGATATATTTATATAAATAATACCGGACATACGAAAGAAGAAAAATCAGTTGGTTTCTCATATGCCGCGGAGGGGGGGCTTCGGGATCAGAGATGTCGAGCGTTCGTTACTTCAAAATACACGGTTATTTTTATTTATCCTACGATTTGTTTATTATTAAACGGCTGGTAAACGCGGCCTACACGTTATGTGACTCAAGGTTTTAACTCAATGTAAAATCCTTAAAACACATTATTGGCAATAAATTTTATACGAAAAACCGTAAAAAGCAAATGTAACGAGAAACGAGTAATGACGAAAGTAGCGATCGTTACTTTTCTTCGTTACATTTACTTTTTATTTTATTTTTTCATGAAATTTATTGCCAAAAATGTGTTTTAAGGATTTTTCATAAAGTTGAAACATTTTTATATAACGTGTAGGCCACGTTCACTAAACATTTAATAATAAACAAATTATAGGGCAAAGAGAAAAAAGTGTGTATTTGAAAGTAACGAACGCTTGACATCTCTGGTCGGGAGGCTAACACAAAAGGAATTACATAAAATCGGGTGTACCGCGTGTCGCGCGACTTCAACTAGAGAGTGAGATCAATTTAATAACGACGTGTGTGTTGTGTGTGTTTTCTTCTCACAACTCGCGTCGAAGCTCACGGGGCTTTCGGAGCCAGTCGCCGTTTTTCTTTTCTCTTCTCGCTTTTTTTTTCTTTTTTTTTTCTTTTCTCCCTTCTCGCTTTTTTTTCTTTTTTTTTCTTTCATTTTCTTCAACCGGACTATCAAAAAACTCGACCGGCCTTCGCGAATCAAACGAAAGCACGAGCGCGTCTACCGAAATTTATTTTATACTCTTAATATTCGTTTTGTTTTCTCGCTGCTGTTGCTGCTGCTGCTGCTGCGTTTTTTAAATTTACGGAGCTTCTAAACTGGACATTCTAACGAGTTTTTTTGTTTTTGTTTTTTCATTTTTTCTTTTTCTTCTCCGACGAGATTTTGCTCTAAAAGTCTCAACGACATACACGAATAACGTCGACGGTCGTTAACTACAGGTACTTAAGATGCCGGAGGAAAGTTCGGCGCGCGATCGAAACCGCGAGCCGCGCGCGCGACCCGTCGATCTCGTTCGCGTCCTCCGCTTTTCCGCGGACTCTCGCACGATAATTTCTAGGGGGAAAACGAAGAGAGAGTGAAAGGAGAGACAGAGAAAGAGAGGAAAGGAGAGACGAAGCGTGGGCACGCGGAGATATCGATCCCCCCGGACGGCGCGCGGTGCACCGGACGACGGGGAGAAATATCTCGCGAAACAAAATAACGATCGGCCACGGAGAGGAAATGGAACGAGTCGCGGGAGCCACGAGTTTGTCGAATACGCCGCGCGCGCGGCCCGAAAAACTAATCGACTCGGCTGTCGTTGCGCCGTCGATGCGCCAAATTCGCCGCGAGCGACGGAATCGACGAGGCGGAAAATAAACGCGGAAGTCACTTTTTCGAAAATTACTGTCTTCGTTTCTAATTCAATTTATAGTAACTATTTTTAATTTTATTTCCTGTCTTGTGACGAGCCAAAAAAGCGACAAAATTTACGATCGAATCGCGATAAAAAAAATTGTTGGCATCCACGGAATTCCGTGTTTTCCGAAACAAATTTGACTTGTCGAATTTAATTTATCGTTTCGAGTTCAATTTAAAGTAATTAATATAATTTCTTTTTTTCATTATATTTGGTGTCTTGTGACGATAAAAAAAAATCGACAAACTTTACGACCGATTCGCGATTTTTCAATAACTTTTTTACTTTGTCATCCACGAAATTACGTGTTTTCCGAAACAAAAGTGACTTGTCGAGTTGAATTTATCGTTCAAACTTTGCCAAACCGAGTCGGCGAATTCCGGTCGCGTCGCCGAGAGGTCACGAAGCGCCGCGCGCGTTTTGTGTTGCCAAGCGAGAGCGACAGATGGTGGCCTGCTCGATCGTATCGAATCGCATGTACGAGCTCGTTTTTCGTTCTTTCTTTTTTCGCGACCGAGACGAAGGATCGCCGGATTTCCGGCCGAATTTCGACAACTCGGCTCAGTGCGCCACGCTGCTCGTCGTCCCGGGACGCGGGAGATCGAGGATCTCGCGAAGAGGGAGGAAAAATGGGACAGAATGTAGAGATCGAATAGAGAAAGGTGTAAGAGAGACGGAGAGACGGAGAGATGGAGACAGAGAAAGAGAGACGGAGGAGAGCGGCCGGTTAAGAAGCTCGTTAATTTACGAATCTATACAGAACTGGATAATTAGCGTTATCGTTAGTTCCTCCAGTGGCTCAGGAGATGGATCACGATTCCCCGTTGCCGCTGTCGTCGCCGTCCTCGTAGTCGCTCGCGCTCAGCTGATCGTCCTCGTCGTCGTCGAGCTCGTACTCGTCGTCGTAGAAATCGGTCATGTCGAGCTGCTGCTCCGCCGGCCTCGCTCGCGTTTTTATGCAGTAATCCTCCAGTGTCACCGGCACCACGATGCCCTCCTTCTCCGCCTCCATTTTCGCCACCTGGGCCTGTTTCCTGCGAATCGATTCACACGTGGTTAGCACGAATGTCGTTCGGCGTTTTTAAACTTTTTTTTAAACTGCGTGCATAAAACTCGACGGTTTGACGAGCGTAAAGTGCTCGATTTTCGCACCAGTGCGTAAAGTGCTCTTTTTCGCACTAATGCGTAAAGTGCTACTTTACGCACGCGTGCCAGAAAACGAGCACTTTACGCGCGCAAAACCGTCTCGAAAATACGAGTTTTACGCACGCATTTACAAAAAAATAACATATGTAACTCGACCTACTTTACGCACTTGTTGCACAATATACTACTTTATCCTCGTCTCAAAGTGATTTACACGGTATTATGAGGGTCTTGTCTGACGTCGCGGAAAATCGAGGGAGTTTGAGAGGGAATTAAGAAGAGTTCTCGAGGAGATAACATTTTTTTTTAATCAAGCATATAGAAGGTGCTACAGAGATTCTTTCGGCGCAATAGTAATTAAAAAATATTACTAACAAATTACTGAAATATATAATTGCTCAACAAAATACCCGGCAAACTAATTATTTGTTGTTGTGGAAATTATTTTTTTATTTTACTGTGTGCGTAAGAATTTTTTCAGAATTTCTTCTGATTTTCAGTTTTAACATTTAAAAAATGCAATTTTTAATCACACCAAATTCTGAAAAAATGCATACGTATGCAGAAAAATTTAAATAAAAACATTTTCATAATAAAACAAATGAGATTGCCGGGTATTTCGTTAAACAATTATTTATTTCAGTAATTTCTTAATAACATTAAAATTATTATTGTGTCAAAATAATCTCCTTAGCTCCTTCCATATGCTTCAGATTTTTATCTCATCATGAGATAAGAAGCTCGTACTACCTTAAGTTATCACACGAAGGCAAAGTCATTAGTTGCACCTGAATTTTTTATATCTTGTTGTTTGAGTATTCATCTTTTATTTGCGAGGAATTCCGAGACACGTTACCGGGCATCGAATTGAGTAAATAATGTTTCAAAATAGAGCTTTATACATGGCGTTATATAGGGAATTCAAAAAAATTGACTTTTAAACAGAGAAAAAAGCATCTCAGAAATGAAATACAAAACAGAAAAACAGCTCTACGTTTTCATTAGGTCTTACAGTAACCGATACGACCATAAAAAATGGTAGTCACCGGACATTCCAGCGAGTTATTGTAAGTTAAAGTGGGCGATCCGGGGTAACATGACGTTTCCTAACCTCACAAAATCCCGATTTCAAGTCAAATCCGTGTAAGACATAATTCTAATCTTAAAAAGACGTCACAATATAATGCGATTTTAGAAAATAAATTCCCGGAATATTTTTGCCGTAATTACTACTGAGGTCCAAATACCACACATAATTAATTTTTTTTGTAGCATAGACTCTGATGCCTATGACTCCGGCGTACCGACGTAACTACCTTAATTTCGCCTCCTCGCTACAAATTTTCTTGTTTGCAATTCAATTGATTGGATAATTGCTAAATGGAGGTTTCTGAATGTTCTGAACGTTTTTTTTTTTTTCGTTGCTGTGTCGATGAATCGTAAATTCCCGCTTGTCACGATGATACGATCGTAAATTTCTCACCTGATTATATTTTCATACTCTTTGTCTCGGCCCTTGGAGTCGCGCCAACGTCGGTACATCACCGAGGCATCAACGTTGGCCGGGCTGAATGTGTTGGGCTCGTTCAGTAGCGAAATCACCGACAGGAGAATTGTCCTAATGGAGAAAAATTGACGTGAATTACACGGACGAATTTCGAGCCATCTCGACATGTTTGTATATTTTTTGCAAACAATGCAATTAGACGTAGTCGAATTAGGGTTTATTCAGTGAGAATAAGGGCCAATCCGAACGTGTTCGTCGACAAGCTCGTTCATTAGTCTCCTCGACGTCGCGCGCGCTGCATGTGCGCGACAGACACTCGATTTGTTCCCTCTGCTCCTCGTCTTTTTCTCACCTGACGTTTTGCGTTGGATTCCACCTCTCGCACGGCAGTTCGCCGCTCTGTGGATCGTCTACAGGTGGATGCAGGATCGAGATGCACAGATCTCCGTTCTGAAAAAAATTCCAAACGAAAAAAATTACAACCCCGCTTCAAGCTTTCGCAAAATTCGTACAACTGAATTATAAATGTAATTCGAAAGAAATTATTGCAAAAATTGCGAATTAAAAGAGAGTCAATTAAACATCAGAATTACATTAAATTCCGTTAAACATCAGAACTAAATTAAATTCCGTTAAACATCAGAATTAAATTACATTCCGTTAAACATCAGAATTAAAATAAATTAAATTCTGTTACACGTTAGGAATAAAATAAATTAAATTCTGTTACACGTCAGGAATAAAATAAATTAAATTCTGTTGAACGTCAAAATTAAAATAAATTAAATTCTGTTAAACTTCAGGATTAAAATAAATTAAATTTTGTTAAACGTCAGAATTAAAACAAATGAAATTCTTTTATTAATCTACCAACTGTAGATAATTTCCTATACTTTATAAGACGTTAAAGTTTGCATCGCTGCAATGCAACGACATTAAAAACAACAAATTATCAATTAACCCAATTGATTATACCGTCTATAAAAAGTTGTTTTAAAAACTAACAGCATGACTAAACAAAATTATTTCGCCCCCTAATGGGGACGAATTATTGAAATATTTATGGAATTAATATTCTGTTTTTAATTTCCTTGCATTGCAACGATACGAATTTCAACGTCATTACTTTATCTCCAGCAATTTTACAATTACACATTATACAAAAAATATCCAGAGGCTGCAATTGGGAATGGAGCACGAAAAGGAAGACACGAGGCCAGAAATTGGAGTTCGTGGAAGCCGGAAAAATCCGTGTCTTCCGTGTTTGTCAATGTGGGAAGTGACGAGTTCGCCGAGAGCCTCGCCAAACACGGTGGCCGATGGTCAGCCGTCCTCGGGGTTCAAGGGCGACGAATAATCGACGCGCGAGTGCACAATGCACCGAGGAGTCTCGAGCCGAGGATCTTGGCTCGGGACTGCCGATCGCGAGAAACAGAGCTGTGCAGCCGGGCGCGAAGGGGGCTGCGGGAATAAAAGCTCTCGGGCTGGAAGGACATTGTCCCGGAGATGTGGCACTCGTGGCACTGGCGCACGACTGGCGCACCGCGGAAAACGGGTGACCTCATCTCGCGACGGTATTGGTGCGAGAAACTGGAGCTCCGGCAAGTGGGACAAGGCGACTCTCCGCAGCACCGGCGAACCACCGGCAGCCTGGTGGTATTGGACTCCAAATCCGCGGCTCCGACGTGCGCGAAGTCCCTCGTATATCATAATATCGGGAAATCTCAGGCTGATCAAAAAGCCTTGGATTTTTTTTTTACTTGACACGAAAAAAAATTTGAAAAAGGGAGGAAAATATTTGGGCTCCGTAAATGTGATAAATAAAATCGGCTGCACTTTTTCTTATATAAAAAAAATGTTGTGGCGAAAAGAGCCGAAGATCATTTGGAGTGTGAAAAAAATATACTGAGTTTGGGAAAATATAATATAAGTTTGGGATGAAGGGAGGAAAATATTTGGGCGAGTAAATGTGATAAATAAAATCGGCGGCACTTTTTCTTAAATTAAAAAAGAATTGTGTGGCAAAAAGAGCCGGACGTAATTTGTAGTGTGAGAAAAAATATAATGAGTCGCCAGTGATCGAGTGAATTGAATTAATTGCTGGGTAAAAAAAAATATCGGGAAATGTAAGACGGAACGAAAAGCCTTGTATTTTTTCTTTTTTTTTTTTACCTGATGCGAAAAAGTTTGGGGAAAAAAGGGTGAAAAATATTTGAGCGAGTAAATGTGATAAATAAAATCGGCGGCACTTTTTCTTAAATAAAAAAAAATGTGTGGCAAAAAAAAGCCGGACGTAATTTGGAGTGTGAGAAAAAATATAATGAGTCGCCAGTGATCGAGTGAATTGAATTAATTTCTGGGTAAAAAATATATCAGGGAATGTAAGGCTGAACGAAAAGCCTTGTATATTTTATTTATTTTTTTTACTTGACGCGAAAAAGTTTGGAGAAAAAAGTGTGAAAAATATTTGGGCGAGTAAATGTGATAAATAAAATTTGTGGCACTTTTTCACAAATAAATAAAAATTGTATGACAAAAAGAGCCGGAGGTATTTTGGACTGCGATAAAAATATACTTAATGAGCCGCCAGTGGTAGAGAGAATTGAATAAATTGCTAGGTCAACCAACTTTCTTGTTCCCCCAACTATTTATTAGTTCTTTGGCACCAGAGTTGATGCAGGCGACTCAATATTTTTCCACATTGCTGACCCGAGTCTCGCGGAACGAGATCCCTTTAGGTACTTTTCGTCGTGTCAAGGGTCAAGCACTGACTAAGCTTCTGTCGTTTTGATGTTCGCGGCTCTCGTGGAGCATCGGGACGAGTGTAAGTACGGCAGCTCGGCCGAGGCTTACTGAAATCTGGAAGCCTCGACTTGTGAGGCTACGCGCGAGACACACAGGAAAGCACCGAGTGACCTCGACTTCGCGACGCTCCGTCGTTCGCCAGTGCGGAGCTCGACAAGTGGGACAAGGTGGCACGAGATGTGTCCCCTTCGCCTGCTCATCCGCCTCTCGCTCGTCGCCACCAACCCCTATGCGATTCGAGCCTCGCAACAAGGTCTTAGGGCGGGAAATTCTCGGCCCACGAACGTCGTCGACCTCTTGACGAGAATGAATAAAAATGTGGGGAAGAAAACCGTTGGCAAGGGAATGTAAGAAAATTATTCCGAGCCCTTTAGAATTGTTTGGACTGTTAACAAAAATGTATGTGTGAAATAAAATTGGTCAGTGAAGTGAATAAAAATAATTGCCAGCCCTTTGTAACTGTTTCTGGCCTTTTAAGCCAGTATTTTTTTTTTTTTTTTTGATCTTGAGTTACGAATGGAAAGAGAAAAACAAAAAATTGCGGCCCATTGGTATACAATTTGATGAAAATGTCTCTTGATGAAAACGAAAAAAAAAACGAAAATAAAAATTGATAAAAATGTGGAAAAGAAAAAAGTTGGCAAGTGAATCTATGAAAATTATTGTGAGCCCTTTAAAATTGTTTGGGCTGTTAATAGAAATTAATGCGTGAAAAAAACTGGTGAGTGAATTGAGAAAAAAAAATGATTGCCCTGTTTCTGACCTTTTAACACAGTAATTTTTTGTTGAGTCTTGTGTTACGAATAGAAAGGAGAAAAAAATCGCGGCCCTTTGGTACAAAATTTGATGAAAATGAATAAAAATGTGGGGACAAAAAAAGTTGGCAAGTGGATGTAAGAAAATTATTCCGAGTCCTTTAAAATTCTTTGAGCTGTTAAGAAAAATGAATGTGTGAAAAAAAATTGGTAAGTGAGTTTAAAAAAATTGCCAGCCCTTTGTAACTGTTTCTGACCTTTTAACCCAGTAATTTTTTTGTTGACTCTTGTGTAACGAATAGAAAGATGAAAAAAAATTGCGGCCCTTTGGTACACCGTTCGTGGGTTTCAGCGTCGCTTATATCGACTTTGTGAAAGCGAGGCAGAAATATAGTATATAAAGAGCTTTATCTCTGCTTTCCGGGACGCGCTTTAAACCGGTTCGCCCTCCGTTCTCGTTCCACTCCTAGATCAACGACGCTGTCGTCGTCGTCGCCGACGTCGTTCCTAGACCGTGAGCTCCCCGAGGCCACGGAGAAAGATTTTATCCGGCGCGGTTTACTGTTACGTCTCTCGTGGCTAGCCAGGAAAATTAGTTTGTCCGAACTCTTTTCGTGGCCATCGCCGCGTCGTTCTCTGACTGTGGGCGCGAGGATGACGCTCGCCAGGTCGTGCGAACACCCGGAAATCTCATAGGATTTAATATATAGCTTCTCTGCACTTTCCAGTGTTCGACCTGACTTTTTTTTATTGATATTATTTTATTTCCATTGTACATTTTTTCGGGAAAAAATTTTCTAAAAAAAATTGTTTGCTCAAAAAAAAAAAATGCTGGCCTACCAAAAAAATGTATGTTGAAAAATTGCTGGCCTATCAAAAACATTTGTTTGCTCAAAAAAATTGCCGGCCTAGCAAAAATATTTGTTTGCTCAAAAAAATTGCCGGCCTAGCAAAAAAAACGTACACTATAAAGATTTTTTGGCCTATCAAAAAGATTTGTGCGCTAAAGAAATGTTGGCCTAGCAAAAAAATTGTGTACTCAAAAAGAAATTTCGTGGCCCAGGAAAAAAAATAGTTTACTAAAAAAAAAATGGTGGCCCAGGAAAAAAATCGTTTGCTAAAAAAAAGATTGCTGGCCCATCAAAAAAATTTGTTTGCTTAAAAAGAAAATTGGTGGCTCAAAAAAAATTTGTTTGATGAAAACAAAAAACTGGTGGCCCGCAGAAAAAAATTGTTGGCTAAAAAAAAATTGCTGGCTTCGCAATAGGATTTGCATCGTCACCGTCGAAGAATTCGCCGACCCAGCGCGATCGTTTGCTCTCTGCAGTGTTAACGAATTGAAGATCATTTTTTTGCAGTCAGAGACCATTTTGACCCACTAAACTGGCTATCCCGCTTTACACGAGTGGCCGCGGCAACGAGCAAGAGCCATTTAAATATATACAACACACATAGACCGAGATCTTTGTCCACAGGCTCAAGAAAAATGGCGGTGCACGTAGCCCGTGCCGCAGTGGCACATGCGGCCCGCGTTGTGGATCGCTATAAGCACATGCGATGGCAATGAGCCAGCGTAGCGGGCTGCAAGATTCCACCGAGTCCCGCACGCCACTCGCAACCCCGCAGCGATGATAAAACCAGATCGGCCAATTTCTTTTCTTATCTGCGCGTTGCCGTCCATCAATCTACTTTGTCACGATTTTCCGGCAATTTCCTCGCCGTCATCAATTCATATTTTTCCGCGAACGTCGGAAAATCTTCCCTCGGCCTTCGCGTCGTCCATTATCATCGCCGTCTCCGGCCGATAATTTCGGGCGAAAAGCAAAAACGACCCCCAACATCGTCGCCCGGTGAAAACCAGCGGTCGATGAGCGATAAAAAATCAGCGACCGTCCGTTGATAAGCGAGGCGGCCGAGCCACGATTTTTCCAGGTAGAAAAAAGAAAGTGGCGTGACACGAGCAATTTATTCGCTCGGAGGGAAAATTTGCCGCGGCGCTCGTAGCACCGGGAAAGTCGCTGTGCCCGGAGCGTTTCGAGCTGAACTGGATCCGCAGTGGGAGCTAATAAAATTACCGAACGGCTGACGAGTCATTTTTTTTCACGTTCCATCTTGAGAATCTTTTTTGGAGCCTTTTTTTGTAATGAGCGATATGGCACGGAAAGTCCTGTATATTTTGTTAGATCGATAATTGGTTGTCTCCGTGACGTAAAATTACCAAACGGCTGACAAATAATTTTTTTCTTTTTATCCACGTTTCATCTCGAGAATATTTTTTGCAATCCGTTTTTTTTTGCAACGGGCGATTTGGCACCGAAACTCCTGTATATATTGTAAGATCGATAATCGGTTGTCTTCGTGACGTAAAATGACCGAACGGCTGACAAGTCATTTTTTTTTTTTTTTCGCGTTCCACCTCAAGAATATTTTTTGGAGTCTCTTTTTTTTGTAATGGGCGATTTAGCAACGAAAGTCCCGTACATTTCGTAGGGTCGATGTTCGTTGTCTCCGTGACGTAAAATTACCGAACGGCTGACGAGTCATTTTTTGCTTCTTTTTTTTCACGTTTAATCTCGAGAATATTTTTTGCAATCCTTTTTTTTTGCTACAGGCGATTTGGCACCAAGAGTCCCGTATATTCTGTAAGGTCGATAATCGGTTGTCTCCGTGACGTAATAATTCCCGCACGTCACTAATATTCAACGCTCGGCCGGGTGTTCGGCGCACGAGGAGAGGAATATCTGCCCACCGGTCGGGTTAACAGCGAGGCACGAGGCAAAGGACGGCTCTTCAATTTTGTCTCTGCGATCCGCCTGGCTGTTTCCAGTTGGCGCATCGGGTCGCAAAGTCGCCGCGAAAATAATCCACACAGCCGGGTGGCGAGGGTGGAGAGAAAGAGAGAATATCGTCCCGGCGCAAAGGGCACACAACGGGTGGACTGAGAAACACTCGCGAGTCCCAAGAAAGAAGAAACGAAAATATTACGACCAGGAAAAACTTTCTGAAGACGATTTGCAAATCGAAACCCAAATTACAGGCCCGACGAATTTCAACGCGACTGCCCGGCGGCATCGAAAATTTACGTCACGAAAAAAAGAAACAAGAGCGATAATATTACAACCAGGAAAAGTTTTCTCAAGACATTAAAAAAATCGAGACCCAAATCACAGGCCGGGCGAATTTCTACGCGACTGCCCCAACGGCCTCGAAATTTTACGTCACAAACAAAAAGAAATAAGAGCGAAAATAGTACAACCAGAAAAAAAAATTCTCAAGATGATTTGCAAATCGAAACCCAAATTACAGGCCCGACGAATTTCATCGCGACCTCCCCGCGGTATCGACAATTTACGTCACGAAAAAAAGAAACAAGAGCGAAAACATCACAACAAGGAAAAATTTTCGCAAGAAAATATACAAATTTAAGCCCAAATTACAGGCCCGACGAATTTCGCTGCGACTGCCCGGCGGCGTCGAAAATGTACGTCACGAAAAAAAGAAATAAGAGCGAAAAATATCACAATCAGGAAAAAATTTCTCAAGACGATTTGCAAATCCAAACCCAAATTACAGGCCCGACGAATTTCGCTGCGACTGCCCGGCGGCGTCGAAAATGTACGTCACGAAAAAAAGAAATAAGAGCAAAAATTATCACGATCAGGAAAAAATTTGTCAAGACGATTTGCAAATCCAAACCCAAATTACAGGCCCGACGAATTTCAACGCGAATGCCCCGCGGCGTCAAAAATTTACGTCACGAAAAAAAGAAATAAGAGCGAAAATGACCACAACCAGGAAAAATGTTCTCAACACAATCTACAAATCGAAACCCAAATTACAAACCCGTCGAATTTCGCCTCGACTGCCCGGCGGCGTCGAAAAGTTACATCACGAGAAAAAAACAAGAAACAAGAGCGTTTCAACACGCTTATCTAAATTCGCCCGGGACGTGCGTCAAGCCAACAGACGTCGCTGCCGGCGGCGCGCGAAAGGCTCATTGACACAACGCGTGTGTCAAAAATCCTCGCAAACAAAGTTCTCAAAACGTCGCCATGATTTTTCCAAGTGCCTCAAAAAAAAGCTTCAAAAACTCCTAACACCCTCAGCGCCAAAAGAAAACTAACCCCAAGTATTAAAAAAAAAAAAAACAGAAAGAGCGTCGAACCGCAGAGAAAAAACTGAGAACGCGCTTCAGATCCCAAGCGAATTAATTCAGCGTTCGAGATCGCCCGCTCGGCGGAAGATTATTCCTCGTAGTGAAAGAGAAACTGGAGCCACGATTTTCCACGTCGCACCGATTTTTCCAAATGCCTCAACTTCAAAAACTCCTAACACCCTCAGCGCGAAAAAAAGAAAACTAACCCCAAGTAAAAAAAAATAGAAAGAGCGTCGAACCGCAGAGAAAAAACTGAGAACGCGCTTCAGATCCCAAGCGAATTAATTCAGCGTTCGAGATTGTCCGAAGATTATTCCCCGTAGTGAAAGAGAAACTGGAGCCTGCGAGGCTGCGAGATCGCGTGGAGCAGGCAAAGCGGCGGCGGGCGAGGCGGAGTGGAGGATCGCCAGCCGTCGACCTCGCTGCTCCGGGTGTTCCGAGTGTTGCCCAGCGGGCGAGCCACGTCCAGAGGCTCCTCGTGCGCTGCGATGCGTCGCCCGGCTAATCCGTACGGACGTTTCTCGTCCGTTAGACGTAACGCAACGTGTTTTGCAGTGGGCGAAACACGTCCGAGGAAGTCCGAGGTGACAACGTGGACGACGACGACGTCGGCCGAAATGAGGAACGTGCGTCATCCGTAGTCCGCGGCGTGGAACTCTCGACGCTCGATAACTCGGCAGGCAGCTCGATCGTTTTCGCCGCTGCGGCCTCGACGAACTCTCGACGCTGTGCTGGACACCCGGTAGATTCGCTGGCGAGTGGCGGCCCGTATCGTACGGTATCCGTACGAAGCGAAGGTGACGCGCGTCCTTTGCGTCGTGCGCTGGCTGCCTTAATACGTGAGCCGCCTGGCGAACGACCCGGGGAAACGACAAAGAGCACTTCGTACACACTGCGAACGTACATAGATATATTAGTAAGGGGGGCGACCGAGCGGTCTCGACGCGCGGGGATTCGTGAGAAATCTTCGCGAGGAGAGTAAGTTATTGGCGGTGGACTCTCTGGGTAAAGACTTGATCGCCGTCAAGTGAGCAGAGAAAAGTCTCAAAAATAGATTCACTATATGTATATCCAGATAAAGTGCTCATTATGTGCTAATTATTTGCCAAAATGATAATTTTTGGGCTCTTTTCATTATTCCAAACATACATTTTTTTTATTCCTGTGCTGGCTTAATGTTAAGCTAGCAGAACATTTTTTAGGTTTCCAAAATCGACCTTTTCGTTACACAGGAATTAAGTGCTTTTTATATGCTTTCGAGTCATATATTATTCAACCCCAAATTGTCAGCGGAAATATACTTTATTCCAGCCAAAAAACATTACTTTAAGTTAACTTTTTTCCGCCAAAAAAGATAAGTTTAAGTTAATTTTTTTCGGTAAAAAAAGATAACTTTAAGTTAACTTCCCCCCCCCCCCCCCCCAAAAGATAACTTTAAGTTAACTTTAAGACCTGGAATGGATTTGTTTTTTAGAGATTTAATTTGTTTAAATTGACCTGGCTGACGAGGCAACTTTGTCGAGTCTTTTTTTAGTTCCTTTTCTTGCAGAGTATTTTTTCATTCGACTGGCGACGATTGAGATTCATACTGTACTTTTTTGTGCTTTTTATTCCATTTTGCTTCCTCAAGAAGCTTTGTTTTAGTGAAACAATTCTTTTTCGAGATTTTGATGTCAACGTGTTCAGAATGTTCCAAAACGTCGAGAAAACACATTTTGAAAAAATGTCTGGATGTATGTGTGTGTGTGTGTGTGTCTGTGTGTGCACATGATTAAACCTTAATAACTCGAGAACGGTTTGAGATATCAAGCTGAAATTTCTACCACATATTGGGTGGTCACTGCCTCTTCTTGGGTGCAATTTTTAGCAAAATCTGTGCAGTCTTTTGTTTTTTAGGGCACTTTTAATTTTTCAAAAATTCTCTGTACGCTCTGTCTCTTCCACATTTTTTGAGATATCGAGTTGAAATTTGGTTTACAAGTATATTATCACCAGACTAAGTTTGTGTATAAATTTGGAGTTGATCCGTGCAGAGGGCGTGATTTTATGGCATTTTGAATTTTTCGAAAGAATGTTGATCGTTCTTGAAACAAAACAAAGCTTCTTGAGGAAGCCAAAAATTAAAAATGTTGTCTACCCTACAAACTGAGCGGGGTAGACTGTGATTATAGGCGGAGAGGAAGCATTATGACAACGATCTAGTTGTCAGTTTTTTTTATGGGTTAGAAAAATAGTCTCAAAGGTCAAGTACAGGAAAATAGAAAAAGTTTTTTTAGTTCTAGAATGAATTTATTTTTCAGTGATGTAATTTGTTTAGATTTACCTGGCTGATCAGGCAACTTTGTCGAGTTTTTTTTAGTTCCTTTTCAGCAGACTATTTTTTAATTCGTCTGACGACAATTGATATTCATACTATACAGTTGCTCTTTATTTCATTTTTTCGTGAGTTAAAAAAATATTCTCAAAGGTCAAGTGCGGGAAAATAGAAAAAGCGACGATATCGACGTGGCTCAAGTCCACAAAGGCTCGTCTATCGGCTGTGCATGAGTCGGAAGCCCTTCTGGATTTAGACCAGCGTGGTCGACCTCGTCGATTGCTCGAACGCGCTCGATCCACTCGGAACATAATTTACGGTGTTAGAAGAGCCCAATAAAAAAGGAATAAGAATACGAAAAAAATGGTAACATGTAAGCAAAAATCGGATCTCCAATTTTTTTTTCACTCGTTTTTTTTTCTTTCATTAAGAGTAAAAATGTCCGTTTTTTCCTGCCCTCTCGTTTCGTCGGCGATATTTTATTCGTCGACACGAGCGAATGACCCGGGAAAGGATGCGGTCGCTTAACGAAGCGAAAAATTTGATGCACCGGGAGGAGTCGAGGGTGGGCGGTGAGGGGAGAGGGAGGGGGAAGGGAGGGGGTGAAATCGGAGGAAAAGAAGCGGCAAAGCGGGAAGACACACGACGAGGCCGTAAACGTGTGTTTCACAAAGGTTGGAGCCAGGGCAAAAGGCGCTGAACCGGGCGGCGCGAGGGCTACGCGTATAACGAGATACAGAGTAAAAGTGAAGTATTAAAGCGAGGGAGTAAGAGAGAGGGACCGTCGCGGGGATGCGAGTAGTGGGAGGGACGACAAGAGAGACAGAGAGGCACAACAGAGGAATGAGAGAAAGATGGAGCGGACGGGGGGGCTACGAGGAAAATCGATAATTCTCGTGTTCACTCACCTCGTACACGTTCGGGTGCCAGACTTTTGTCATAAAGCGGATGCTCGGCGGACTGTACGGATAGTCCGGTGGGAACTTCATGTGTGCCTGAAATTGAGAGAAGAAAAATAAACGTTTATATTTCGTGGACGATTAAATCGAGGAAATTGATTACTTCGATCGTCGATTAAAAAATATGTCGGAGCTGTAAAAAAAAATTGATTGCAAAATTATTTGAAAAAATCCACAGATATTTGGTGTCGATATTGCCAATTTTTTCAGGGAGTTCAGCGCGTATTTTAACAGGTTTTTCAAAAGAGTAAAATAAATAAAAAGAGTAAAATAAATGCTTTCTAACAGAGTGATTTTTTTCACTGTGTTTTTTCAATTTGTTAAATGAAATTACATGAATTTAATATTTCATCCAATAACTTAATCCCTCAATTTCAAATTACATAAAAAATAGCGAGGACAACGATAATAAATAAAATAATTAAAATACATTCAGACAAAAAAGTGGCCAACATCTGAAACACACAAAAAAATTGCTGCAATAACGGACGCAACTGTCCTGCGTGCATAAATAAATATTATGAGCAACGAAATTTTGCAGTGAGATTTCAGGCGAAAAAATCGGCTGATATTTGGTGTCGATTCTACCAATTTTCCAGCAGGATCAGCGCGTATTTCAGCATTTTTTTCCAAACAGTAAAATAAATGCCTTCTGACTCAGTGATTTTTTTATTCTGATTCAAATTTGCTAAGCAAAATTCCCCCAATTTAATAATTCATCCAATAACTTAACCCTTCAATTTCAAATAACGTAAAAAAAAACTTCGCGTCGATTTTTTTTTTAAGATAAATAATGTATTTTATAAAAAATAAAAATAAATTGACGAAAGTAATATTTTTTAATACATTTTTTTGTCGAAATTTATTTTTTATGTATACAAATGAAATGCAGGGAAAAAATGAAAAAATAAAAATAATTTCAGACCAAAATGTGACCAACATCTGAGACCCAAAAAAAAAAAAGAAAAAAGAAATTGCTGCATCGACGGACACAAATGTCCTGCGTGCATACATAAATATTATGAGGAACGGAATTATGCAGCGAAATTTCAGAATTCCCTCTCGCTGTTCCATACTGTTGGAGCTCACGCTCGAACAATATGGCAATCCGGACGGAAACACGGAGTGCAAGCCAATTTCGCGGCGCTCATATACAAACTGTCCCCGAGCTCGCGCAGCAAAACCAGGGGGGCTTTTCGCGAACGGGAACGAACGTTATATTGATCGGGGAACGGTTCACGGCCCAAATAACCCGGGCATCCTTTGGGACACCCTCTAGAATTAACCTACTTTCGCTCCTAGCGTATCTGCACAGCCGGCAGCCGCGCTCCTCGCCGTCGTGGCCTCCGAATATCGTCCTTGAAACGCGACTCGCTGACGCGTCCGCGAATTCGCCCGGGCCGTGTGTAACGAGTACGCGCGAAATACGCGCGACGTTGTACCCCAACTCGGTCGCGAATTCGAGCGACACTCGCGTTCGCTCTTTTTTTTATCGCTGACTTCGAGTCGCCACTTTCCAGGTGGTTAATGAAAAATTATTTGCACACAGAGAAAAATATCCACGGAGTGATACAAAAAACTTGCTGTGGCAACTTAAAATTTTGCTGCGACAATAAAAAAAGTTTGCTGTGGCAACTTACAATTTTGCTGCGACAATAAAAAAATGCTGTGGCAACCTAAAATTTTGCTGCGACAATAAAATAAATTTGCTGTGGCAACTTAAAATTTTGCTGCGACAATCAAAACAATTTGCTGTGGCAACTTAAGATTTGCTGCGACAATAAAAAAATTTGTTAACACAAAAATCGATTTGTTATCACTCCCTGATTATTTTTCTCCGTGCAAGACAGAAGGAATTAAACGAACGTCCATGCTGTACGATTATTTTTGTTTGCAGCAGCAGCTGCGTGTTAGTTCAAGTAAAAAAAAACTTCTCTTACTGAAAAACTGCAACAAAAAAGTTTATTTATTTATTTTTTAACATAAATAATGTCTTATTTTTTTATTTTTTTATTTATTTCATGTTTACGGTAGCGATTTTTTTCCAGCACTTCTTTTTTTAAGAGTTATTTTTTATGTATACAAACGAAATACAGGGGAAAAAACAAGGTATCGTCGATAAAGACTTCCTAGTGTAGAGATGCTTTAATAATGCACGAGCCTTGACACGTGGCACCTAAGCGTTATCGACTCTCGCTTTGCACTGCATCGTGACCGCACGAAAGAGTCGACGGCGCGGCAAACGAAGGAACAAACGAAAGGAAAATCGTGACTGAAAACGAAGCCAAATATAGAAACATTGGGAAAGCCAACGAGGACAAAAAAGAAAGTCACGTTGGTTGGGAAAAAGCCTAAAAAAATTTACCATTCATAGCCTTATGTATAAAAATAAAAAGTAATTCTTACAATTTTTTTTGTATTTCAAATATCTAAAACTCCTGATTAAAAAAATTCATATTTTCGATAAAAAATGGAAATATTTTTTCTCGATTTCAATGACTTTTTGGCAAAATTTTATATAACAATAATTATGTATTTAAAAATACATAAATACATAATTTTCCTCACTGCGTTAATTCTCAGAACTTAAAGTTATCTTTTTTGGCCGCAAAAAGATAACTTTGAGTTAACTTTTTCCGTCAAAAAAGATGACTTTAAATTAACTTTTTTCCTCCAAAAAAGATGACTTAAGTTCACTTCAATTTCACTTGAATTTCAGTTTATCGTGAATCCATTTTGGGTCGTTTTTTCTGGTACCATATCTTAAAAACTTAAAAAAATATCTGCATATTTCCGCTCATTATTTGTGGTTGAATAACATATGGCTCGAAAGCATATAAAAGCACTTTATTCCTGTGTAACGAAAAGGTCGATTTTCCTCACTGCGTTAATTCTCGGATAATAACTTTGTAGCAAATTCCTGTAAATTCCGATCCGACTTTTGCCCGCGAATTTGCGTGTCAAGCATCGAGTGCCGGATCGAGCGTTCGTGCGTTGATTGATCGATAAAATTGAATGGCACGCGATGCGCTGGTCGCGCGCGTGTTACGCGTGCGATCCCACGTATTGTGTCGTTAGTAATCGGCACACCGAGAGATGGACAAATGTCAGTGCGGTCGGTATTAGCCGCGGCATATCGCGAGAGAGAGATAGAAGGACTGCGTCTCATCGCCTATGCACCTATCAACTAAAGCGCAGGCCTCGGGGCGGTGTGTTCGAGTCAAGGTCGTCTTTGAGTTAAATTGCAGCTTGGCTAGATCAACCACTCTATCTCGTGCTCGCGGGCAGCCGATTGCCGAGGCCTCGGCGCCAAATCTTGATGATAAAATAACGCGCGTTAGGCGCTGCTGATGAGAAGATCGAGAGAGTGAGAGAAAGGAAAAAAAAAAATAGCGTCGCAAATTGTCCTTTGCCATCGATTATCGGCCTTTTATTTATGAGCTTTTTGACCGACACACGACAGAGCGGGTCTTCCCTATCTGATTGCGCGATCATCGACTGTGACGCGTGGACTTCGGTTGGCACGCGATTCCGGACACGGACGAATTTTATTTAACTTTATCTGCATAGCGTATCACAAGTTCCGGAATTGAAAGAATATCTTCATTATTGTAATCCGTATAAGTGACATTTTATTCTGGATTAAAATAATGATGATAATGATGATAATAATAATAATTATTATTATTATTATTATTATTATTATTTCTATTGTCGATATTATCATTGTTATTCAGAATAAAAATAATAATAATTATTACTGTTGTTGTCGATATTATTATTTTTGTTCAGGATAAAAATTTTAAAAAAATAATAATAATAATAATAATAGTTTAAGAATAATTATAAGTGGCCAGCTGTAAATGCCAAGACAAAAATGTGATACACAAAACAGATTCTGTGGGGAATATTTGTACGGGAAGGGAATATGTAAACACCCAACAGGGTATACATGGAAATAAATTGATACTACTACTAATAATAATAATAATAATAATGTTGCTGTCGATATTATTATTTTTATTCCGAATAAAAATAACAACAATAATAATTGTTGTCATTATTATTACCATTCTGAATTAAAAGTAATGATAATAATGATTTTTGTTATAGCAATTATTATCGTTATGATTTGAATTTCAGTACTCGCGATGCGGAGAATCTATAGAGGAGTTATTGTAGTTGAAGAGCGAAGCTCTATGCAGCGGACGCGACAGAATCTAGCATAGACTAGCAGCAGCGTTGCGAGAGATCAAGGAGGAGAGAAGGAGGGCCAGAGAAATTCTCCTCGGTTGCGCGGGCGGCGAAGTTGCATGTACACCGGCGGGTAGACGCAGAGAAATCCAGGCTACGGTTCTGGCGTTGCGGGGTCTGTGGGAAGATATCTCGGCGCGGGCTGCGCGCACAACGGAGCTTCGATCTCGTTTACCGATCTCGCTCTCGTAACGCGACAGCAACGTCAACCGACATTGCGCTCCTCGTTCTCTATTGTCTCTGCACTCGTGCGTTGAGACTGCGGGAACTTTTTTTAATTTTTATTTTATTACTCCGGCTTCGCGGTCTACAGCCAATTAATACGAGGGCAAAGTAATTGAAAATCGGAAATTCGATTTTTTTGGGGTAAGAATTTGGGCTTTATATTTTTTCTACGGCACAGTGACTTTTGAATTATACCAACGTTCTCAAGTCGCATATTCTACCCCGGAAAACACTGGTTACGAACTTTTTTTTATTTGATTTTGAAAAAGATATTTTTGACGGTCATTTTGAAAAAAATATTTTTGACGGTCATTTTGAAAAAGATATTTTTGACGGTCAATTTGAAAAAAATATTTTTGACGGTCATTTTGAAAAAGATGTTTTTCACGGTTTTTTCGCCATAAATCATAAATCGGAATCCGGACTGCAAATGCATGTCCAAAATTAGTCCAACGAAAACTTTCATTTGGAAATATGTATTGAAAAATAAAAATTTGTAAGCATATTGAAACATAAAAATTTGAAAACATATCAAAACATTTTAATTTGTAAACATATTAAAACATTTTAATTTGTAAACATATTAAAACATTTTAATTTGTAAACATATTGAAAAATTTACATTTTTGAACATATTTAAAAACAAAATTTTTTAGACACATTAAAAAATGTACATTTTTAAACATTGAAAAAGTAAAAAATGTTACACGTATTGAAAGACTGAAATTTTTAATCATACTAACAAAACTTAAATCTTTTAAATATTGAAAATCTTAAATTATTAAGAATATTGAACGATTGACATTTTTTAAACATTAAAAAATTGAATTTTCTAAATATGAAAAAATTGAGTTTTTTAAATATGAAAAAATTGATTTTTTTTTAAATATGGAGAACTTGAAAATGTGTACAAGAAATACGACATTGTGAATAAAAAAAATCGTAAAACGATCTGTGCATTGAGAATCGGCGCTAACCGTGAGAAACGCGAGTCTCCGGTTGCCCGCACTGCAGGCTCCGCGTGTCGATGTCAGTTGCCACCTGGCGCGGGCCCAATGAAAGGACGCGGCCGTTCGCATCGGTCTTGCAACCCACACACACACACACAGCGACGGCAATCTCGAGGGCTCCGAGCGCGCCGGGAAAGTCGCTGCTCGGGTTCTCCACGAGCCTCGACGGTGGCGCCGAGACGCGAGGAGAGCCCCGAAACCAGCCGCGAAGGTGAAAACGGAAGTGGAAATGCGGCGCCACCGGAAGCCGGCAAGTAGCTGCGAAGCGCCTCGAGCGAACAATTCGCTTCTTCCTCGACTTCCCCTCGACCCCCCCCCCCCCTTCTCTTATTATTATTTTCCCCGGATTCCAAGAATCCAACGAGGTCTCGCTAGGAAAAGTTGCGCAACTCGTTGGCGCTCCAGAGCGCCTCGTGTATTTCGCCGGAAAGCGCGATGCGTTGCACCCCGTGCGCAACACGGCAAAGCCAAACGGTTGCCGGTTACGAGTCGACGCGACCCGAGGCGGCGAAAGACGTTTGCGGTTACGTCGCGCAATTTCGCGCGTCCTACATAAACAAAATCAATTATGATTCGTTTCTCGCCCTCGAGAAACACTTAACAAGCAATTTCGATTATTGCCGGATCCTCGATCGGCTGATAATTATTATTTTTTTAATTCTACTAGGCTTTTGCAACAACTCAGTTGTTGAAAAAAATATATATATAGAATATCATAAGTTTTAATTTTTCATGAAAATTGTCGCGTTTAGAAAAAAAAGGATGGCGAATTCGTTGTGTACGGGCAAAAATATATCGAAATAAAGTATTAAAAAAAAGAAAATACAAAGCGTTTTCGCACTTTTTTCGAAATATTTGTATTTTATTTGTACCTTTATATATAAAAAAAAATCCAAAGCGTTTTCGCACTTTGTTCGAAATATCGTCACTTCACTATAAAATCGACGTTACTTTTTTTTAGGATCGATAGAACGAGGAATTTCTAACTTCGTTCGAGAGGAAACTCGATATCTTGATTACTGCATTTTTCACAGAATTTTAAAGCTGAACCTTCAAAACTTGCAAATTGTTTCCTACCTTTCCCTCCCATTTTTTTGCAAAAAAAGAAAATCGATTTCGTAAAGTTTGAAAACCCTATATCCGATGGAGTATTTCCCATTGATTACGAAAAGCCCCGTTGTTTGCCCGAAAAATGAAAAAGTCGACGAGAAAAGCGCGCAAAATGATTTTTTTTCTCTGGAAATATAATAAAGTAGCCCACAGGCTTTGGTTAACAACGAGTTGCAGGCAACTCGACCAGAGGGCCAATCAGAGAACGAATAACCCGACAACAATACTTGTATCCAAAAAAGAAAGTTTTCCATTAAAAGGAAGTTTTTTTTAAGAAGAATTTACATTATATGATATTAAATTAATTTTCTGTTAACATCGATATTTTTTATTTACTTGAAAGAAACAAGAAAAGAAAAAATTAACTAAAAGAAATATTTTTAAAAATCTTATTTGAATTAATTAATTTAATTAATTTACAAAATTAATTAAAAATCTTATAGAAATATTAAAAAAAAGATATAGAACTGTCTATAAAAAAAACATTTGAAAGCTCCCGACAGTTTTTTTTATTTGAAAATAAAAATGTTTAATCGAGGTCAAAGTTCGGGTCAAAGCGAAATTCTAGCAGACGGCGCGACGAACTTGGAATGAGCTCTAATCGTAATCCCAATTAGATCAAGAATTCCCGGAGTGTCATAGTTATAGTTCCGCCGTTCGAGTCCTCAGCTTGAAACGTCGAGTTCTCCAGTCGTCTGTGCCCCATTCCACCGCGAGTGCCGCGCGTCCCACAGTAGTTCCCGGGTTTTCGATCGATTCTCCACTCCCATCGGGTAACACTGCTGCTCTCCATTCGATATTTGCATAAATAAACGAAAGTTATCGATCCGGCGACTGGGTGATTGGGTTATTCTCCAACCGAATTTCAGGATCTCCCGTTTCGCCTCGCATATTTCCGCTCCGCTGTTCGTCCAAATATTCCGGGATACAAGGAGCGTGTCCGAGTCTCCGTCTCGGCCCCAGCGACGATGATACACGACATTCGCTTCATCCTCGATTTGGTACTGATGGCTTTTTTATCCTGACCCTCACAATCGATTTGGGAGAAAAAGTGAAAACCGTCATTTTTCATGTGAACCTTGAATTTCTCTAGAAACAAAAAAGAGAAGCAAAAAATTCTTCAAGAGAAAAATCCCTCAAATTTGTTAGCCTTCTGAAACCACATTTCAGAGAGTAAAAAAATTTGTTCTAAAATAAATAAAAATATGCAGTTAAAAAAAAAGTTACGGTGATAAATCATTAATTAACTTGAGCTAGTTGTGTACAATAAAAATATAAAGACACTCGACTCCTCAAGGAGCGCAAAGCACCTAGACGAGAAACATAATTATTTTGCGTAAACCTTGAATTTCTCCTTCGTTTGCCATAAAAAAGTAAGCAGGATAAATAAATAAAGTCTTCCTGCATATTTCTATCCGTGAGAACATAAATTCCCGTGACTTCAAAAAATGCATTTAAAAATAATAAAAATATACATCTCTTTACAAAAGATCGAAACAACAAATCGTTAATTGACTTTCAGACAGCCTAGAGAAACACAATTATTTCGCGTAATCCTTGAATTTTTCCATCGTTTCCCGCAAAAAAATTATAATAATGAGCAGGATAAATTCAAAAAAAGTTTTCCAGCTTAGTTTTTATCCGAGAGAAACTAAATGTCGTTGAGTTAAAAAAATGCATTTAAAAACAACAAAAAATCTCTTTAAAAAAATTGGAGTAATAAATCGTTAATTGGTTTTGAACCATTTGTGTGTTCAGTAAAAATATAAGTGACCCGACCCTTGAAGAGGCGCAACCCACCCTAGGGAAACACTAGGGAAATTATTTTGCGTAATCCTTGAACTTCTTTTTCGTTTCCCGCAAAAAAAAAAGAGTAGGATAAATAAAAAGAAGTTTTCCTGCATATTTTTATCCGTGAGAAACTAAATTTCAGTGAGTAAAAAATGCATTCCAAAATAATAAAAAATGAATCTCTTTTGTTAAAAAAAAAAAAAATCGGTGTAACAAATCGTTAATTGACTTTGAGACATTCGTGTGTACACTAAAAATATAAGTGACTCGACTGTTGAAGCGGCGTCCCCACCCTGGGGAAACATAATTATTTCGCGTAAACAGAGCTTCGGAGTGGTGCGTATTGGTTGGAATAACAGGGGAGATGGATATGCAGGAACTCGAGCGGTGCCCGACGAGTATCGACCGTCGTCGTGTGGATGCACCACGGGCGACTAACGGGCATTTAAAATGGTAAACGCTATTTTTATCACCGACGAGTCTCGGGTCGTCGGTGTTGGTGGCGGTTGGTGGTCGACGTTGTTGCACACACGGAGAGCGGGCCGGGGCCATCGATGATAAATTGTATTGCCGGGAATGCGCGAACCGCTCGTGATGCGAGGCGACCAACGCCGCTTTCTAAACCGCTCTCCGCATCGACGGCCGCGGCTCCTGCGGCCCCCGCCGACCGTCGCTATCGCCGCGCGCGCCGCCTCGACGTCTTATGTAACGCTGGGTTCATCCCGTAACGCGATTAGTCGCAAAAACTCGCGGCGCGATAAGCGACGAAAGGCGGGCTCGGCTTAGTCCTCAACCCTCCGGGGCACTCCGACCCGGAAGGGAATTTGTGACCCCAATTCTTTTTTTGGCTTTGAAAAATGAATTTGGGAAAATACCAATTTTTTTATTTGCTTATTCGATAAATATAGGATAGGATTTTTGGTAAATAATCTGAAGGGGTTTAAAAAAAATGTTGTTGGATAATTTATTGTAAATTCGTGGCAAATCATTTTTGGTCGACGTCTTATGTAACGCTGGGTTCATCCCGTAACGCGATTAGTCGCAAAAACTCGCGGCGCGATAAGCGACGAAAGACGGGCTCGGCTTAGTCGTCAACCATCCGGGGCACCCGGAAGGGAATTTGTGACCCCCATTTTTTTTAGATTTGACAAATGAATTTGGGAAATATTAATATTTTTATTTTCTTATTCGATAAATGTAGGATAGGATTTTTGGTAAATGATCTGAAGAGATAACAAAAATGGTTTGATAATTTATTGCAAATTCGTGGTAAATATTTTTTGGGTTTTTAGAATTGTTTTTGGTTAACGAATTATTGTGGATTTTTGATAAATGTTTGTAGAGTTTGGAAAATAATTTTTTGTTTGATAAATTGTTGGGGTGTTTGTCGTAAATAATTTGAAGGATTTAAAAATTGTTTTTGTTTGATTCATTATTATAGATCTGCCGTAAATAATTTGGAGGTTGATTAAAATTACTTTTGTTCGATAAATTATTGTGAGTTTTGGTAAATAGTTTGAAGTTTTTTTTTAGTTGTTTTTGTTTGGTAAGTTATAATGGACTTTTGGAAAATAATTTGAAGGTATTAAAAATTTATTTTTGTTTGATAAATTATTATAGACTTTTCGAAAATACTTTGAAGGTTTTTAAACATTATTTTTGTTTGATAAATTATTATGGACTTTTGATAAACGATTTGAAGGTATTTTTTTAAAGATTACTTTTGTTTGATAAATTATTGTGGATTTTTGGTAAGTAATTTGTGGGGTTGATCCGACGTAATTCATGGAGTGTTAGGGTCGAAAAAATCATAGTTGACTTTCGTGGACTTGTAACCCACGACTGGCAGGGTGACCTTATTAATCCCTTTGAGAGGCTAAAGCTGCGGGCGTCTTGTGTAACGCTGGACTCGACCCACACGAAGCGATTAGTCGTTGACATTAAGTTTGATAAACTCGAATTCGATGAAGGTTGACGCGAGAAGGGATTATTTTTGTTATTACATATTTTTCCATTCGTAATCATTTTTTTTCCCCGGAACACTTTTTATAATTGCAACATTTTTTTCAGGCTACCACAGGCCATCAAAAATATACTTTAAATTAAATATTCACTCGAATAATTTTTTTTTTTTTCCAACTGGAACGAGTAGAAACACTGGTTACACTTTTATGACTCTTTTTTTCGTCGTTTCATTGCCCGCAATCCGCGTTTACGTAAGAAAAAAAATGCTTTTTCAGGTTTATTAATAGGTTCATGCGCTAAGAATAACAAGTGGCGGTTCAGAAGTCAAGAAAGTCCCGCGTCACGGGCTAATCAAATGACAATAAGCCGTCGACATTTAAAAATAGTTGTCGAAACTTTGAGGTGAAGTTAAGCAGCGAGTCTCGTCAATGGATATTATCATCACTTTATCGTTTTAAAAAGTTATTTCCAGAGGCACAAAAAAAAAGACTAACCATAATATTGTCCCACCGAAGACAGAAAAATAACTGCTAAAATGCCTTATCGTACGAGAAGGCTCGAACATCGTAAACATACGCATCAGATTTTGACGTCGCAATATGTTATCGTGACTCATTGATAAAATGTACAGCTACGACCTAAACTCGAACGCTTTAATCTCTTTTCTTCTTCGTTCCACGTGACTTTTTCCTGTTGTCGTTACATTAATAGTTGATGAAAAAAAACATCTCTGCCAAAATAAAAAAAGTCAATCAAAATAAATCTCCAGTTAACTTCTGTTATAGAAGAATTTTTTTAATTTACAAAAATCATGGTACAGATATTTTTTCTTGCATAGTAATTAACGGTGGATTTATAAATTTGCTCTGCTTTCCTTTTCTACTTATCCTTTATCGTTCTTTATCTCCACCAAAATAAAAATTTTGAATAAATGTAAATCTCCAGTTAACTTCTGTTAAAGTAGAGATTTCTAATAAACAAAAAATCATGGCACAGATATATCTTCTTGCATACAAATTAACGGTGGATTTATAAATTTGCTTTGCTTTCCTTTTCTACTTGTCCTTTATCGCTCTTTATCTCCACCAAAATTAAAATTTTCAATTAATGTAAATCTCCAGTTAACTTCTGTTAAAGTAGAGATTTTTTTATACAAAATCATGGCACAGATATTTTTTCTTGCATACAAATTAACAGTGGATTTATAAATGTACTCTGCTTTCTTTTCCACTTGACCTTTATCAATCTTTATCTCTACCAAAATTAGAATATTCGATAAAAATAAATCTCCAGTTAACTTCTAATATAGTAGAAATATTTAATAAAAAATCATGGCACAGATATTTTTTCTTGCATACAAATTAACAGTGGATTTACAAATGTGCTCTGCTTTCTTTTCCACTTGACCTTTATCAATCTTTATCTCTACCAAAATTAGAATATTCGATAAAAATAAATCTCCAGTTAAGTTCTAATATAGTAGAAATATTTAATAAAAAATCATGGCACAGATATTTTTTCTTGCATACAAATTAACAGTGGATTTACAAATGTGCTCTGCTTTCCTTTTCCACTTGACCTTTATCAATCTTTATCTCTACCAAAATTAGAATACTCAATAAAAATAAATCTCCAATTAACTTCCGCCACAGCAGAGATTTCATTCTTATAAAAAAAATAATGAATCTTGTCCCAGATATTTTTTCTTGCATAGAAATTAACGGTGGCTTTGTAAATGTGCCAATAACATGGCCAGGACAGTCTCGCTCTACTTTCCTTTTCCACTTGTCCTTTATCGCCCGTTGTTCCGTATATTTATCCACATATATGTTCCACATATATTTCCAACGTGTGTTCGCATATTCCGCGCACAACAAACACAAAGCCCCGGAGTTGTTTGCGCGCGGCTTCCTCGAACGTTGCATTCATCGCGATCGCGCGCAGCTTTGCCTCCAATCTTTCCCATTCGTTCTGGGTCGTCTTGCACAACGCCGCGGTGGCGCGGCACTTTAAATACAACGGGTACGCGGCAAATTTCACCGCGCGGGGCGACGCGGACTTCCTCGTCGACGCCGATTGTGCGTGGTGGAGAGGCCTTTGTCTAATTAATGGAACAGGAGCACCTGGACGCTCACGGAATACCAAAATAATCCTAAGTCCTCCCTTCGAATGGCTTTATTACGCAAGCGAGACGATCGTCGTGCGACGGACATTCGAGTCCCTTTCCCCCTTGAGCATTTTCTCTGCTCTCCGTAATCGTGGTATTGTCACAATTTTCATTTTTTTCATGTAACAAAATTCAACAGAAAAAATGTAGCTAATTAATGATCTTGAAGTTTGCATCGTTGGAATGCAACGAAATTGAGGAACAAAATTCATTCCAATTAACCCAAGTGATGAAATTAGGTATAAAAAGTTATCATACCAATTAGTTCCTGTGATGATTTTTTATAGCTGATTTCATCATTTGGGTTAGTCAGAATTAATTTTTTTTCTTCTGATTTTCGTTGCATTCCAACGATGCAAAATTCAACATCATGCTAATTAATCAAAATTGCTATCTGTATTTAATTCAAGATATTGAAGGAGAGCAGCAAAGACGATTTCATAAATGGATATTAGCGATAAAGGGACTAAAGATAATTTCGAGCGAAAAATAAAAAAAATGTATTCGAAATTCTAACTGCAAATACATTTTATGCAGTAAAATAATAACTCTGTTCATGAAGACGTCGATAAATCAGGACGGCCGAAATTATGGCATTTAATGTAGAACGTTTAATAAAATAAGTGGCGAAAATAGTGCAATTTCATTATTAATGTGAATCAGTATCACGACTATGATATCAGATCGATATTAACTCCTCAAACAATCACTTTAGAATTTCGCGCGAATCGCCGACGAAGTTTCCAACCGCAGCCGACGATGTACAGCGTTGTTAGATATAACTTCGCGGCCGCCGCCATGATTCTCAAACGATATTGAACTTTTCCTCGCACCTTTGAATAATATTTTCTCGGGAAAGACTCTGGTAAGTCATGTTTTTAAAGCGCGATAATTCTTCTCTGGATTATCGCGCTTTATGTCTCAGATCTCAAGATGATTAGCATGAGAAATCTGCTATTGAAATTCAGATTGGAGCTTTTCTCCATAAGAGCCCGTACTAATATTGTATTTTTTTAATTGATAATTGTCCATTAAATGTTCGGTAACAGACCCTCAGATTTTTTTAACACTATCTTAGTTGATAAAATTACAATATGCCAAAAAATTGTTAATTTCTGAAGACAACTGAAGATTGTATATCTAAAAAAAATATCTGATTGAAAAAGAAAAAAAAAGATTGAAATAAAATTGATAATTTTTTCTAAATATAAAGAATGATTATTTCTTTCTCCAAATATTAAGAATGCTTATCATCTTTAACTAAAAATAATTTCGAAAAAAAAAATATATGTTTAATCATCTCTGATAATTGTCGTCGAATCCCCTCCCGAGTCGTCGCTCGAACGACTCGAGGGGTCGTCGGCGTGAATTCTTCGAAAAGTTCAAAGAGTTCCAGTGACGAAACGAGGACGCGAAATTTCGCCGCGCGACGCGGCGGATGATTGTGCGTGTTCCGCAACGAGCGAGGACTGACCTACGATTGCCATTGAATACGGGTCAGCCGACACTGACAATCCGACTGGCGAGCGGCGCCGCTTGGACTTGGCTAATCGAAGCTCCCGCCCGCCCCTTCGCTCGGTATCGACTTGCTCAAGGAGTTGCCCAACGTGTGTACGTCGAGGCGAGCGCGCGGACACAACGCGCGCGCCGCGCGTTTGTGTTTTTGCCTCGGAAAATTCACACGACGTCCAGCTGGCCCGGTGGGTGTTGATGGCTACTTTTAGAACTCGCGGCAACGAGCCCGCCGGAAAATCATCATCGATACAGTCGCCGCGCGTCTCCTCGAGACTCGCCCGCTGGTCGAGAACCTGCGATCACTCTCGCTATTTTGAGAATCAAGGAAGTCGAAAGATGTTCCTTTTACGATCGCCCCTCGCGCCTCGCGAATGGCTCACAATGCCAAACGCGACGTCTCGGGGTCGGAAATAAACGGACAAAAAACGTCGCAAGGTCAATTCCGAAGCCTAGAAAAAAGAAAAAGAATTTTTTTATGCGCTTGAATATTTTAGTTTTAGAATTTATTCATTTACGCTGTAATTTTTGGAATTGCTGAGACGAATCTGTTGTTGAAATATTGCCAAAAGATTTGATTTGGCTCTGGGAAAATAAAAACAATCTGTGAATGAGACAAACCAGAGTGCAGATTGTTCAAAAATGAAAAATTGCTCACTGTGCCTAACGACTTTCAGGGTCGAGAATAAATGGAAAAAAGTTGTGTCAAGATGGATTCTGAAGCCTTGAGAAAAAACGGAAAAAATTGTTGTGGTGATAAGTTTGGAATTTTTATTTCCAGAATTTGGAACACAGAAATATTTTTGTCGTTGAAATATTGTCCAACGATTCGTCGAGACTCTGACAAATAGCAGTCGACATGAGAACCAAAGCGGTGTGCAGATTTTTCAGAGCTGAAAAATTGCCCAAGGCTGGATAATCACTGACCGCCTCAGTGCCGGGAGAACAAGAATGCTTAACAAATTACTCATTAATGTGGATTAGAAGAGTAACGCAGATATGCAAATGAAACGACTTTGTAAGCTTCGCATGCAAATTGACTTCGTTTCAATGAAATGCACCTCGAGTAAAGCAGCTGATAAATTTTCTGTACCAATGACTTCCTGTACAGTCATATATATTTTTTAAATATCCGCAACACCCTAGAATAAGTCAAATTTATGGAAAATTGCTAAAACAAATTTATGGACAATTGACAAAACAAAAAAAGTGTCAAAATAAAAAATCTTTGGTGCCACATCAATCACTAATTTTTGCTATTCCTGATCTGTTTTCAGAATCAAGAAAGTCAAAAGAATTTCCTCGAAACTCGCTGAGAACAGCTAAAATAAAACTTCATTTTGAAGAAAAATTCCAAGAATCGAGGCGCAAGTAATTTTACTTATTTTCTCTGCAAAACCCACAAAAAGATTCTCGCAGTGACAAAGCAAAAAAAAAGATCACAAGGATTTGTCATCCCCAAGCCAAGTAAAAAAAAATAAGTGTCAACATGAAAAATCTTTGGTGCCACGTGAATCACTCCTCGACCCCCAATTTTTTGCATGACTGATCTGTTTTCAGAATGAAGACAGTCGATAGAATTTCCTTGAAACTCTTCGCAAATAGCCAAAATAAAACTTGACTGTGAAAAAAAAAAATCCAAGAACCAAGGCAACAAGTAATTTAATTAATTTTCTCCTACAACCTCCAAAAAGATTCTTGTGACAACATAAAAAAAATCCACAATCCTGAGAATTTGTGATCTCAACCAAAGACAAAAAAAAATAGTGACAAAATAAAAAATCCTTGGGACACGAATCACTTCTCGACCGCCAATTCTTGCCATCGCTGATTCATTTCCAGAACCAAGAAAGTCAAAAGAATTTCCTCAAAACTGTATGCGAAGCGCTAAAATAAAACTTCACTTTGAAAAAAAATCCAAGAACAGAGGCAGTCATTTTATTTACCTTCCTCCACAACCCTGGAAAAGATTTTCATGGTAATCCAAAAAAGAAAAGAAAAAAAAAAAAACATCCCAAGAATTCGCGATGGCCAACCAAATCCACATGAATCACTTCTCAACCTCCAATTTTTGCTATTCCTGATCCATTTTCAGAATCAAGACAGTCAAAAGAATTTCCTCAAAACTCTGTGCAAAGCATTAAAATAAAACTTCACTATGAAAAAAATCATTTTAGGCAGTCTTTTTATTAATTTTCCTCCACAACCCCGAAAAACATTTTCGCAGTAACCCACAAAAAAAACCCAAGAATTCGCGATCGCCGACCCCAAAAACCATCGTCATCGTAACCGCGACAAAACCTCCGAGCCTTACAACGAGGTCATGTAAATAAAGCTCCACCATTTCAGGTTCTCCGGCGTTGGCGGAGGCGTCGGAGGCATCGAAGCCTCGCGTGGCGTGTTCCCTTCGCATCGAAAATATCGAGCGACTCTCCTCCGCTGAACAAACCCGAACCGCACAAAACCCCCGACATCCGTGTTTACCGCGAAGCAACATAAAAAAAAGCCGTCGTTAAACTAACCTTGAAATATCCGCCCTGATAGAGAGTGTCGGGTGGCCCGAAGATCGCGACTTCCCACTCGAACATGTTGTCCTCGTTGACGAGCTTCACGCGGAAACCCTCGACGGGCTCCTCCTGCAGGCTCTTGTACTCCAGGGCGAGAGCCCTAAGGGCGCTGCTCGTCGGCTGTGCCATCGTCCGTTTTTTTTTCTGTCGCGCGAGGAAAACACACGAACGACACACGGACGCGGGGGGAACTCGCGCACCCAGTCTCTGCGGTCCCTCGAGCGCGATTGCGGCGACGGGGAGAGCGAGGCGAGAGCGAGGCAGCGAGGGAAAAAAAGAAACACGGGAAAACAACGAAAACTCGTGCGCGTCGAGTGGATATCGGGCGTTAGCAGCAGCGCACAGTACGTCGATCGCGAGAGAGAGACGGAGATACAGAAAGACAGAGAGATACAGAAAGACAGAGAGAGACGAGATATATTCGCCCGAAACGGGACACACGGTTGGTGGAACGTAGCGCGATTCACAGCTCGACAACGGAAGAGACGTTATTTCGTTTCGTGTTTTTCTTCTTTTTCTTCTCCTTTTTTCTCCCCTTCGTTCCTCTCTTTTCTTCCCTGCTGCCCGACAACGGGAGAGACGTTATTTCGTTTCGTGTTTTTCCTCTTCTTTTTCTTCTCCTTTTTTCTCTCCCCTTCGTTCGTCTCTTTTCTTCCCTGCTGGTCGCACTCGGTGATTCCTCGGTTGCCCGACAGCTACGCGCACGTTACTCGAGCGAGGCTCGCTAATAATTCTGCCGCTGCCTTTTTTGTTTTTGTGTTTTTTTTTGCTTTTAATTTTGTCGCAACTCGGACACTCGCGGCGGGCGCCTCGCACCTCACGGAATTGTGGGAGATTTTTCGACGGTTTTGTTGACGTCGAAGAGCGACGGGTTTTGCTGCGCTGCGGAACACGACGGATAAACAAAGGAAAGCCGAGAGAGAACTAACGGAGGAGTCGACGAGACGCGCAGTGTGTCCCCCCACGAACAACAATACCACCGACACTCGATGATGTGCATGGACCACGACGAAACAGCTGACGTACCGCTCTCTTTTCCTATGCGTCAGTTTGCGGGGTTGTGCGCGTGCGCGACGCGACGAGTTTCGTGGAAACGCGATTGGGGCGACATCTCGGGGCGCGAGGGGGGAAATTCGTGGATTTCGCGCCGTTGGAAATCCGGCGGCAGACTATAAGAGGCAGTGGCACTTCCCCCACTCCAGCTCGAATTTTTTAAAGCTAGTTTCTCCTAAACTATTCGACAGATAGAGCTCAGATTTTGATAGAATGTGCGGAAGTATTGCAGAATTGGGCTGATCTTCGGGTTCCTCGATACATCTTGCCGTTTGGTCAGGAGACTCGATAAACAAGAAGGTGCGAGAGAGACAGCGCTAGGTGCGAGAGAGACAGCCCTATAGGTGTTTAGCAATGGCCGAAGAAGTTCCGAGCGAAGTATCACTGCCTCATAAGGCACTCCAATGCATTTATTTATTTTATTTATTTATTTCCTGTACACAGTTTCTTCAACTTTCTGCACGCCCAGCCTTACATATATCCTCTTCTTACGTTTAGTATCACAGTAATACATGTTTGTCTCTCCGTTCTATATAATCTAGTATCACTTTCTATAATTCAACGATGCATTTATTTATTTTATTTATTTATTTATTTATTAGACAGTGGACGGGACATGCTCTTGAAAATAGATAGAAAGGCAACGATGGCAAAAGATAAGGCCACATAAATATATATATATATATATATTTTTTTTTTTATGGAACATAAACATACATAAAAATAGATAATGGCACATCATACATAACAATCATACAATCATACAATCAATTCACTCAAAATCACATGAAATCCGTGAGCGCAACATACTTGTTGACCGAGCGCATTGTTTAGGTATTTCCCATGACACTGGAACCTCTCATAGCGTACATTGGGAGATGGTGAGGCACATATCAGCGCTATGATTGGACGATTTCGTGAAAGGAAGCGAGAGGCACGAACGTTTCGTGTTCCTGATTGGCTCTTCACTTAGCGTACATGTCCCCGCCGCATTATGTACGTTATGAGAGGTTCCACTGTATATCCACTTTGACAAAACATAGGGTGAATCGACCAGTAAATAGACAGTGACCAGTAAATGGACCTTTTCACAAGATCACGTGCATAAAAAACATCCATTCACTGGTTTTTGTCGTCTGCTTAACTGTCCATTCACAAGCCAATTTCTATTTCCAATCCCTATTTCGCGTTTACTGATCGCAACTTACAACAGCCAATCACGGACGCAGCATTCCGTTGTACTGATGTATCATTGGCTGTCGTACGTTACGCTGGTCAGCGATAGCGAGGCGTTTTGTGAAAGAGGCGATAATGAGAAATACCTAAAAAATGCATTCAAGCACCTGATAGTCTGGCGGCTAACACATAGGTGTCCCAAAAGCGATTGCATCTTACAATGAAGCTCTCTATACGCAAACTCGTTTTCAAGCGTTGTCTCTTCTCTCCCGTGAAACTTGCACCGGCCAATCACGGTCCAGATACAACGAAATGTTGAATCCGTGATTGGCTGGGCAACCTATATGTTAACCGGTCTGCCAATCCGGTCTGGTTTGGTTTGGCGGGAACTTTTGAATCGCGCGTAATTACGAATTTTCGAGCTGGAATCGGAAGAGCTCGAAATTGCGTGTACAATTTGGTAATTTAACGAGGATGCATTTTTTAATATTGTACATTTTTTAAAATATGTTTTATCACAATCATTGACGGTACGGAATTAATTTGTTCACGGTGAAGCCTCGAATTCGAATTTCGAATGTCACGCGACGTTTTCCGATATGTATTTGTCGAAGTATCGCAAGGTTTTCTGCATGTCGTCGTAGCCGGAGATCCTGCAGGCCTCCTCGAGGCCGAGCCACTTGAAGTCCTGGTGCTCGTTCGACAGTCTCGCGTTTTTTTCCTTTTTCACGAGCTCCGCCAGCCAGTAGATGACGGTTTTCGGTTTACCGTTCACGGCGTACTGGAGCTCCTGCTTGGCGTTTTCGTAAATCTTCAGGTCCTCCTTAACGAGGCCGGCTTCCTCCTCGGTCTCGCGCAACGCCGTTTGCATGTCCGACTCGCCCGGATCTACGTGACCTGAAATTGAAATTCGAATATTTCGAAGCCTCGAATGATTCACACGCGATTCACGTTACTCGTGTGTATTCACGAATTTTCTTCGGGGAATTTAAATAACATACTTAAATTGCATACAACATTTTTCTCTACGAATTATATAGCCCCGTTAATGATATTATTATAGCATTGACTTCAGTTACAACCATGCGAAATACCGCAGTCGGTAACAAAGACTGTAACGAACTTTTTTACGCATTTTTGCATTTACAGCTAAGAAAAAGTCTTTGCATTTAAGAAGAAATTCATTCCCTGCACTATTGATATTCGCAGTGAATGAATTTCGTCTTGAAGCTGAAAATGCAAATACTGTAAAAAAAAAGTTTATTACAGTTTTTTATACCGATTGAGATCGAAACTTCCGGGTGGGGGGGATTTCAGATGATTAGAAAAAATACGTCGATCTACTGTATTCTTATCAAAATCGTGTTTATAACCTTTCGGCGGTGTCCAATGATGCTGGCCGTACGACGTCTGCATTAGCAGATACTCCACCTGTCCCTGCAGGCGACGAAATATAACCAAACCGCAAGCCCGTTTCCCCATCCTCGCGAATCTACACGGAAACCCAGAATTTTATTTCCTCCCGCTGTTCGTCGTTTCGTTTTCCAGAATCCAGAAAACTTTAGAAATATCGCATTAGGTACGAAGCTCCGCAAGTGCCTGATGGAACTGATAACGCAGTTCCGTGTTTTGGCAGTGGCGCCACCGTCGACCCAAACACTTTGCAAAAACGTTTGAGCAGCGCGAACATATCGAGTCATTCCAATATCAACAGTCGCACAAACGATAACAAGGTAACATTAAACGAGCGTCTAGCAAATCTTTTTCACTCCTAGAATAATTCCTATTATGTGATTTATATTATTTGAACACGAAATTGTGAAATTTATACACATAACCTACAATCGTAAAATACGTATAAGCCGGTTGGATTGACGAATAAAAGAACAAATAAAACACGATAATTCTCGATCCTTAGATGAGTCGCAAAGAAGCTTTGTCGCAATTTATTCAACAAATCCATGGGCGACCGGTGGTCGTCAAGCTCAACTCCGGAGTGGATTACAGAGGTCAGTGAGTCGCTAACCTAAGTTCACTTTACACGAAGTATCGTGGAAATTTGTTCATTTTACACGAAGTATCGTGGAAATTTGTTCATTTTACACGAAGTATCGTGGAAATTTTTTCGTTTTACACGAAGTATTGTGGAATTTTTTTCATTTTACACGAAGTATCGTGGAAATTTTTTCATTTTACACGAAGTATCGTGAAAATGTTGTCACTACGCGAAGTATCGTGGAAATTTTGTCACTACGCGAAGTATCATGGAATTTTTTTCACGTTACGCGAAGTATCGTGGAAATTTTTTCACGTTACGCGAAGTATTGTGGAAATTTGTTCACGTTACGCGAAGTATCGTGGAAATTTTTTCACGTTACGCGAAGGATCGTGGACATTTTTTCACGTTACGCGAAGTATCGTGGAAATTTTTTCACGTTACGCGAAGTATTGTGGACATTTTTTCACATTACGCGAAGTATCGTGGAAATTTTTTCACGTTACGCGAAGTATCGTGGAAATCTTTTCACGTTACGCGAAGCATCGTGGAAATTTCACTTTACGCGAAGTATCGTGGAAATTTCACTTTACGCGAAGTATCGTGGAAATTTCACTTTACGCGAAGTATCGTGGAAATTTCACTTTACGCGAAGTGTCGTGGAAATTTCACTTTACGCGGAGTATCGTGGAAATTTCACTTTACGCGAAGTATCGTGGAAATTTCACTTTACGCGAAGTATCGTGGAAATTTCATTTCACGCGTACTATCGTGCAAATCGGTGATACGAATTGATTTTTCAGGCGTCCTGGCCTGCCTCGACGGCTACATGAACATCGCCCTCGAGCAGACGGAAGAGTACGTAAACGGGCAGCTGAAGGACAAATACGGCGACGCGTTCATCCGCGGAAACAACGTGTTGTACATCAGCACGCAGAAACGAAAAACGTAAACGCTTCGTCACTGGATTCCAATAAACTTAATGTATGAAAATTCTTCAAACACGAAAAAATGTTATAAGCGTAAAAACAATTTTTTTTAAGTTCCAATATTGTTGGAATTAAAAAAACCAATAAACTAATTTTTTTTAAAGAGTAAATTGAGGTGAAGTTTAATAACTTTATTCCACTGAATTTCCATAAACTTAATGATTGTATGTATGAAAACTCTTCAAACACAAAAAAATGTTATAAGCGGGAAAACATTTTTTTTAAGTCCCGATATTGTTGGAACAAAAAAGCCATTACAACAATTTTTTTAAAAGTAACTCGAGATCAAGTTTAATAAATTTATTCCTCTGCCGTTTCCTCCATTCTCCACAAATCTCCAACAATTCCCGAACACTCTTCGAATCTTTCGTAAAATCGTTTAAAAAAGTACAAATGTATTTTTACATCATTTACGTCGACAAAGCTAATCTTAACATTTTTCTATATTTCTAGCTGAAACAACGATACAACGCAATTCTTTAAAATAGAAAATCTTATAAATATGCAAACATGTAGGTATTCGATGAATCCACGATCAACGCTGTAGCTTAAAGTCTCTATTTTTTTTCGCGTCTCGTTTCTCGCTTCACAAGGATCGACGCGTGCTTTTGTTTATTATCTCCTCCATAGCTCCGTCTATCTCCATTAACAATTCCTCGTGCGTGAGAGGCTCCGATTCCGCGATTCCGTTCTGCTCGGCTTTCGAAGAATCCGGCTCCTCGATCTGATCCACGGGAACCTCGACGAAGCCGTTGGAAATCGGTCGCGCTTCCCTCTCGTCTTCGACAAATTCAAGATCGGGAGGAATTTCCTTATCTCCCGATTCTTCAACCCTCTGCGGCGTTTCTTCGAGCTCCACAGCGGGAATTTCTTCCTCCCCAGAATCCGGCGTCTTCCTCTTCTTCGTCGCCTCTTCCGCGCAATCGTAACTTTCTCTCCGTCCTTCTCCAAAATCTTCAACTCCAATCGCCTCCTCCCTCGAATCAATCGCCTCGTGAATCTTCTCGGTTGTCGATATCTCGTTCCTCGTTTCCTCCAAAACTTCGCCGTTTTCTTTTCCCGCGGAAACGTCGGTCGAGCTGGAAACCTGCGATTCGCCCTTCGACTCCTCCAACTTTCTCTTCCTGCTCTCCTCCTCACGCTTCAGTCTCGCCATCTTTCTCTCTATAGCCAGTTTTCTGTTCGCCTCGATTCTGGCTTTGACCTCATCGCTGAGCTCCGAAGGCTTCGCAGTGCTCGCCGAGCCCAAAACGTAGCCAGTTGCAGGTTTCTCCACCTGCTTCGGCTGCTCGTTGGCGACTTGACGCTGTTTTTCAATCTGTTCCGCGATGAGTTTGTCGAATTCGTCGACCGGCGCCTCTTCCGGCACCGATTCTTCCTCCCTGATCTCGGCATCCTCGTCCTCCAGGTTGACCATTCCGTCGTCCGCCGTTATCATTCCCAGCCTGTATTTCTTGAGGAAAACCTGGACATTCTTCTTGCCACCCAGCGTCTCCATCTTCTCAAGAAAATCCTCGAAGCGATATTTGGGAAAAAGTCGGTGCGCCCAGTGCTCCAGCCTCTTCATCACCCTGTCCAGGTCCTCCTTCTCCTTGCCCCTTCCATGAAATTTGAAGCCCTCGAAGTACTTTTCAATGGTCTGCACGCCCTTCGGCCCCTGAATTCGCTCTGCGTTCAGCTTCGGCTGTGGATTTCTCGTGACTTTTGGCTTGGAAGTCGCCGGATCGATCCTCCTGCCCTTCCCGCTCATTCCATCTCCGTCCTCATTCTGACCGCCTGGATCTTCCTGCGCCTCGTCCGATCGATATCCCCCCTCATCGCCGCTCAAATTGTTCCTCCCCCCCGCATTTTCCTCGTCCGAAAAATCCATTTTCATCGATCACGGAAAAAGTTCGTTTGAATTTTTTTCAAATTTCTCGGTTTTCCCGCCAATTTTTCGCCGGCCGCGGACGGTCAAAAGCGAATGGTGACCGCGTTGCGGGATCCGCGGTAGCGATTCCGACGAGTTTTATATTCGCAGTGCTGAGCCGGGGATGAAAATGCCGAGCGTGATGATTACAATATCGACTTGAGTTATGGTGCGAACCTAACCTCTCAGGCGCCGGGGCGTTCGATGATGTCGCGAGTGTCGTCGTCCTTAGAAATCGCCGTTTTCCTCGTCGTGATCCTTGACCTCCTCCTCGTCCTCCTCGTCGTCCATATATCTGTCGAACGCGCCGTCCGACTTGCTCATACGTTCGAGCAGAGCCTCGAGCAGCCTTTTGTTCAGCTTGTCGGTCTGCGTGAGCTCCCGCGCGCTCGGGTCCGGCCTGTACTGCGGCCGCTGCTGCTGCTGCTCGTCCTCGTCGCTTTGTTGCTCATTCTGCGGGTCGCCCGTCTGCAATTTCGCGAGGGTCGCGTCGCTGCGATCCATCGGTGTTCCCGGCATCTTGCGGAACTCACGGTTTTCGAGATTGTCGCACGTGGTTGACGTGAATTTATCGAGGGGAGCAAGAGAGCGAGACACGGAGAAAGAGCGATAACCGAGTTTGACGTCTCCGCGGTGATCTAATTATTGCTAATTCCGTCGTGATACGCGATTTCGTTACTGCGCAGCCGCGTTTGCGCCGAACGCGAGCGCGCATGCGCGTCGCGCTACAGTGGACTCTCCGATAAGTTAAGTTCCGAAAAGTTAAGAGGCAGTGGCACTTCCCCCACTCCAGCTCGAATTTTTGAAAGCTCTTTTCTCCTAAACTATTCGACAGATAGAGCTCAGATTTTTATAGAATGTGCGGAAGTATTGCAGAATTGGGCTGATCTTTAGGCTCCTCGATAGATCAAGCCGTTTGGTCAGGAGACTCGATAAACAAAAATATGCGAGAGAGACAGCGCTAGGTGCGAGAGAGACAGCCCTATAGGCGTTTAGCATTGGGCGATGAAGTTCCGAGCGAAGTATCACTGCCTCTTAAGGCGATGTAAAACATCCACGTCGAGCCGAGCCGGTATCAAAAACTGTAATGAACTTTTTTTCCACATATTTGCGTTTACAGCTAAAAGAAGAAATTCATTCCCTGCGGATTTCAACAGTGCAGGGAATGAATTTCTTCTTGTAGCTGTAAATGCAAATATGCGTAAAAAACGTTAATTACAGTTTTTATTACCGCAGTCGGTATTTCACATGCTCTTAAGATCGACCCTTTTCTGAGCTCTTTCTACCTGCTGGCGGGGAAGCGGATTACCCTTTCTCCGTCACACTACCTGCGATCGAACGCATTGTGACAGAGAGGTAACGCGGCAGTTAGTTTCGTGCAAAACAAGGGCCGATGAAAGACCGATTTTTCCCCTCTCGTCGCTTCGGGCGCCCGGGAACGGTTTGCGCAAGTAGTGGGGATCTTAACTTATCGGAATGGCCTAATAGGCTTTCGGTCCCGCGACCTTAACTTATCGGAGAGTCCACTGTACACTCAAACGGTAGGCGTAACTCGCGCGACAATCGCGCACTCGTTATCTGCTTATCCGTCGCGTTACAATAAGCAGTTATCGGCGAATTGACGGAAAAAGAATGACAGTCACCGTGGGGGCCGTTTGTTATGGAGATGCCCGCGCTAACGAACGTGTCCGCGGATTGTTCACGTAACCATAGGTCGATTTGTCCGCGGAACGCGATCGCCGGCACGGCAGCGCTCTGCTTTATCTGCCGATTTGCATTTCGATGCGCGTATGGCAGCGAGCTTTGCGGGATGCTTTATCTGATAGGAATAATTCGAATAACACGATGCTTCACGCGTCTTCGAGAAAGAATGTTTCCACTATCAGCTACGTGATGACGATGGACAAACTCTCCATCGCAAATGAGCGAGCGATTCTAAAGTTCGTCGGGCGATCAATTTCATTAACAAATTCCTTCTGCTTTTTTCCAATAAATTTCATTCGACTACACGACGGAAGAAAAACGTAATAAAAAATAAATAAAAATAGCTTTGGCGAATCGACGGTCGCGACTAGATGAACCAACGGTCAAAAAACCCATCAACCTTTATCCATCAGCAATATAATAAAAAAAATAAAAAATGTAGCTTCGACGAATTGACGCTGGCGACTAGATGAATCCATGATAAAAAAAAAACCAATACAGCCTTGATCCATCTCTAATGTAATAACAAAATATAAAAAATGTAGCTTCGACGAATTGACGCTCCCGACTAGATGAATCTACAATAAAAAACCAATACAGTCTTCATCCATCTGTAATATAATAAAAAAGTAAAAAATGTAGCTTCGACGAATTGACGTTCGCGACTAGATGAATCCACGATCAAAAAACCAATACAGCCTTGTTCCATCTGTAATGTAACAATCAAATAAAAAAATGTAGCTTCGACGAATTGAATGTTGGGACTAGATGAACCAAGTCAAAAAACCAATACAGCCTCGACCCATCTGAAATATAATAAATAAATAAAATGTAGCTTTGACGAATTGACTATTGCGACCAGATGAACCCACAATAAAAAAAAACCAATACAACCTCGATCCCTCTGTAACATAATAAAAAAAATGTAGCTTCGACGAATTGCCTGTTGCGAATACACAAACCACCGGTAAAAAAACCATCCTCGATCCGTCTCTACTTGCATGCAAATCGCACACCAATCCACCCAAACTCTCTCTTTACCCCATTATTCCCAGCGACTTTACTACGCTCGATAAGAATCCGCGCGTGTGTTTTTCGCGATCTTACCCTATTATTCTCAGCGACTCTACCACGATCGATAAGAATCCGCGCGTGTGTTTTTCGCGATCTGTCTAATCACGCCGGCCGCCGCGTCGTTTTCTCGCGGCTTTTTCAACACAGCCGCGCGAGAGCGCCGAGCGCACATTGGTCTCCCACCCCGCGTGTGTGTGCGTCTCTCGCCTATCGCCAGTGCACCGGGAGAGGATGCACGTGGCACGGGAGTGTCAGAGACTGGAGAGTTGACCGGGTGGCGTGATTTTGAGCCGGCGGCCACGAGCGGCTGGCGAACCCGAGGCGCCTCGCGAGCCGCCCGGCGCTCCTCGGGGGCCCTAGTGGGGAATGAGCGTTCGCGCGAGCAGGACATTCGCGCGCACGAGACCCGCGTGAGATCCGTTAGTTGGTGTAGAATCGCGTCGCCGGGCTGTTGACTCGTCCCGCGTAAACACACCGAACACGAGTCGCGACGCCAGGAGAGAAGACACGGAAGCTCGATTTTTCGCGTCCAGCGGAGCCGGCGTCGTTCGATCGCGAAAAAAAAAAACACGTGCATAACCCCCGCGGTCGTCTCACGCCGCCACCGAGCCGAACGCAGTCGGCGGACTTGGGCAGCGTTAAAAATTCATCGAGGCCGGGAAACGCGTCGGCATCAACGCGCTTCGTTCAACGTCGACGAGCGGGACGATTACGGGCTGAAACCACCCGCTTCGTATCTTCTTATCTGCGCGGGCTGGTTGAATTGAGGTAAATAAACAATAGGCGATTGGATGAAACGAGGGGTGGTGCTTTTGCTGTCCCTCAATCCCTGCTGATTAATTCTTAATAATAATAATAATTATTATTATTATTATTATTAAGAATTAATAATGTTCGCCTTAAGGCGATGTGAAACATGTACCACGTGACACGTGAGTGCGAGAGAGATAGCTGCAATTTTAGAAACAACGCCATTCGATTGTTTTTTCGAAAATCAAAATTCTGACTAATTCATTCCCTCGGTGCACATTACTGGCGTCTGTATTTCAATTTTGACGTCGATCCGTTCATAATTCGCGTCAGAATCTACTCCCGAAATTTTGAGGTGCGCGACTGAGTGTTTCACATGCCCTTAAGGCGAGGTGACAACTAGTCAGTCGGTAATAAAAACTGTAAACAATTATTCCGACGATGCTTAACATTTCCGGAAAAAAGAAAAGTTTTACATCATTCCTCATTCAATTCTGCATGATGTAAAACTTTTATTTCTTCAGGCATGTGTCTAGTTTCCGTGTATTGTTGTTCCGAAAATGATTTTCTATCTCTCTCGCACTCATGGCGGTTTCGTGGCGAGGTGACAACTAGTCAGTCGGTAATAAAAACTGTAAACAATTATTCCGACGATGCTTAACGTTTCCGGAAAAAAGAAAAGTTTTACATCATTCCTTATTCAATTTTGTATAATGTAAAACTTTTATTTCTTCAGGCACGTGTCTAGTTTTCGTGTATTGTTGTTCCGAAAATTATTTTCTATCTCTCTGGCACTCACGGTGGTTTCGCCTCGCCTTAAAACCAATAAAACGAACTAAAATCCGATTGAAACCTGTTTGAACCGATTATTTCTCACTCGAAATTTTGTCCATTTGATTCGGTTTCTATCAGTGTCAATGGGAATTACTAAACAGGGTTCTTTATATACAAATTGCGCGTACATATAAATATACATAGGAGTGCACAAAATCATCCGGCGTGCGAAGACAGAACGACCGGCGCAGCCGCGTGGAAATAGTTGCGAGTTCTAGAATTGCATTATAAATAGCGCCTGGCCGCGACGCTTGAAATTCCGGGGATAAGAGGTGGAAACCGTCGCGCTGCTTCCCCTCCCCCTCTCTTTCTCTGTCTTTCTCTCGTCCTTTTCCCGGGTTTCGTACCTACAGTCGTGTGTTGTACACACAATACGCGGGCTAATTAAGCCACGAGAAATCCCCTTGGGCCGTGTGTAACGACTGCCGCGCTTAGTCGTGTCGTCTGGATATCCCGACGTGTATTTCGCGGAAAGACGCGAGACATGTGCGTCACTCGGGCCGCTCGCTGTGCGCTTCGTTCGTGACCGAGTGAGTTTCGTATCGTCGCGCATGCATTTCTTTTTCCTCGACGTGAAGTTCAACGCGACGGTTGTGTATGTGGTGAGCTTATATTGTGTGTACAGTGGACTCTCCGATAAGTTAAGGTCGCGGGACCGAAAGCCCATTAGGCCATTCCGATGAGTTAAGATCCCCACTACTTGCGCAAACCGTTTCCGGGCGCCCGAAACGACGAGAGGGGAAAAATCGGTCTTTCATCGGTCCTTGTCTCGCACGAAACTAGCTGCCGCGTTACCTCTGTGTCACAATGCGTTCGACCGCAGGTAGTGTGACGTAGAAAGGGTAATTCGCTTCCCCGCCAGCAGGTAGAAAGAGCTGAGAAAAGCAAAGCTGGGCAGTACTTAAAGTACACAGTACTTATTTGGTACTTGAAGTACGGTACTGGAAGTACAGATGTTCTTGAAGTACCGTGTGCTGGAAGTACATCTGTACTTTAAGTACATCTGTACTTTCAGTACATGTAGTCCCTCATGTACTTAGAGTACTTAAGTACTTAGAGTACTCATGTAGTTAGAGTACTTAAGTACTTGAAGTACGAGTAATTGAAGTACTTTTTTTTAGCACAGGTTATGAAAGACTTATTTTATTTTTCTTATTATTTTTGTTTTAATTTTCAAAGTAGTAGTCTATTTTCAAAATAATTGTTGACGGAACATCTAAAAAAATATGCTTCATCAATAACAATCCTCTTGCGAAAAATGGAAATGTTATAAATATTTCGAACGTACAAAAATGTACTTAAAGTACTTGTACTCAAAGTATTTTAAGTACTTTTACTGGAACAACTTAGTACGTGATCTACTTGGTACTTGATGTACGTGTACTGTAAGTACTTTGAACTTGAAGTACATGTACTTGCAGTACTTTGAACTTGAAGTACATGTACTGCAAGTACTTGGTACTTGAAGTACTCAGTACTTTAAGTACTTGGGACTTGAAGTACATGTACTCTAAGTACTTTGTACTTGAAGTACTCTAAGTACTTTGTACTTGAAGTACTCTAAGTACTTTGTACTTGAAGTACTCTAAGTATTTTGTACTTGAAGTACTCGGTACTGTAAGTACTTTGCCCAGCTCTGCAGAAAAGGGTCGATCTTAACTTACCAGAGCGTTAATCCTTAACTTATCGGAGTGCCTTAACTTTTCGGAACTTAACTTATCGGAGAGTCTACTGTATGTAGGTTGTGTATGTAGTGCGTGAGTGTATGTGTGTGTGTAGAGCTTTATGTATATGTTTATGTGCGATGTACGTGTTTGTCGTACACGTAGTCGGCGGCCTCCGCGTTGTCCGCCCTCGGCTCGCAACGCCGACGCTTTGACCACGTTTTCGCCGTGACCGTTTAGGAACCCCGCGCGACATCGCGCGACTAAGCACGATATATGTATAGCGCCGGCGCGAAGACGCCGCGGCGTATACCTGAGACCACGTGGTCTCTCCCGCACACCTGGCGACGTGGTTTGCGCTCGCCGCGAATCGTCGCGCACGCCGCTTTAGCGTCGCACCCGCTGTGAGGCATTTTTCACAACGGACGGTCGCGGAATGCGCTTTTGTCAATATCGCGGGCCGCGAGCCCCCGCGGACTTCCGCAAGATCGCCAGGCCGGGAGTTAGAAGCGTGGTATTCGATCTGTCAGCTGTTTCGCGGTGATTGGAAAACGCGAGCAGCTGTTTTGGGAAAGGGGATAGATTGTTTTAAAAATATTAGCTGGGCATTTTTTTTTCTTTTTAAGAGGAGAAAGATAGTCTTAAAACATATCAGCTGGACATCTTTTTTAAGAAGGGACAGAGTGTCTTAAAAACTATTAGCTAGGAGTTTTTTTTAAGAGGGGAAAGATTGTTTTAAAAATATTAGCTGGGAACTCTTTTAAAAGAGGGTAAAGATTGTTTTAAAAATATTACCTAGGAACTCTTTTTAAACAGGGTAAAGATTGTTTTAAAAATATTACCTAGGTTTTTTTTTTAAAGAAGGGAAAGATTGTCTTAAAAACTATTAGCTAGCAATTTTTTTTAAGAGGGGTATGATTGTTTTAAAAATATTACCTAGGTTTTTTTTAAAGAGGGGAAAGATTGTCTTAAAAACTATGAGCTGGGATTTTGTTCTCAAAATGGTAAAGATTGTTTTAAAAATAATACCTAGGACGTTTTTTAAAAAGGGGAAAGATTGTCTTAAAAACTATTAGCTGGGCATTTTTTTTATTTTAGAATTAGCTTATTTATTGTTTTATTTTTGCCATATGCAATTTCTTTAATTTCGTAAAAAAAGACAATAGTAATAAACATTTCTTGTTGTCAGGGTCAAAATACTATTGAAAAAGATGCTTGAAAAAAAAACGACGTTTGAATATTAAATTATTCAGTCGATGAATGAATCGCTGGTTTTCTTGAATAATCAGGAAGTCAGCCTCTCTGAATTATATAACTAATCATCTGACCGCAATCACCGTAATTTCATTTCATTTTTTTCCCTCAATTTGCCCAAGCTCGCACAATCACTCTAGTCACGTGAATAGAATGGCGACTTATCAGAATTTACGCGGAAATCGTTAGGTTTGATGACTAAGGTTCGTTCGAGCGCGACGTCGTTATACTTCGCCTTCGAGCGATTCCTACACATGTAGTTCGTTGTATATATTTCCAGACTCCACTTGAGGAGACGTTTTTCGAGTCTCCTGACTGACAATCGTTGCACGCGAGACGTGGACAACGAGGGTCGCGGTCGAGCGACGGGAGACCAGTAGAAATTTGTACGAAACGACGTTGATGCTCGTTGTTATTATTACCATAATAAATCAGAGAGATCCGTGTCTCGTGATGCCAATGATTACCGCCTTCTTGCGCATTCCAGACCAATTGTAATAATTTATGAAACAATCATTTTATTGTCTCAGTTTTTTAACATTAAAACTGGTTCCATCCGGTATGGCAGATTTAAGAAAAAATATAATTTACAAATTAGTGACCTCTGCCCTTGTTAAAGAAAAAAAAAAAAAAATCTTCCCACCACTCCAAGTCAATTTAGTAATTTATGAGAATCATTTGATTGTCCCAGTTTTTTTATATTAAACATGGTTCCATCCGGTATCGCAGATTTAAGAAAATATACAATTTACAAATTAGTGACCTCTGCCCTCGTTAAAGAAAAAAAATCATCCCAACACTCCAAGTCAATTTAGTAATTCATGAAACGATCATTTTATTGTCTCAATTTTTTTTTAAATTAAAACACCATCTAAGAAAAATGTTGACAATAAAATTGTCTTCATTTAAAAAAATTAAAACACCAGTTTTAGTCAGGAAAATTGAGACGATAAAATGATTGTCTTCATTTCTTTTTATTAAAACATCAGTTTTAATAAAAAAAAATTGAGACCACAAAACATAAAAATATAAAAAATATAAAAATTATAAAATTTGCAAATTGGTGACCACTATGACCTTGTTGAAAAAAAAAAATCTTCCCAGCACTTCAGGCTGTACTTCGCTCTGCACAAAAACCTGCATTTGCACGACGATCCTAGGCCGATGATCAATCGTGAAAGAAAGCAACATAGCCTGTAGATATCTGGCATATATGACGTGTACATATTCGCTCAGTCAAAAGGACATTTCATCACGTATTTTTCCACGCTAGAGAATCCCGCGAGAACGTACTTTGTACAATGTATACAAGATCAGATATTCTATTATTTTCGATATTATCATAACGACCGAATCATCAGCTTTTGAAGAAAAATATACATACATATATGAATACGCTAAAGCCACGTCACGGTTCACTAGGCCCCTCGTTAGTAAACATTCGCCAGAACAAAGACTCGTCCCGTGACCTTCGCGACGTCCTTGAGTTTTCACAGAGCAAAGTTTCTCGATTTCAATCATAATAATATCGCCAACAGCGCGAAAACCAGAGACAAACGAAAACTATTTTCATTGTCTGTTCTATTATCGTCAATCCAGAGTTGCCAGTCCTCGTTAGTTTAAGAAATATTTATCTAAATATCTATCTAATTTGAGAAATAAATGTTACAATGCGATTCGTTTTGTAGATGTGATTTGATAAAAGTAATATGCGACGATTATAAAATAACGTGTGAACTTTTGAATCGCTGCATAGATACCTCATATTGAATAAAAAAATTGTCAGCAATTGTGACAAAAATGGAGACGATCCTCCATTACTTTGGTAATGCATCAAACGCGTTTCTCCGTTTTTTTTCTTCTTTTTTTGTTTTTTTTTTGTTTTCAGGAAAAACACCATGAAATTTTGTTGACAATAAATATTCGATGCAACCATTAAAAAATGCACCCATTATGTTATAAATGCTTCATGTTACTATTATTAATTGATAATTAGAAAACCACCAACATTACTTCAACATACCACCAACATTATTTCAAAAAGATGTAGGGATTCACAATGCGACGAGGCAACTCGCGTTGCATCGTCCAGAGATGAAAAAAAATTAGCCAACCTAATAGATACACGTTTCCGTTTCTATCTGCGCACTGTCGCACTTTTTTTAGCCATGAAGGCTTAAGCTCGAGAAGTTGACCTGACAATCAATTATGTCAAAGGAATTTATCGACAAATAATATTTAGAGGTGCCTCAATCGAGGTCTTAGGGTAGAAGTATCGTTTTTGGCCACCATTGGTCCGATCGTGGCCACCAAGTTCAAAGGGACTTAATTGTTTATGTTGTTAATTAAGAAAAAAAAAAATAGCTAGATAATCTCGTCAATTTGTGTGAATACTTTGAAGTGTCAGCATTGGAATACTGGAAGACAATTATTTTAAATTAATTACAATGGAAATTACCACAAACGGTACAATGGCCACAAACGGTACTTCTACCCTATTGCAACAAATTTCAAATAAAAAAAAATCTTTAAAAAAATGTAGACGAGTTTTCGGTATAGGAGGTGTGTATTGAGGTCAGAGCATATACTTTTGCAGTAAAAAAATGAAATAATTTTTATACACACCCTAGTGTTTAGTACAAGAATTTAGTGATAAGAAGATTGTGTTGTTCGGGGGGGGGGTTTGTGTACAACCCTCACGGGTGTACCTGGAAATAAAAAAACTGCTACTACTACTACTAGTTCGTCCCATTGTCATCAGCTGTGCCGAAAAAAATTCGTTTCTGGAAGAAATGCAACGATACGAAAGCGACGAGCGTCGCATCGTCCAAAGGCAAAAAAAAAAAATTAGCCAACCCTATCGACACTACGACGCGAGCCGCGTGTGCAGCCTTTCACGTCGTTCGGGACGCGTGCCCGGTTCGCCCGCTCACGAAAACAAAACAGCGAGTGAGCACGAGAGATAACAGAACGGATCACGCGAGGCGCCCGCTATGACATAAATACTCCGGGAGTACGAGGAAAAAGAAGAAAAAAAAAGAAACCAAACAAAACATAACCAAAGAAGAAGCAACAACTTATCGATCACGCGTTCCCGTGTGTTGCTGTATTTACGTTGCCGCCGAGTGTGACTGAAAGGAGGATAGTTGGAGGTCCAAAGTGCGAGCTCGGTTCTTATCAACGCGGTGACGAGAATAAATGAATGCCGAAGGCTCGCAATTTCACTTCGTGCTTCGCTAGTCGCAAATGTATTTATCTAACGCGCGTCAGCCGTCGAAGACCCCAAGCAAGCTATGAACTACCTGGATATCTCAAACGCTAGAGTTATGAAAATCGCTCTCACGGGCTTCCGAAGGATCGCTAGGCCGAGAGTTAAAAGCGGGGTTTTCGGTCTGTCAGCGATTTCGCGGCGATTGGAAAATTCGAGCAGCTGTTTTGGAAAAGGGGAAAGATTGTTTAAAAAATAATTGCTAAGCGTTTTTTTTAAGAGGGCAAAGATTGTCTTAACAACTATTAGCTGGGAATTTTTTTTTAAGAGGGCAAAGATTGTCTTAACAACTATTATCTGAGAATTTTTTTTAGGAGGGAAAAGATTATCTTAAAAACTATTAGCTGGGAATTTTTTTTAGGAGGGAAAAGATTGTCTTAAAAACTATTAGCTGGGAATTTTTTTAAGAGGGCAAAGATTGTCTTAAAAACTATTAGCTGGACATTTTTTTTTAAGAGGGCAAAGATTGTCTTAATAACTATTAGCTGGGAATTTGTTTTAAGAGGGGAAAGATTGTTTATAAATATTAGCTGGGAATTTGTTTTAAGAGGGGAAAGATTGTTTATAAATATTAGCTCGGAATGTTTTTAATGAGGGGAAAGATTGTTTTCAAAATATTAGCTGAGCATTTTTTTAAGAGGGGAATGATTGTTTTAAAAATATTAGCTGGGAATTGTTTTTAAAGAGGGTAAATTTCACTTCGTGCTTCGCTAACCGCAAACGTATTTATCTAACGTCGCGTTAGCCATCGAAGACCCCAAGCAAGCTATGGACTACCTGGATATCTCAAGCGCTAGAGTTATGAAAACCGGAAATGGTCGAAATCAAAATTGTCTTGGCTTTAGAATTGCGGGTTCACTAATTACATTTTCGGAGATTATTTTTTAATTTATAGTCGGCCGATAAATTCACGAAAAAAAACTTGGATCATACGTCGACGATTATTGCCAAAAGGGATTAAATCTTTTTGCGGTTTCCATGGACGCAGCCGGTGCTGTCCCACTGACACGGTTATCGCCCGCTGCGCCGCTGCTGCGGCTGCTGCCGGTTGCATGAACGGACTCGCGCTCCACTGCGCATCGCAGCTGCGCAGCTCGGACAGGTAGCGACCGGTCGTACCTCTTTCTGTATATGAAGCATTCTCTGTCGATTTAGTCACTTTTTTCGACCCTCTCAGATTTGCTGCATAATTGGATATATCGAAGTACGACTAAAAAGCATATTATGTGAATTTTTACAGATTTTTTATCCGACATTTTGAACAATTTACAAATATTAATACCGTTTTTTTTAACGTGAAACAAGAAAATGATTTGTTTATTATAAAAATAAATGTTTTCTTTTGGCTGAAAAAATTACAGCGAAAAAATTACAGGAATGGGACAGCGTTTTTTTTAGTTTCGATTATTTGGCGGGACAAAATGGGACAAACCCTCATTTCGGGAATATCGCGTCTATACGACACATTTCAACGCAATTAAGCAGTATGTAACGTTTTTTTTTACCATTTTTATCGTTTCAAGAATCTAGTTTTTAAAAAGTCTCTTTGAACAAATATTTAATTTTTTTAAAAAATAAAATCATTACTGACGTTGAGTATCACTCAGTAAAAAATCACGAATTTCCAAATTTGGGGGTTTGTCCCATTTTGTCCCGTAAATTTTTTGTTTTTGTTGATGCTCAAGATTGATGATTGGGATCGAATTTTTAGGTGAAAAGTGATAGAAATACACTTTGGTCATTGTCATAAAATAATTTTTCGCTTATGCGTCTCTTACTGCTCATCCTTTCCCTACGGTACGAAACTTGCAAATAAATAAATTTGGTTACACCGGAACCAGGAATACTCTGTAATTTTTCCAGTCCAACTAAATATTCATTTTTTTATTAAAAAAACTCAGTATTGCCGGAGCGTGAAAATTGTTTTCTTTCGTTCGCAAGCTAACAAAAAACGACAACTTTTACGCGAAGACATTTTTTTCAATATGAAAAAAAGTGCATAGTTTGCTTTTTAATGCTATTTTGATAAATAAATAAATTATAAGGCAGATCTGAGAGAGTCGAAAAAAAGTGACTGCTTCGTATTCTCGACAGAGAATGCATCGTATAACACACGGAAACACACAGGCAGAGAACTAGGCTGACTTTGGCCGAGGAACAGAGTTCACGCCGCGCGTTTCTCGAAGTCGAACGGTCGCCAATGCAGCGTGCGGCCTGGCAGAGCCGCCGCGTATCCGGGACGGCGATTCGCTTCGCCCGGAAAGACGTCTGACGACGACGGACGAATCTCTGCGGCAGCGGGCGGCCGGAAAATTGAGGCTATCCGGCGCCGCATCGGATAACCTCAATCCGGCCGGCGAGCCGGGAAGGACGATTTCTAAGGGAATGAGAAAAATCGATATCGCGAGCTCGTCGCAAATGTTACGATAACGATAATTCTCGCGATTCTAACTATAATTTCAATCATGATTGCTGCGAATAGACAAAATGGAATATCGCGTTTTCGTAATGATGGAAAACTTCGCGTGTCGCTAATTGAAAAAAAAAGAGAAAACAAACAAACATGGTTAGTTATTATCTATCAGATGTCTTTCGAATTAAAATTCAGTGTGAATTTCAATGAGAATTTAAAAAAAAAAATTGAATAAAAAAAAATTGAAGAAATGTAGAAAAAGCGGTTTTGAAAAAGGTGGGAAATACGTTTTGTTGCTGATTGAAAAAAATGTAAGCAGTATCTACCGCATACCTTTCGAATTTAAATTATGTGCGCTACAATGTGACCACGATAATTGTTACCTTTCGTCGCTTTGCATAGGCAGGTAACGTCGAATTAATTTTAAGGACTTTTCTCTATGGAAATTTATTTATACTTTTATCTACTTCCTGGTTAAAAGGAAAAAAAAGAATTATTTACTTGCCTAAATCTTTTTTTGCGTTTGGCTTAAGAAAATTTTTTAAAAACAGAATATTAAATTTTTTTAAACCTTAAAATTTCTTCTGACGGAAATTTTAAAGTTGCCCGACGAGAAAAGGGCAGTTCGAATTTGCCCTATTATTTTTTTATTTTTAAATTTCCGATAGGATTGAATTTAAAAAAACGTCGAATTAATTTTAACGACTTCACTCTATGCAAATTTATTTACACTTTTATCTACTTCCTGGTTAAAACGGAAAAAACAATTATTTGCCTACCTGAATCTTTTTTTGCATTTGGCTTAAGAAACAAAAATTTTAAACAGAATATTACATTTTTTTAAATCTTAAAATTTCTTCCGACGAAAATTTTAAACTTGCCCGGCGAGAAGCGGGCAGCTCGAATTTGCCCTATTATTTTTTTATTTTCGAATTTCCGGTAAGATCGAATAAAAAAACGTCGAATTAATTTTAACGACTTCCCTCTATGCAAATTTATTTACACTTTTATCTACTTCCTGGGGAACAATTGTTTCCTGCCCGAATTTTTTTTTTGCATTCGGCTCAAGAAAAAAATTAAGAATATTGAATAAAAAGATATGGTAAAATTTCTCTCGACGAACATTTTAAAGTTGCCCGGCGCGAAGCGGGCAGCTCGAATTTGCCGCCAAACCGCCGTGGGGCGATACTCGCGCGAGGGGCCTCTATTGATTTCTCCCGGCTAGCTCGACTGCATTCGAGGCGGTGTGTACGCGGGGGAGCACGCGAATAAAGTTGTTAACGCGAGAGCAGCGCGATTTGCGATGGTTATCCTGGTGTACAAAGGTAAATTCGTCGATCAGCCCCACCGTGACTTCAGTGCAAAATAAAATAAAAAAATTCCGTGACTCGAAAATCCCAATCGAAGCGAGGTAAAAAAAATGTTTTCCGAACCGTCCAGTGCACCGAAACGTCACTTCGTGTGCCGTTCGGCTGCGCCTGAAACCCTAGGAGCGCCTTAAAACCTTCGCGGTTGCCAGTTTTTTTTTATTTAAACCTTCCTAAATAATAATCACAGTAACCAAAATAAAAAAAATAAAATAAAATAGTGTAAATAAAAAATGTTAAACGAATTAATAGTAGTAATTATAACAGTTTTTAAAATTTAACATTCCTAAATTATAATCACAATAACCAAAATAGAAAAATAAAATAAAATAGTGTAAATAAAAATTGGTAAATGAATTAATTGTAATAATAATAATTATAATAAGTTATTAATTCTTTTTGCGTTACGTGTGAAGCAAAATGTCAACAGAGTTCATACAATTTCGTTGACGCGCAGTACGTTCCGAATTTTTTTTCTTTTTTCTTTCTTTTTTTCCTGTAAATAGCCGCTGCTGTTTAGAGTTTGATAACCGGGGCGAATAATCGCCACGATTTTCACACGTCCATGAGGGAAAAGTGGCGGAAAGTTCGTGAATACGTAAATGGCGACTATAGCGCGTATCAAGAGCCGCTGTCGTTTTTCCCGGACTCTCGGGTCGTCGGGAGTGCACAACGCAGGGGACGTCATGTGCCATGTTCACCTGGCGTGTCGAGCGCGCCCCCTGCCACGCGTTTCGCCCCCGTGCAGCCCGGGGGCGAAACGCAGTCGTCGCTCGTCGTTGCTGTGGCGCACGTGTCCCGAACCAGACGTTCCGGGTTACTCGCGCTGAGCGATTTTTTTCTTGCCGGCGGTGCAAAAGTTTTGTAAAAAAAAATATCCCGATTATCACTGTTGATTTTCTTTTCGAAAATTTATTCGCTGCATTAGAATTTTTTTTTGTGGATTAAAAAATCGTTTATTAAATTTGATTAGCGGTGCAAAAGTTTTGTAAAAAAAAATATGCCGATTATCACTGTTGATTTTCTTTTAAAAAATGTATTCGCTGCATGAGAATTTTTTTTGTCGATTAAAAAATCGTTTATTAAATTTGATACACAAATATGATGTAAAAGTGGATAAAACATTGAAAACCATATTTTAAAGTTTTGTAAAAAAAAGAATCTCGATTATCGCTGTTGATTTATTTACGGAAATTTATTTGCTGTATGAGAATTTTTCTTGGCGATTAAAAAATCGTTTATTAAATTTAATACACATATATTATGTAAAATTGAATAAAAATTTGTAAACAATATTTTATCGCATGCTGCGCGATATTTTTCTTGCCGTCCGTGAAAAAGTTTTGTAAAAAAAGAATCTCGTTTATCAGTGTTGTTTTTATGGAAATTTACAAGCTGCATGAAAATTTTCCATAGCGATAAAAAGATTGTTTATTAAATTTAATACGCAAAAAAGCTGTAAAATTGAATAAAACATTGTAAACAATATTTAATCTACTATTAGTATAATTATCAGAATAATTATTTTATTATGATAATTAATGACAATTATACAAATTATCAATTAGTGTAATTATCAAAACAACAACATATTTGTGAAAAAAAAACAAATATAATACACGGTATTTTTGCAAGAATAATAAATTCGCAGCATAATTAATTTCGCAAATATTTTTGACAGTGTAAAGTGGTCGAGTCGACGTGATGTATCTGAGCGAGAGAGCCACTCTCGAGGCGTTTTGGGACTTTAATTTTCCGGACTCGGGGGTCGCGATGCACGAGCGCTTCAGCCGTCGCTCCTCGCGCGTCTCGCCGACGAAATCCAACGTCACGCCGACGAGAAACGTCACGCCGACGAAACGCGTTACGCCGACGAAGCGCGTCACGCCGAGACCGAGCTCGCCGCACCCACGAGGACGACGCGAGAGGCGAAGTAAAACGCGAGGGAAAACCAACTGTTGACCCTTTTGCTCCGGGGGCGGGTTTTGCGCGCAGACGCAAATTACCGGCGATTTTGGGATACTCAAAACGGTTGAAATTGTCATTTTTTTATTTACGGGTTTCGGCAATTTTTAACATTTTTTATTATTATTATTTTTCAAACGATGAAAATTTAATTTTTTTTTTACGGATTTTGGCGATTCTCTTTATTTAGTTAGGGGAAGGTGGGGCAAAATGGAATAGCGGGGCAGAACGGGACAACGTTTTTATTTTTATTTTTATTTATTTATATATTTATTTTTTCTAGTTTTGATTATTTTACGGGGCAAAATGGGACAAACTCCAATTTTGGGAATATCGCGTCTATGCGATACATTTCAACGCAACTAAGCGAAATATAACTTTTTTTTTTCAACCAGTTTGAGCGTTTCAAGCAATCTGGCTTTTAAAAAGTCACAAAAAAATGTTAAATTTTTTGTATAATGTATGTTTTTTATGTAGAATCATTACTGACGATGTTGAATATCACGCAGTTAAAAAAAACACGAATTGTCGAATTTGGGGGTTTGTCCCATTTTGCCCCACAATGTCTTTGTTACCGACCTTCAAAATTGATGTTTGGAATCGAATTTTTGAAAAGCGATAAAAAAATACACTTTCGTCATCATCACAAAACCATTTTTCGCTTACGCGTCCCGTTTTGCCCCATCGTACCCTATTAATTTTTTTATTTCCAAATTTCCAGTAAGATTGATTAAAAAAATATATTGAAGAAATTGTAATTAAAAAAAGGTGGGAAATGCGTTTTGCCCGCCCGGAGCGAAAGGGCGCAACCGATTCGTCGATAAGTGTTTGTCTCACGGTCCGTCTTATCGCGAATTGCCTCTGTTATCTGTTATTTTTGTGCGTCGCATCGTTGTCACCGAATGAAGTAGTTACGGTTAAATAATTCATGACGCATCGACACTCGCGGGAGAGCGTCGAAGTCGCGATCGTCGTTCGCCGATTTACGCGATTTCATTTCTCGTCGATAGTGCTAATGTGCGTTTAGCGACGTTGAACTCTGAACCGACATCACGTGAGCACTCGTCCCGCATCTTTTCGTCATCTGTCGCACGAACCGCCGAGGCGCCTGTGACGTTTACTTTTTTCTTGGAAATTAAAATAGTAACCAGAAGATACGTCAGTCCCCTTCCTTTATTTTTTAATTTCTTTTGTGTGGCATGACTTTTTTTGTTTTTATTTCATTTTTAATTTTTTTTACTAAAAGAAAATTGTTTGAAGCTTGATAATTATTTCGACGAATTTGTGTTTAATGATTTCGCAATAATTGGGAAGATTTTTGTATCCGTTCTTTTTTTTCGTTGATAAATCAAATCGAGTTTATCACTGAGAATTGATAAACACTCGAATTATCGTGTATGTTGCTTATTAATTGGGGATTATATTATAATTTTTTTTAACGAGCCTTTAATCGTCCTTATCAGTCGATAATCTTTTATCTCCTAATTTCTCGAAGAACATTTTTCGACAAGTGGCTCGACTGACAGAAATAGAAGTAACGATCAAATTGTCAATGCAGAACCGAATTATTAAACGTATTAGGTTTAATTAATATTCTGGCAACGCGTCGGTCGTCGAACCAGTATGACCTTTCATTGATAAATAAAAATCGGTGGCGACGATTTTTTTTCTCGATCAATCGTGACCAAAATAAATATCGTCATTACGTGTAATCGCAATTTCCACTCGAGTGGGTTGAGTGCGCGGAGCGATAAAAGTTTAATCCGTCGCTGGGTCTCGGGTCGATATCATTTTTTTTTAAACATAAAAATTCCGCTACTAAAATGATTGCAATTAATCAGAGAGTTCGAACAAAATTATTGACATTCCACCGAAGGTCATGGCGCGATGAACGGAATTATCGTAAAGAAAAAAGGAAGGAGAAAACTTGGCGCTGGCGTGATACATATTGATACAGTGCCTGGACTGTAGAGTACGGCCTATAGATAGAAATGAGGTGATTCCACATTAAAGCAGCTGTCACGATAAAAGTTCCAGCGACTTTCGGTTGCATTTGTGTTCTCAAATCACAACGTGCAATTTTTCCTTCGATGGACTGAGTACATTTTTTACATTGTCAACTTTGGGAGAAAAAAAATTCTTAGTGCGAGAAGTGCAAAAAAATCATTAAAAATGTAATCACATAAACCAATTATTAAATTACAAAAAAAAAAAAAAAATTAAACCAGAAATAAAAATAACAAAACTTAAATGAAATATAATAGAAAGTCAATTTAAAATCGGCCTATAGATAGAAATGAGGTGATTCCACATTGTAGCAGTTGTCGCGATAAATGTTCCAGCGACCTTCGGTTGCATTTGTGTTCACAACGTGCACTTTTTCCTTCGATGGACTGAGTACATTTTTTACGTTGTCGTCTTTGTATTTGATTGAAAAGAAAAAGATCTTGGATGGAGACGGACGAAAAATCTATTTCAGGTTCCATCATATAAATCGTTTAGTAAATTGATAAAAAATAAAAAATAAAACACGAATAAAAGTTACAAGAAATAAATATACTCAAATGAAAAATAATGGAAATTCAAGTTAAAATTTGAATAATTGGGATAATAGTTGCAGTCATTGGTTTGTGTTGAGTTAGACTTTGGTATTTCAGAATCGGCCTTGTCTTTGTCCTTGGAAATAAACAAATATTAAAAAAAAATGTACTTAAATGAAAAATAATAGAAATTCAATACAAAATTTGAATAATTTGAATAATAGTTGCAACGATTGCTTTGTCCCTAATTAAGTTTCGATTTCAATCAGCTGCCGGTATGACTTTGACTTTGGTATTTCAGAATCCGCCTTATCTTTTTCCTTGGAAATAAAAAATATAAGAAAAAAATCTACTTAAATGAAGAATGATAGTAAATCAAGTTAAAATTTAAATAATTTGAATAATATTTGCAACGTTTGTTTTGTGTTCAATGAAGTTTCGATTTTAATCAGCTGCCACTATGACTTTGACTTTGGTATTTTACAATCGGCCTTGTCCTTGAAATTATCACGTACTCGCGACGGTGCATTATGGACAATGTGACATGCAAAATACGCGAGATAGAGAATCGCAATCGAAACGAGAGAATGAACTTTGAGACCGAATCTCGCGATGCGACCGATGGGTCATTATCGATCTTCGTTCGATGATCGTAAACAGCGGATAAAAAGAATTACTGCCGGGTTCTCCCGAGTTCTTCAATCGCTTTTCCTCTCGCCACTTCATTTTTTTCATAATACTCGTTCTATTCTCAATGTCAAGGCGCCGTTTCTGAAAAACACGAAGACGCGGGCATCAAGATGCAAACGTTGACAGCGTTGCAATCAACAATCATTTGCATCACTCTCCGTTCCATAGTCCAAGCAATAATTGTCTCCTAAGTACCGAACAGCTGTCCAGCTGTCTGTCTACCTTTGCATATGAATTCTCGCTGTGAACCTCAACGCTCTTAATTTATTACTTTTCGCGTTTCTCTTTCGTTAACAGATTTCTAAACCACTGAACTTTGAACGCATTGTAAAAAATTTTAGTTACATTTAAACCATTCGTCTTCAATGCAAATTTTGTCGAAAAAGAAATCTGCTCCTTATTTTTTCGCTATACAATTTTAAAGGAAGGAGCAGAGATCAAAATTAGTTTCAGTAAATTATTATGGTTGCGAATAAATACCGAGTATCGATTTTGCATTTTTTTTTTAAATTTAAGTCACGTCATTTGTTTTATCAAAATATATTGTAGAATAAAAATCTGCTCCTTGCTTTTTCGCTATACAATTTATACGGTAGGAGCAGTCAACAAAGTTATGGAGTAAAAATTATGGAATTAGAATTGAGTAAATTTTGATTGTTGCGAATAAACAGCGAGTAACGATTTCGCATAAAAAAAAATTTAAGTCACGTCATTTGTCTTATCAAAATATATTGTAGAATAAAAATCTGCTCCTTATTTTTCGCTATACAATTTTTAAGGTAGGAGCAGTCGACAAAATTATGGAATTAATTTGAATCAATTATTATTGTTGCGAATAAATAGTGAGTAACGATTTTGCATTTTCTCTTGTTTCAGATAATATGTCCGGAGTGCAGTCCCACCTGTCGAACGGACTCTTAAACGGATTCGCTCGGGAGGATAAGGTCAGTCTTCGGTGCACCGCTGCACCGTAATTTCGTTACGGACACGTTGTCGCGATAAGTACGCTCGGCCGTGACAGTCCGCGTGGCCGAAGAGACGCTGTACTATTCATAAGTTGCGCGAAAATCAATAGGCACTCAATCGCGAGTGCGTGGAATTAATTGTATCTCCTTTGCTTCAGGTGGCTCCGGCCGACATTCTGCCCAGATATGCGGCGTCCAGCGAAACCGGCCTCGAGGGTAAACATCATTTTATCGCATTCGTATTTAATAAATTCACGGTCAATAAATTCCACTTCCAGTGGCGCGAGTAAAAATGAGCAATGATAGCTAAAAAAAGCACCAATAAAGTAGACAACAAAAAATTGATTTTCCAGTCATGAGTTGAATATCAAGTAGACTGCAGTTGATGAGACATCAACTGTGCATAAAATGACGACAAGCGTTGGAAGCAAACAAAATCATAGTCAATAAATTCCCCTTCCAGCAGCGCCAATGAAAATTAGCAAAGATATAGAAAAAAGTACGGATAAAGTAGACAAAAAAAGATGATTTTCCAGTCATGAGTTGAATATCAAGTAGACTGCAGTCAATGAGACATGAACTGTGCATAAAATGACGACAAGCGTTGGAAGCAAACAAAATCATAGTCAATAAATTCCCCTTCCAGTACCGCCAATGAAAATTAGCAAAGATATTCAGATATTGAAAATTAGATATTGAAAATTAGCAAGAATTGATTTTCCAGTCATGAGTTGAATATCAAGTAGACTGCAGTCAATGAGACATGAACTGTGCATAAAATGACGACAAGCGTTGGAAGCGAACAAAATCACAGTCAATAAGTTCTAGCAGCACCAATGAAAATTAGCAAGATACAAATGCATCGATAAACTAGGCAACAAAAAATTGATTCTCCAGTCATTAAGTTGAATATTAAGTAATCTGTAGTCGATGAGTCATCAACTCTGCATAAATTGACGACAGACGTTGGGAGCAAAGATTAATGACTTAATTTGCCTCAGGTCCGGATCAAGTTCTGCTGGCGGAGCTGGACATGACGACCGACGCGAACGGAAGGGTGCGAATTAAATACGAGAAGAATGATCGAAATCCCGAGGTGGTTTCCGTGCCTGGACTCCTCATGAGGACGGCCAAGCTGCACGGAGACCACATAGCCCTCGTATCGAGAGCGGGTGACGACGGAAGGCGGCAGAGTTGGACCTACAAGTTAGTAGAAAAGATACTACAAAAAAACTATTCACCTTCTCATTTGTTCTAATTTTCATGGAAGCTAATTTATGAATTATTCCATCACTCAGGGAATACGAGGCTGAAGTGAGGACCGTGGCGAGAGCGTTCATAAAATTGGGCCTCGAGCGTTACAACAGCGTCGGGATTCTCGGCTTCAACAGTCCGCAATGGTTCATCGCGGACATCGCGGCGATTTACGCCGGGTAAGACGAAGATATTTAATTACAATTTTAATCAACGCCGGAAGCAAAGTCGTAAATCTCTGACTCTTTTAGAAATAAAGTTGACGGTGCAATTGGTTCTAAAATTATTAATTAATAATAATAACATGGAGTGATTATAATATAATGTGTACATTTTTTAATGTCTGCAATGAATATTTATCGTCGATAAAATTTCATGGTTTTTCTTTCCTGAAAACGTGGAAAAATACGGTCAATGCATTAAGTGTTCTCTCATTTTTGTCACAATTGAAGATGAGGTATCTATGCGGTTAATTAAAAGTTCACACATCATTTTACACTCAGCTCAGATTATTATTATTAAATCACACCTATAAAACAAACCGTACTGTAACATTTGTTTCTTAAACCAACGAAGATTTGCAGCTCGGGCTGGAAGGTTTCGGAATTAAATATGTCAATGATTTATCGCAGAGGCTTCGCCGCCGGAATCTACACGACGAATTCTCCCGAGGCCTGTCAATACTGCGCCGAGAGCAGCAGAGCCAACATTTTGGTCGTCGAGGACGCGAAGCAGCTGGAAAAGATACTGGAGATCAAGCACAAGCTGCCCCACTTGAAGGCGATCATTCAATACGACGGGATTCCCCAAGAGAAAGGAGTTTACAGTGTAAGTGTTCTTAACATTTCTTGTTTTCACTTAATTAAAACAAACTTTTTTTTGAAAATTCTCTTTTGCGTTTCGCAGTGGGAAGACTTGCTGAAAATCGGGCGAGCGGAGTCGGACGACAAACTCGACGCAATCTTAAAGAAAATCGGTGCCAATGAGTGCTGCACTCTGGTCTACACGGTGAGTTTCTCAATTCTCGAAGTATCCCACGTGGAAAGTAGTATATTTCAGATATACGGAAAATATATATTCAGAATATATAAAATATATTTTGTCCGAAAAATGCGATATGTTGGATATGTACTAGATATATACGAGATATACGAGAGCAAAAAATATATCTGAGATATATGCAAAATATATACGAAATATACGCGAGCGAAAAATATATCTCAGATATATCCAAAATATATTAATAGAAAAGTTGGATATGTCAGATATATTTTCGTATATATTATTACTTTTCCATGGAGGATCCTCGAATTCGCCAAAAATGCACCGACTAAACTATGACATTTAATTGCGTTACAGTCGGGAACGATCGGCAAACCAAAAGCCGTGATGCTGAGTCACGATAATCTGGTCTACGACGCTCAGGCAATATTCGAAACCGTCCAATTCGTCGAGAGACAGGAAATAATCATCAGCTTTCTCCCCTTGTCGCACGTTGCAGCGCAGGTAACGCAACTTTTTCGAAAATAGAATCACATTTCTGATTCGAAAAATTCTATAATAGAATTTTACGAAAAAAAAAAAAAATCACAACCTATTTTTTGCAGGTCGTCGATATCTTCACGTCGATGTCGGCGGCAGCGACGGTTTACTTCGCGGACAGAAACGCGCTGAAGGGTAGCCTGGTCGACACTCTGCTGGTCGCGAGGCCGACGGCGTTTCTGGGCGTTCCGCGAGTCTGGGAGAAAATCTACGAGAAGATGATGCTGGTGGCGCGCTCGAACGGACCGATCAAGACGTGGATTGCCACGTGGGCGAAGGCCCAGGGCCTGGAATACAACATGAACAAGATGAACGGCAACGACTACAAACACTGGGGTTATCTCATAGCCAAGTGGCTGGTCTTTAACAAGGTTAAGGCGGCTCTCGGGCTCAACAGGTGCAAGATTTTCGTCACCGCCGCGGCGCCCCTCAGCACCGACATCAAGAGATACTTCATGAGTCTCGATATGCCGATCATGGAGGCCTACGGGATGTCCGAGTGCAGCGGAGCTCACACGCTCAGCGTTAACCACAAATACAGGTAAACGCGGGAATTTTTATGCGAAGTTTTTTATTTTAGGCGATTAAAAGGATTTTTATTGAACATAATTACAAGAATTTTTGTTTAAGATAATTGCAAGGGTTTTTATTGAAGATAATTTCAAGGATTTTTGTTTAAGATAATTTAACAAATGCCAGCATTTCATTTAAGATAATTAAAAGGATTTTTATTGAAGATAATTACAAGGATTTTTATTGAAGATGATTACATGGGTTTTTATTGAAGATAATTACAAGGGTTTTTATTGAAGATAATTAAAAGGATTTTTATTGAAGATAATTACAAGGGTTTTTTATTTGTGATAATTATAAAGATTTTCATTTAATAACATCATTTAAAAAAATGTCAGCTTCATAATCGTCTTAATTCCTTTACCAAGATTGGGAAGCGTCGGTCCGGTTTTACGAGGATTTATCACGAAACTAGAGAACCCCGACGCCACCGGCGAGGGAGAAATCTGGATGGGAGGTCGACACATCTTCATGGGTTACTTGAACGCCCCCGAGAAGACCAAAGAGGCGAAGAACGAGAACGGATGGCTGCTCAGCGGCGACTTAGGGAGAATAGACGACGACGGGTTCCTCTATGTAACAGGTAATCGTCGAGCGGCCATTCCGCTTGAGTCTCGTTGCGTTTTTGTATTTTAATCACTTTTTTTTCTTCTCGATTGAAGGAAGGATAAAGGAACTCGTGATAACTGCCGGTGGCGAAAACATCCCGCCGGTTCCCATCGAGCAGACGTTACTGAACGAATTACCGGCGCTCAGCAACGCGATGTTGATCGGCGACATGAGAAAGTTCCTAACGATACTAGTCACCCTCAAGGTGAGAAATTGATTCACGTTTCGCCAGGATAATTAACCAAATTTAGGGTGCGGAGATTGCTAAATAATATTCAATGATAATATTCCATATATAATTAAATAGAATAATATTTCTATTTAATGTTTTTATTTGTTATTTTTATATATCATTATATAAAATAATATTCCTATTTAATGTTTTTATTTGTTATTTTTAAATATAATTAAATAGAATAATATTCATATTTAATATGTTTATTTGTTACTTTTATATATCATAGAATAGAATATTATTTCTATTTCATTTTTTTAAATATTTGGTACTTTTATATATCATTAAATAGAATAATATTTAGGGATACTAATTCTTTTTTGCTGCATAGACGGACATGAATCCTGACACCGGCGAACCCCTCGACACTCTGACGACGGCGACGAAAACATGGGCGAAATCCATAGGATCCAACGCGAGTACCGTGACGGAAGTCTTGGAAACTCGAGACCCAGCTGTGAGTAAAAACAAGAATCCCACGTTGTTTTCAAAATGTCGTCGTATAATTTAGAGCTCCACAGAAAAAACATAAACTGACTGAATTTTCCCTCGTCTCCCTTTCGCCCAGATCTACAAGGAAATCGAGGCGGCGCTGCAGCGAACGAACGCTCACGCGACGAGCAACGCGCAGAAGTTGCAAAAATTCCAAATCCTGCCAAATGACTTCTCGGTGCCGACCGGCGAGTTGGGACCGACGCTTAAGGTGCGAAGAAACGTCATCGTGAAGAAGTACCGGGATCTCATCGAGGAGATGTACAAGTAGACCGAGATAGTCGAGCGATCTCGCTGACGAACGAATGAGAACTCAGAACGCAATCGCGCGCGCGTCACGAGAGCGTAAAATAGGCACGGAATAAAAACGTGCGTAAGTGACTATTGTATCGGCGGTGAAAAGTGTCCATATTCCTCGTGTACCTGCTTCAAGACTGGCTATAACTAAAAACGATTCGGACAATTCGGCGCGCGCGACGAGGACGGACGAGCGAATTGGGGGGGCGAATTATTTGTGATATATTCGTACGAAGAAAATTTTGTACTCGACGCGAGAATTGATGTATATTTCCCTCGCTCGTTCCCGCCCGGCGGAAACGGCCACGCGCGTATTGTCGATATTTCACCGCGACGGTGTAACAAATGACGTTGAAGTTTCCATCGTTGTGATGCAACGAAATTAAAAACGAAATATTAGTTTCATAAAAAATTAAATAATTAATTCCCATTAGGGGGTGAAATACTTTTAATATAATATACATAATTTTGGTTAGTCGTTATAATAACTTTTTATAGCCGGTACAAATATTTGGATTCACTGATATTTCGTTGTTTTTAATTTCGTTATATTGCAATGACGCAAAGTTCAACGTCTTTGTAACAATCACACCGATATCTTGAGCATCACGCGGGGGTTCATCCGACCCCCGATTGCCAACGGCTTTAATTCGCGTACTGAAAAAAAAAAGTCTACGAGTACTTAAAAAATGAATAAACATTCTTTTTTTTTACACGTATCCGAATTACGGAGTGCAATATTGATTCCAAAGAGATTGTCCTCGGGTAATGACGATTGGGAAAAAATCATGACGCTGAAGTTTGCATCATTGCAATGCAACGAGATTGAAAACAGAATATCAATTCCATAAAAATTTTAATAATTCAATTAAAATTAATATTAATATTTTGTTGTTTTTAATTTCGTTGCATTGCAACGATGCAAACTTCAACGTCGTAAAAAATTGATAGAAGGGATGAAAGATTCGAATGGTGTCTAAGGGGTTTTCGGGACTTCCGAGTGAAGCGCGCGACCTCGTCGATAATAATTAACGTTAAAACGGAATCCCCGAATATCGGCGAAACAATAAGAGTCGAAACCGTTTCATGGCACTCAACATGATTAGTCAATCTAGGTGAGGAAGAAGAAAAAAATACAGAGAGAAAAGGAAACGTTCTATTGAGCGTAAACTGCGATAGCATCGCAATACTAGAGTAGTGGAATTAGCATAATATTGAGAAACGCGAGCGACTCGCGACCCGAAAATAATCTGCAATTCAATTGTGTTTTCGTTTCGGTTCTCTTTTTTCTCTCTCTCGATTAAGCGAATTCGGTTGAATTTCAGCGATCGCTAAGCGTATGGCCGAAGCACTTTTCATACCTACTGTAATATATAATATATACGATTATATACACGCATATTACTATCGTTATGCTGGGAATATATATATATAAAACAATGTACATAATTTGTATGGGACGGAGAGTCCCGAAAAGAATCCGCTGTATCTGATAAAAGACGAGGAAAACAAAAAAAAATAGTGTTACGTCAGCCTAACGGCGGAGACCGATGTAAGAGCGTTTTTATATAATGTCGAATGATTTGTTAGACGAATGAGTACTTAATCAATAATCCTAAGAAAGTGCCTTTTGACGGTTGGATAAGGAATACAAATAAAGAGTCGGCGTAAATTTCGTTGTTGGCCAGCTAATTCGATTGCCAGGATTATTACGAGGATATTTCAATTCGGCGACGAGGACTCTCGGCGTCGCGTGTATAGTACGATTACGATTAATGCATTTTCTTTATTATTTGATGCGGTCCGCGCATCACAGGATATTGTAATTATGGATTTATCGAGATAGCCGCGTACAAATTACGAGAGTGCTATGCGGGCAAAGTGTAAGTAATATTATTGCTAAGTAACAGAATAAACCACGATCACTCAATTGGATTACTTCGTTGATGGAGTTATGCGTTAATTAATTAATTGAGTTTTGCCTCCTTTCGTCCGAACGAATTCTCGATGCGTTCCGTTCGGCTACATTTTACGGAGATTACGGTGGTTAGTTGCGACAACCACTGCTCGATTGGACCGCAAGGCTGCGATCAGAGTTGTAAACCTCATTGGTTTAAGGAGGTCCTGTCATATAGTCTTCATTTCGCATAAATTCGAGAAAAACGAGAGAGAATTGCAAACACTTCTCGATGGTATAAAAATCGGAAAAAATCCATGCGCATTAAAGGTACTGAAAAGATTCATTTCGTATAATAATAATCGTAGAATGTTATTAACAAAGTGATGAACAAAAAAATGTCTTCATGTCGGGAACCCAATTTTTTCATGACAATTTGTTCGTTCATTTTTCTAAATGTGCATTAATTTTTTCAGATTTTTAAGTTCACTTTGAATTTCGTATAATTAATTTTTAAGTGGATTTAAAAATCTCAAAAAAATCATGCGTATTCAGAAAAACTAACAAAGAATTTTCATTTAAAAAAAATTTGGCTCATTATATCATAATTATTCCACGTTACTATTGTTCATTAATAATTACAAAACCGATTGTACCATCAACTTTATTTCTAAAAGGTTTGGGGATTTGCAACTCTGGTTGTGATAGAGTATTCATTAAATGAAGAAGCAGTCGCCCTCCGCCCCTCTGTTCGAGCACGCTTGTTACTTGTTTTTGTCCACATGAACAACGTACGACGTTTAATCACTGGCATTCTCGATGGGTCGCCGCTCACGCGACTGGAGCATCACATCATAACACGTGGATAATTATGCATCCATCGTTATATCTATTCCTCGTGGCTCCGATGGATTCCACAACCTCGGTGATAAGCAAACTCCAATTTTGTAATTATTTCTTTGGAAAAGAAAAAACCGAAAATTAAAATCGATCCGGTTTATCGCGCTGCCAATAAATTGTTGGAGGCAAAGGCCAGAGTCGATATTGCGTTGGAAAATAATGGCGAGCGGTCGGTTTCTCTTAGTGTCTTCTGTTTCCAGCAAATACTTATTATTACTTAAAGGCGGTGATAAGCAAACTTTAATTTTGTAATTATTTTCTTAAAAAAAAACCGAAAGTTAAAATCGATCCGATTTATTGTACTGCCAATAAATTGGACACGAATGCAAATATCAGAAATCGATATCGCGTTGGAAAATAATGGCGAGCTGTCGGTTTCTTTTAATGTCTTCGGTGTCCAGGAAATACGCCTCTCTTATTATTACTTAAACACAGTGATAAACAAACTCCAAATTTGTAATTATCTCTAAAAAAAAGAATACCAAAAATTAAAACCGCTCCGGTTTAACGGTGTTGAAGTTTGCATCGTTGGAATGCAACGAAAAGATATAAAAAGTGATCATAGCAACTACGATGAGCTATGATTTTTTATACCTAATTTCATTATTTTGGTTAATTAGAATTAATTCTTTTTTCTGAATTTCGTTGCATTCCAACGATGCAGACTTCAACATCATCTGGTTTATTGTGCAGCCAATAAATTGGACCTGAAGCCAAAGGCCAGAAGTCGATATCGCCTTGGAAAAAAATGTTGAGCGATCGGTTTCTCTTAGTGTCTTCCGTTTCCTGCAAACCCTGCTGTCCTGTTATTACTTAAACGGCCCGAGGATCATTTAATATACAAGGCAGCCTCGAGGCTGGGGGCATCCGAGTTTCCCGTTAAACAGTGGGTAACGAGTAATGTGCGTTATTACTCCAATCCGAGCGATAATAGTTATTTAAGTACCCGCGCACGCGAATAAACGCATTGCATACAGGACATCGAGACGCAGGAGTGTTGTGCACGATGAGTCATTGAAAAATAGCCATCGCGGTGTACTATTAAGTCCGGTGCTTATAAGTACCGGTCAGTCCGTAGACTGACCAGATTCCCTGGCTCTCAGAGTCGGAAAGTGGCTTTCCAATGATTTACGTGTTCCGTGCTTTAGTTTTGTGACTTGGTGCTTATTTCGCTTGGATACCTCCTGGAGTTTCGATTTTTTTAGCTGTCGTCATGTCCGGCCCTTCTGGATTTTTTACTTCTGGCCGTAGGGCGGATTAATTTACTTAACGGACTATTTGACGGATTCGTGCGAGAGGATAAGGTGAGATTTTTGTACTATTGTCAATTTAAATGGCTTCATCAATTGGCTATTTTTTATTCGTCTAAAAGGGAATAATTTATTTTTATTTTCATTTTATTCTCAGATGGCTGGAACCACCGTGTCAGCCAGATACGTAACACCGAGTAAAACTGGGCTCGATGGTAAGTTAAAAAAAATATATGATTATTACACTTTGGGATTTTCAGGCATTTTTGTAATTTTTTTTTTTTTTATCACGCAGGGCCCGACCAAGTTCTGGCATCGAACGTGGACCAGACAACCGAGGCCAGCGGATGCGTTCGAATAAAACTCGACGAGGATGGTCGGAATCAGGAGATTCTCTCGGTTCCGGGTTTGCTGATGAGGACAGCGAGAAAACACGGCGACCACCTCGCTTTAGTGTCCAGACCGGGAGTCGATGGAAACAGCAGAACTTGGACCTACAAGTTCGTACGACATTCGCGCAGAGAAAAATATAAATGGAGTGATAAAAACAAATTTTGCTGTGGTAGCTGAAATTTTTTCTGTAGTAGCTGAAAATGTTGCTGTGGTAGCTAAAAATTTCGCTGTGGTAGTTGAACATTTTTCTGTGGTAGCTGAACATTTCGCTGTGGTAGCTGAACATTTCGCTGTGGTAGCTGAACATGTTGCCGTTGTAAACGAAAATGTTCCTGTGACAGCTAAAAATGTTGTTGCGACTACAAAAAATTCGTTAATACAGCAATCGATTTGTTATCGCTCCGTCACTATTTTTCGCGCCTCTTCCAAATTTGCTTACAATTTTTTTCTTTTTTAATACAACGATTTTTTTTTTCCCAGGGAATACGAGGCCGAAGTGAGAACCGTGGCGAGGGCCTTTCTGAAGTTGGGCCTCGAGCGTTACCACAGTGTCTGCATCATCGGATTCAACAGTCCACAATGGTTCATCGCAGACGTCGCAGCGATTTACGCTGGGTATACAAATATTTAGTTTAAAACAAACAACGAAAAAAAACGTAATCTCTCGTAAAATAAAAATGCAGTAGTTTAAAAAATATACATATTTAACTTAAAATAAGCAACTAAAATAACGTAATCGCCAATAGATAAAAAATGGTGGTGTCAGTTTTACAAAAGAAAATAAATTAATTTATTGCAGAGGCTTCGCCGCTGGAATCTACACGACAAATTCCCCCGAGGCCTGCAAATATTGCGCCGAGAGCAGCAGAGCCAACATATTGGTGGTAGAGGATGCGATACAGCTGGAGAAAATACTGGAGATCAAGGACAAGCTGCCTCACCTGAAGGCGATCATTCAGTACGACGGAAAACCGAAAACAAAAGGTGTCTACAGCGTGAGTTGAATTTTCGCGCCGTCCAGTTTCACGTGATCGAAACTAACGCTGCATAAAGGATCCGATTGGAGCCGATTAAATGGACAAAATCTGATTAAAACCTATGATAACCGATTACCCTTTAATAGGAATTTTGTCTATTTGATGGATTTCTGTCAGTTTCAATAGCATAAATTCCAGAAGAATCAGACAATTGCAACTACTTCTCGATGATCTAAAAAATGCATGCACATTAAAAGTACTGAAAAGATTAATTTTGCATAATGATAACTCTAAAATGTTACTTACAAATTGATAAAAAAAAGGTTTAACAAATATTCCGATGACTCGTTTTTGTTTTCTTTTTTGAAAAAGATTCCTTCGTTTTTCTGAATCCGTATGATTTTTTTCAGATTTCTAAGTTCTCTTTAAAACATGTACATATTTTCCACATAAAAAACACACACATTTTGAAGAGAACTTAAAAATCTGAAAAAATTCAGACCTATTCAGAAAAACGAAGCGATCATTTCCATAAAAAAAGAGTCATCAAAATATTTGTTAAACTATTTTTTTTCATCAATTTGTTAATAACATATTAGAATTATTATTATGCATAATTAATATTTTTAGTACCTTTAATGTGCATGCATTTTTTCAGATTTTTAGACCATCGAGAAGTGTTTGCAATTCTCTCTCATCTTTTCTAATTTATGGGAAATGGACGCTTCAGCAGGGAACGCAATGATTTCAACCGCACCTGCATTTTCCAGTGGGACGAGCTGCTGGAGATCGGTAAAGCCGAGTCGAACATCAGGCTGAACGAGGTTTTGAAAACCATCGGCGTCAACGAGTGCTGCACGCTGGTCTACACGGTAAGGTCAAGCACAATTGACGGAGGGTCGTGCAGGCGTCTCGAACCGAGAGCGACAAGGTCGATCGTCGAAAAACGAAAGATTGAATTACGTTGCAGTCGGGGACTGTGGGAAATCCTAAAGCAGTGATGCTGAGTCACGACAACTTGGTCACCGATGCCGCGGCAATTCACAAGACATGCAATTTCGTCGAGGGACAGGAAGTCATCGTTAGCTATTTGCCGCTGTCACATGTCGCCGCACAGGTAATTTTTTTCTGAGGTTTTTTTACGATGTAAAAAACTCATCGTTAGGTTCATTTACTGTTTCGCGTGAAGTCCAGATTTGCAATTCATTATTTTGTGTGGAGTTCAGTTTTCTTATTTCTTGTCTTGTGTGAAATGCAATTTCTTAATTTATTATTTTGTGCGGAGATCAATTTTCTTATTTCTTATCTTATGTGAAACCGAATTTCTTAATTTATTATTTCGTGAGGGGCCCAATTTTTGATTCATTATTTCGTGAGAGGCCTAGTTTTTTATTTATTTTTTCGTGCAAAGACCACATTTTAAATTTATTACTGTGTGAGAAGTCGAAATTTATTCATTTATTATTTTCTATTGTTACGAATCGGCCAACTAACAGAATATATTTCGATTAATAGCGGATTTGGGGTTCGTTGCTCGATAAATCATTAAACTGAAGATTCCAAGTGAAATAATAGATTTATTCAAAAACAGGGGAAAAAATGGCCAGAACGTAACACGTATGAAATCCAATTTTTTATTTATCAAAATTTCCTCTGTTTTTTACGATCAGTATTTATCTTCCTATTTCTAAAGTTCAAAAATATGTCCAAAATGTCTTTAACTTCTAAATTCTTATTCGGTGGTAAAAAATGTTTAGAGACCAAAACGAACTGCTTGTTTCCAGGTCATCGACATCTTCACCTCTATACAACTCGCCGTGACGGTTTACTTCGCGGACAACAAGGCGCTGAAGGGAACCCTGATACAGACCCTGGTGGTCGCGAGACCGACGGCGTTTCTGGGCGTCCCGCGGGTCTGGGAGAAAATCTACGAGAAGATGATGGACGTGGCGCGTTCGAACGGGCCATTAAAGACGAAGATAGCCACGTGGGCGAAGGCCCAGGGCCTCGAGTACAACATGAATAAGATGAACGGCAACGACTACAAGCACTGGGGCTACGTGATCGCCAGGTGGCTGGTGTTCAGCAAGGTCAAGGCCAACCTGGGCCTGGACAGATGCAGACTATTCGTCACCGCCGCCGCGCCGCTCAGCACCAAAGTGCAGAGTTACTTCATGAGTCTCGACATACCCCTCATGGAGGCCTACGGAATGTCCGAGAGCAGCGGAGCTCACACGTTGAGTAACAACGAGAAATTTAGGTAAAAAAAATGGTTTGCCTGTGGTAAATGTATCATCAATTCACGATACATTTATAGGAGTCTATGATAAATCTGGAATCTCGCTAATTATGATTTCATACAAATCAGAATTGATATCATATTATTTGATAGAATTGATACCAGAATTATGTAATAGAATTGATACCAGAATTATGTGATAGAAGTGATACCAGAATTATTTGATAGAATTGATATCAGAATTATATGGTACAATTGATATTCAGATTTATATAAATCAGAATAGGGTTTTAATTCGGTCGAAGAGACACAGACATTTTTTTAAACGGATAAAATACAATAATTCTTGTATTAAAATAGCTTTTTTGCCCACCCAGGGAATGGGAAGTGTGGGAGCAGCTGTGCCGGGTTTCGTGATCGTAAATTCACCATAAGACTATTTAAATCCATCAAATCTAGGATCTCGTCAGAATTGATTTAATTGGTTCAATAGCCACAGACATTTTTTTACACTGGTCATATAAATAATTATTTAATTTCTTTTTGCCCACCCAAAAAATGGGAAATAAGGAATAAGAAATAAGCCAAATAGGGAATAAAAAATAAGAAATAAGAAGTGTAGGAACAGCTGTGCCGGGTTCCGTGATCATAAATTCACCATAAGATTATATAAAACCATCATAAATCTAGGATCGCGTCAGATCTGATTTAATTGGTTCAATAGCCACAACAATTTTTTACACCGCTAGTTAAAACTAATTCTTTAATCACTTTTTTGCCCACCCAAAGAATGGGAAGTGTGGGAGCCGCAGTGCCGGGTTTTGTGACGAAACTGGACAACATGGACAGCACCGGCGAGGGAGAAGTCTGCATGTCGGGTCGACACATCTTCATGGGCTACCTGAACGAGCCGGAGAAGACTAAGGAGGCCAAGGACGACGAGGGATGGCTGCACAGCGGCGATCTCGGCAGAGTCGATTCCGCTGGATTTCTCCATATAACAGGTAACAATCATCGAGCTCTGATATTGATTAGTGCCCAGCATTGCGTAACCCGTTTTGTTTCCACTTGTTTCACGCGTCAAGGACGAATTAAGGAGCTCGTGATAACCGCTGGTGGCGAAAACGTCCCGCCGGTGCCCATCGAGCAGACTCTGCTCGCCGAACTCCCGGCACTCAGCAACGCGATGCTCATCGGCGATATGAAGAAGTTCCTAACGATTCTAGTCACACTCAGGGTGAGCGGCGAATTTTTTTTTTAACACGATGTTGCGTGATTTTTAATCTGAGTCGTAAATCCCTAAATCGTTTAGAAATACATTCGATGGCACGATTGGTTTTGTAATTATTAATTAAGAATGGTAACACGGAATAATTACAATATAATGTGACTGTTTTTAATGGCTGCAAAGAATATTTATTCTCAATAAAATGTCACGGTAATTTTGCTAAAAAAATGGATAAATGAGAAAAGAATGGAAAATCGAGCTCTTCCATTTTTTCGCAATTGCTCGCAATTTATTTTAATCGAAAATGAGGTATCTATGCAGTTATTCAAGAGTTCACACGTTATTGAATTATCGTCGTAGATTACTTTGATTAAATCAAATCTGCAAAACGAACAACACTGTAACATTTATTGATTAAAATAATTACGATTCGCAACTCCGTTTCGAATTAATGAAACATCGGACGATTTTTTCGCGAAGACGTTTTAGTTGTGAAGAAAACACGCAGCCTGTTTTACCGACGGATTTTTGTTGATCTTTCAGTCGGACATGGATCCGAACACCGGCGCGCCGCTTGACACTCTAACGGAGGCGACGCGAGCTTGGGCCAAATCGATCGGCTCCAAAGCGACGACAGTTACGGAGGTTTTGAAGGCCCACGACACTGCGGTGAGCAAACGTTTTTGATTTTACCACAAGGATATTAAATTTGTATCGATGTTCCGTTCTGGCTATTTTTTCTGCTATAGAAAATATTCATAAATCTTTACAAAAATGTTTCTATTCAAGTTCCCTCAACTATCCCCAAATCCGCTATTAATCTATAAATTCGTTATTAATCTATGAATTCGCTATTAATCTATAAATCCGCTATTAATCTATGAATTCGCTATTAATCTATAAACCCGCTATTAATCTATAAATTCGCTATTAATCGATAAACCTGCTAATAATTTATAAATCCGCTATTAATCTATAAAACTGCTATTAATCTATAAAACTGCTATTAATCTATAAACCTGTTATTAATCTATACATCCGCTATTAATCTTCACTAAAACTCTTGTATTAAAATTTCCTTACCGATCCCCAAACTCGCTATTAATCAAAATTCCATTAGTTGGCTGACTCTTAACAGTCAACCTTTCTTAACACTTTTTTGTCAATCTTTTTCTTCAGATTCACCAGGAAATCGAGGCGGCCCTCGAGAGGACGAACGCTCGAGCCACGAGCAACGCGCAGAAGGTACAAAAGTTTCGAATTCTGCCGCACGATTTTTCGCTACCAACGGACGAGCTGGGTCCAACGTTGAAGGTGAGGCGGAACGTCATCGTCAAGAAGTACGCCGACCTCATTGACGAGATGTATAAGTGATACAGAAACCAGCGGCAAGAAAACATTTCTTGTGAATCAGAGACAGGTGGAACGAATTTCGTGAAATTGGATAAACTCGTCTCGAAATATCGTCGATCGAAGTGATTCTCGAAAACTGATTCCTATCGATCATCGGGATAATCATCGCGTTATTTAGCTATAGCGGGGCCACCGAGAATTGCGAATAATTCTCTCACTTAAATCCGGCAATTCGTCGTTCATAAAAAAAGCAGCTGTTTATTATTAATATTGTATAGAAACTCATTATCAGATGCTGGAAGTATTTTTAATAAATTGTGAAAGAGAATTGCGAAATAAAATTAAATAATTTCTAATAAATTATGACCGAGAATTGCGAATAATTCTCTCACTTAAGTCCAGAAAATCGTCATTCATCAAAAAAGCAACTGTTTATTATTAGTATTGTATAGAAACTCATTTTCAAATGCTGGAAGTATTTTTAATAAATTATGAAAAACGCACGAGGAGTCAGTCTAATCATCGAAGCATTCCGACGAATATTAAAATAACGGAACATCGTGCAGCGAACGACATCGAGTGACACTGAAGTGTGACGCGACGCTGAACTTGAAACGCATACGATACGGAATTTAATTGCGTTCAATTAATTAAGTACCGCAATAAATTATGATACACAAGACACGACGACGCTAAACGCATTTTCGAAGCGTTAATTTGCTTTCATTTTTTTTTTTTTTTTTTCAAACCGTTTCGGGGTCAGATGCTCGAAGCGATGGGATAACATAGATATTTTTCTCCGCGCTCGCGCGACGATGGGAAATAGTTTCTCGACCGATGTTATCAGCGAGAGACCTCGAGATAGTAAATAATGACGAGACGTCTAAGCGACTCTGATTGGCATCTTTTCCTCGTGTCTCACGAATCGAGGGACAGATTTTTTTTTGAAACATCATCTTTTTCGAGAATATTGCGACAGCTCGATAAAAATGATTCGAATTATACGATTGGGAATCGCCGTGGTGTCTTGTGAAAGAAAACGGTGGCCTGATGGATCGTCGGTTCTTTAATCGTCACGGCTCGACCCCCTCCTCGCGGACGCAACGTTGTCGCACGCATTCACGATAATAAGTTTCTCTCAATGGTTTTTGCAGTTAAGGAAGGTTCGCGTGTGCCGATCAGACGTTCTCCACTCGCAGCACGAACGGCGAACGCTCGTCACACCAAGAAAATTGATCTCAAGGAATTTCCAAAGTCCATCTTCTAAAGTCTCATCATCCCTACTTTGGTTCTTCGCAATCCGTGCGGCGTTAGTTGGAAAAAAATTATTATTTAGTGCTGTCAGTTTTGGGACAAAATTGTGGAATTTCTATTTGATTGAAAAATCGACGGTAAAGATATTTTCCGCAAGTTGCCCTGAAAACGCGCGTCGCTGAGCTAATCGACGATAGTGAAAATTAGACACTTATCTCCGGTGCTTATGTTTCTATTACCCAATCGGCCTGTCGTTTAGCAGCAGCGTTATTTAGTTTTTACGTGCAGTTATCTGCTTCGTGCGCGGTTCAAGTTCGAAATTGCGGACAGTGATCGCCCGTACGACGCGAGTAGTTTTATATTTGTTCTCCGGTAGTTGAACATTGACCCTGCGGACGGGTGAGTAGTCCATCTGCAACTCATTAGTGCATATTACGTTTACAATTTATGCGAAGCGATTAAATACAATGTACGCCGAACTGACGATATGAATCACGGGCTGCAGTCTTTGTCTTTGCTTTATCGAACAATGAAAACCGTCGGAGATAAAAGTCATTGTTGTGGATAAAAAAATGCAATAAACTTATAATTGCGGCACGAAAATGAAAAATAAAAAATAATTATCTGCATCTCAGGAAACTTTTAATGCAGCAAATTACTAATTTTACTTTCGGAACAAAAAAATTGTTTCACATGTAAAGCATACTATTTTTAGTTTCCTATCATGTTTTTTCCATAAAATTTGTGAAGCAACGAAACGCACTAATCCAACATAATTTTCTACTGGCAAAAAATCGCAACTGCCCTGCGGTATCGCCTACCGTAAATTGGCCAATCCGAGGGAATGAGAGAAAAAAGTAATTTTAAGTAATTTTATCGGAGATACAAGTAATTTTTGTGGATAACACAAATTCTATGAACTTATAGTCGCAGCACAAAAATAGGAAAATTCAAAGTGATTATCTCTATCTCAGGAAACTTTTGATGCAGTGGAATATTAATTTTATTTTCGGAGAAAGAAAAATGGTGCCTCATGTAAATCATACTATTTTTAGTTTCCTATCATGTTTTTCCCATAAATTTCGTGAAGCAACAAAACGCAGTAATCCAACATAATTTTTTACTGGCAAAAAATCACAACTGACCTGCGGTATCGCCTACCGTAAATAGCCTAATCCGAGGGAATGAGAGAAAAAAGTAATTTTAAGTAATTTTATTGAAGATAAAAATTATTTTTGTGGATAATAAAAATTCTATGGACTTATAATCGCAGCACAAAAATAGGAAATTTCAAAGTGATTATCTCCATCTCTGGAAACTTTTGATGCAGTGGAATATTCATTTTATTTTCGGAGCAAAAAAAATGGTGTCTCATATGAATCGCACTATTTTTAGTTTCCTATCATGTTTTTTTACATAAAATTCGCGAAGAAACAAAACGCAGTAATCCAACATAATTTTCTACTGGCAAAAAATCGCAACTGACCGACGGTATCGCCTACCGCAAATAGCCCGACGCACGATCCGAGGGAATGAGAGAAATAGCGGAATTTAAAAAACACCGAGGTCGCCCGGGCTATCTGATGCGACATGTTTTTCAGGTCAAACGTTCTTTTGCACTCTCTCCACACGTGAAACCACAAGCCGCCTCTGTGCTCGCCGCGCAGCGATACGGAGGCTGGGAAAAAATTAATTACTTTTTTAACTCACGGCTATCACATGGCTCGCATTATCGCGTTTTAAGTCGCTGGATCATCGCAACATAAAAAATCTGAAGTCAGAACCGAGCATTTCTTTCTTCACTCTTAAACGAGGTGATCCAATTGTGGAATGTTTATACTTAGATATTCACATTTCTTTCTTCTGTGGAAAAAATAGAACACTAAGTATTCATGTTATCAACCGATTAATTATTTCGATTTTTTTCGCCTTTGTTGTATCATCGACTCGATTGAATTTGGCAATTAAGGAAGTCTTCATTATAAAATAAGGAAGTCTTCACTTCTTCACTCTTAAACGAGCTGTTCCAATTGTGGAATGTTTATACTTAGATATTCATATTTCTTTCTTCTGTGGAAAAAATAGAACACTGGCTAAGTATTCATGTTATCAATCGATTAATTACTTCAATTTTTTGTTCGCCTTTTTTGTATCATCGACTCGATTGAATTTGACAATTAAGGAAGTCTTCACTATAAAATAAGGAAGTCTTCACTTCTTCACTCTTAAACGAGCTGAACCAATTGTGGAATGTTTATACTTAGATATTTTTTTCTTCTGCAGAAAAAATAAAACGCTAGCTAAGAATTTAATTTTATCAATCGATAAATTGAATCTCGATTTTTTTCGCCTGTTATATCATCGACTCGATTGAATTTGACAATTAAGCCGGAAGTCGTGGACATGCATAATAGTTGTAGCTGCGATACCAACGACGCTGCGCATACGATTATCTTCAAGCCTGATAAGTAAGGACGACTGTTCTCTGATGGAATTGCGCAGGTGGCGATATAGCGGTAGCTATAGGTCGCGCTCGCTCGCTCGGCACGTTATCCGAGCGGCGCCGTTCTTTGAGCGGCTGTCTTATTATAAACACGCGTGTCCGGCATTTAATCGCTATACATGTATTCCGCGGTTTTTCTCGTCAGGCGACTCCGAGCTTCTCACACCACCGTCCGATGCATCAATGATTATGCAACGAACGTGTTATTGATTCAACCTGCATTATTCACGATAATACAACAATTATAAGCAAACGATCGTTTGATTTAAAAATAAAAACGACCACCTAGTAAAGATTTTAATAAAAAAATAAAATTCAAGCCCAGCTGTTATGTAGTAAAATATTCGACAATTGCCCCAATTAGCTGCAGATTAGCTGCAATCGAATTTCGTGGGATAGGAATTACATAGTTAATTTTAATTCAAGGCAGAATTCTTTTTACTGATCACCTTTTTCCCGTAGGCAAAATATCTGTCATGCAGAAGGAACCGTCGAAGGGACTTCCGAACGGATTCGCACGTGACGACGAGGTCAGTATTTGTAATTCGAGTCGTCCGGTCGATTATGTAGATGCAGTTAATTATCTGCAATGCAAAAAAATGATTGCCATTCACCATCCTCAGATGCTCTCGTCCGTCAAGTGCACCGAGGGCATAGAAATAAGTTCCACGGGTCTCGATGGTGAGTGCGATTATACTTAATTTTACTTAACTTAATTTACTTAATTTTACTTAACTTACTTTACTTAATTTACTTAATTTTACTTTACTTAATTTACTTAATTTTACTTTACTTAATTTACTTAATTTTACTTTACTTAATTTACTTAATTTTACTTAACTTGATTTACTTAATTTTACTTAACTTAGTTTACTTAATTTACTTAATTTTACTTTACTTAATTTACTTGATTTTACTTTACTTAATTTACTTAATTGTACTTAACTTGATTTACTTAATTTTACTTAACTTAGTTTACTTAATTTACTTAATTTACTTGATTTTACTTTACTTAATTTACTTAATTTTACTTTACTTAGTTTACTTAATTTTCATAATTTGATTTATTTAGATTAATTTACGGAATTACGAAAATGTCACGTTCGAACAGGTCCGAATCAAGTTCTACAGTCGGACGTCGACGTGACGACCGAGCCGAACGGACGAGTGCGGATCAAGTACGACAAAAACGATAAAAATAACGAGGTGGTATCGATTCCCGGACTTCTCACGAGAACCGCGAAAAAATACCCGAATCAAATAGCTCTGGTTTCCTGTCCGGATGCAAGTGGCAAGACGAAGAGTTGGACCTACAAGTTGGTACAATATTTGACTCCAGTTTCCTCTAATATTTTTGCAAGAAATAATTTTAAAAAATTAATGAACAATTCGTACAATAATTTAGGCAATACGAGGCGGACGTGAGGAGCGTGGCTAAAGCTTTTTTGAAATTGGGTCTCGAGCGCTACCACAGCGTGGGAATAATCGGGTTTAACAGTCCGGAGTGGTTCATAGCTGATCTCGCAGCGATTCACGCCGGGTAAGAGAAAAATTATTGGTAACTTCCCAAGTAACAATTTTTATGTTGTTACGAACAAGTTTTTCGAATGGATTACATATGTTCGCCAAAATGTTATCTGTAAGATATCCGACGTCCTAAATTTAACTTTCGGAAACAGGATAGCTTACAGATAACGTTTTGGAGTGCACCCAATATGATCCCTATAAATATGTCCTGGACAAAATTATCTTACCAAAAATATCCTGTGACAAAAATATCCTCTGACAAAAATGTCCTCTGACAAAAATATCCTGTGCCAATAATATCCACCATTAAAAATATCATTTTGGGCGGACAAATGTATCCCATTCGGATAACTTTTCCATAACACCTCAAAAATTGTTACTCGAATTACCACCAAATTTCTCAGAGACGGTTTACGAATTTCTGAATTTCCGAATTTCTGCAGAGGTTTTGCCGCCGGGATCTACACGACGAATTCCCCGGACGCCTGTTACTACTGCGCGCAAAGCAGCAGAGCCAACATTCTGGTCGTCGAGGACGAGAAGCAGCTGGCCAAGATACTGGAGATCAAGGACAGACTGCCGGACTTGAAGGCGATTATTCAGTACAGCGGATCACCGAAGGCGGAAGGTGTGCTTAGCGTGAGTGTAATTCGTTTTAATTGCATTTTTTTGAATTTTGGGAGAGACGAATTTGTGGATTTTTACGTCCTACAGTGGAACGAAGTCTTGGAGATTGGAAGAGCTTTGCCTGATGACGCAGTCGACGCGATATTGAAGAGCATCGGGGTCAACGAATGTTGCACGTTGGTCTATACGGTGGGTCGAATTTAGTTAATTAATCAACTAATTAATTTTTTATCTTTTGTTTATTGATTTATTAAATCAGGAAAAAATTCTAAATGGCCAAGATTTGTGATTACAGTCGGGTACCGTGGGACACCCGAAAGCCGTCATGCTGAGCCACGACAACCTCATCCATGACGCTCTTTCCATCTACGACGCGGGGAATTTCGTCGACAATGAGGAGTTTCTCGTCAGCTATTTGCCGCTCTCTCACGTCGCTGCGCAGGTACTAAATTACCCTTTTTTTGCCAATCGAATTGAATTAATTATGAAGAATGAATTAAGTAGAATTAATTTTGTACAGAATATCCAACTTCTGTACATAATTTTTGTTACTACAATTATAATTTCATCCTTCTAAAGACGCTCCAAACTATTTTTAAAAACTGCGGTTCGTCGACATTTTTGCAACTATGAGAGCAGCCGCAACCATTCATAATTTTTGTTTACCACAGTTATAATTGTATCCCTCTAAAGACGTTTCAAACAATAAAAAAAAACCGCAGGTCGTCAACATTTTTACGACGATGAGAACAGCCGCGACCGTTAATTATTTTTGTTCACTACAATTATAATTCCATCCTTCTAAAATCGCTCTAAACAATAAAAAAAACCGCAGGTCATCGAAATTTTTACGACGATAAGGGCAGCCGCGACCGTTTATAATTTTTGTCCACAACAATTATAATTTCATCCTTCTAAAGTCGCTCCAAAAAATAAAAAAAACCGCAGGTCGTCGACATTTTTACGACGATGAGAGCAGCCGCGACGGTTCACTTTGCTGACAACAACGCGCTGAAGGGAACATTGCTGAAGACTCTGGTGGCCACGAGGCCGACTCAGTTTCTCGCTGTGCCGCGAGTCTGGGAGAAAATCCACGAGAAGATGATGGAGGTGGCGAAGATGAACGGGGCCGTGAAGACGTGGATCGCCAAGTGGGCGAAGTCCCAGGGCCTCGTGTACAACATGAACAAGATGAACGGCACCGACTACGAGCACTGGGGTTACGTGATAGCCAGGTGGCTCATCTTCGGCAGGGTGAAGGCCAACTTGGGCCTCGAGAGATGCAAAACCTTTTTCACGTCCGCCGCTCCCCTCAGCACCGAGATAAAGAAATACTTCATGAGTCTCGATATGCCGCTCATGGAGGCCTACGGAATGTCCGAGTGCAGCGGGGCTCACACCATGAGTTCCAACGATCACTATAGGTGGAACAAATTCTTTTTACTAATTAAACAAAAAAAAAATTATTTGAGTAATCTCAAAATTTTGTTTCTGGGCTCCACTAAGATTGGGAAGTTTGGGAGCAGTTATGCCAGGTTTCAAGACAAAACTGGAGAACGTGGACGCGAACGGCGAGGGAGAAATTTGCATGGCCGGCCGACACATCTTCATGGGATATCTGCACGAGCCGGAGAAAACGAGGGAGGCTGTGGACGAAGACGGATGGCTTCACAGCGGCGATCTCGGGACGATAGATGAAGATGGATTTCTTCATATCACTGGTAACAATCGGAGACTGACTATTTCTGCGGAATGACGAAGCAGAGCTGGGCAAGAAACTCATAAATACTCGAAATGAAAAATACTTTATGTAGTTAAAATACCAAATTTTTTTTGTACTTTAAATACAAAATATTTTTATACCTAAAATATATAATATTTTTCGTACTTAAAATACAAAATATCATAAAATACAAATATAATAAAACCAGGAAAGTATTTGAGTAGTTAAAATACGTATTTGAAATAGTTTAAAAGAATACTATGTATTTAAAATACTGCCCAGCTCTGTAACAAAGTGGCGAGTTTGAATTTCGTCTTACCGTTTGATTGTATTTTTTTTTTTTTTTAAGGACGAATGAAGGAACTCGTAATAACAGCGGGAGGCGAAAACGTCCCGCCGGTTCCGATCGAGCAGTCGTTGCTGTCCGAACTGCCTGCACTGAGTAACGCAATGCTGATCGGCGACACGAGGAAATTCTTGACGATATTAGTCACGCTCAAGGTGCGAGGCGATGAATGAAAAGCAGACCGGACGAGTGGCGGAAAATGCATGAATCGAGGTACCTAAAGTCCAGTTTTAATTTGCAGACGGACGTCAGACCGGACACCGGTGCGCCGCTCGACACGCTGAGCGAGTCGACGAGAACGTGGGCCGAGTCCATCGGATCCACGGCGAAGACGGTGACGGAAATCCTGCAGTCTCGGGATCCAGCGGTGAGCAAAAAAAATGATATCACCTGCAATCAAGACCTGCAATTACTGGGCAAACCGTCGGATGCCCGAATGCATTTTAGTTCCCGAAGAGTTTGCTATAAATTTACGAAAGGCATTCCTGGTGCTGAACTTCGTATTGAGTATTTTTAAAATGAAGTTGAAGTTTGCATCGTTGCAATGCAGCGAACTTAAAAATAAAATATAAATTCAATAAAAATTTTAATAATTCACCCCACACAAGGGGCTGATTTTTTTTCATGATCTTAGTCGTTATAATAACTTTTTATAGTCGGTATAATCATTTCGGTTCATTAATATTTTGTTGCTTTTAATTTTGTTGCACAGCAACGATGCAAATTTCAACGTCATAATTAGATAGCGGTGAAGTTTTGAATGTTGCAAAGTTGAAACGGTTTTCCCAGCTCCCGACTCGTTGTAGGAACAGCGTTGAATCGTATACAACGCATGATTATGCATTTATTTTTAGAACAAATAAGGCTTATTCACTTCGAAAAGAATTGTTTGAGAGAACAAGTTTTTCTTTATTTATATGAAAAATCACATCATCATACGAATTACTTCTATACATGAGAAAAAAATGTCTGCCACTGGCTGAAGTGGTTATCGCGATGCTTTTCGCATTTGAGAGCCTAAGCGATGGGACGATAAGTCAAAAACGTATTTTTTAAACACGTGATTACCGCGAAATATTTCCCTTCCGGGCATTTCTGCAAAAGTACTCGATACGAAGTTCGGCACCAAGAATACAGATCCTTTCGTAAAATTGTAGCAAAATCAGTTAAAATCAAATTGTAGCAAAATTGTAGAAAAACCGGATACTAAAGTGCATTCGGGCATCTGGCAATCAGCCCGATTACTCGCGGCAAATAATTTTAAATACGGCATTTCTCGCTCTCAGATTCACCGAGAAATCGAAGAGGCGCTAAAACGAGCGAACACTCGGGCGATCAGCAACGCCCAGAAGGTGCAAAAATTCCGAATCCTGCCGCACGACTTTTCCGTACCGACCGGGGAATTCGGGCCGACGTTCAAGCTGCGAAGAAACGTCGTGGCCAAGAAGTACGCGGATCTCATCGACGAGATGTACAAATGAGAACGTCGCCCGATAAAAAGAAGCGAGAGAATAGCCAAATCCGATTCCCATTCACTTTAACGTCCAACGTGGCGAGAAAAAGAAATGTATTTTTTTATCTAGAATAATAATTAACGTAACTGAAATCGACAACTCGAGGTGGGTCATTTTTTTTTCAACCATAAAAACACTGGAAGCCAAACGAACGTCCAAAGGATTTTTCGTGTACTCAATAATTATACTCTTTATTTTCATTACATTTCTCCATCTTCCATTATTCAAAACGAATACAAAAATAAGATCGAATTTTCATTAGCAAGGCTATTGTGAAGAGAGTGAAACGGAGAAAGGGTTCGTATTATCTTAATGAACGTTTTATTTTTCTTCTTTTTTTTTCTTCTTCAAAGCCCGAACGGAAATATATTAATCGTGATTTTTATATAATTTATACGATACTCGGGAGCGGCTTGTCCAACGATCCGAGTATTATCTACCTGCGTCTAGAGGCTGGAGACGGCAACGGATTCTTAGTTTTCTTTTTTTCTTCTTTTTGTTTTCATCGTCTTTTCGTTCACAATCTTCGACGTCTTATAAGAAAATAGTCTTGCTAAGCACATCACAGCGACTTAAAAAATGCAGATTTATTCGAACTCTATTTATCGTTATTCGCGTTATGCATCTTTAACTGTTAATGTGGACTGTTAATCGTTACGCCGTTATAATCACTAGCCTATTGATCATTTTCTCGTCGAAACACGAATATCGTCTCAACTTTGTGTGTGAGGTTCGAGTGCGTTGTTCATCCTTTTTTTTCTTTGCATTTTCTTCACTTTTTCGCGCTGTTCCCGTCTGGAAAATCGGAAGTTTATCGGCCTATCGACGTTTTCTCTCTTCTCTCTGGACATGAAAATACTCTGAACTTCCCGTGCATTTTCCCTAAATCAATAAATACGCAAGCTTTACACATCGAAACTGCGACGAGAGCCAACTACGATCACAAACTGGAATACGAATGACAAAAAAAAAAATAGGAAAGAATTTGAAACACGAGACGGAAGTAGTCAAACAAACGATCGAATGCCGGCACTAAAGCTTGTGACAACTACACGTGATGGACGTTTCTACCCGTAGATGACGCCTGGAGCTGATATTTTCTTCGTCTTCTCTCTCTCTCTTTACGCGCAACAAAACTTAATACTATGAAATTCCTATGAGAAACCTAGTTGAGGAGCTATCGAACCCCGACGTGCTTTACGCGTCTACTCGACGTTTTACCAGGCGAACGAGAATCGTCGCAACTGTTTTTCGCGCCCGACGGCTCGAGCGATCTTACGAACTACTCGACGTGTTGAACTTTTGTTGGATTATGGAAGTTTTTCGCTGCGGCACCGACTCCGGCGTGGGAATCGCGTCGCCCGTCGGCAGAACTCCCGTTGGCTTTGGCTTCGCCGCTGACTTTTGTTTCGCCATTTGGTAGTCTCCGGAGTCGAAGTATTTTTGCTAAAAACAACGCAATTTGTTTTCAAAATCTTGGTTTGATTAGAAAAAAAAAAAAAAAGAAAAAAATGGTCTCAAGTTTTGTTTTATTTAATTAGAATTAATTGAGCCGCAAACATGTGTTACATCGATTTTTCAGTCTTGTCCAATGATCATTAAAACTGAGTCAACAAATCTCTGTCAATCAGAATCTATTTGAAGAGACGATAACTCTGCCAGTTTCCAAGATCTATTGACTATGGTTCTTCTAAATATAGGCAAAGTGGCTGATAAGCAGGATGCAAAATTATAGCCACGATAAGTGGATGCAATTATTGTAAATTAATCCTGAAGTACTGAGATAAATTTCAGCAATTCTTTGACCACGAGTCAATGATTCCATAATATTTTTGAAAAATATAAGTAAAAATGTTATTGCCAATAAATTTCTAAGTTACGAATATAATACTAAATATAAGCAAAACGGCTGACGAACAGGAGACAAAATTATAGCCACGATAAGTGGATGCAATGAGTGCAAATTAATCCTGAAGTACTCAGATAAATTTCAACACTTCTTCGACCACGCGTCAATAATTTCATAATAGTTTTGAAAAATTAGAAAAAAATGTTATCGCCAACAAATTTCTAAGTTATGAATATAATTCTAAATATAGGCAAAACGGCTGATGAGCAGGACACAAAATTATAGCCACGACAGTGGACACAATTAATAGCAAATTAATCCCGAAGTACTCAGATAAATTTCAACATATCTTCGACCACGAGTCAACAATTCAACAATATTTTTGAAAAATTACATACAAATGTTATTGCCACTAAAAAAAATTAAATTCACTCCCCAATTTTTTCGATATCGTCATAAGAACGAAAAAAAAAATCCACTCACCCCTTTCGCTAGCCTCTTTTGCAAAAACGCCGAGTGCCCGCTGATCGGTCTTCCGCCCGCGTTCGGGAATTTCGCCTTCAATTTCGCCTCCTCCATTTTCTCGATGTCGTTGGTCGACAGCTAGAAAACAAAAAACCTCATAAATCAGGCTGCTGCGAATTTTTCCGCACTGTCGAGTTTCGCGTGTCGCGAGTCGCCGAGACTCGGCGATGACTTTCGCGACATAACCTAAAAGTCAGCGAAGTTCGTCGCGGAGCCGGCGAGTCCCGCGGGATTCGCGGACGACGATCGAGGCCGCCGCGATTGTCGCGGGATTCGCGACGAAAAAAAATAGGACGATTCTTCTTACCTCCGCCGTTTGAACGGATTCGTTTGTTTGCTCGTCGCTCATGTTTCCACGCTCTTGGCACGTATAATGCAACTGATCTCCACACTGCGCGTCCCGAATGCCAGTCCTGACTTGTCTCTGCCTGTCTGCGTCGTCTGTCTCACTCGCGCTTTTTCGACCGTTGTTACTGCTTGTCAGATGGACAGAGAGAGAAGGAGAGTGAGAGAGAAAGAGAGGGAGAAGGAGAGTGAGAGAGAAAGAGAGGGAGAAGGAGAGGGAGAGAGAAAGAGAGGGAGAAGGAGAGTGAGAGAGAAAGAGAGGGAGAAGGAGAGGGAGAGAGAAAGAGAGAGAGAGAAGGAAAGTGAGAGAGAAAGAGAAGGATAAGGTGAGGGAGAGAGAAAGAGAGAAAGAGAGGGAGAGAGAAAGAGAGAGAGAAGGAAAGTGAGAGAGAAAGAGAGGGAGAAGGTGAGGGAGAGAGAAAGAGAGAAAAGAGAGAGAGAGAGAGAGAGAGAGAGAGAGAGAGAGAGAGAGAGAGAGAGAGAGAGAGAGAGAGAGAGAGAGAGAGAGAGAGAGAAAGAGAGAGAAAAAGAGAGAGAAAAGAGAGGGAGAGAAGTGAACGCGTTGCTGTCCCGAGTTTCTGCGACCGATAAACAGGAAGAGCGAAAAAGCAAATCCAATCAGCCGTCGAACTGGTGAGTATTTTCTTTTTTTGGCTTCAGACGACGCGCCCGACTGATTGCTTTTTACGAAAGTCCTCGCGCTTCTGTTTGTCGCGCAATTTAGACTCGGGTTGATAATTAAATCGACGTGACTGCTGCGACGACCCTCGAAACATCACAAGTCGCGGATACATTCGTTGTCTCTGTCGTTTCGGTTGGATCGTCGATGATACTTTCTCTCGCTCTGTTTCTCTGCGGCTCTGTTGGTTTTCTGCTTTACCGACGGAAGGTGTTGATTACCGTGTGATGATAAAACAGGGATGATTTTTATCAACTATTGCGAGAGTAGGTGCGATGTGATAAGTTTAAAAAATAAAATTTCGTGAGGATTTTTCATGGGTTTATGGGATTTTCTTTTTGTGTTCAAGATACCGACGTTCGGCATAAACCACCGTGGTTAACTCCTATATTTCCGCACGCCAAGCAATATATGCAAATCTTTTTTGTGTGATATAAAAAGGTTATGTTTCGTTCACGTAGAAATTTGCTTATATCGTTCTCATTAGATTCCATTTTACGCTCTTCAATCTTCGTGCTGTTCCCGCGATAATTAGTGTGGAAAATTATTCGTCGTTTCAGCTCTCACCAGGCAAACATTATCTACCAATTACATATATAAAAACAATAAAAACAATCAACAAAGAATCATTACAAAAAACCCGAAACTCATTACAAAATTATTGTTATCATCGTTCGAGCTACGCCGAAAGATCATCGAACTTATGTTTATCTACAGCAGTGAATCTGTTTGACCCGCGTTATCTCGTGAGCGTCTGTAAGGATAGGGAATCTCCATACAGTAAATATATAATATTCTCGTGAGTCGTCGCGGGGTCGCTGATCGCACGAGATACACGTGTAGGCGCCGTTCGTATAACCTCCAACCCCCGCCGCCGCCTCTTCACACGCGACAATCATTCTGTTGGCTCTGACGCAATTTATGACCCCTTAAGACCCCCCCATTCAGCCGGTCTCTCGCGTCCGTCGAATCAGCTCTTATCGTTAGTCCAGAGTGCCAAGCTGAGGTGCGCAGACGGTTATTCCGCCTCGTTTCGTTCGCTCGTTCTCGAAAATTCGGCAGCGCAACAATAAAAGGTTGAAAACCTCGAGTTATTGCTTGATTTATTTTCGTGAATAAGATTGTTGCACAGGAATTTCGAAGACGGCGAACGAGTTTTAGGAATTTTAGTGTATTGTGAAGCGAGGGCCGAGAGTTTGTGATTGTGGCGAGTGTGATTTTTGCGGCTCGAGCGAACAGAGAGGGCAGCAATCGCAATTATGTGGAAGTTTGCATCATTTTTGTTTGTTGGAATGCAACGAAATTCAGAAAAAAAATTAATTCTATTTAACCTAAATGATGAAATTATTAATTAAGTCATTACTTAGTAATTAGATTATTATTCCATAATTTGGGTTAATTAGAATTATTATTTTGTCTGAATTTCGTTGCATTTCAACGATGTAAACATCAACATCATCAATCGCAGGAGTTGCGATCACCAATTTCGGCCCTCGTTACTCGTTATACACATTGTAACGAGCGCATAAACAGCGGTGCTTCCGACTGCATTGAACGTAGCTGCGGTTGTATCATTTGCGTCCCGCAAAACGGAGATGAAAGTGAAAGTAATTTCCTCGGTTTACATATAGGTGCCCGAAAAGCGACTGCATCTTACGACGAAGCTCTTCATACGAAAACTCATTTTGAGTGTTTCTTATGCTCAAACTTGCATCGGCCAATCACGGAGTCAGCGTTCCGTTACATCTGGACCGTGATTGGCCGGTGCGAGTTTTACGGTAGAAGTACCATTTGTGGCAATTTTCACTTATTATTAATTAACGAGTAATTAATTAATTAATCTATTTATTTATTAATTAGTAATTAATTTATTTATTTATTAGTAATTCGTTTGAAATATTTATTAATTAATAATTCATTTGAAATATTTGTTTTTCCATATTCCAATGCTGATACCTCGAAAGTATTCATAGAAATTGATAAGACTGTGAAACCCATTTTTGTTTTATTTAACAACATAAACAATTAAATCCTTTTACACTTGATGGCCACAATTGGACCAAAGGTGGCCAAAAACGGCACTTCTATCCACGAGAGAGAAACGCTTGAAAACGAGATTCCGTATGGAGAGCTTCGTCGTAAGATGCAATCGCTTTTCAGGCACCTATATATTAGACATGATGACTAATAAGTCAAGTCAAGGGGCGAAAGTGAAACAATTGCCAACTGCGCATGCGCGAACCGATCTCCCTAGAACTGTAATACAATTGGACTCTTTCGTCAGGCAACATTGTCGTGGGAAGCACCGCTTTTCACGCACGAGTTGCACGAGTTACAAAAATCTGTTTCTGTAGTTTGTGAACGCGGCCGGCCGACCACACGTGAAGATTCGCCTTGACGGAAGCTTGAAAGGAGGGAAGTCGATCGAGAAGCCGGTGACCGCGCGAAACGCCCGTTTAAATTCCCATTGACAAAACTGCGAAAAATGTAAGTAGCAAAATATCCCGTGCAAAAAAAAATGCATGACAAAAAATAATAAAACAAATGCAATATATTAGCCAAGTAAAATTTATCATCAGTACATCATCAGTGGATGATTCGGTATAAAAAACTTGGCATGCCAGAGACACGTCAAGTTTTTAAGGAGTCTTTTCGTGGTACAGTAGATAATCTTTTATCTTTAACGATAATCTTTTTCACTAAGCAAACTCTGAAAAAATCGAGCATATAAAAGGTGCTTCGAAGATTAATTCTGCATAATCAAAATGACAACATGTTATAAACAAATTAATGAAAAAATATATTGTTCAACAAATTACCTGGTAACGTAACTTTTTTTCTTCATGAAAATAATTTATTAGTTTTTCTGAATACGTATGATTTTTTTCCAATTTTTATGTAAATTTAAAAAATTGGGCTTCTTAAATTTTTTAACTTTGAAATATGTGTTAAAATTCACGAACTTTGGATATGTGTTTGGTATGAAACCACCCATTACACTCAAGAAGTTTCCGGACGATTGATTGAGTAAATTGGCAAATACAGCTTAAACATTTTGAATAAACTTCATTTCTTTAAATCACATAAAATTCTGAAAAAAATGCATGTGGATTCATAAAGATCATTAAATTGTTTTCACGTAGAAAAAAAATTGAGTTAACGTGTAATTTGTTAAACGATATTCTTTTTCACTAATTTGTTTATCACATTTTGAAATTGTTATTATGCAGGATTAATCTTTGAAGCGCCTTTTATATGCTCGATTTTTTCCAGATTTTTCTTCCATCAAGATACTCTTAATTTTGGCTGAACTTCACATAGATTTCTACTGTACCACGAAAGGTCTACCCTAATAACACAACAAGTCACTCAAAGAATGAATAGGGATTAAGTGGAGTGGGGAGAAACGTAAAAAAGCCAGAAGAAGGCATACATACGAATAAAAATAAATAAATAACAGTAATCAATAAAGGAAATTATCCAACAAATAAAATTATTCAATAAAGAAAATTATCCTACAAATAAAATTATTCAACAAATAAAATTATCCAACAAATAAAATTAATAAATTAATAATTTCGTAAAAAATGATCCCACATTCCTAGATCTCCGGATTCTCGGAAATCAAATCGACGCGGATCTTGACCCTCGCAATTATCGACCATGAGTCACTTGAACTTGTTGACACCGGGGCAAAAGATCCGGCCGCCGATGGACGAGCAAACGGCGATCGCTCTGGTGGAAAATCTGTTCGCGTTGCGGGTGAAAGAAATTCGCGAGTTGAACTCCTACGACGACAGGAATTATCACGTTTACTGCGAGGAAGATCACAACAATCCTTCAATCGATCGCGTCAGCGAGCACGGCTACGTGCTGAAGGTCCTCAACCTGTTGGGCTCGAAGAGCGCGGGATTCGTCGAGGCTCAGAACAAGATGATGTCCTTCCTCGCCCTGCGTGGCTTCGGCTGTCCAACTCCCGTGAGGTCGGACGACGGCTCCACCGTCGCGCCCGAGCGGCTGCCAAGTGACTCGAACGATGTATACTTGGTAAGAAAAATCGTAACATTTTTTTCCTCATTTTTTTACGTATCTTTTTTCACGTGAAATAATTGTTTATCCGTATGAAAATTCGCTTTTTTAATCCAAGTCGGAAATTGCGAATCTTTGCCGAGAAATTTCAGTCGTGCGATCGGAGAAAAATGAAAAAACCAAAAATATGAAGAATTCTTTTTTTTGTGAAAAACATTGTAATTAACAGAAAGAATGAAATTTAAAAAAAATTAAATTAACGAAAAAATTGAACGAACGAAAAAAAAAAATTAAAGAAAATAATTAAATTATCGAAAAAATGTAATTAACAAAACAAAAATGAACGAAAAATCGAGTTAGGTAAAATAAAATTATCGAAAAAATTAAATTAACAAAAAATGAAGAAAAGAACAACAAATTAACAGAAAAATCGAATTATCGAAACAATTATATTAACAAAAAAATAAATTAGCAAAACATCGAATTAGGTAACGAAAAAAATTAATTAGCAAAATATCGAATTAGGTAAAGAAAAAAAAATTAACAAAAAAATCGAATGAACGGAACAATTAAATTAATAAAAAAGTTAATTAGCAACAAATCGAATTAGGTAACCAAAAAAATTAACAAAAACATTTAATTACACCAAAAAATTAACAAAATAATAGAATTAATAAAAGCTTTGTTACTTTTCCCAGGTCCGACTTTTGGTCTATCGTCCCGGCACGCTTTTGCACGAGGTCAAGCTAATCCCGGAGTTATTGCGCGACATTGGGCTCTTCACCGCCAAGCTGCACAAGGCGCTGAAGGAATTTACGCACCGGCCCTTCGTGCCTCCTCTGAGCGTCTGGATGCTGTCGGAGGTCCCGCGGCTCCGGGACTTCGTGTCCGCCGTGACGAACACGGACGACCGGGCGATGGTTCTGAAGATCGTCGAGGCTTTCGAGAGTCGCGTTTTGCCGATCGCGGGTCAATTGGAGAGGGGAAAAATTCACGGCGACATAAACGAGCAGAACATCCTGGTGAATTCAGAGGGTACAAAAGTCACGGGGATCATCGATTTCGGCGACACCCACGAGGCTCCGTTTATTTACGAGCTCGCGATCGTCATTTGCTACATGACAATTCAGGCTCGCGACCTGCGGGCCGCTCGACACGTGATCGAGGGCTACGAGACCCTGACGAAGGTGCAGCAAATCGAGAAGGATATCCTCAAAATCTGCGTCTGCGCGCGACTCTGTCAGAGCCTCGTGCTCGGCGCTTATTCCCACGTCAACGACCCGCAGAACGATTACCTCCTGGTGACGCAGAAACCCGGCTGGGATATTTTGCGAGAACTCTGGCCACTCGAGGACAAGGAGGTCTTGAAACTCTGGGGCATCGATACCGATACGATACGAGATGATTGAGAGGTCTTTTTTATTCTTACGCTGTATCGATTTCGCGATACACGTTTATTTGGCTCCTGATTGGATAAGAGAATAAGATTCGATCTCGAGTTTTGTATCTAAAGGTATCTTTTTTTTTGCCCTGAATGGATAAGACGATGAGATTCGATCTCGAGTTTTGTATTTAAAGTTAACTAAAGTAAAGTTATCTTTTTTTTTGTACTGTATCGATTTAGCGATACACGTTTGTTTGGCTCGCGATTGGAGAAGACGATGAGATTAGATTTCGGGTTTCATATTTGAAGTTGTCTAAGGTACAGGTATTTTTTGCACTGTATCGATTCCGCGTTACACGTTTGTTTGGCTCGCGATGAAATAAGACGACGAGATTCGATCGCGAATTTTGTATTTAAAGTTAACTAAAGTAAAGTTGCCTTTTTTTGTACTGTATCGATTTAGCGATACATGTCTGTTTGGCTCGCGATTTGATAAGACGATGAGATTAGATTTCGAGTTTCATATTTGAAGTTGTCTAAGGTAAAGGTATTATTTTTGCACAGTATCAATTTCGCGTTACACGTTTGCTTGGCTCGCGATTAAATATAAATAACACGAAAAAAAAGTAACACGATGAGATTCGATCTCGAGTTTTGTATCCAAAGATATCTAAAGTAAAGGTATCTTTTTTTTACACTGTATCAATGTCGCGATACACGTTTGTTTGACTCGCGACTAGATAAGACGCTGAGATTCGATCTCGATGCGATCGACGTCGAGTTTTTTTTTTTTATCTAAAATCCCACCTGGCTGGGAAATTCGTTTACTGTTTTTACGACACTGCTTCTAATATTTAAGACCTGTGCCCGAAAATTCATCTCGTCGAATTTTCGTGGTATCGGCGTTTTTACGTCTACGAGATCGTCGACAGTTCGCAGCGAGAATTTATATGGTAGCGTTGATAGTGCCTTTTTTGTCGAGCTGAAACGGTGATTCAGTCAATTATATGCATTTTATACGTAAAACACGGGTAGAAATTAGCCGCAGCTTAAACACCGTCAATTATGCAGTGATATACATCCTCTCCTTTTTATTAATATGTAGGCAGTTACATATGTACATATAGATGTGATGAACAATAATAATAATAATAATAATAATAATAATAATAATAATAATAATAATAATAATCGAAAACAATGAGAAATAATAAAATGAATAGTACTCTCCACACAACGTTGTGTTATCATTTTACATAGCGGCCTCGTGGTATTTTATATATATACAAAAATCGTCAGTTTTTCGAAGTCGTTAATTAGCAATTAATAATATATATTTACCATAGACGTGGGTGGCGAATTCGCAGTTGAACTGCGGGCATCGTTAACATTCTCTATCGATAGGTTTCATTTTTTTTTCTTTTTTTTCGTTACTCCCCGCGCGGGGCAGACGCGAGGAGCGTTTCTTACACTGGGAAATAAGGTACGTGCATGATTTAGATAAACGCGTCGCCCGTCCGAGGGACACACTCGTTAGCTTCTTTTTCGTAAGTACATAATATATATAATATATATATATATATATATCGGTAGGTTTCTCTTAAACACCTGTAATAACCACGTGAAATGCGCCTGCGACAAGTTCGTCGTCGCGCCGGACGCCGAAGACGCGCGATAGAAGAGCTTCAGAGGCCTTTCGCGACGAAAAATATATCGACTGCACGCCAGAGATGTCGAGCTTTCGTTACTTCAAAATGCACACTTATTTTTATTTATCCTATAATTTGTTTATTATTAAACGTTTGGTAAACGTGGCCTACACGTTATATAACTTAAGGTTTTGACTCAATGTTGACTCCTTAAAACACATTTTTGGCAATAAATATCATACGAAAAATCGTAAAAAGCAAATGTAACGAGAAAGAGTAACGACGAAAGTACTTTTCTTCGTTATATTTGCTTTTTATTCTCGTTTTTCATTAAATTTATTGCCAAAAATGTGTTTTAATAATTTTCCATAAAGTTGAAATATTGAGTTATATAACGTGTAGGCCGCATTCGCTAATCATTTAATAATAAACAAATTATAGAATAATGAGAAAAAAATGTGTATTTAAAAGTAACGAACGCTTCATATGTCTGCTGCACGTTCGGCTCGAACTCGGCTGTGAGGAGAAGAAGTGTTTTTTTTCTTCTTTTCTTCTTTTCTTCTTTTTCCCGTTTTTCCTCGTCTAGATAAATCTGCACACGCGCCGTGACACCGTCGATCAAACGAATCCTCGTCACAGTTCGTTAACAAAATATTATTTTACATTATATCACCTAGTGTTATCTTATTGCTTAGAATCTATCGGCTTACATTCAATCCTTGAGGGTGGTTTATAGGCGTATAGCAATCATAGTAACAATGATAATAATATTTCATTAATAATAATCATTTGTTCAGTGTCCTTTTGTCGGTAATGCTAGGCTATAATTCTTTATCCTACGTTTTTAATCTTAGTGTTGAAGAGAAAAAAAAAAGAAAACCGAAAATTAAATCGATAATCGTAAAACCTGGCAATAAATACGACGAAGCGGGAGTCGGAATATAAACCTGAGATTGCTGGACCGATGGAATGATTTGTCTGGACGATCTATAATCGATGGAAACGCGATTAAGCTCGTCGACGCTAAATCGCCCAACGGGAATGGTCTGTGAAGTTTACGAAGTACCCTTTCAGTCTTGAGAAACGATTTTTCTTCTTTACCCTTAGGAATGAGCGAGTCGCGCGATTTGACGAAAATCGAGGGAGAGAAAAAAAAAAGATAATTAAGTGCCCACGAGGTAGCAGCAAGACGAAAATCTCTGTCGCCGCGAGACGTTCATATTACCCGTCGTGCGATAACGTTAATGTCAATAATAATGATAATTAATAATAATGTTTATAATCCTCTCAGGATGTACCTATTCAATAACTATCCAACACTTTCCATTTTTTTTTTGTATCTTTAACAATAAATTATTCAACTTCTCGTCCTTCCTCCGCTCTTTCTTGCTACAAAAAATGGCTCTCTCGACGGGCCTATTCGTAGAATTGGGCGTAAAATAATTATTTATATTATATTCATATACATATAGTATATATATGTATAATATATATATAAAATGTCCAACGATGGTCAATACTGTCTTTTACTCTTCTCCTTCTTCCCCTTCTTCTTCTTCTTCTTTTTCTTCTTTATCTGCTTTTCGCGCCACCCTAGCTACCCCTTTGCCCCGTCAGTTTGTTATAGTAATTGTGTGTTTTTTTTTCTTTATCTAAACTTCGAGCGAATCGAACGAATCGACGAAGCGGCTGTTAATTAAATTTCCCCTCGTTGCGACTTTGCGCGCCTAGCGACAGGACTCGCAGCATTGTTTCTTGTAGAGCGGCACGTGGCACATTTTAACCACCTTCACCTTGCCGCAGTATTTCGAGTGGTCCTTGCACTCGCCTGAAACATATTTTTCGGATCGTGAGCCGTCGTTCCGGGCCGTTTTTCCCGGCGAGACAGCGGGGTGAAATTTACCGGGCGACGGCTGGCAAGGCGGGGCGCTGCACATCTTCATCACCGACGGACGGGTGATGTCTCGGCACGCGTTGCCCGCCGGCTTTTTCGTCCCGAACCAGACGCACTGGAGAACTCGGTACCTCATGCTGTCCCCGCACGTCGCTGTGCACTGAAATTTCATTATGAAATTTCATTATGCGATAACGAAATCTCAACAGGGTTTAGAAAAAATTCGTTCCTCTCTCATTTAAGGTGGTCGACTTGGTGCAGCCGATTAAACGTGGAATTTCAAGAGAATTTCGAACACTTCTCAATAATATGAAAATGCGAATAATATTAGATGAATGGAAGGGGCTGCAAATATTGATTTCGCATGATAATAATATCAAAATGTTATTAACGAATTAATGAAAAAATTGTTCAACAAATTACTCGGCAACCCAACTTTTTTTTTATGAAAATGATTCATTCATTTATCTAAAAGCGTATGGATTTTTTCCGAACTCTGCCCAATTAAAAAAAAATTAAATCAAAATAAAAAAACAAAAATTTCCCGACATTAGATAAATCGAAAAATGAAATAATTTGCCGTGGAGATTAATTTATTGCATCAATGGGTGAACGAAAATGAAGAAAATGACGGCCATTTTTTCTGATTTTTAATCGAAAAACGAAGAAATCTGTCGTGGAGAAAAAAAAATGTCAACCCCAATACGTAAGAACAGCTGGCACGAATATGAAATTTGCGGATGCAGAAATCTTCAGGGTCATCATTTCATCAACGATGTTTTGAAAAAAATATAAAATATATATAATAATAATTCTTCTCTAATTGAGCGTTTGACGACTCGATGCAACAAAATTTTACCTCGGACCAGTCGCCAACTCGCCACACGCCTTTGCAGGCATCGTTGTAGCACTCCTGTCGCTGAGGCGGCTTTATGCCGTCGTCGCACTTGTTGGAGTCCAGGACGGTTGCGTTCTGGCTGTCGCCTTCGTTCTCCTCGGTCAACCTGCAGCTTACGTTGCGTCTCTGCATCGCTGTGGGAACAATTAATTTCTTTATTAGCGCCACCTGGATTACAATTACTTTATATTGAATCCCTAGCAGATACAAACTGACCGGCCGAACAACCGAAAAAACGACCGATCGTTAAATGCAACAAAAAAAACCATTGAAAGGAGCCAAATGACCAAAAACAACCATTGAAATTATTGTAGATTCATGATTTTTACCCGAATGTCGTTTTCTTGGTCATTTAGCGCTTTCAATGTTTTTTTTTTTTCCATTCTTTCATTCAGAAAAAATATTTGTTGTCACAACAACCGAAAAAGATTGATTTAACAAAGTGTTCTTATTTCAACAACGAAATGTATTCTTGTTGAAATAAAAAAAAGTTGAATCACGCGGTCATTTTTTCGATCGTTCACGGTCGTTTTGTAGTCGTTGTCGAGGTCGCACGGATGGCTGGGGATGCACTAACCGGTCTTCCAGTTGAAGCACCGCGAGTTCTCGCAAGGCGTCCACTCCTCCGTGTACCACTGCGGACACCTTCCAGTCCCGCAGGGCCGAACCTTCTGCGGCACCGGGAATCCCGCGTCCTCGCACAGCGAGGCGCCAATCACGGTCCGCGAGGCGACCCGCGACGCGTTGCTCGCCTGCCTCGCCGGCCGAACGGTGCACTGGGCGCCCCGCATCTGAATAACAAATCAATTAGTCAAATAGGTCAAACGAATTAATTCGCGAAGCCGGAAATTCGCCCGAGTTCGAAGCATCGCAAAATGTTGCCGATGCTTCGAACTCGCTCGTGTATTGAATATGTATCGCGATTGGTGTGCGCACCTGAAAACCTCCGCCGCCGCAGGTCTGCGAGCACTTGGACCAGTCCGTGGTGACCCACTCGAAGATCAGATCCTCGCCGGCCGTTGAAATTTCTGTCAACCGTTCAATCAACGAATTAGTGAATTGCAAAGTTTTGTTCAACGTAGATTTTCAACTGGCCCAAAATTTGACACGGTTGAAGAAAATTGACCCAGCATGTCGTAGGGGTTTTAAATCCCTAAATCTATTAGAAATAAAGTTGACCGCATAATTGATTTTGTAAGTATTAATTAATAATAATAGCATGAATTCATTTTAATATAAGGTGTACATTTTTAATGGCTGTAAAGAATATTTATTTTCAATCAAATTTCACGGTAATTTTTCCGAAAAAATTGAGAAATCCGAATGACATATAACAATTTTTCTATTGAAAATGAGGTATCTGTGCAGCCATTCAAAAGTTCACAGATCATTTTACAATCGCCACGGGTTATCATTATTAAATCACATCCACGAAAACGAACCGAACTGTAACTTATATTCCTTAAACTAATGAGGATTCACAAGTCGGGTCGAAATGCACACCAGTGAATTGCAAACAATTTTTGGTTAAAATACATTTTGTTTCCTGGCCAAAATTTGGGTGATGACTGAAGGAATCCAGAGTTGTTAATCCCTAAATCTTTTAGAAATAAAGTTGACGGTACTGTTGACTTTGTAATTAGTAAGTAACGATAATAGCATGATGCAATATTAATATAATATGTGCATTTTTATGGTTGTAAAGAACATTTATTCTCAATAAAGTGTCATCGTAATTTTTCCGAAAAGATGTAGAAACACAGTTCATGCATTACGAAAGTAATGGACGATCTCTTCCATTTTTTTGGCGATTGTACTCAATTTTTTTTAATGAAGTATCTATGCAGCCATTCAAAAGTTCGCAAATCATTTTACAATCACCACAGCTCACAATTATCAAATCACAACCACAAAACGAACCGAGCTATGACTTTAATTCCCTAAATTCATGAGGATTTACAACTCGGGTCGAAAACACCCTGGTGAATTGCCAACGATTTTTGGAGAAACAATCCAAAAATCGCTGGCAAAAATTTGCCTAGGGACCAAAGAAAATTGACCCACCGTGTCGAAAGACGTTGATGGACCCCGCGACGGTGCTGTCGTTGGACGATCCGCCGCTCTCGAAGGCCAAAGCCGCGGCGGTGGCCGAGGATTCGTCGGCCACTCGGAGCTTCGTCGAGTTGCGTGGATGACCGATAAGAATTTCATGAGCGAAGCTGCCGGGACGCAGGGCCGATCGGTCGATCACGTCCTCCTCCTTCGTGACCTCCGCGCCGCCCGAGCTGTCCTCCCTCGTCGTCTCGTTGGCGAACGCGTTCGGTCCTTCGCTCTCGCGGATCTCCACAATTTTTCGCTCCTCCGTAACTTCGTCCGAGTCCGTCTCGTTCCGATCGCGAGTCGTCGATTTCTCCCTGCTCAACTCGCCGTCGTACGACTCGTCGTCCTCGATGTTCTCGAAGAGAAGCTCCGATCTGAAGTATCCGGCCTTCTTGCCGTCCTCCTCGGGCAAACGAGTCGTCGGACGATCGTGAAGACGATCGTCCAACTTCTGCACAAATTTTCGGATCGTCTCGTCGCTCGTGGAGTTCGCGGGCGGAATCGTCTCCTTCGCGAGGTCCTCCGGGCGCGCCGATTTCTTCTCGATTACTCGCTCCACGAACTCCTTTCGCGTTTCCGCGTCCGCGATTTTTTCCTGGCTCGCGGTTTTTGAGTACATCTCGTCCGCGGTCGGAGGCTCGTGTCTTGTTTCCTCTCGAGATTCCTGAAAATATTTGCATCACTTTATCGTCAAGTCATTCAAATTTTTGTTAGATGTTTAATCAAATTTCAAGGGAGGAAATTGTTAATAAAAATGAATAAATAGGAGCTAAAGAAATGGCAAAACCCGTTGAGCGTGTTTTAAGTGCTTAAAAAAGTTGCGTCGCCTCTTTTAACTCGTATTTAACTCAATTGCGACTGATCAGGAATATTTAATAAAATAGTTAATAAATATGAATATATTCAGGTAAACAAAATTGTAAAACCCGTTGAGCTTTTTCGAGATGTTAAAAAATTGGGTTGCCTCTTTTAACAGGTATTTAACTCAATTACTTCTGATTAGGAATATTAAAAAAATTATTAATAAAAGAGAATAGATTTAGGTAAAAAAATGGCAAAACCCATTGAACTTGTTCGAGGCGATAAAAAATGGTGTTACCTCTCCATCTCGTAAATTATGTAAATTACAAATCATCAGGAATTATTTGCTCTACCTTAGTCTCGCTTTTCTCCTCCTCCTCGTAGTCGGAGAGTCCGGTGCCCCTTTGATTTCTCAGATAATTGTCCTCGACTCCCTCGTCCTGTCGCCTCGTGTTTCTCAACGACTTCTCGACGAAGTCGTCGCTCTGCTCGCCGCTCGGCCGACGATGACTCTCGTGATGACTTCGCGACTGATGACTCGCGCTTCTCGACGAGTGAGTGGGTATCAAATCCTCTGAGCGAGTCGATTCCTTTCGTGCTCTCGCGTCCGCGATTTTTTCCTGACTCGCGCTTTTCGCGTAAATTTTGTCCAAGTTCGGACGTCGGTTTCTCGTTTTCTCTCGAGACTCCTTGAAATATAATTGCACAACATTATCTTCAAATTATTGAAAATGATTAAAAAAAAATTAAATTGATTTTCCTGTTTTTATTTGTCTTTTGGATGGTTTTTTTCAGATAGTATTTAGCTGGTTTTAGGCGGTAAAAAACATTTAATTAAAAAAATACCTTTTTTACCTTCGCTTCGCTTTTTCCCCCTTTGTAATCCGAGAGTCCGGTGCCTCTTTGATTTCTCAAATAATTGTCCACAACTCCCTCGTCCTGTCGCTTCGTGTTCCTCAAGGATTTTTCCACGTAGTCCTCAGTCTGTTGGCCGCTCGATGGGCGATGATTTTCGTGATGGCTTCGGGACTGACGCGGGTCTTGATTAATTTTCGGAGCGTCCTCGTGGTGAATCGCAAAGAAAGCTGCGTCCAGGTCGTAAGGATCGTCGTCGATGAAAATCCTCTCCTCGTCCGGACCGAAACTATCGTCGGGAATGACTGTCTCACCGCCAAAGATTTTGAAGTCGCCCTCGTGATCCTCGTACTTGACGTCGTTCTTCGCATGATCCTCGGCGCGATGGATCCTCGGCGAATTTTTTCCCACGTCATCGAGAAGCATCGGCGGGGCCATCCGGTGTCCGCTGCCGGAATTCGCGTCACCCTGGAACGGCCAGTAAGCCTGGCACGCGGCACAAATATGATTTTTGTTATTCATTCACAATGAATTTGCCATTTGCATTTTTGCATCGTCGGGTTGAACGAGAGAGAAAATGGAGTTAAAAATAAAAATGGAGGTAAAAATAGTTTACTGTAAAAATAATTTTTGACTGTAACAAAATCTACTGTAAAATCTTTTTTTTTACTGTAACAAGAATTTGCTTGAAAAAGAATTTACTGTTAAAAGAATTTACTTTAAAAAGAATTTACTGTAAAAATAATGTTTGACCGTAAAAAAAATGTTTATCTGTAAACAAAAATGTACTGTAAAAATAATGTTTTACCGTAAACAATAATGTATTGTAAAAATAACTTTTGACTGTAACAAAAATGTACTGTAAACAAAAATGTGCTGTAAAAATAATTGTTGACTGTAAAAAAAATGTTAACAGGGTTAATTCACTGAGGGCAAAACGAATTAAACGAATTTGAAGCCGTGTAACGCGAAGCCCGCATTAAAACGTTAAACGAGGCCGGCACAATTATAAATCGCAATTAGAAACTATCCAAAATCGTCCGATTACAAATAGCGTCTCCCGCCCGAGCGCCATCGCATCGCGGAATAAAACGGATACCCCGGCAACGCGTTAATTATAGCTGAAACGAATATTGCATTGTAAATTGGGGATGAACAACGCTCGTGACGTTGCAACGTGGATGTTTCAGAAATTTCTCACGCTACTGACACAAGTCGCGCGCGGATTATTAGAAACGTGAATTAATTAGACACGGGTGTAATAATAACGCGCGGGTCGTAGGCGAATTATTACCGCGAGTTTTGAGGGCGTATTGAAGGGCGCTTTAATGATGAGATCGCGAGGCTCCCGCACGCGATTCTTAGCTGCGGCGAGCGTGTCTCGTGTTTCATTCAACATCGCCCGCAAATTAATTATGCAAACGCGCCGCGCGTTTCAGCGTTGCAAGAATATTTTACGAAAAAGTGGCTCAAGGCCGGGAAAAACAGAAGTAGGTTTTTTTTTATTCTAAATAAAAAAAAATTATTGGTCTTGATACTGCGAAGCGATTTGTCGGTCCAGTCCCGATACGAGCGGCGGCTCACCTTCAAACTCGAGATAAGCTGACTCAAGTGCGGCTTGAGTTGCGAGGCGGACGAGGAGATCGACTCGACGGACTCTTGGTAGCCGGGCTTGAGGCACGAATTATCGATAATCCCAACGAAATCCATCACCAGACGAAAGTTAGATCCGAGCGAGTTAGAGACGGGGAAGAGACAAGCAAAATTCGTGTGTTAGTTGGAAAAACACTTACGACTGGCAGGGAAAGATTAGTTGCATGCACAGAATTTTACAGTTAGTCTATTATTTTTATTTCATAGGTGTCGATACTATCGATCCTCAGTTTTGTTGTATTCAATTAATCAGATTGGTGATTTTTCTAATTAAAAATACCACAGGTATTTTTGTTAAAATGTTTGACACAAATATTTTAATTAAAGTAGGTGGTGAAGTCAGGCTAAACGGCGGATTCTATAAGAGAATTTTGAACACTTTTCAGTGTTATAAAATTTTTTAAAATATGCATATGGAAGGTGCTGCAAAGATTGATTTTGCAGAACGATAACATTAAAATGTTATTAACTTATGAATGAAATAATTAATTGTTCAACAAATTACCTGGCAACCAAACTTAAATAAAATTAAATTTATTCATTAATTTTTCTGAATATGTATGAATTTCTTTAGAATTTTGTCTAATTTTTTAAAAATAGGTTTTTTTTTACGTAATTCGTTTAAAATCTCATATTTATCCTGTACCATTTTAAGACAAAATGAAGAGTGAAAACGGCGACTTCAAAAAAGTTAGACAAAATTCTGAAAAAAATGTATACGTATTGAAAAAATTAATGAATCAATTTCATTTATAAAAAATGTTTAGTTAAAATTGTGTTTGAAATTTTCTTAGAAATGTTCTTAGAATCTCACGTTTAGCCTCCACCAAGACGACAACCTTAAGACGATGTGAAACATGTACGAAAGCGAAGGGTAAAGGAGGAGAGGGAGAAATAGAGACGGAGCGACTCGCGCTGACGGAGCGAGGAATCAATGGAGCGACGAAGGTTTCGAATGGCTCGTTCTATATTAATGGTAGATCAGAGATGCAGAAGAAAAATTCAATTATCAAAACTTCACATCGATTTCCCGTCAATTTGCCGATTCAGCCGCGCGATCGGCCGTTTCTCATTCAGCGAATGTTTTATGTAGCCCTCGCTCCCCCCGCCGAACGCGCTCGCCATCTATTCAGTTATCGGCGCTATAAATCATTCACCGATATTCGATTCGATCCCGAGAATCGCGCGTCGAGCGTCGAAAAAGCGTAATTACCTGATTGAGAGACGTCACGGTGTACTCGCCGTGCGCCATCGACGAGTCCGGGGGTAGCGAGCTCGGTCGCGGCTTCTTTTTTCGCGGCTTTTTCGTTGGCTTTCCAGACGCCGGAACTTCGGGACGAGCCTCGTGGCTCAGGTCGTCGTTGCCGAAGGTGAAGCTGCCTTGATATCCTGGAGCTGTGAAAAAAAAAAAAAAAAAAAAAAAACATGCAGCGTGAAAAATTCGTCATGGCTTTTTTCTGCAGGAAATACTTGAATTTTTCTGCAGGAAACACTTCATTATTTTTCTGCAGGAAACAGTTCATTATTTTTCTGCAAGAAACACTTCATTATTTTTCTGCAGGAAACACTTTATTTTTTTCTGTACAAAACACTTGATTTTGTTTGCAAGAAATACTTGATTTTTTTCTACAGGAAACACTTGATTTTTTCCTGCAGGTAACACCTGACTTTTTTCTACAGGGAACAATTAATTTTTGTGCCGGAAACACTTGATTTCTCCTGCTAGAAACATTTAATGTTTTTCTGCAGAAAATACTTGATCTTTTTTGCAGAAAACACTTGATTTTTTGTTATTAATCCAATTTAATTTTGTTACTATCCAAAAATATATGCAAAGATCGATTTGCCACTGGACGTCGAAGCAAACACACAAAAAATAAAAAAAAATGCTTATAAGAAGACGTGGAAAATTAGACGCATGAAATGTATTCCCACCGGCCCGATCGATCTGAAGATTTTCGCCGGATTTCGCCTGGGCCGAGTCGAGATTGGAGTTCTGACGATGATGGACGGTATTGCCGGATCGCAGTATCTCCTCGCTGCTCATCTGCTCCCTCGGCCGACCGTTCACGATCAGACGGATGTTCGCGTGCGCCTGGCCGGCTGAAAATTAATATAGCTCCGTATTCCCAATCCAGGACTCTTAATTGCTTTCGCGCTATTTTTTTTAAATATCCTTTTTATTGTTACCGATGCAGGCGTAAATCCCATCATCAGAGTGCGTGATGTCGACTATTCTCAGAGCTCCCTTTTTGCTGATTTTGTACTTTCGCGATTTCTGCAGCTGCTCATTGTTCTTGGTCCACTCGATTTGGTTTCTGGAATTTTTTTCGTCACGATTAATGCATTTTTTGTGGTAGATAAAAAATTATTGGGACTGCACGAGAAATTATTATTTTTTTTGCACCTCTTGAATTTCTTGACCGGACAGCGAATCTTGACGACTCCAGTGCCGGGAAAGACAGTCGCGGTTCCGCCGATCTTGAGATCCACCTTCTGCCCGAGATCCCGCTGAACGAAGGTCGTGTTGACGCTCTGAATCGTCGGCTGAGCCCCCGGACTCATCTCGTGGCAGGGCCGCGTGTTGCACGGTTTCTCGGTCTGCGGTTTGCTGCCCGGACAGTCGCGGTCCGACCGATATTGCTTGTGACCCTGAGCCATCACTTGTTCGCAAACGACTTTCCGCCTTTTCACGCCGCCGCCGCAGCTCTTCGAGCACTGCGAAAAATTGTCGTTCGATTGTCACAAAATCTCAGTAAAAAATGCCAACAATAAATATAGCAGTGCATTTTTTTAGATACTAAATATGAATTTTTAAGAATTTTCTAGACAATTCTTAAACATTTTATAGTCTCAAATTATTGGGTGGGGGTCAAAATAGGTAATGACCAAAATAGTAAATGGCTAAAATAGCAAATTTTAAAATAATGAATGATCTGAATATACAGTGGCCATCGTTATGAAATTTGCTATTCCAGCCGTTCGCTATTTCGATCATTCTGTATTTTGACCGACATCTTTATTAAAACGGAATCAAAATAGCGAATGGCTAAAATTACGAATTTCATAATAATGGACATTCTAGATTTAGACCGTTTATTATTTTGAATTTTGCTATTTTAGCCATTCGCTATTTTGGTCACTAGCTATTTTGACTCCCACCCTTTATGAAAAAATGCAACTCAGGAATCACAACTCGAAGGCCATAATGGACTTTGAATTTGCAGTATAGCTGTTCATTTTTTTCTTTAAACTAGATCTTAATATCAATTTTTGAGACAGACATTTCAAGGTATTATTTCAGTTTACTCGTCTCCATTTCTTTACTTATTAAAAAATAAAAAGCAACTCCGAAATCATAACTCAAAGGGGAAAATGGACTTTGAGTTTGCGGTGGGCGCATTGAAGTACACTGGGTACTTTGCGGGAGTTCGGTTGCGCGGCAGGCACAGGTCGCGGCTTACCTTGCTCCATTCGCTGGGTTCCCACTTGACAGGGCAGTCCCAAACGTTGCAGTGCTGCCTGTCGACGGGCGGCGGTGATTTGCACATGTGGTTCGGCAAGGATATGGTGCCGTCTGGTCCCCTCGCAACCTCGTGTATGCACGTGACGTCTCGCGTTTGTATACCGATGCCACAGGGACTCTCGCACTCCGAGAAGTCACTGTAGTTCCACCTGAAAGCGTCCATCAGACGTGCTATCTCGTGTACACGTAGCAGTTGGAGAACACAGAGTCGACCTACATGCATCCATTTTCCCGTGTGTAGGGCGTAAGCGCGTTTCATCCACTCAAACCCTTCGTACCCCCCTTCCCCCCTTCTCGTCATTCTTTTCGGTCGCCACCCTTTGTGCTACCCTTTCGCGCCCTCCCAACGTCCCCCCGCGCGTTTCACGACGTTCCGTGCGCTGACTTTTCAAGTGCGAGTTGCACTTTGAGAACCTTCGCGCTTTGGCAGCCGAGAAATTTTTAGCGAACCAGAAACGCAACCCGCGTGGAAAGGAAAAAAAAGAACCTTTTTTCCCCGTGATGTCATCATGAACGTTTACTTTGCGGAAAATTGGCTGAAGTTTCGGGGAATTAGGGAGGCATGAGAGAAGCCAAAGTGCACTTCGAGTGACGAAATGAAATTGCTACTACAGTTTGGTAAGGCGTTTTACTTTTTTGAAACGTTTTGGATTATCTAATTCGTTGCTCTAATCGCTGAATTTGTGTTTTCAGTCAATCATGTTTTTCATTTGTGTTTCAATTATCTTCCGAATGATAAAAGCATTTTTTCTTTATACCAATTTTCAGTCATTCCTGTTTAAAAATTTTTTTTTCACTCATTTTTCCCAACGAAAAAAAGCATTTTTTTTAAACCAATTTTCAGGTTCATCTGGGTAAAAAAAAGAATCTTCTTTTTAAACCATTTTTTCCACGGAGTCATCAAGAACTTTAGGGAATTTTCGAGGCATGAGAAATGCCAAAATGCGCTCCAAGCGAACATATAAAATTGCTACTCCAGTTTGATGCGTCATTATGCTTTTTTATATCGTTTTGCTTGCTCCGATTGGGATTTATATTTCACTCATTCTTCGTATTAAAAAAAGCATATTTTTTCACACGGTTTTCAGGCTCACCTAGGAGGACAGGGATGATCGTTGCAGGTCCTGATCCTCAGCTCCGGCTTCGTTTCCTTCGTGCACAGCAGCGGCATCACGACTTTCCCGTCGTCGTCGCGCACGCAGTTTATTATGAGATCCTGGACACCTGGAATCATTAGCGGCGAACGCAGTTAGCGTGTATCGCAGTCGGGGAAGGACGAGGACGTTCGATAATATCGGTAATTAGTGCGTGACACACGGGGTCATCGGACCGGCGAGACGGTCAGCGCGGAATGCGACGAGGCCCTCGTCGCGCGCTATGTTGCATCTGTCTCCATGAAACGGCGACGATAAGCATGATAATTATCGAGGCATCGCGCGTATATAGCGCGCGTGGCACTAATGATGATCAATTTTCCGGGCAAACGCCTCGAGCGATGCACCAGACGTTCGCCGCAGTCGTTTCTGCCGCCTCGCTTAGCGACGATATTGAGAATTATTCGCCCTTTCGTTTACCGCGTCTCGACACGCACAAATCACCGTAATTACGTTCTCACAGTTTTGCCTAATTTCATTTAAGTTTTGCCAGAGTTTTGCTAATTCCGACTGCAGCATCGTGAAATTCGTTGTGCTGCAATTGAAGCTGTGGAGACGGTAAACAATTCTCGACAAGAAATTTAAAAAATCCAGAATATCTTTACAACAAGATTTCAGGCAGGGTTATAAATCCCTAAATCTTTTACAAATAAAGTTGGTGGTATGGTCAGTTTTGTAATTATTAATTAATAATAATAACGTGGAGTCATTTTAATATAATGTGTACATCTTTTAATGCCCGCAAAGAATTTTTATTCTCAGTAAAATGTCACGGTAATTTCTTTGAAAAAATGGAGACATGCGGTTCATGCGTTACGAAAGGAATGGAGGACCCGTGAAATGAAAGTAAATGAACGTAAATAAAGAAAATGAAGTATTGATGCTGCTGCAACAAAACAAACATTTATTTCTTGAACTAATAGGGAATTTACAACTCTGATTTCAGTTGTGCGTAACCCGTGTATTTGTCGAGGTAAATTAAAGGAGATGAGATGCACTCCAGGCTCTCGATTAAATTTCTTCGTTTCTACCTCAACGTGCCTAAAGCTCCTGGCTTCATTACGTCAACATTGAAAGCCCATCGACTCGACATGCACTGTGCGTCGGCTTTAATGCTCGTACTTGAATTTAATCATTTTCAAATTTCGGTCGTTTCCCTCACGCGCAACGAAAATACAAACAATTGCCCATCACTGATCTTTCGCAATTTTTTAATTAATAACGCAGCAATAAAAAAATAAAAAAAATCACTGGAAATATCAGCTCTCAGGATGAACGTAACTCAACCGAAACTGGCATCGAAACTCAGAAACAATATCGAGGTAACGCGAAATAAAAAAAAGAAAAATATTGAGCTCACTTTCGCCGGAAAAAAAATCCCTAAAAACAATTTCCAACTGGGTGAAAAAAATGGCCCGTTACTGATCTTTCGCAATTTTTAATTAACTACGCAGCAATCAAAGCAAACATCGAGGTAACGCGAAATAAAAACAATGTATTATTGAGCTCATTTCCGCCGGAAAAATGCCCTGAAAACAATTCGCAACTGGGTGAAAAAAATTGCCCATTACTGATCTTTCGCAATTTTTAATTAACTACGCAGCAATCGAAGCAAACATCGAGGTAACGCGAAATAAAAAATGTATATATTGAGCTCATTTTCGCCAGAAAAAATGACCTAAAAACAATTCACAACTAGGTGAAAAAAATGCCCATTTCGCAATTTTTAATTAACTACGCGATAAAAAAAGCTGAGCTCATTTTCGTAAAAAAAAGCCCTAAAATCAAGTGGATAAAAAAAGATATTTACCACCAAGACACGTAGCGGTGCAGGGCGTGTAGCCAGCCTCTTTCCAGGAATAGGTGGTTTGCACCGAGCTGCCCGGCGCGACTTTGACGCTGCCCTCGTAGCCGCTGTGGCCGGTGCCCGAGGACGAACTGTACGAGTCCATAAGGTTCGACTCCTCGTAGCCGCTGTCGCCGACCGTGTCTATCCTGTAGGATACGCTGTTGTCGAGCGGGGCGCATGGCTCCATCGTGCACTTCTCCGTCTCCACGGGTTTCGGCCCGGCGCACTGCTTGTCCGGCAGTATTGCGATCGTCCGGCTGAACTCCAGGAAAATCTTGCAGTGGACCTCGCGGTGCCGGATTCCCTCGCCGCAGATCACGCTGCAGTTCGACCACTCCTCGGCGATGAAACTGCGAAATATTTAAGCCGATGAAACTCAGCGCACGATTTGTGCAACGAAATTCAGTCGTTCTGACTTTTGCGATTTGTAAGAACGAGCAAGACCTTTTTTTAGATAGTTGACTCGGCACGGATGAACCAAACGTGGGATTCGAGGATTTCGGACATTTTTCAGTGATATTTAAATCAGATAAAAATTAGGCTTATGGAATATGCCGCAAAGATTGATTTTGCGTCATAATAATATAAAAATGTTATTAACGAATTAATGAAAAAATCACCTGGCAACTCAACTTTTTTTTGTAATGAAAAGGATTCATTAATTTTTCTGTATGCGTACGAATTTTTTTCAGAATTTTGTTTAATTTTTTTTAACTGAGATTTTCACTCTTCATTTCGGCGAAAAAACGGAATTAAAAAAAATAGAAAATTCTGAAAAAATTCATGCGTATTTAGAAAAATTAAGGAATCATTTTCATTTAAGCAAAGTTGGGTTGCCGGGTGGTTTGTTGAACAATGGATTTTTTTCATTGATTTCTTGATAACATTTTGATATTATTATCATGCAACATCAATTTTTGCAGTACCTTCTATATGCCTAATATTTTTCAGATTTTTATATCATTGAGTAGTGTTCGAAATTCTCTTAACCACGTTCAGCCAATCCGTACCGACACGACCACCTTATTTTTTTTAACGTTGCAATCCTAAAAAGCAATTGGTAATAACATTGATTCAGATTTCCGCCAGCATCGCACATCGAGCGCTCCGAGCGAGTTTGGAAATCATCGCGTTGCAAAGTAACGTGTCGACTCACCAAAACGCATGCGGAGACCTAAGGATTCCGCGTTTCGGGTGCTCTCGGGTAAAACCATGTATAATTGTGCAGAAAACTCGTGAGCGAAAAGATAGAGTAAACAGTCGAAAGGGCCAGAAGAGTGGAGTGAATACGAGGACGATAAATACACAGCGGAGAATGTACACGCTTCTCGTTCGTATCTCCCCCGAGTGTCTCGACTCCGTCGTAAATTCGTAAAATCCTCGGGAAATGACTTTCAGCAAACGCTCAATTATTTAGTCGCTCCTATCCGCCCCGCCATTGACTTTTTCCGACGCGACGATTTATTTCCAAACTCGGCGACAAATTGCTATGTTACGTCAAGGCAGTTTCACCATTTCCAAGTCTACCAATCATTTTTTATGGAACTTTTCCTCGAGGCAAAAAAAAAAAGAAAATGACAAAAATTAATTATTCTTCCGAAGATTAAACAGAAAAAAATAAATTAAGAACACTTTGGTAGGTGAAGACTATAAGAATTTAACGAATTCACGTCGGAGATCAGACACTTTCCTTGTCGATGGATACGAAGAGGTGCAAAAAAAAATAGAAAAAGTATAGAATAAGAGAGCGAAGAATATTTGAGTAGAGAAGAAATATTGAAATGGAAGATAGAGAGAGAGAGAGAGACAGTAATAGGATACCTCAGGTACAACCAGCCACAGGCAAAGTACTTCGTGTATCTGTCGACACAGACCAATTGACGTTCAATAAAATACACAGACATATAGCAAATACTTTGGGACGTCCGGGGGGAATGGAAGGGAAGCATTACACACAGATAGTCCCGGGGGGAACGTGAATAAAGTAAAGCGGTGACTGTAGAATCGTCATCGTGTAGACTCTCGGTAGTCAAAGAACTCGAGGATTAATTGTACCGAAAAAAAAGAAGATTTATGGTTGATCTTTACTCACGTGGATTCCGAGGGCACTTTTTGATCGATCAGTTTCTCCGGCATCGGTGGCGCTGGATACGGCTGCATCAGCGGCTGCGTCATCTCTCCCGAATCTGAATAATTTATCAGAACTTTTATAGTAAAGAGGCTACGATAATCATTCATTTTTATATGTTTAGTATAAACTATTTTATATCTCATTATTTTATATTTTTAGTTTATATATTTAGAAGGTAAAAACAAAACATAAAAATGTCAAAAACATTTTTTAAAAGATAAGAAATGAATGATAATGAATGATAAAGATAAAAAGATATAAAAACGTCAAAGACATTTTTATAACAACAAACATATAAAACATATTAAAATGTCAAAAACATTCAATATATGTTTTCATGTTAAAAATTTGTTTTCAGTAATAGTAATCATTATTTATTAACAATTGTACGTAACAAATTTTTTCTGTTCTCTGCAAATTATAATTTCCAATTGTCTATATTGTACATTGCCACTGGGCCATCGATCGCGAACCTTCAGCCTTAATTTTTTTATTTTGTTTAAATTTCATAACTTACACGTGACGCACGGCACGTTGGTCTTGCACTCCTGTCTGTCGCGCGGCCGTTCGGACGCGTCACAATCGGATGACAGTCGACCGTCAGCTTCTCGACATTCTATCGATCTCGTTCTCACCCCATTACCACAGCTCACGGAGCACTTAAAAAAGAGAAACACAAAAATTATTACCAGAAATTCTAATAAATATTTGTTTTTTAATTCCAGTACTATTTATTAAAATAAATGGACAATAAAAATTCAATTGTAACAAATTCTCATGATTATTTTAAGTTTTATATTGCAAGAATCTTAATTAATAAAATTTGACAGAAAAAATACAATTTTAAGAAATATATTTTAATATTGCCGTTACATTTATTACAAAATCGACAACAAAAGTTCAATTTTCACAAATTCTCGTATTTCTTTTAATTTCCATATTTCAGTAACTATAATGCAAATTTGACGATAAAATCTCAATTTCAACAAACGAGATTAAATTTTACGACAAAAAAATACGTTAATTCTACATCACAGGTGTCCATAAAATCCGCTCCCTTTAAGCCCAAAAACTCCACCCATTTTATCCCTTGAGCAGAAATTGTATTTTCTCAATCCACTCATTCCCTCGCCCCCCACTCCCCATCCGCCCAGCGCCAACATATTTCCACCCTCGCCCAGGTCAAGTGTCTTCCAAAGACCCAGAGAGAGGAAAAGCCCACAGTCTGCGCCGCGAAGCTCGAAAGGAGATCGCGTCTCCGCAGTGTCTTCTCGTTCTATAACCCGTCGCGCGCGCGAGGACGGTAAAAGGGTGAAGCGAGGTGACGTAATGGAGAAAATGGAAAAGCTCGTGGCGAGGGCGCGGAGCGTCTGCTACTCACGGCCGGAGGGCCCGCGGGCCACGTGCGTGCGAACACTCCGGGTGAGTCGCGAGGTTTTCTTCGCCATCAGCAGCCGCGACGACGACGGCAGAGTGTTTTAAGGAGGCCGAGAGGGCGAGGGCAGCTTTCAACCGGATATTTGCTCGGCAGCTGAGGGGGGACGAAAACCCCCCTTTGGCCCCCCATCCATCCACTTTTCCCTTTCGCCCTACAATGGAGCGAAATCTATCAATTCCTGTCTTCCACGCTCATTCAGAGAAGGCCCAGAGACGAAATCATTACCGTGAGCTGCGCGGAAAGCAGCTCGTCTGACTATCCGCTTGGCCAGACCACTGACGCCGGAAAAGCACTCTGTAACGTTGCGAGCGCGGCGCGTTACGAGCAGAGGCGACGGAGGAGAGCCGAGCGTGCCGTAAATCATAAGCTCGTGAGTCGAGCGAAAAGCTTGAGAGATTCGCACAAAGAGGCTTCCTCCGCGAATATAATAAAAGCGATGCTGATGATGAAGACGTTCGAACCTGCGGGCGGAATATACCCTTGTGCTTTTCAGGCTTCCTTCACCGCGAGCGAGCTCTCTGCGAGCGATCCCCATGATGGGCCGTATTTTCTATACACGGCTTCCGTGTGTTTTTATTTTTCGTCTTTTTTTCGATGCGTCTGGCCATTTGCTTTGAGGAACGATGAGGACCATTAGGACGTTGCGTAAAATCGTGGCCGTGGGGAATACGGAGGATCGGAGAGTTTTGGAAATTCTGGGAAGAGAATTTGTGCAATTTTTTTCAAAGGGTCTGGAACAGTTTTTTTTTGCTTCGTTTTGTTTATTCAAGAGACACGGGATTCTTAGCGGTCGTTGATTCAATATCGGGAAATTAAAAATTAGCTCGTTAATACAGATAAATTGCTTTAATAATTTGCTTTAGCAAATCTGCGCTTCCATAAAGCAGATTCTTCTCTGCTTTAAATTAATTATTAATTAATTACAATTAAATCATCAATTGCAATTAAGTCATTAATTACAATTAAATCATTACTTAAAATTAATTAATTAATTAAATAATTAAGGCCGCCACTTATTGCTGCCTCGTGGATTCACTCATTAGGCCTTTGCGAAAATTCGTGGCTGTGGGGAAGGCCAGTGGTTGCAAAATTTTAGACATTCCTTGAAAAAAATGTGTGATATTGTCTTCAAAGTGCCTACATTTTTTTTGCTCCAATTTATCCACTCAAGGTATATGAAATTCTCGTTCCTCGTCTCTTTCGCACCGAGAAATAACAAATTATCTCGTTTTATTATACATAAATCGGAACCAAATTCGCTAAACGTTTATCGATTGGTCGGCATAATTTCTGTCTCGTGGATTCACTCATTACGTCTTTGCGAAAATTCGTGGCCATGGGGAAGATCGGTGATTGCAAAATTTTAGACATTCCTTGAAAAAAATGTGTGATATTGTCTTCAAAGTGCCTACATTTTTTTGCTCCAATATATCCACTCAAGGTATATGAAATCCTCGTTCCTCGTCTCTTTCGCACCGAGAAATAACAAATTATCTCGTTTTATTATACATAAATCGGAACCAAATTCGCTAAACGTTTATCGATTGGTCGGCATAATTTCTGTCTCGTGGATTCACTCATTACGTCTTTGCGAAAATTCGTGGCCATGGGGAAGATCGGTGATTGCAGAATTTGAGATGTTCCTTGAAAAAAAATGTGTGAAATTGTCTTCAAAGAGCCGGCATTTTATTTTCCTCCAATTTATCCACTGAAGGTACACGAAATCCTCGTTCCTCGTCTCTTTCGCACCGACAAATAATAAATTATCTCCTTTTATTATACATAAATCGCAACCAAATTCGCTAAACGTTTATCGATTGGCCGGAATAATTTCTGCCTCGGGAATTCGCCGATATCGGAATTATCGAGCGAGACAAGTGAGGGCAGCTCGGCTCATCGTTTCGCCGCGCCGGAAGCCCCGAGGTCATCCCGCGTTTCAGGCACATTCAATTCGATTATAGAAAACGAAAACACGTCGTCGATTGGACAAACGTCCAAACACGGTGGTGCTCGTCAATAATTGACGAAATTCGCGAATTCACGGATGTCTGCGGCGACGCCGGAAGTTGATTTAAATACTTTGCGGAATCTCGAGAAACGCGGACGGCTTTAATGGCTTCTCTGGCCTCGATTTTCCCCGCAGCGTTTTTTTTTCGTCCGGGATTCCCCGGCCCGTCTGGAGCCCGCGGGGTGAATCCCGGTAATAAGAAGATATATCCGAGCGATGCGATCGCATATAATGGTGTCTCATGAATAATACATTCGCAGACGCCTCTCGTCTCCTCGCGCCGATTTTTCTCGCTGGTGCAACGAGGAAAGGCGAAGAAAAGCCGAGGAAAATATCGGCGGAGGGCGGGAGGAGCGAAAAAACGTTGCAACCGAGACGATAGCTGGATGCAGACTCCGTTCTAGACTCCAGTTTGGCCCACGGCGAACGCGTGGATCGTGCGTTTCGTCGCGACGATAAACCGTCCTGCACTCGACGTCAAACGCGCCCGGATTATCGCGCGAAGCTGGATGTCATCATAGCAGAGGCCGCGAGCTCCTCGCGATGAAGAAGACGAAGACGAAGACGCGGGGAAAACGCGACACTCTCGGCCACACCGTCGCGGTTTTTACGACCGCGCAAAGTTTTTCCACTCGACGCGCGCGCGATCGTAAGAATTTTTCGCAGACGGAAGGCAGTCGACCGTGGATGATTTTTTGTTTCAGTTTCGCTGGGTTTTTCGCTTCGCAAGCATTTTTTTCGGTTCTGTCGTTCGGTCGTCGAGAAGCTCCGAAGAAAGTGTGAGGATTCGTGTCGGAGTTGTAAATCCCTTGATTTTTTAGAAACAAAGTTGATTGTACAATTGGTTTTAATTTTAAATAGTAGCATAGAGTGATTATAATACAATTTGTAGATTTTTTTATGGTTGCGAAAAATATTTTTTCTCGATAAAATTGCGTGGTGAATTTTTTGAAAATATGTAGAAATGCGTTTGATACATTACGAAAGTAGTGGAAGACCGTTTTGATTTTTTTCACAATTGCTCACAACTTTTTTTTTTTTTTTAAGAAGTATCAACGCAGCTATTTAAAAGTTCAAACATCATTTTATTATCGCTGCAAGTAATTACTACTTTATTTTGATTGAAAATGAGTTATATATGCAGCTATTCAAAAGATCGCACATCATTTCATAATCGCTACAGGTTATTATTATTAAATCATACCTGTAAAATAAACCGTCCATTTATTTCTTAAACTAATGAGGATTTACAACTTCGCTTCCTCCGGAGACTCGTCAAAGTCAGTCGACCGTGTCTGATTTTTCCGTCGCCCTAAATTCGCCGCTTGAAAAGTATTCTTTTTTCAGTCCTAATATCGGAAATTCTGGTTCTCGAAAATCCGCGAAGAAATGACGAAGATTCGCGTCCAACATTTTACGTTCGGTGGAAAATTAGATGCAGCGAATTATTCGCGAGTTTTATGCCCTGCAGATAATGTTAGAACTCAGGCAATGCGATAAATTCCGCGAGTAAATATAGAAACACTATTTTATTTCGCTGTTGCGAAAAATATTCAGAGATTTGATCGTCAATCTCGCTATTTCCATCCGTTATCAGAGCTGAGTGTCAGAGAGGGATCTAATTTTTCGACTTACAATCGCGCAAAGAGTTTCGCCGCTTATTTAGAATATCCGCGCTCCCCGGTTTCGTGAGACTCCGGATTACGTTTATAAATTTCGTTGCGCGCTCGCTGTGAGCTTCGACCCTTCCCGCCTCACCCTTCGGTCCTCCCCCCCCGCCCCCCTTGGCATGTATTTCTCATTGCAGCGGCGCTTTTAGTGGCACGAGATTCGTGGCAGGTCATGCGAAATTCGCGTATTCGTGAATCTGAGAATTTCCGCGCGGATCGCTCCGTCGTATTGTTGAGGCACGTCGACCGGGGAGCTTTTGCCGCGACAGCGCGGCGCCGTTTGCTACTTGCCCCGTCCGATCTTGACTCGCGCTACCCACTTATTTTGCCCCGCGGATCTATAGCGTCCCGGTCGACACGACGCTTTTTTTCGGCCACTTTGACGCATCGCTCCGAGAGTGGACAAGTCGTCAAATTATTTACGAGCTCTTGGGAATCCTCATACATTTCTCCGGAATTATTCTTGCAATGGTTTTTCTCAAAAGTACGGAGAGAATTTGTCAACGAACGTCGCTCTGAATTTTTTGCACAAAAATACTTCAGTTAAAATCAATTTGCCGATTCTCATATACTTTTTGTGAATTGTTTTTTAAATGTTTTGTCCAAAAGTATCGAGTGATTTTATTGATAAACAAGTGTTTTAATTTTATCCCAAAAAAATATCTGCTTTAAAATCCATTTGCCGATTCTCACACATTTTTTGTGAATTGTTTTTTAAATGTTTTGTCCAAAAGTATCGAGTGATTTTATCGATAAACAAGTGTTTTAATTTTATCCCAAAAAATATCTGATTTAAAATCAATTTGCCGATTCTCATACATTTTTTGTGAATTGTTTTTTAAAGGTTTTGTCCAAAAGTACCGATTGAATTTATCAAACCAACAAATGTCCTGAATTCTGTTTTTTCAAAAATATCTGATTTAAAATTAATTTGCCGATCCTCATACATTTTTCGTGAATTATTTTTGAAATGTTTCGCACAAAGGTATCTAGTGAATTTATCAACCAACAAATGTTCTAAATTTTTTTCCCCAAAAATCCTGAGTTTCATTAAAATTAATTTGGCGATTGAAGACAAGATTGAAGAAAAGGTTTTCGAAAATCCCAACACGGGCAAAGCACCGCTTTTCGCTTTAGGATCCTCGAGCCAAACATAATTCCCCCCCCCGCGACCGGGACCAAAATCCCATTGCTACACGGGACAATCGCGTTGCATTCCCCACTCGACGGCGAAAAACCCAATTTCGCTGCAAGCTGTTCACTCACGAAAATGAGACTTTATTCATTTCCCGAACAGAGGGACCAACGGCGTTTGCTCTCTCAGCCCGGCGACGTTCTTAAATACAAGCGCGCGGGGTCTTTCAACCCGTCGGGAAGTAAATTTGTCGAATAAATTCTCCTCGCGAAGCTCGTCGATGGGTGGGAAGAAAAAAACGCGAATTCATCGCCTCGGTCGCGCACCGAAGACGTTTTCGGACGGCAGTAACATTCAGGTCCCCCTTTTCTTCGTCGCAAGATCTCGCGGAGCACTTTTCCCCGGCCTCGCAGTTTCCACCGTGGTCGCCGTGAGTCGCGTTTTCTCCTCGCGGGGGCTGCGAAACTGCGCCAAGAGGGCCCGAGTGAGGCGAGAGAGAGAGAGAGAGGCGAGTTATTTGACGACAAAATTGTCCTGTTTGATGTAGGTGGCTGATGCAGACCCGCTCGCCCTTTCCCTCGCTTACGCCCGCACACTAAGTTGAGCTCTTTCCTTCTTTTTTCCTCCTTTCGCTTCTTTCCTCCCTTCGCCTCTTTTTTTCTCCTTCTCGTTGCTTCTTTCATCTTTTCCTCTCTTTTTTCCTCTATACCCCTCTTTCACTTTTTTGTCCTCCTTTTTACTTCACTCCGTCCTTCCTCTCTTGTCTTTCCTCCTCTTTGCTTCTTTTCTCCCTTTCTCTCTTTTTTTCTCCTTCTCTTCGCTTCATTCGTCTCTTCCTCTCGTTTTCTCTCTTTCTTCTCTTCCCCTGTTTTTTCTCCTTCTCTTTACTTCTGTCCTCCCTTTCTCTCTTGTTCTTTCTCCTCTTTGCTTCTTTCCTCCCTACACCTCATTTTTACTCCTTCTCTTTGTTTTTTCCTCCCTTCGCGTCTTCTTTTCTCTTCCTATTTGCTTCTTTCCTCCCTAACCCTCTTTTTTTTCTCTTAATTTTTTTCCTCCCTTCGCGTCGTCTTTTCTCTTCCTCTTCGCTTTTTTCCTCCCTTCCCCTATTTTTTTCTCTTCCTCCCTTCGCATCTTCTTTTTTCCTCCTCTTCGCTTTTTTCTCCCTTCCTCTTACTTTTTTTTTCTCCTCGCTGTCCTCGCGCGTCTGGCGCCACAGCGATTCACGTGTACACGTCTCGTGCCCGTGCGCAAAGCACTACCGGTGGGTCCACGACCCGCCCGAGCACAGCCATCAACCCTCCTCGTTCGCTTCTCTTTTAAAGGGCAACCGAGCGTGGCAGCATCTCGAGAGTCTTCGCGGTTTGCATGAACATACGGAGCGCCTCTCTCTCTCTCCTCTTCCCTCCTCCTTCTCCCTGCTTCCTCAGCTCGGAGTATAAATGCACGTCGAGCACGCCAAGCCACTACGCGTGTTTTCCACGGCGCGCATCGTGCTGAATTCAAACACCTTCGAGAGAGAGAGGGAGGCCACCCGGATTGGAGGAAAATAGCGAGGGATGCGCTGGAATGGGAATCACTCTCTTTTTTTTCCTTACGCCTCCCTCGTCAGTCTTTGAACGCGACGCTTTTGCGGCATTCATGACTGTTTAGAATTTATCTCAATTCACGTATATCGGAATAAAAATAAAAATACGTGGAGTTAATTGTAATTTTTAACCCTTAACAACGAGTGGGATTTTCTATGCCAACGGAGTGGAAATGAGCGAAAATAGGTGTATTTGGTTCTGGATTTAGAATAGTGCTTCCTGATTGGCAGCAGGAGACTCCAGGAATACCAAACGCAAATTGATGAGCCGACGTTTCCGGTGCCGCGAGGCGGACTTTCGATGGTGTCGGAGTGGCCGGCGCTGCGATTCGTTTCTGAAAATATAATGCAATCAGGGGGCGATTAATTATTCAGTCTTACCTGGCTCCACTGGCTGGTCTCCCACGCGGGACAGGAAACGGCGTTGCAGCTCTCCTGGTAGCGCGGCTTGTGAATCGCGTTGCACCTGTGGTCCGGCAGCTTTGGCAGAGGAGAAGTCAATTTTAGAGTCGGAATAGAAATTCTTTTGTCTTATGTTTAGCCACTCGTGGATCTGTATTTTTAGAAACGCAACTTTTTTCGGTTGAAAAATCCATTGATTTATTAATGTATTGATGAATTTGTCAATTAATGTATTTGTGAACTAATGCATTTGTCAATTAATGAATTTGTGGATTAATGATTTTATGAGTTAATTAATTGGTATACTAATTAATTTATGAATTACTTAAATTGTGTATTAATGAAATTGTGAATTAATGAATTTATGAGTTTTATGCATTTTTTAATTAATGCATTTTTTAAATAATGAATTCATGAATTTATTAATTTATGAAGTGGTGAATTAATGAACTTATGAATTTGTGACTATCAAGTCACAAACCCATTAGGGTTTATGAATTTGTGAATTAATGAATTAATGAATTTGCGGATTAATGAAATTAATGAATTCATTAAATAATGCAATAATGAATTCATAAACTTCGTTATTTAATTTTTTGTTACAATTCCGCTGACAGGATTCGCGAGGGTTTTATTTACATTTCTCCCTGGTTTTTTCTACAATTCATCCGTTTCGTGCGTCGAGAATTGTAACGCAAGGTCGTGCACAGAGTTTTCACCGAAATGCCCGTAAATCTTGGAGCATATTCTCATGGCTCATCAAATAAAAGGAAAAGGCACTGGCAGCCGAATGGTTCGCATTTCTCTATACGATATGTAATATACCTTTCCCTTTGGACTCATACAACGTATACATATATATGTGGCTCGGTTATTTCTTATATTCGTTTCTCTTACCTTGGTGGTCTCGTTTCCGTTCTCCTCGGTGCAGAAGATCGGTCGCGTTCTAGATCCGCTGCCGCAGCTGGCGCTGCACCTACTCCATTCACCGGTAATCCACCTGGGAATATAGAAAATTCATAAAAACGACTTTCGCCGGGATTCCTTACAGGTAGGTAACGTATATACCGGATAAAAAATATATCTATATCAACCCGTTTGTACGGTGGACGAGTCTCCTCGCTTTTCCGTATTCGCGGCTGAGAAAACGCGAAGCCACCGTACTTTTTTCCTCTTTTCTCTGCGTACTGAGGGAGAGGAGTAAGAAGCGGTAGAACGAGAGATAAGAGAAGCACGCGAAATAATCTAACTATGAGAAATGCATAAATGCACAGGTCGACTTTGGCGAAAAAAAGAACCGCACGTTACACGTCTTTTGGTTCAATTTGAAAAATAATCTTGTGAATAAACATCGGAATTGAAATTTCCTCGCCCAACCCTGGAGCAGAATAAAAAACACCCTCATTTTTTTTAAGAAAAAAAAATGGGCCATTGAAATAAACTTCATTTTTCGCTTTTCCGAAATGACGTTTTTTGTCATTGAAATATTTTTATGATCCAGAACATAATGGTCAGTCCACCTTGCAGTTTAATTACGTTCGAGCAGAGTTGTAAATCCTCATTAGTTTAAGAAATATTGTTACAATACGGTTTGTTTTGTATGTGTGATTTAATAGTAGTACCCTGTGGCGATTATAAAGCGATGTGTGAACTTTTGAATAGCTGCATTGATACCTCATTTTCAATAAAACATTGAGAGCAATTACGAAATGAATGAAAAATTTATAGCGATTGTGCATCGCGATTTTGATTTACCAATTGTTTTATCGCCACTGCCGAACGCCGGGTAAACATAAATATAAAATCTCTTTCACCAGACTTCTGCCTTTCGAATAAAAAAATTAAAAAAAATGTTCAGACCATTTTGATGGATCAAAAAACAAAAAATGTGTGTCCGAATAATCAGTCAAAATACTAATTACTCGAACTCCTAAATCAATCCTAAATCGATCAAATCAACAGAGCGCGATCCTCCATTATTTTCGTAATGCGTTAACTGATACATTAATTCAAGAAAATTACCACGAAATTTGACAGAAAATAAATATTCTTCACACCCATTAAAAATGTTCACACATAAAAATAACTCCACGCTACACTCACTAATTATGAATTAATAATCCCACAGCCAATTGCCCCGACTCAACTTAGTTTCCAAAAGATTACGGGATTTACAACTCCGCGTCCAACCAGACACGGGAGGTCAACTAAATTCGGTCGGCGCGTGCGAAATTCCTCCGCAGAAATATCCGAGTGCAAACGACGATGAATATGCTCGGAGGCTAATGAACTAGACATTCGCAGCCCGCGCGGGGTTGACTCGCAAGGAATAATCAATTATTGTCGGCGAGAAGTTGAGGCGCGCCGGAATCACTGCAGCAGCGGCAGCATCACGAGGAAATCTGGTCCCGGGGACGTCGTTATGTGTGCGAAGGGGTGCAAAGGCGGTTAAACTCTCGCGCGCCTTGTTCGCCCGCTGATGGCGACGTCGGTCGAGCGCACAGCCGGCGGCGGCCGCCGGACTCGCGTGGCCCCCTCTGTCCCTCGTTCCCCCGGGTGCGACGCCCGCAACCGAATTAAACTAAATACGCGAGGGGGAGGGCGAAGCAATTAGCGCGATTTAACGGCGCCGAGCGAGGTGCCCGTTGATTTATTATTAGAGGCGCCAGCACGCGCTCGCCGGCCCCGGCAAAACTACCTTTATACCTTTATAACCGGGCAAACCGTATATCTCGCTGCTCCCCCGCTCGACGCTCTTCCGCTCTCGTGCCGCCGGATAATTTTCCGAACGTTATACGTACTGAGCGGGCCACGCGAATAATCGCGAAGAAAGGGCGATTCGAGGGTCGAGGGGCCCGCGGGTCAGCCGGCTAGAGCTTCGCAGTGCTGAACATTTCTGTCACGCTTGTCTCGCGGTTCGCTCGAGGCTGATGGCGCATTTTTTCTTTTCACTGGTGGTATTCGACGCTCGTCGACGAAAGTCTGTGGGACTTGGGTAATAATTGTTACATAAGCCTTTTCAATAATTGGATTCGATTTTTATTTTTTTGATACACCAAAGTCGTTTGATGATTTTTTTTTTTGGAAGATGAAAAAAAGAAAGTTTTTTGTTCGGCCAGAGATTTCTATTTCTCGTCGATAGAAGTCTGTGGGAAAATCTGTGTCTGAGGTAATAATTATTATCTAAGTCTTTTCAATAGTTGCTCGGACTTGGTTTGTATTTTTTTTGTGATACACTAAAGTAGTTTGAACATTTTGTTTTTTGAAAGAAGAAAAAGAAAGCTTTTCTATTCGATCAGAGATTTTCAACTCTCGTCGACGAAAGTCTGTGGGACTTGGGTAATAATTAGCCATTTCAATAATTACTCGGACTTGGTTTCTTATTGTTTGGATATACCAAGATGGCTTCATAAATTTGTTTTTTGAATAACGAAAAAGGAGGCGCGTTTTTATTCAATCAGCGATTTTGAACGCTCGTAGATGAAAATGTATGAGTTTTAGGCAATAAATAGTATTTCCAATAATTATTTGGACTTGGCTTTTTTTAATTTTTTTAGTACACCATAATGGTTTCATCATTTTTTCTTTTGGGGTCGAAAGTCAGAAGATCGGCGAAAGAAATTTTTGATCTTTTATTTATTTAGGAGTCCGAGTAAAATTAGTGTCTTGATTATTTACTCGGATACAGTCTTTTTATTTTTCTAATCTACCAAAACGGCCTAATAATTTTTTTTACTCGGAAGTCAAAAGACTTTCGATCGAGATTTTTGATTTTGGATTAACTTAGGAGGCCGAATAATTGACTAATTCCCGTACTCGGTTTTTATATTTTTCTAATCCACCAAAATGGCCTGATTTTTTTTTTGTAGTCGAAAGTCAAAAGACTGTTAATCAAGATTTTGGATTTACATTTATCCAGTGTCCGCCAAAGGCGATAAAAAATAGCGAATCAAATTCACGATGCTCAATCGCTTTAATTTTTCATCTTCGCTTTTTGAAATTGCGAAAAGCAAAAAGCTTTCGTTTGGCCAAAAGAAAAAAAAAGTGGGGAACGGCGGAGTTGGGCGGGGGAAAAAAGGGAGAAGCAGCGGGACTTTATCTCGGCTAATGGGCGTTCAAGGCGGTTGAAAGCCCCGGTGGTGCATTGGAACGAGAGGGCGCAACGCCGGGAAGCTTAGCGCGCGCGCCCGGCAGTCTGCACACCCCGACGCGAACCGTCGCGGCGTCCTCATCCGCCACCAGCTTTTTCGTCGCCCTCTCGCTCGCTCTTGGTTACACCGCTCGCGCGCAATTCCGACACACTCAGAAACACTTTGGCGTTACAGTGACGCGGAAGTATGCGAACCGGCCGCTTCACCGCTTCAGCCGGTGCCTCCCGGGCTCGCCTATACACATTTTCCACACGTGCATGCACGCCGGGCTCGGAAAATTCAGTGGCGAAACGCCGCTGGAATTTTTGCCCTCGGGGACGTCTTTTCGGTCGACGGGAACCGATCTCTCGGTCTCCGTGACGCTCGCAGCGAGAGAAAAGGAAATCGGAAGAGAGGACACGGATAAGGTGGGAAACGGGGACGGTGAAAAAAAAAAAGAAAATGAAACGGATGCGGAGCAGATTGCACACTAAAAATTCGGGCTTTAACTGTAAATATTGAGTTAGAAGAAAATAAAAAAGAATTAAATAAAAAATATAGAAATAGAATACAATTCTGGCTTTAATTGTAAATAGTGAGTTAGAGTAAAATAAAATATAATGAAATAAAATAAAAAGGATAGATTTAAATTCTGGCTTTAACTGTAGATATTGAGTTAGAAGAAAATACAAAATAATTTAAAAAATTTTAAATAAAAATAAAATAAAATTCTTGCTTTAACTGTAAATAGTGAGTTAGAGTAAAATAAAATATAGTGAAATAAAAGAAAAAAGAGTAGAATTAAATTCTGGCTTTAACTGTAGATACTGAGTTAGAATAAAATAAAGCACAATCAAATAAGAAAATATAGAAATAGAATAAAATTTTGGCTTTAACTGTAAATAATGAGTTAGAGTAAAATAAATTATAATGAAATAAAAGAACAACAGAGTTGAATAAAATTCTGGCTTCAACTGTTAATAGTTATTTAGAATCAAATAAAATATAATTAAATTAAATAAAAAAGAGTAGAATCAAATTTTGGCGCTAACTCCAAATAGTGAGTTAGTGAAATATAGGCAACATTTTTACCAACTATGAATAGTGAGTTGGTAAATATGTTGCCAATGTCTCTGTTGCTAATAATTTGAATATCTGTGATATCAAAAAATGTTGCCAAGATTTTCATTTGTGTTCAGCGATAGGCTTCGAATTTTTGATGCGCTCGATCCGCACTCACTTTGTCGAGCAGGAGTGAGTGTTGCAGGGCAGCAGCGTCTTGTTCGGCTTGGCGTCGGCGTCGCAGTTCGACTCGTCGGCGACGATTTCCTCGGATGATTTGCAGACCGGTGTTGCCATCTTGAAGCCTGCAAAGAGGAAACAAATCACGTCTTTCAGATTATTTTAAATATTTTTTAGCCTGCAAAAAAAAGCAAATCGCGCCCTTCAGATTAATTTTAATATTTTTTATCCAGGAAAGAAAAAAAACGTGGCCCTTTAGATTGTTCTAAACATTTTTTAGCGTGCAAAGAAAAAAAAAAACCCATTCTTCAGATAATTTTTTACATTTTTGGGCCAGCAAAAAAACCCCGGAATATAATTGTAGGCAACACAGTCAGCGAGGCTCCGATACGTCTCGCGACTCTCAATAATGCAGGCAAATATGAATACACAGCGACGGTCGCAGAGTCGGTTAATAATTCAAAGTGCTCGGCAGTGGCTGTCGAGTCGGGAGACATCAAACAGGGCGATGTAAACGTTCGGACTTTGAAGCTTTTAATAATAAAGCGATACAGGCTGCCAGCTCCAGATCTGCTGTGCAAACTTTATGTACATTTTCTTCTATTTTTACCTCGGAAAAAAACATTATTTCTGCATTTCTTTTTTTTTATTAATTTTTTTCACGGACGACGAAGATATTTTCCGATATATTTTCGTGGATTTTGCAGACACGAGACGAATAAATTAAATCTTTATATAAATTGAATCATTTTCTTCAATTTTTACCTTGGAAAAAAAAAAATGATTTGTGTACCATTTCTTTATTTTTTTTTTTTTTCTTGGACGACGAAAATATTCCGACATACTTTCGTGTGTTTTGCAGACACGAGACGAATAAATTGAATCTTTATACAAATTGAATCAATTTCTTCTATTTTTACCTTGAAAAAAAAAAATTATTTGTGTACCATTTCTTTATTTATTATTTTTTTTCTTGGTCGACGAATATATTTCCCGACATATTTTCGTGTGTTTTGCGGACACGAGACGAATAAATTGAATCTTTATATAAATTGAATCATTTTCTTCTATTTTTACCTTGGGAAAAAAAATTATTTGTGTACCATTCCTTTATTTATTATTTTTTTCTTGGACGACGAATATATTTCCCGACATATTTTCGTGTGTTTTGCGGACACGAGACGAATAAATTGAATCGTCATGTGGCGCGCGGAGGACTCACCGCTGCCGCAGGACTTGGAGCAGGCTGATATCGATTCGAGGCTCCAAGAGTATCGAGGCTGGCAGCTGGAGCCGTTGCCCCCGCAAACGCCGCAGGAATCCTTGTTCTTGTTGCTGCCGACTCTCATGTCGCATCCCACCTTCTGCGGGACCCACGGAATCCGGGCGCGTGTGGGAAGAGAGAAAGATAAATAAATGATTTGGTCGTTCGAACGTATGAGTATCGTGGCCTCTTATATCGTCTACCATCGATTACGGACATGAGCGATTCGTTTTTCTCGCGTGGGACGGAAGCATCGCTCACGACCTCAAGAAAAAAAAAAAAATCATGACGCCTAAAATCGACTCAATGACGTCCAACGTGACGCTCGGAGCAATGTCGTAAAATTTTCACGAAAGCCCGAAGTCGAGTTTGCCGGAAAGTTCAACGTGCCGACAAATTGATGACCCACAATTGTCGTGCGAGTCGATCGAACTCGATTGCTTCATTGATAGCGAATTAATCGACGTGAATCGGTGGATAGATAAAAGAAAACTAAATCAATTATTTGGTCGTTCAAACATAAACATCACAGCTTCTCGTATCGAATTAAGCGACGCGAATTTGTTAATAAGTGAAAGAAAAAAATATATAGATAAATAATTTGGTCATTCAAGCATAAATGTCACGGCTTCTCGTCTTGAACTAATCGACGCGAATTGGTTAATAAATGAAAGAAAGAAAAATATAGATAAATGATTTGGTCGTTCAAACATAAATACCACAGCTTTTCGTATCGAATCAGTTAATAAATAAAAGAAAGAAAATATAGATAAATCATTTGGTCGTTCAAACATAAATATCGCAGCTTCTCGTAGCTTCTACAATCGATTATCGGAATGGATACGGACATAAGCGATTCGTTTTCTTCGCGTGGGTTGGACGCGAGGAAATCCAACCCATCGGACACGCCAGGAAGAAATCACGACAGAGTCTAAAATTGACTCGTCGATGTGATAAAATTTTCACAAAAGCCTGACTAGAATCACCGGAAAGTTCAACGTACCGGCAAATTATACAATTATCACGCGAGTCCATCGAACTAGATTGCTTCATTGATAGCAAATTAATCGACGCGAATCGGTCGATAGACGAAAGAAACAAAAATAGATTATTTATTTGGTCGTTCAAACATAAATATCACAGCTTCTCGTATCGAAATAATCGACGCGAATTGGTTAATAAATGAAAAAAAGAAAAATATAGATAAATAATTTGGTCGTTCAAACATAAATATCACAGCTTTTCGTATATATATAATCGACGCGAATTGGTTAATAAATGAGAAAAAGAAAAATATAGATAAATAATTTGGTCGTTCAAACATAAATATCACAGCTTCTCGTAGCTTCGACAATCGATTATTGGAATGGATACAGACATAAGCGATACGTTTCACTCGCGTGGGTTGGAACTATCGGTCACGTCAAGAAAAAAATCAGGACAGAGTCTAAAATTGACGACGTGCAGCGCGACGTGGGTGACGTCATCAAATTTTCACAAAAGCCAGACTACAATCACCGGAAAGTTCAACGTTCCGACAAATTATACAATTATCATGCTAATCGATCGCACCCGGTTGATTCATTGATAGCCGCGAATTAATTAGTCAATCGACAGATCAAATCGCGTCGACTCAATTTTCGTTATTCGACGAATAAAAACAAACACAAATCGGCAAAACGCTTTAAAAAAATTAACAAAAATCCGTCGATTCTATTGAACCCGATTCATTTATTGATAGCCGCGAATTAATAGGTCAATCGACGGATTAAATCACGACAAATCAATTTTCGTTATTCGATTAATAAAAACAAACGCAAACCGCCTTAACGCTTTGAAAAATGCGCAAAAATCCGACGAATCTATCGAACCGCATTGATTCATTGATATCCTCAAATTAATCAGTCAATCGACAGATCAAATCACGACAACTAAATTTTCGTTATTCCACCAATAAAAACAAAAACAAAATCGTGTAAACGCTTTGAAAAATTAACAAAAATCTGTCTATCGTTGGAGCGTTTCGGCGAGCCCCGGAAATATTCGATGACGTCGAGCGTGACCTATAGGCTTTCCCGGAAAAGTGATTCGTTATTCAGGCGGATGAGGAAAGAGCGGATAGTCGGGGGAAAAGGAGGAGCTGCAGTTGCCGAGGAAACTCCGGGAGCTTCTTGTGCATTATATAAACTATTATTCATCATTCAGGCCCGGGGAACGAGCTTCTAGTGAGCTGAACTAGAATGCTATAAGAAAGTAGCGACGAAACGTTGGGAGGGGAGGACGAAATGATAGAGGAAGAGGAGGAGGGAAGGAACGAGGGAGGATCTTTTGCTCTATTTCTGTTGTAGGATACGCGAGAAGCTACGAGGGAAACGCAAAGGGAAACGTCGAGAGACCGACGACTGTGCACGTGTATAGCGCATAATAGATGTAGAGTGCGCGTCATGCACAGTGTTGAAATCGCTTCAAATCGCGTCTAAATGAATAGTCGAGAAGTATCTTAACTATAGCCGGGGACGAAGCTGCAAAACGATGCGAATTCTTATTGTGAAATATTACAGAATCCTCCGGGTATTTCGAGGGAATTTAATTCGTTTACCCGGCTCTCACGGCGAGGGATTTTAATGCATAAGTAAAATTACATCCGAGTCTGCGAAATTCGTAACACACGCTTGGAGGGAATATCACTTATTTACACGAGGTGTGATGTCTGTATAATTAGATAAATTAAAATAAAGCTAAGGAATCGTGATTTAACTCAGTGTCAATTAATTCGTGAAAATTACGTTCGTGTCACGAAATCCGCACATTCAGTTTCGCGTTACTTATTTACGGGACGTGTGACGTTGGGAATATAATTATAGGACTGAAATGAATTAATTAAAATGGTGGAATTAAGGCGAGGATTATTTCCCACCGCCGATTCAATTTTCTTATGGCTTATTTTATGTAAAAAAATAATAATAAATAAAAACAGGGTGGATTTTCTCGATAACCAAAATATGGGTTTCGTGTTGCGAGGCGAAAATTTCATTCCACTCGGATTGCGGGCACCGCAACAGTCGTTGAGAATTGATGAAAGGGACGCGGAGAGTGCCCGATGCAAACTAATTCCCAGATGAAAGGCGAGAATCTCCGTTACTCGCGTTTGTACGGAAAATTCTCGTTCACACAATTTTTAAATACACTTGGCCCTTCTGTCCCTGGCAATGTGGGTGTTGGATTTTTATTCACCATCTCACACACTGTGAGAAATATTTAGTGTGAGCTTCCGTTGCCGGCAAAGGAAACTTTTTTCGCACAAACTGGTATTTAAAATTGAATACACGAGTGTGACGTAAAATTAAAAGAAAATAAATCCTATATAAATTAGGAAGTGCATTGCAATAATTTGTAATTTTACTATATTCGTAAATTTGCAAACATTTTTAACAGTGAATTCAATATTCATTCGACTGAGTAATATCTTTTTTCTTATTTTCCCTTTTTTTTATTATCTAGCATCCAACGTTATAAAATTAATAAAATAAAATAAAAAATTTTCAGCACCCAGAAGATTTCTGCATCTGCAAATTTCATACTTGTACCAATTTTGTCTAAATCCTACTATTAAAAAGTGCGATATAACAATCAGTTATTTTACTACACTCGCGTAATTTAATATGTTATCCGACTAATTAAATATCACATAACGTAAACTTGCAAACATTTTCAACACTGCATTCAATATTCATTCGACTGAGTAATATTTTTTTCTTGTTTCCCCGTTGTTTTTACTATCTCGGAAGCAGCGTTACACGCATGTCCGGAAGGCGAGAAACGGAGCAGGAGAATTGTTGGCTGGTGGGCAAGAGAGTTGGGCTTCGGGTGGGAATTCCGACCGAGCGTTTATCCCGCAACGGCTAAAGCTGTTGCTGCCGGTGCTGGTGCTGGTGGTGTTCGAGGTGGTAACGAGGAAAAGGGAAAGGAGAGAGAGCGAGAACGCGCCCGGAACCCCTGGACGGTGAGCAACGTCCACCGGATGCCTAAACCGCCCCGGAGAACTCCCGTTGCCGCCTTTAATAATGCAAAGCTAGTTAGCGTTTACCAACCTCGGTTAGAGCTTAATTACGTAGCACACCCGAGTCTTGATTAGTTATTGTAGCAGTGTATTTCACGCTTTCCCTTTTCCTGCCTTCCTCGCCCCTCCGGCTCCTTCTGCGACGTCGATTTACCGCCGTAAGGACGGAAAATTCGCGCTAATTGTTTTTGGCAACGTGTGACGTCACAGCGAGCGAGAAATTCCGACGCTTCCGACTCCGGGACGTCAGGAGCTTCAACGAAACTTCAGTCGTTAGCGGACACGCTTCGGTTCGTCAATATTTTTTCCTCGAATATCAAAGTTGTAGTCGACTTTTTTATAGCCGCGTTAAATGAAAATGTGTCTGAATTATGAAATACTTTTTGCGTGACTTTCCGCTTTTTTGAGCAACGAATTTATTCTCTAATATGAGTTTGGTTTGTTATGAAAAATCGATTCCCTAGTTTCCGACTAATTTTTTTTTCCAGGATCCAAAGAAGAAAATTAGGGTCAGACGAATTTTCATTGCATCAACGAATTTATTGTCGAATAAGGTTTAGGCGAAAGTTGACTCTGATTTTTCTTTTGGTTAAAAAAATGTTTCCGAAATCTGACTAATTTTCTTTTTAAGTTCAAAGGCGGCGTCAGACATTCGGGTCAGATAAATTTTCATTGCGTCAACGAATTTCAAATAAATTTTAGACGAAAGTTGACTGTGATTTTCTTTTCGGTTAAACATTTTTTTCCCAAGACCGACTAATTTTTTTTAAGTTCAAACGCGATGTCACGCTTTAGGGTCAGAAAAATGTTCATTCCGTCAACGAATTTCAAGCAACCTTTAGGCAAGAGTTGACTCTGATTTCCCTTTTGGTGAACAAATTTTTTCCCAAGTCTAATGCTTTTTTAAGTTCAAAGACGACGTTAGACATTCGGACGAATTTTCATTCCGTCGTTCGCGAGGCCGCGGACGCAATTGTGACGTCAATTAAACACGGCCCAAGTCCTTTATTTGCTCTCGCGGGGCGCATTAATCAACGGTTAATTAAGGTAATTGGAAGGCCAGGTCGAGGATGGTTGGGGAGGGGGTGCCAATTGCCGGAAGGCGAAAAGGAGCGGCGACTAACCGAGCAACTTCCGGCAATGCAAACGTCCGCGCTATCCGTGTGGCATCTCGTGCCGTCCTCGACTTTGTCCGCCAATTGAACGACTATCGCGTCGTCGGTATCGAGCTCGGTCGCCAGGTTCCCGACGTCGTCCTCCTCCTCGGCGATGCCGTCGTCCTTTTGATCGACGATCGCGCCGTCGTTATCGAGACCGTCGCCGGCCTTCTCGAGTTTCCGCGTCCGGCGAAAACCAACGGTGCCATCTTGATCGCTCGTCGCCTGGACCCCCCGACAGATCAAAGAGCACGGACGTTTCGGGTCGTGATGCGGGTACCACTTGAGCAGCTGTCCACTGTAGGGGACGCTGTCGAAGGCCGCGCACTGCTCCGCGCGAAAGTCACTCGGCTCCTCGCAGGCCTGAAAAAACAAAAATGGTAACGAAAAATTAATTTATTTCCGACAATCGGAGGCGATGAATTATTGGCACAATCTGACATCAAAAGCATGAAGTGTGACAAAGTGAAATTTATTTGACAAGTTGTGGAAACTAACATTTTTGAATTATGTTTTTTTTAGTAACAAATAAATAAAATCCTAATTGGACGAACGAAAATTAGCTGAGGGCTTTTTTTTAGGGGAAAAAACCCTCAAGGGAAATGTTGATAAAATGTTTAACAAAAAGATAAACATATTTTTATTGGCATCATGATAAGACGTGAAAAACACACAGTGCGAAATTTATTGTACGAGTCCTGAAAATTTTTATTTTTTTTAATGAGTGTCAACATTTACAGGAATAAAATTTAGATTCCGGTTGGACAACCGAAAGTTAGCTAACACTTTTTTTTAGGTAAAAGAAATCCCTCGAGGGAAAAGTTGGAAAAATTCTTAAAAAAAGGTAAACCGAATTATTGGTGCAATAATCAAACATCAAAAACACACAGTGTGACATTTATTGCACAAGCCCTGGAAAAAAATGTCCAGGACTTGTTTTTAATTGAGGAATTAAAACATTCCTCAATTTAATATTTTTCAATCAATGTCGTATTTCGGTGAACATATTAAGGAAAAAAATGCAATTTCTGGTCATACAACTGAAAGTCAGCTGAGACCTTATTTAGTTGAAAAAAATCTCCCGAGAAAAAAGTTGAAAAAATCCTAAATAATTTCAAACCCAAAAATGGTCAGAATCACGAACTGGTTATTTTGGTAAAGCCCTGTATATTCAGTTGTGCGGGCACGATGAGATACCGAAGTGCGGAGCATTGCAACAACGACTAGCGGTAAGTTACTGCTGTATTGCGCTCTATATACAGTGGAAATGGGACGGAGAATGAAAGCCGAAGTGAAAGCAAGACCGAGCGACGACGAATGATACCCACGGCCATTACTCTTCTGTGCTTCCGCTACAGGTCAGCGCGGTAATTGTTTCGCCCCCCTCCGCCCCTTTCGGCCCACCAAGCCACCGTCGTGCTCCGCGTCTGCACGTACGTAGTCTATACTACTGGGTAAGTATACAGCGCCGCTGGTGTTACGTTTCGCCCACGGTTATCAAGATCTCTGCGCCGGTAAATTATTTCCAATGTTACTTTGCGAGTGAAAGACTTGGTATTTGCTTTTATTTTTCTTTAACTCTCATATTTAATTGCAAAAAGAAATTGTACAATCATTTTATTATTTTAAAACTATATCATAATGATAATGAATTAAAAATTATTATTATTTTTTTTATTCTTATTATAAGGTAAAAATAGTGAACCGCAGCAGCAAAGTTACCAAAAAGTAGCATTTATTGATATTAAAAATAATATATGAAATAAAAATTGAGCCCAGAGAGAAATAAGTGTGAAACAAAAAATGTTGCATATTCAAAATATTTGATTTTTAAAATATATTTATTCATATAAAAAATAATAATATTAATTTATTACTTCTAAAAATAATAATATTTCATGTATTATTTTCAAGATAGAGAATATTAAAATAAGAATGTCAATAAATATATGAAAAATAAATCAAAATTTGTTTTGTTTCGCACTTATTTTATCACTGTGCACAATTTTTAATGCAGCCGGGCAACGCCGCATTATTTCACGTACGTGCAAACGTTAATAAAAATTGTTTCAGTCAATAAAGTAGCATTTATTGATATTAAAAATAATATATGAAATAAAAAGTGTGCCCGGAGAGAAATAAGTGTGAAACAAAAAATGTTGCATATTCAATATATTTGATTTTTAAAATGTATTTATTGATATCAAAAATAATAATATTAATTTATTACTTCTAAAAATAATAATATTTCACTTATTATTTTTAAGATAGAGAATATTAGGATAAGAATGTCAATAAATATATTTAAAAAAATCAAAATTTGTTTTGTTTCGCACTTATTTTATCGCTGTGCACAATTTTTAATGCAGCCGGGCAACGCCGCATTATTTCACGTACGTGCAAACGTTAATAAAAATTGTTTCAGTCTCCCGTGGAATTGTAAATTGAATCTGCCATTGAATCAATTTTTTTTTCACTGCAATAAACGCCGCGCTTCGCGCGGGGGTTTTCGCCGAGTTATTTTGCAGTAGGTACGCCGTTTGTGTGTCCGCTCGGCGCGGCGTCGAGCCGCACGTTTCTCTCGCTAACCGCGCGACGAACGGCGCTGGGTAACCGGGACACGTCCGCAACTATATCACCTCGGCACTCTTATAGATTAGTCCTAGAGCCGTCTCGTCCTTCTCCGAGTCTCCGGTTAACTACGAGCTGTTACTGAGCGCGAGATATGTATTGCGACTGTGCAGCCGGCGCTGCCGCTTCTGTTATTACAGTTGATGTACAAATGGACCAACGGCGAAGATAGAGAAGTTGAAAGGAATTGCCTTCGCCGGATTCGGCGGGGCTCGACGCTCGCCCCGACCCGGGGGGTCGTATTCCTCTCCTCCGGGGCTGAAAGACGAGATTTTCCGTGCCACTTCTTTTCATTTTTCTTATCATTCAGTCGGCATCTCTCTTTGCGGTCTCGGCTTTGCGGCTCGGCCGAAGTTCCGCTGGATTTTCAGCAAGTCGTATGATGAAAAGCGTGAAATCTGATTTTATATTATTTTTTTAAAGTGATTTACATACTTTTTTTTTTGTAAAAAAGGTAAAAAATGATTTGAAGTAGTTTATAAAATTGCTAAAATGGAGAGATATATTATTTTATATTACTTATATTAAGAGATATTATTTTAGTAGTAGTAAAAGTGTTTTATTAATAATACAATATATACATTTGGTTTTTTTTTTTGTTTTACAATACTATTTTTAACAACGCTGTATTATCAATGGGCCATCGACCGAGGTCCTTCAGCCCATATTATTTTATATTAATTGTTTCATATATTATTTTTAAACGATTTTTTTAAGGGTATCAAATAAAAAGATTTGCATAAAAAAGGTAGAAAATTAATTGAAATTGCTTTATAAAATTGCTAAAATAGTGAATCACTTAGGTTTCAAGTGCATAATTAATTATCCCGAATTCTATGAGTTTTTCAAAACATGCATTTTTTTTAGTCACTAAATAAATTTGATCTCAGCAAAAAAGAAGTTGAAACGTGAATTGAAGGCATTTCACGAAATTGCTAAAACAGTGAATCACTCGGGCTTCAATCGCGCAATTAATTATCTCGTGTTTTACGGGTTTTTCGGGGAATCGCTCGCGCGTTATTCCGGCCGCCGGGGCGCAAATTCGCGCAAATAACGCGAAGGGCTCTCTGGGGTTTGTATTTACACTGGATAATGTGCGGCGCACGGGAGTTGGATTGTTTGCCGTCATTATCGAGTTGCCGAGCGCGAGACAGACGGGCGGAAAGAGCTCGTACGAATCTCATTTCGAAAATGACATTAGCGTTGCCCGTTCACGCCGCAATATCACATTATGGCGCGGCCGCGCGCTACGCGGCAACGTCAATGCGTTCTCAGTGGAGTGCGTATCATCGATGAAATTAGCTCCTATGATCCCGGGGATGCAAATTATGCGGCGTCATACACGTTGCTCGTGCAGAGCTGCGTCGACGATGCGTAGAAACGACGGCGCTCGGTACTTACAGATACGTCTGTTTGCCATCGGTTCATGATCTCCAATTATTTCGCTGCGCTTATAGCGCGTGGTACACGTGATTTATGCAATTTTCGCTCAAGTATTTTCGCCCTCGAACCATAGTCGTAAACCCTCGTTAGAAATAAATGTTACATGCTGCACGGTTTGTTTTGTAGGTGTGATTTAATAATTATAACCTGCGGCGACTATAAAATGATGTGTGACCTTTTAAATAGCTGTGTGGCCCTGTATGGAAAAAATAGATGTGAAATATACGCTAAGAATATATACAGATTATAAGTTGCACATATTTGACGTATATTCCGTATATTAATAATATACGTAACATATATGTCGTATATGCTATATTTTGGCGCGATTTTTAGATGCGACAAATATGTCCACATATACATGATATATATGCACACATATACACGACATGTATGCGCACATATACACGACATATATGCCCACATATACATGATATATATGCACACATACACACGACATATATGCGCAAATTATAAAAAATAACTGATAAATTCGATTTACGAATAACTAAAACAGTGAACAATTGAAAAATTCATAATTACTCGCATTTAATTGTCCAGACATATTCGCAAATTATGTCACATATTTAAAAAATATATTTTATGGTCGAGTAAAATATATTCAACACATATGCGTCATATATCTATAACATCATGCATAATATATGTCAGATATATAATATTAATTTTCAAAATATATTTAGCTGATATGATTTAGCTGATATGATGATATGATTAACTGATAATTACAAAATCATCGACTTTGTTGCTAAAAGATTTCCGGATTTACAACTCCGTATCAAACCAAAAATTGTCGCAACAAATTGAGCAAAGTTGCAAAAAATTAGTTGATTGTATGGTAAGTGATGAAAAAAAGTAATAAACGGAGAAAAATAGTATATTGCGACACGAGGGCGGAAACACATTTTTCCTTCGTATATCGTACACTATTTTATTTCACAAGGTGTGGAAACGGAGTTTCCCCTACTTTCATGAAAAAATTAACTTTCCACGCCGCGGCGATGTAAAAACTATTTACGCGGAACTAATTGAATTCCGTCGGCGCCGAGCTAATTGGCTCAAGCCACATTCAGCGCATTCACTAGCCTCAATTAAATACTTTCAGCCACCCTCATTCTCACTCGATTCAATGTAAACCGCATTTCCTCCCTGTTCGCACTGTAATTCTATTTTGCCAAATATCGGGCACAAAAAAAACGCACCAAATGCGCCAAAAGTGGTTTATTTTATAACAAAAAAACCGGCGCGTTTCATTTATTTTTTGCCCGATTAGTGATAAATAATGTATATTTTTTAGTGATAAATAATTTATATTTATTTTAGTTTAAATAATTTATATTTTTTGCCCGATTAGTGATAAATAATTTACTCGTGGTGGGCACGTAAATTTAGAACAGCCCGAGAACCTCCGACGATTTGCGAAGCTTCGGTCACTAAACCCTCGCAAGTGGCTATAACAGCATCACCTTTGAGAATTGCGCCTTTGGCGTGCCGCGATGTTAACAACAACGCGGGGCAGCAGCTCAGATGCGGAGATCCGGCGAGTGAAGGATGCGCAACGAACGTCGTTAATTGATCGATGAAGCAGGAGCGCTCGGCCATATCCCAGCCCGCGAGCGGGCGGCTTCGGGCATGGTGAACATGGGCACAAAGCTTTCTCGATAATTAGGTCTCGGGGAATCTCGTGTGTAATCCCGGATTAAAGCCAAGGAGAACTCCAAATGGCCCCGCTGTTTCGGTTCGTGTGCCGCCATTCTCTTTGGCGCGTTTCAAGCGGGATTAGGAATTAGTTCGTATGTCCCGAAGAGAGAGAGAGAGAGAGAGAGATTTGCGAATATCGATATCGATACGTCGCGAGGCGATTTCGATCTAGCGTTAAATTTAACAAGATTAGTTTTCATTTCGACCCTAGCCTCAATTCTGGAGATTGAAATTACGAATGATCATTTCGAGTTCGAGGTACATTCGGGTCTGAAATGTTTTGCGGGGTTAAAAAGGGCGCTAGACGAAAACTGGCCAGGGCCCGACTTGAGTCTAATTTCTCCGAAATTTCGTGGCGTTAAATCCTACGCTAGACGGAAACTGGCCCGGCCGCCCCAGTCAGGGCCAGGGTGGCCTTGCCAGGGCCCGACTTGGGTCTAATTTCGCAGAAATTTCGTGGCGTTAAATCCGGTGCTGGACGAGAAAGGGTCAGGCCCGGTCCAGTACCTGTTTCGCGGGCGGATCGAGGCCCACTGTTTGTTAAAAGCGGGAAGTCGTTTATTTTATTTTCCAATCGAACTTTTATTGCTGTTCCATCATTAATTTCATAATAAATTTCTTGTGAGTCTCCCGCGAATTATATTTGATTTTCAATATTAATTTTGACTCCCAAGACCTGTGGCGGAATCTAGCCACCCAACCAAACTTATGGTTGCGGCTAGTCTTTTTTTGTTTTTTATTGTTTATGTTTGTTTTTATTGTTTGCTGTAAAACTGTTTGTATTGGTAGGCGCTGAGTTGTGGCGTTCCGCTCTAAAGTGAGTTCCCCGTAGCTGGGGTTGCCTAACAGGACCGATGTGGTCCTAGTGCAATAAACGAATCTATCTATCTATCTATCTATCTATCTATCTATCTATCTATCTATCTATCTATCTATCTGTCTATCTATCTATCTATCTATCTATCTATCTATCTATCTGTCTATCTATCTAGTCAGGCAAAAAGCAGCTTGGCCGATTAAGGGGGGAAACCAGTTTAGACCGATCAAAAAATCGACTTTTTTATTGCAGAAATTGTTAGTATAACTCCTCAAGAATATGTGGTAAAAATTTGAAACCAAAATTCGCATTATTTCCGATGTTATGAGCACTTGAGTGACCGCCCGTCGGTTCGGCGCCAAAGCGCGCGGTACACCGAGAGAAAAAGTTTCCTTGATTCAATAAAATTTCCTTGAAATCTCAACTTATGAAACATTTCTTTGAGGTCAATGAAATAATATCCTTAAGTTAATATTATATTTTCTTAAACCATAAATAAAATACCCTCCAAGTTTAAACAATTTCAGATTATTCCTTCCCTATTTAAAAAATTCACGAAAAACACCAAAATTTCGGCCTCCTAAACCGGTTTCCCCCCTTAACACCGTGAATTTTCCCCGACGCGAAAGTGCCTCGCGCCCAATAAAAATAAAGACGAAAATCCACCGGCTTTAGCTTGTGGTGTTGTTGGTTTTTTAAAAGAATTTCGGAAATTCACACTACATATGAATTTCCAAACTTCACAATATTGGCTAGGATGACCCCATCAGAGCCCGATTTGGGCCGGATGTCTCAGAAATTCCATGACGTCACATCCGGCGCTAGACGGGATCTGGTCAGGCTCCGGTCAAGACCAGGGTGGCCCAACCAGGGCCTGACCAGGGCCCGACTTGAGCCGGATTTCACGCTACAAATGTTCGAACACTTTTTTTTCGCAAGAATTGACAGACGAGATGAAATTTCTCCACAAAAAATAAAATATTGTAACGAATTAACCGATTAATTAACCGATTAGTAAAGATTGGTGAATATTTTACATCGCAGAAAAAATTGCCACAACGTAACAAATATCATTCTTAATATCAATGAAATGTGACAGACACCGCAAAGTCTCGACGCGGCACGAAACCGACGGATATTCTGTCTTCGAGGTATCGACGATCCGTAGGCATCCGAATAAGTTGTAGCTCCACTTATAATGCCGTGACGATTAGCCGAGCTAAGCCGGTCGTATCAGCGACGACTAGCGCGATGAGGTACGTGATAGTTTGGCCATAGCGATCAGACTCTTGGGTCGCTCGGGTCGATTTCCCGGAACAGCTTGGAAAGCTCAATAATAGCGGCTTTAACGCTGGCGCATCGGGCGCGTCGTCTGTAGACTCGCGCGACTCCCGACTCGGCTGCTCCCTACGTTATCGTCTCGTCTCCTTTGCCTCGATATCTCAGGATCGGCAAATCCTTCAAAGTCGCCGGCTGCGTCGCGTCCGCTCAGCCCCCGTCGGATTTCTCATCCTCGTTGTCGTCGAGCGCGCTCGGCTCTCTGTGGACTCGGAGCTTCCGAGCACAGCGCAGAGCCTGACGATGAATATTAATTGCGTAGGATCAACAGACGCGAATCCACAGGCGTCAGCGAGTCGCCCTCCCGGCTGTGTCTCGGCTCCCCCTTGGATTTTATTTTATTTGTCTTGGTCGCTTCTGCTCGTCTTTTTACGACTGTGGCTTTAGCGTTACTTTTTTTTATTAGACTCGTGGCTTTTAGCGGACGAGTGGTCGCGACGAGCTTGATATTTTTTCGGCGAGACGGCGGCTTTTGACCTCTACCATCGTTTTCAAGTCGCATATTCTACGCCCGAAAAGACTGGTGACAAATCTTTTTAAAATGGTTTTTAATCATTTTCGTAAAAGTAGAAAACTACTTCAAAATATCAGACAAAAAATCGGCATTCGCTAATGGATTCCACCAGCAACGTTGGTGAATAGAAATATCCTTAAAGTCGGCACGCAGATTGCGTGATCTGCACTCTGCGATTCACATTCACATTTGCGTTGTGACGTTTTTTCTACGTCATAACGACTTTCGAATTTTGAGGACTTATAATCGACAACCTCGAAAACCCCTGGGCACCGATTTTCATTCGAATTAAATCTATACTAGATTTTAATCTGCCATATTGGATCCGGCATTCTGAATTTCTGCATTTTTTTTACAGATTCGTAATCCGCGACCTCGAAAGCCCTCTAATACAATTTTTCATGCGAATCAATTACATTTTTGCATTTTGCTCCGCCATATTGGATCAGCCATTTTGACTATTTGAATTTTGAGTACAGATTCGTAATCAGAGACCTCGAAAACCCCTTAATGCCGATTTTCATTCTAATTAAATCAGTTTTGAATATATTCCGCCATATTGGATCCGCCATTATGAATTTCCGAATTTAAACCTCAAATTTGTAATCAGCAATCAAAAAAATCCTTTGGTGTCACGTTTCATTGAAATCGGAGTACTTTTTTTTCACCTCGTTTTAGAGACACATAGCATAGAAACATTTTTTTCTTGCCGCTGAAGGGGTTAATAGCCACGAAAAATAGTTGCTATAACCAACAAAACATGTCATTTTATGGTTCTTATTTTATGATTGCCAATACCAGATTTTTCTCTCAGTGTGAGTAGAGTGCAGAGACGAAATCATTAAATAACGCGAAAACAGGGCGAGAAACATAAAATGGATCATGACAAACAAAAAAACGCACCATTTTAAGCTCTAACCAAGTCGCATATTCTATCCCGAAAAACACCTTAAAAACTCTTTTTAATCCTTTTATTAAAAGCAGAAATACTGAAAAATCTCTGACAAAAAATCAGCATTCGCTAATCGATTTAACGTTCGAGACGGTAAATAAAAAGTACCCACGCAGGTTGCGTGTCCCCCTGCACTCTCGATGCTTCGTGTATACTTTTATCGTCGACGTGACGTTACCGAAGATATAAGAAATAAAAGAGAGAAAGAAAAAGAAAGAAAAAAAAGAACACATCAACCGAGCCGAGGAGCGCAGCCGCTCAGTCGGGGGTCGGGGGTTGGGTTGTACAGCGGCGGAGGGCAGAGGCGGATGACACGAGAGCACCACTTTACGGATATAACTGGGTTGCTCGTCGTCGGAGTCGTTCCGGTCGTGGACCTTCGTCTCGCGGCGCGTTGATGCCACACTGGCGTCGGGCGAAGGACGAAGGACCAAGGACGAACGGAGGAATCGTAAAAAAAGGAAAGTTGAATGGTTGTAAAAATAACGGTAAACGAGAGGTCGACTCGACCGTGTTCGCTATTCTATATATATACATAGAAATATATATATACATTTTTCTACATTGTGTACAGAAATATATATATATTTTTTTCTATGTACAGAAAAGAATTCCTGCGGAAATGTACAGGAGGGGAAAAACTTCCCAGGCATAACACTCGGAGGGAAAATGCTGATATATATATACACGTCCTTCCTCCGAGTGTTATGCCTTGGAAGTTCTTTGCGGCCCTTTTGTACGTTTTCTCTGTAACACTTTTCAAAACGGACTCTCCGCTGTCCTCCCGCGAGAAGCCCAAAAGCGAGGGTCCTTTCGACCCTTTACTGTATTGTTGTGTAGACACAAATACGCGGACGCGGTGACACCGGGTCTTCCCACATTGCCGAACCGGATGGTAACAACAATTTCCGGAAATAACGGAGAATCGAGGGCCAATTCCAGGCGATATTTGTCCGCTCGGTGATTCGTCTGTTTATTTTCTACGAGCGGCATTTTCTATTTGTCGTGGCTCATTTTTTTATATCTACACTTTAATCACCAGGAATACATTGTTTTTGTATCTAGATGACTCTTATTCAGGGTTGTAAATCCTCATTAGTTAAAGAAATAAATGTTACAGCACGATTTGTTTTGTAGGTGAGACTTAATAATAACAACCTGCGACTATTATAAGAATGATGTGTGTTTACCTGATAAACACCTGATTTTTAATAAAAACCTAATTTTGAATAAAAAATTGTAAGCATTTGCAAAAAATAAAAATAAAAGAACATTTTCGTAATGCATTAACCGCATTTCTGCATTTTTTCAGCAAAATTACCGTGAAGTTTTATCGAGAATGAATATTCTTCGTAGCCATTTAACAATGTACAAACCGTATTATAATTACTCCATGTCACTATTATTAATTAGTAATTACAAAACCAATTGTACCATCAACTTTACTTCTAAAAGATTTAGGAATTCACAACCCTGTTTTTTATCATTGATTGTAATTCTCTTCAACACGTGCGTAGCACTTATTATGCTGCAATATTTCCCGAGTCTCGACAGCGAAGAAACGAATCAATCCCGAGTGGTCGGAACTAGTTCGGATGATAATTCAGGCGATATATTGGAGTCCGGCGAGCAGCATCGCCTAATCGACTGCCAGAGACGCGAGAGAGCCCCGGTTCGCTAGGCCGCCCCGGCGATTCCTCAGCGCGGAAACCAAGGGCTGAAAGCCTCTCGGTTCGGTGCCGGAGCCGCTCAGCGAACCGTCTCGTACTTACGGCCCGTGGCCGGGCCCTGACGTCAGCACCCTACACGCCGGGTTCTGGCGCGATTAACCTGGATTCGGAGCCATCGTCGGTGCCGAGTGTGTTCCACACGTCCCTCGTACAGCGTCGTCGACGTCGCTGTTGTTGCCGAGGTACGCGAGGGTCTGTTTCGGATACGTTCGGACACGTCCGGTGTAGTTTTGACACGATTTATGAGCTGCTTTTTTCCCCCCTCGGACCGGTGTTTTTTGCTCCACAACACTCGGTGAAAATTCTCTCGCGATGAAAAGCCCGTCTCTCCCGTTTCCCGGTGAAAAATCGTGCGCGGGGAAAATCAGGTTATCCTCCTCGCCGCGCGGTTAATTCGACGTTCCACTTATTCTCTCATTTCTTCCCATTCCTATTTCCTTTCTTCGCTGATGCAATGTCGTCCGCAGTGGTGCGAAAACCGTTCGCAGTCACCGGACGCTGAACGACGTCTGACTTACCGACTGAAACAGTCGGCAATGTAGTTTCCATGGTTACCTTAAAAAAACAAATAAAAAAATCATTCGATATTCAATACACTACAAACAGCATTTTTTATTGCTCTTGTATTTCACTTTAACAAACCAATAATTCCGTGAACAAAATCACCAAACCTGTTTTGATTAACCCAGGTAAAACATGTGTTTACCGTTGTTTCCCCTGACAAAAGGCCAAACCCCGGAGTAGTCGGGATGCCCCCCTCTCCCCCCAGTTAAACGCTATTTGACCTGCGAGCCGGCCAATCAATGGGAACCCTGGAGCACGATCATGCATTTTCCATTATACCATGTGTCAGGCCGTGATTTTCGACCAAACCCCCTGCGGAGCGCCCATGTATTATACACACATACAGATATATATCCCCCCCGGTACACATAGCCGGGGTACGCACACCATTCACGCGACGCCGAGCCATTCACGCTGAAACGGTTCGAGCTCATGAGGATCATCAGGCTCATCTAGCACAATAATGACCAGGTAAACCCTGCGGTCTTCTCGATTCCGCATACTCCTGATGACGCCCGTGTGCCCTCCCCCCTCGATTCTCGTGCTTTCCGAGGGGGGCTGGGGGTGGGGGTGGGGGTCGACCCCCCTCAATCGAGCCGTCGGTCCATCGCGTCTAACAGCTAACAACGTCCCCTTCTTGCGCGGTTGCCAGATATATCAGTATGAACTCTGCGGGGATGAGCGACCGAGTCCCCCGGAATTTTAATGCCCTCGTTGAGGGGGGCCAAGGGGGGGGGGGGGGGGAGGGGCTGAATCCCTCAGTTCGCCGCGAGATTTGACCTCGTTTTGCGACCGTTTTGGCTATAGATATTCTCTTTGGTACACAGAACCCCTCAGCGACCCCTCGGCCGCCCCCCCCCCCCCCCTCTGAACCCCCCTCGGCGCTCACCAGCTTTGGGCTCTCGCTCGCTCCGTCGCCGAGCCAAAACCCAACCGCGGTCACCGTCGCGTTTTTCCTCCGCTTCTCGCGCCGCCCGTCCCTCTGCCAACTCTCGTTTCTCCGTCATAGGTATTCGCCGGTTGGTTTTATGTGCAGGTATTATGTATATATATGTATACACGGTTGTGGATTATGGTATATATATAGGGGGGTTACGTGTAGGCGGCGAGGCCGCGAGGATCCGCAGAGTCGTCCTCGCGAGACACGAGGAATTCGACGCGAAAATGCAGCCTCTTTTTTCCAGCCCCCCCCCCCCCCCAACCCCCTCGGCTCGCCCGAAACCCAACGCGGCTCTGCGGAGTCGTTATATACCCCCCCCCCCTCCCTTCCCGCCTCTGTAACATATCTACTCGATTCCATTTCGCTTCATATTCGACGCGCTCGCTCCTTACGAACCCCCGCGTTTTATTGGCTTCTGGATGGTATCCAGATGATCCCCGATGCGAAATTATCAGGAGACTCGAATTGAAAACGACACCCCCCTTCCTCTTCCCACCCCTCCACACAGCCCCAGCGGCTGATCTCGCGCCGATGTCGATTTTCACGGGGATCCGGTGGTTTAATATGAACAGCTCGGTCGGTAAGGAAGGTTAACATTTTTTTTTACTAAAATTATATTTAGAAATGCAATTAAAAATATATTCGGAAGGGAAATTGTGTTAATATTTCTATTAAAATTTGTAAATAGAATCAAAACATACTCGATCGAAAAATGGTATTAATATTCCTACTAAAATAAAAAAACAGAATTACAAACTTATTCCGTATAAAAATTGTTTTCACGTTCCCATTAAATTTAAAACTAGAAATAAAATTAATCCGTATCCTGCCAGCCCGGAGTTTTAATGAACCCCGAACGAGCCGACGTTTTCGCGTCCGATCGCTATACGACAAATCGACTTTTCTCGCGATGAAAAAAAAAAAAAAAAAACGGCAAACGCCGAAACATCGTTTCCGGCTATTATTCGTTCCTTCGTTATCGGCCGGGGGGGGACCTTTAATTGAAAAATTGGCCCCTCGTTTGCGGGGCCGCGTCGCGCGCCGCGTCACAAGCGATAACGATGTGTATCCGTACGGACGGGATCGAATCAATCGTGAATTACGAGCTTTCAATTCTGGCGCATCGGGTGTATCAACGAACCGAGCAGCGGCCCGCGCGACGCTCTGATTACTATACCGGCAAATTCCCCGGTATAGGGTAACAAGCCGTCAACCAGGTCCACCCCCTCCCCCCACTCCGTACGCAATTTAATCCTATTATCGTCGAGAGTGTTTCGCCGAGGTGTGCGAGCGTTGATGCGTCGACGAATGTTTGCTGTTTGACGTTTACGCTATGCCGGATTTTGCCGCTGTAAACGCGCGCGGCGGCAGCGGTGACCAATCCTTTTGAGAGATGGCCAATCGCCCTGCCACTGGCGTTCCCGATCAACGCGCGTCGACGGCCAATCGCTGGAGTCGCGCGCGGCGCCGGCCGCTATGCGCACAACTGCGCCGCACAACTGCAGCTTATGCCACAGGGCGTTTCGCATCCGAATCCTTCGTCTGTGCATTAAAATGCGTGAGAGATGTGAGCGATAACTGGCAACGATTAACGTAAAAGAAAAAGTCGGAGTTAGTGCCAAATATTATTATTTTATCATTATAAGTATGATTATTCAATAATAATAATAATTCCTCTATATTGTGAAAAGATTTCGCCGCCGCCACCGCCGCCGCCGTGTCAAGAATCTAGCCTGGCCGGAGTCAAATGACACACCCAAGCTTGAATTGACCTTACCTAACTTAACCCTACCTAATTAAACCTTACCTAACTTAACCCTACCTAACTAAGCCTCACCTAACTTAACCCTATCTAACTAAACCGCACCTAACTTAACCCTACCTAACTAAACCTCACCTAACTTAACCTCACCTAACTTGTCCTTATCTAACTTAATCTTAACTAACTTGATCGTAATTAAGTTAACCCACCTCACTTAACCATACTTAACATAATCCTACCTGACTCAACCTTACCTAACCTAACCCTACTTAACTTAATCCTACCTAACTTAACCCTACCTAACTTAACTCTACTTAACTTCACCCTACCTAACTTAACCTTACCTAACTTAGCCCTACCTAACTTAACCGTACCTAATTTAACCTTATGTAACTTAGCCCTACCTAACTTAATCCTCCCTAATTTAACCTTACCTAACTTAGCCCTACCTAACTTAACCCTACCTAATTTAACCTTACTTAACGTAGCCCTACCTAACTTAACCCTACCTAATTTAACCTTACCTAACGTAGCCCTACCTAACTTAACGGTATCTAACCCTATCTAACTTAACCTTAGTTAGCCATGGCAACCATTGCCATGGTCAATCATAATAATTATCATCATTGTATAAAAATATTATAAAAAATGAAAAGCTTTGACGACCACATCGACTCGACCTGGAACGCTCCGAACGCATATGTTTATGTTACACGTTCGCGCAGAATTGGACAACACAACGACGAGAGAACGTCGACGCGAATTTATCGGTCACGTGCGGCGTCGAGTCGGACGTTACACGGGGGCTGTTGGAGCGCGCGAGAGTCTTCCGGTCGGAAAAATCCCCACGCTCGAAGGGGAGAACGATCGACGCGTGTGTCACGCGTGTCGACACCAGTCACGTTAGCTGCGAGTGGATGTGCACGGTGATGCACCGACCGATTCGCAAAGCCTAATAGTTCGTTAGGAGAATAAAAGCAGCGGGGGCGGAGGGGGGGGGGGGGGTGGAAGGGGGCGTTAGGGGTGGTTATGGAATTTGTTGAGCGCCAGGGGGAGGATTGAATTTTTATTAGCCTCGTTATCAAGGCCTATTTTAGACTTGATAATGCCGATAATACCGAAGAGACCGAGCGGTCGATGCCGAACGAGACGGGCGAAAATACTGCAGCGTTCGGGCAATTTTTCTTTGTCGAAGCCGGAGTTTCTCCGGGTACGCGAATAGACGACCTGAATACCAGACGCGGCCTCAATGTTCTTCGAGAATATCGCGGTACATCCATTTTGCCAATATAATACTTAACCCCCTTTTCCAACCCCCCTTGCCCCCTTGCGCCCCCCCTTCGATTCTCGTTCTCGTTGGGCGCTGCACTTTACTGCGTTTATTCGCGAGGAATGCGATCTCTAATGCAGCTCCGCAGCATCGTTTATTCCCCCCCGAGGACAGACTTTATTGGTATTCGTTTATATTCCGTTTGTGGCCCTTTTTATGCCGGCGATGTAACTCGAGTATTGCGAGCGAACGATTTTTTTTTGCGTTTGTTTTTGTGTCTCGGTTGCACCGAACGATGTTACGAACGTTTAATGCCGTTTGCACAGAAGGAAAATCGTTTTTCGATCGATAATGGGCAGGGCTAATTGTTGGATATTTTTTTTTGGAGGAAAAAAAATTAATAATGGAAACGATGACGAAGGGCTGACAAAAACGGATTTTTCTACTGAAACTTATTGTAAGCCGATTATTATTTTCTACCTGCTGCTCGGGTGTCACGAATATTGAGTGCAGTTTGCACGGAAGGAAAATAGTTTTTTGGTTGATAATGTGCAGTGCTAATTGTTAAATACGTTTTTTTAGAGGAAAAAAATTGTTTAATAAAAATGGAGTCGTAGGGCTGACAAAAACGGATTTTTCTACTGAAACTTATTGTAAGCTGATGACAGTTTTGTATCTGCTGCTCGGATATTCCCAATTTCTGTAGGCCTTCGATGACTACTAATTGACAAATTGATGACCCCTAATTACACAAAAGAAAAATCATTTTTCGATCGATAATGTGTAATGATTTTTTTTTCTCCGTTGAATAAAAATTAATAAAAATAATACGGCGCCGTAGGGCTGACGAAAACGGATTTTTCTACTGAATCTTATTGTAAGCCGATGGCTATTCTGTACCTGCCGCTCGGGTAATCCCGATTTCTATAGGCCCTCGATGACCGCTAATTGCACGAAAGGAAAAACGAATTTTCGATCGGTAATGTGTAATGAGTTTATTTTCTGCGTGGAATAAAAATACATAAAAAAGAAATTCGGGGTCGCAAGGCTGACAAAAACGGATTTTTCTACTGAATCTTATTTAAGCTAACAATCTATATTAAGCCAATGACTATTCTGTACCTGCCGCTCGGGTGTTCCCAATTTCTATAGACCCTCGATGACCGCTAATTGGCCATTTCTCTGTTCGAACATGAGCGGCATCGCCTGTTCCACTTTTACTCCGTTCGACTTTTTGTAAGACGCGAAACTCGTTTCCCGAGATACTTTATATTTTTTCGCTCCTGCGCAAAGAAAAACCAAGTTTTACAACCGTAACTAAGGTCGTTTGGCGTAGAGTAAATTTAATTATTAAAATTACAGAGAAGCAAACAAAACCTACGAGCGAGTAAATTTAAATATTCAAAAGTAACGTAACTGAATGCCGGTTTAATTCTGTGATATGGTCGGCGTAATTACGCCGCAAATTTTGCCGCACTCAGTTGACTCGACTCCACTTAGTTTAATTAAATCCACTTTCAGCTGACCGGATTCTCACTTTGGCTTTTACGAAATAGTTTTCACGCCGAGTGTGGAATCGCGAAGCAACTGCGGGCGGGGGGAGGGAAGATGATATCGATGACTAATTACAGCAAATGAGGAAGCCATCGGGGCGACTGTAGTCGCACGCGAAGCAGCTGCAGCCGCCGCTTCACGCGATCGTGCTTGAGCTCGTTAAGAGCTTTAACGACGAGCGGGCTGTAATAATAGTATAGGCGAGCCGGGGAATAGTACAAGGTGGAGGGTAATAAGAGAAATGAGAATCAGCACCGACGTAAAACCCTCCCGCCATTCTCTCTAGCATTTCTTGCTCACAATACAAACCTCCACAATGCAACGTTCTCGGTGTTGTTAGCGGTGTTTCGCGTTCATATCTTACACGGTTTATTCTCCCGAGAGAATAGAATTACCTTAATCTACGAAACAAACAAAGGGGAAAAATTGCAAAGGAAAAGAAAATCTAATACTTCTGCTTCTGTCTGAGAATTGAAATAAAAATTCCGTGAGTAAATTTGAAGTTGAAAAATCGCGACGGAAAATAAAGACAGTCTTGAAGAATTCATGTTTCATGAGAGAATAGAATTACCTTGATCTATGAAAGAGACGAAGGGGAGAAATTGCAAAGGAAAAGAAGATCTAATACTTTTGTTTCTGTCTGAGAATTTTAATGAAAGTTCCGACAGTAAATTCGAAGTTGAAAAGTCGCATCGGAAAATAAAAACAATCTTGAATAATTCATGTCTATCTGAGAATTGAAATAAAAATTCTGTCAGTAAATTCGAAGTTGAAAAATCGCGACTGAAAATAAAGACAATCTTGAACAATTCATGTTTCAGGAGAGAATATAGAATTGCTTTAATCTATGAATGAGACGAAGGGGAGAAAATGCAAAGGAAAAGAAAATCCAATACTTTTGTTTCTGTCTGAGAATTGAAATAAAAATTCCGTCAGTAAATTCGAAGTTGAAAATTACTGCGGAAACTAAAAGCTGTCTTGAACAATTCTGCTCCCATCTGAACATTAAGATAAAAATGACAGTTAGTAAATCTGAAGTTACGTCTCGATTGTGTGACCAAAACTAGTTATTATCTCTTCTATGAAAAAAGAAACCTTTCCTACTGTTACCAATCTTTCTCGTTCATCTCCGACCCCAGAAAAAATTGCAAAAAAAAAAACAGCGTCCAACACTTTTCCCATCTGAAAATTGAAATAAAAATGCCATCATTCTACAACAATTCCGCTCCTATCAGAAAACAAAACTAAAAGCTCCAGTACTTAAGTCTCAATTGTGTGACCAAAAATTAGTTGCATTATTTCCCCGAAAAAAAAGAAAAAAGGAATCCTCTCCTAACGTTACCAATCTTTCTCGTCCATTCCCAACTCCCCGGAGTCTCCGCCGCCGAGAAACACCGAGAGAGCTTAACAAGTTTAATCCGGCCGGAAGGAATGCACAGCGAGACGAAAAGCTGCGGCCTGTGTGTTAACTTTAATCGCGGCCTCGCACGAGCAACAATAGCAACGCCATAAGCGCTGCGCCTCACTTCGCAGTCTAATGCTCGCAGGTAGTCTTGTTTTTTTTTCTTCTCTCTCTCATACCAAAAATATACGAACTCCGAGAAAAAGGTGGGTTGAACCGCGGGGGCAACGAGGCACGACCGGAAGTAAACCAGCGAGAGGAGGGGGGTCGAGGGGGGTCGGGGGGAGAGGGTTGCGGCATCCCCAGTGGAGTAAATCCCATCCGGTCGGATTTTAACTCGGAATTTATGGCGAGCCCGAGAAATTATTGTCTCCTTGGCCTCCGGTTGGCTCCACCCGAGTCTGTGTGGCGTTTCCGTGCGCCCAGATTCGCCGGTGTGTTTGGCGTTTGCGCCGGGGGGGAAACTGGACTCTCCACTTCGTTTTCCACTGTGGTCCCCGTGGACCTGTTCGTCGCAGCTCTAAGCTATACGCAATCGACTCCCGCGCGCTGACCGACTCCGCGATTAATATATAGCAGTAAATTTCTGACGTGACCTCGACCCGCTTTTCCCTCTCTCTCCGGGAGGCTCGTAAATCTCGTTGGTTCAACGGCGACCGCATTAATCATGCGACACATTATATTGTAATGTGGCGCACGAGAAACAGGGCTAATACTGATCGGCGGGCATAAAAACTGTCGTGCTCGGTGCACAACATCCGGTGGTGATTTATGCACGAGGATTTTTATTTCGTTCGATGCTCCTCGAGGAGACGACTCGATTGGAAATTGGGGATGGTTTGTGCGCTCCGAATTGGATAACGGCGAAGCTGATTAACTGCTGTTATTTTTTTTACAAATTTTGCCGGATATTTACGGCGAAATTGACATATTTTTAAAGCGATTGATTTTTAAGGCGATTTTAAAGCGATTTTTTACAGTGATTTTTTTAAAGCGATTTTTTATAGTGATTTTTTTTAAAGCGATTTTTATACAGCGACTTTTTTTTAAGCGGTTTTTATACAGCGACTTTTTTTAAAGCGATTTTTATACAGCGACTTTTTTAAAGCGATTTTTATACAGCGACTTTTTTAAAGCGATTTTTATACAGCGACTTTTTTAAACCGAATTTTTTTAGCGAATTTAGCCGAAAATATTTAGCCGAATTTTTTAAAGCTGTTCTTTTTTTATAGCGAATTTGGCTAGAAATACAATTTTTTAAGGCTGTATTTTTAATCAAATTCTGGCGGAAATACAACAATAATGTCGATACAACTTTTTTTCCTCAGAAAGTTCTGCTTCCTGAGAAAAAAAACTCTTTATGTTCTGTTGTTCTGAGTCAGTCTTGAGTCTCGAAAAACGCGAATTGCTCGAGAATAGTTGTGGCTCTCATTCCCGCACGGTTTGCTCGCATTCCCCGAGAATGTAATCAGCGGGTTACGAGGCCACGAGATTCGGGCTTTCGGGCCCGCGGGATTTTATCGCCGAAAACGCCGCGGCTGATGCAGGCGGGGTGGGGAGGAGGCGGGTGTGTGATTTTTTCGCGCCACCGAGCGACGCGAGATCAGGATGTAACGATGGAAAAATCATCCGTACACCGGCTTTTATCCCGCCCTAAACCCCGAAGATTCGCATCGCGCCGTCCTCGTTGCTCTTCCTCGCGCCCACGTCGATTACCCTCGCGGCCAATCGGAAAAGTCGATTGAACGCGACATCGTAAAAGGCTACTTCGCGCGTAAGAGCCGGAGAACGAGCGACCGCGCACAACGTGCGCCTCGCACGTGGTCCTCTCGTGTATCCGACACGGGAAGATTCTTTTTATCGATGTCGCGTCCAATCTTGGTGGAAGAAAAATACTCAATAAAGACACAGGGCAATAAAAAGACTATAAACATTTTTTTGTTCACAGCCAACAATTAAGAAAATGCGATTTTTTTCGCTTTTGTATAACCGGAAAAAGTTGAGTGGACTTGCAAATTATTTTTCTACGTAAAAATGTAAATGTCACCAGATCAATTTACAGCCATCACTCGAGCCAGTCCTGCCACGATTTCCCTGAACATGAACCTCGACCAACCCTCTAAACCATATTGAATGAAAAAAGAATAAATAAAGAGACAGGGCAATAAAAAAGACCATATACATTTTTTGAACACAGCCAACAATTAAGAAAATGCAATTTTTTTTACGCTTTTGTATAACCGGAAAAAGTTGAGTGGAGTTGCATATTATTTTTCTACGCAAAAATGTAATTGTCACCAGATCAATTTACAGCCATCACTCCAGCCGGTTGAGCCACAATTTCCCTGCACCTGAACCTCCAACTACCTTCTAAATCATAATATTGAAAGAAAAAAAAAATTAATAAAAAAACAGGACAATAAAAAGACTATAACATTTTTTGTACACAGTCAACAAATAGGAAAATGCGATTTTCTTATGTTTTTGAACAACCACAAAAAAAAGTTGACTGGACTTGTAAATTACTTTTCTACGAAAAAATGAAACTGTCATGAGATCAATTTACAGTCATCAGTCATCAGCCAGTCCTGCCACGATTTCCCTGAACATGAACCTCGATCAACCCTCTAAACCACAGTATTGAAAGAAAAAAGAATCAATAAAGAAGCAGGACAATAAAAAAGACTATAACATTTTTTTGTACGCGGCCAACAATTAAGAAAATGCGATTTTTTTATATAACCAAAAAAAGTTGACTGGACTTGCAAATTATTTTTCTACGAAAAAATCTAATTACCGGATCAATTTACAGTCATCACTCCAGCCATTTCAGTCAGTCGAGCCACGATTGCCCTGCACCTGAACCTCGACCTACCCTCTAAATCACTCCTCTCCTCTCCCTCCCTCGCCCCAACATTTTTATTCCCGAAGAACAGAAAATCTCGGCTATTCCCCTGCCCACACCCGAGATATCCTAATTTAGCCAAAATCAATGCGTGATAATTCACAAAGGAAGTGGAAACGACAGGAATATTACAGGATCCGTTGCACGTGTTCGGATTCAACAAGCTAGAAACTCCTCGCGGTTGCGGCGTATTATCGAGAATGCGACCCATTTCCGGTTCCCCGTACAACACACACAACCACGCATATATATTACACTCAGGTATATATGGGGCATTCCACGCCCATTCGACCTGGGTCTGACGATCAACCTTTCGGATTTCGTCCACGATTTTTTGTTATTGTCCCAACTTAAAAAAATGATCGACATTTTCTTCCGACTTTTTTCAAATCTGAATTAGTTAGAACTTTTTAAAGCGAAACTGTTGTTAGCCGAGATTTAACAATCTGAAAAAATCTAAAAAATCCGGTATCAAATACAACAAAATTTAAGCCTAAACCCAGTCAGAATTGCTTCTGTTTTTCGGATTTTTTCACTTTTTAATTTTTTTGATTTTTTCATGAAAACCATCGGAAAAAACAGAGGAAAATCCCCTTCTGCCCCTTAGCCCCTTCTGGGTTTAGGCCTCACAATTTTTATATTTGACACGTGATTTTTGAGAATTTTTTCAGATCTTTAAATCCAGGAGAACAATATTTAAAATTGTAACTAATCAAAATAAAAAAGGGAAACAAATTTCGCGCGCTTATTAGAGTTGGCATTACAAGACAAAAAATCATGGACAAAATCCGAGAGGTCGTGGGTCAGTCCCAGCTAGAATCGGCGTGGAATGCCCCATAAGTATATACAAGCGCGTTATGTAGTATAATGCGGAGCGCCAGGGAGTAGTACGCAGTAGTACGAACTGGTCCGGGCTGCTCGAGCAGTGGAAGGGAAGCAGCAATATATATTCCGTCCACGTGCTACAACCGCGGAGGTTCCTAGTTTACGAAGATATCCATCGACCCCCATCGGGGCACAGTTTATCCGGGGTTGGGGCGCCGGGCGCGCCGGCCGAGAATCGCGGGACCCTCGATAGTTTTCCTCTCGCCGACGACGGAGCCCCGAGACGACCCGATCCGGCAGCCTCGTTCCTCTTGCTTCGCAGTGTTCCGCGAGACCCTCTGGTGGCATATATAGGGTATTAGCCGGCACTGTAACAGACAGCTTTGGGGCTTCCAAGGTGAGTGCGGATCGGGCGTCGGCGAAGTTGTTCGAAAGTGCCGAGCAGCGGCGGCGGCGACGGCGGCGGCTGGGTAACCAGATGTGGATTTAGCAAAGTGTTTCGCTCGCTCCGGCGCCCTCGTCGTCGTCCTCCTGCGCCGGGGAACCTTCTGCCCTCGCTCGCTCGATTAAATGAAACGATAACACGGCGGTTAGGAACCTGCGAAATTATTTTATTGATCAATCTTTCAGGGTTATCGGGAAAAAAGAATTTGTAATTGGGAGAAACGATAACATGGCCGTTGGGAACCTGCGGAATTATTTTATTTATAAATCTTTCAGGGTTACCGGGAAAAAAGAAATTGTAATTATGGGAGAAATGATAACACACTGGTTAATTCTTCAATCTTAGAAAAAATAAATTATAATCTGAAGCTTCAAACTGTGATGCGTTTTTATGCGGATTTTGGGAACGCAGATTTTGAGTGGGTTTCTGCATGATTTTGTGGAGTCAAATAAATTAATTTCTTCTTATCGTTTTCTGGATAGGACGACGTTTAGGGGAATGAATTGAATTAGGGATCGATAAAAGTATTCCACAATTAAGTCGATTAAACGAAATCATAACACGGCCGTTGGGAACCTGCGAAATTATTTTATTGTATTCTTTTTTATTTCATTTTTTTGCATCTTTCAAGGTTATCGGGAAAAAATAATTTATAATTAGGAGAAATGACAACACGGCCGTTGTAGATCTGCGAAGTTTTTTTTAATCAGTAATCCTTTAATCTAAAAAAAAAGAAATTATAATTTGAAGCTTCAAGCTGTGATGCCTTTTTATATGGACTTCGGGAAGCAGATTTTGCGTGGGATTCTGGATGATTTTGTGGTGTCAAAAGTCATTTCTGCTTATGGTTTTCTGGATGGATGATGTGATGCGGGATCGATGAGATTGTTCCGCGCAATTAGCGGATTGCCGATAAAACGTCCCGTCCCCGTCACTCGGATCCTCGGAAATAACCCGACCCGTGCCCTTATCACCCGGGCCAGACGTATTGAGGCCTGAGACACGGCAGCTACTCACGTAACCAGTTTGAAACGTTACAAAGGCGTCTAAATCTATACCCGTTCGAAATTCACGTTGGGTATCACCTTCAGGATCTCGCTAAACAAAGGGCCGATACTTGAACTTTACACCAAGAAAAAAAGCTTCTTATTTAGTAAACAGTGACTTGAATAATCGAACCATCAGTAAGCCAAAAATAAGTAGCGTCAACTCGTCCACCGTATTTGCAGCTCCTGTACCTTAAAATCCTAAAGGATTTCAGGAAACCCTAAAGGATTTCAAGAAACATTTCCAGACATTTAATATTTCCAGGCCCCCTAAAGGATTCTAAGAAATATTTCCAAACATTTTCCCGACTTGACACCAGGAAAAAAAGCTTAACACAAAGCCAACTGAAGTCAGTTCGGCAATCGATGACTCAAATAGCCGAACCATCAGTTAGCAAAAAATAAGTAGCTGCCACTCCTCCTCCATATTTCCAACTCCTGCACCCCAAAACCCTAAAAAAATTGAAGAAACATTTCCAGATATTTAATATTTCCAGGCACCCTAAAACCCTAAAGGATTTCAAGAAAAATTTCCAAACATTTTCTCAACTTATTGACACCAGAGAAAAAAAAGCTTCACACGAATCAAACCGAATTCAGTTCGTCAATCGATGACTCAAACAATCAAACCATCAGTTACCCAAAAAAATAAATATCCCTCACTCCTCCACATTTCCAGCTCCCGCACCCCAAAACCCCAAACGACTTCAAGCAATATTTCCAGTCCGCCCGAGCCTCAATTTCTCAAGGCTTCTCCAGCCCCCCGAAACCTCAATTTCTCCTGTCAACAATCCCCGTCGAGAATTGGGTTTCCTTCGGCGTGGGGCGGGTCAGCGCCCCGAAATCGTCGAACCGCGTCGTCGGTTTTATCACCGCGCTGCGTTATTTGGCAGTCGAAAATCCCGCAGACGCGGTCGGCTCGGTCAACTAATGCAGCGCGGTGCACACGGAGGGGGCGAGGATTTTCCCCGGTGCCCGCAGCGCGCACACCGAAGGGAGAGACAGAGGCGGCGCCGAGCAAAGCTCTGTGCGAGCGGAGCAATGAAGAGAATGTATATATATATTTACATACATATATATATCTATATATATATATATATAAACCATATATATATAGTGGAATAGTGACGCCTATATTCCAGCGTACACACTGAGAGGACCAGGGATCCAGGGGCTCAGCGCGGCACTCGACGCCGAAATTCGTGCCAGATTCGAATGTAGGTCGGGTCACCTGCATCGCAACGGCCCCGCGGGGAGCCCGGTATCTGCAGAGTGTCTGCCCAGGCCGGGCGCCGCGCGTGCGGGGCGCAGGCCAGGCGAAGAGCGCGGAGAGACCGAACGCGCGCTTCCTCCTCTCACCTCCCTCCTACGTTTTGGGAATATGTATGTTGGCGGTAACAGCATTAAAGCTCGCGGGGTGTTTATATGCACATGCGGGAGAGCAGAAACGAAGCGGTCGCCCCGCTGCGCAGCGGGGCGACGGTTCGCTCGTTTCGCAAATGGCCCGGCTTGGCAGCCCGGTCTTCGACGAATTTAGGGGCAGAGAGAGAGAGAGAGAGAGAGAGAGAGAGAGCGCGGTGAGTTTTGCTACGGTGGATGGTGAAGCGTGCCAGGAGAACTGGGATTCGTTTGTCTTTGCTTTGCGAAACAGGGGGGGAAAAAGTATTGGGACGCGTTGGTAAAAATGTTGGGGCACCTCGCGGGTAACGCAGTGAGAAATATTGGGGGATTTTCACTGAAAAGTATTGGAGGATTTCAGTAAAAAGTATTGGAGGATTTCAGTGAAAAGTATTGGAGGATTTCAGTGAAAAGTATTGGGGGATTTTCACTGAAAAGTATTGGAGGATTTCAGTGAAAAGTATTGGGGGATTTCAGTGAAAGGTATTTGGGGATTTCAGTGAAAAGTATTGGGGGATTTCAGTGAAAAGTATTGGGGGATTTCAGTGAAAAGTATTGGGGGATTTCAGTGAAAAGTATTGGGGGATTTCAGTGAAAAGTATTGGGGGATTTCAGTGAAAAGTATTGGAGAACCTCAGTAAAGCATTGGGGCACCTCAGTGAAAATATTGGAATACATCGAAATACTTTTTACCTCAGTGAAAAGTATTTGGATGCCTCAATGATAAATATTGGGGAAGCTCAGTAAAAAGTATTCGGGGCTTTAGTAAAAAATATTAGGGAACCTCCGCACAAAATGTGGGAACCTCAGTAAAAAGTATTGGGATGCCTGAGTAAGTAATATTGCGGAACCTCAGTACAAATATTGGGGCACCTCACTTAAAATATAGGGATGCCTCAGTAGAACTATTTCGATGCTTCAGTTTACTGAGGCATCCAAACACCGTAATAAAAGTTATCGCGATACCTCAATAAAATAATTTGGACGCCTCGGTAAAAAGTATCAGCATACCTCAGTAAAAGGTCATTCGGTTACCTCAAAAAAATGATTTGCCTGCCTGAGCAAAAGTTATTCGAATATCTCAGTAAAAGTCACCGGGATAAAAAGATACACGCAAAAGGTATCCGAAAGGCGTGTGGATACGTACGTCGACGGTAACGGCATTAAAGCTCACGCGGTGTTTGTATGCATATGCAGAAAAGCAGAAGCGATGCGGACGCGCTACTCCCCCATCGGGTCATGGGTTTCTGGTTTTACAGCTAGCCGAGCCGGCAGGAGCCCCAGTCCCCGACGCATCCGCGCTCGCGGCCAGAAAGTGCGGTGAATCCCACTACGGGGAATGAGAAAATGTTTCTGGGAAACGAGTAAAGAGGCTGCGGGGGGTGCTGAGGGGGCTGAGGCGCGAGCGCGAATTTATAGTTACAGGATGCTGAGGATAGTGGTAATTTGTAAATGGGTAGAGGGTACCTGCTGCTTCTCTGCGTCGTACGAAGCAAGAAAGGTGGAAGGGGGGAGAGGGGGGGGGGGTTAGAAGGGGCTGCGAAACGGAAACGACGGCTTCTCCGGGAGGCGAAGCATTCTAAACGCTCCTAAGCGTAAGATAGAGAAGGGGGGGGGGGGAGGGCTTCAACAGCCCTACCCCCAAGGAACCCTAGGCGATGTTGAATATAGATATGTATTTCGCCTATATACATATCGAACGAGGGGAAGACGGCAAACTATACGGTAACTCGATTTCGGATGCCCCGCCGCGTTCACCAAACCGAGAATTTCTCCCTCGCGGCTCGCCGCATATAATCACCGTCGCGATGCCGGATAGCATGGCCGCCTATATATAATGTACAACCAGCGGTGAATATTGCAGGTATGACGCTTGAGTGTTGTTGCGCGGTAGTTGGAAATGAGTTGGTCGCATCGGCAGAAACTGAGGTGAATACGGGGACTTGCTCGGTGTGTTCCTCTGCCATTGAGAGATTTCGTAAGTATATGCCGTCTTATGTGTGTACTTGGTGACGCGGTTCGCGATATTAGTGCCGATTGAGTGCGGCTCGATGATCTTGGTTCTAATTCTGCGCATGAGGAACGTTGGAAAAAAATGCTGATATAGTGTGAAAGACAAGTTAATTATTTTGTTTAAATGAAAACGATGAGATGACTCATTATTTGTTCGAATAATCGTGAGGATCTGCGAAAATATTCCTCTATCTTAAGGGTCTGCAGAAATATTTTATTTTTTATCGTGAGGATCTGCAAAAATAATTTTTTTTTTTTCGTGAGAATCTGCGAAAATATATTTTTTTTTGTATCGTGAGGACCTGCAATTTTTTTATTTTGAGGATCTGCAGAAATATTTTATTTTTTATCGTGAGGATCTGAAGAAATATTTTATTTTTTATCGTGAGAATCTGCAAAAATATTTTTATTTTATCACGAGGAACTGCGAAAATATTTTTTTTTGTATCGTGAGGTCATGCAATTCTTTTTATCTTGAGGATCTGCAGAAATATTTTGTTTTTTATCGTGAGGACCTGCAGAAAAAAACTTCAAACAGCGTCGACTCGTGTCGACCCCGTTTCGCCCTTAAACAGGGGGTTGGAAACTCGAGCGCGAAACCTTAACCAGTCCAGCGACGAAACGCTACACGATATCGGCGAGACAGGATTACACAGTGAAAGGAATATGTTGCAGTGCAAAAAACAACGACTCACCTGAGTGTTGCACACCTTGTACTTGATGTTCCAGGACTTTCCCTTGCACGGTTTTCGCCGGCATCGTCGCTGCTGTCGGGATATTCCGCCGCCGCAGCTCCTGCGAGGAAATTTTCATTAATAAAAGGCTCCGGGCTATCCTCGCACGAGGCCATCGGTAATTAATGTTTCCTCGATGGGAGGCGAGGAAAAGTTAACGAAGTTGCTCGAACAGCCGGGACGAGTCGTTCTCGTCGACGAAACGTTTCACCCGGACATCAGATTGATTGGCAATGGCAGTGGTGAAATATTGGAAGATAAATAAAATAAAAATAAGCTGAGCAAGACTTTTGCTGTATGGAACTTTCGCCCACATTTCAGCACCAAAGTTTTAGCTTAAATAAAAAAATACGACTCTTGATCTTGACAAAAAAAAAAAAAGAAGATGAAGACATAGCGAGCCGGTTCGAATCCAGAGCAGTACATTTCGCAGTCCCCGAGGTCATAACTCCCACGACTAATCGAGCATTCCACTTCGTGTTTATTGCGATAATTGAGTTACGTACCTCGTGCACGGCGACCACTTGGTCCATGGCGACCATTCCCCCCAGACGACATTCTGAAACACAGAATTCAGGCGAAATCGTTTTAGACAATTATCCGTGCTACACTTGTACAACAGAGGGGGAGAGGCACGCGAATATTCCGCCAACTTCACGGTTCGTAATTATCCCGATAGGAAAAGCGTTTACGAGTTTACCGCGTTATACACGAGAGGCACGAGTAAATGGCTGAGTGATAATTGCGAGGAGCATAACGTGGTTCGTGTGTGGCGTCCCCGATGGTTGGCAGGGCGTCTCGAAGGGTGGAGGAACCGAGCCTGGCGTGAGATCGATTGAGGGTGTCCCTCTAATGCGTTCCGCAACGGGGGTTCGACGTCTCCGACGGTATCGGTTAAGTGAAAGATTCCACTTTCGTCGCGGAAATTTTGTCACGCGAGCCACTGGCCGGACTGTCGAGGGTCTCCTTTGGCACATGTCACCAGGCCCGGTCCATAAAAAATTAATCGATGATTTATCGGCAGACCCCAATCCATTCTCGCCAGACATTGTCGGCCGAGGAAAACATCCAATGGCCATTTATGATTCAGTAGGTCACTCGGACTCCAAAGATAATTCAAGCCTTGGCCGATCAACGGCGGCTCATTGATTATTGAACGGATCCACGCGGAATTTTTGGCTGTCAAAAAGATCTGTCATTATCGTTATTGATAATTCGCTGGGTGGACTGAGGTTTCACGGTGAATTAATCGATTCCCCGGCTAACGAAGGGCTCAGGAAAGTTTTCGGGGGGCGCCACCGATATAAAGGAGGCCGAGTGAATTGCGAATCAGCGGATACGACATTTACAGGGGATACGTGTGATGCGAATTGAGGGATACCACAGTATAAAACATTGGGGTACCTCAATGAAAAGTATTGGGAAACCGCAGTAAAAAGTATTGGGGAGCTTCGGTAACAAGTTGTTGGGAAACTTCAGTAAAAACTTATTGGGGTACCTCAGTAAAAAGTATTGGAGAACCTTAGTAAAAAGTATTGCAGAACCTCAGTAAAAAGTATTGGGGTACCTCAGTAAAGACATTGGAGAACTCCGTAATATGATATTGGAGAAACTCAGTAAAAGTATTAAGGAACACCTCAGTAAAGATATTGGAGAACTCCGTAATAAGATATTGGGGAATCTCAGTAAAAGTATTGGGGAACACCTCAGTAAAGATACTGAAGAACCTCAGTAAAAGTTATTAAGATGCCTCAACACATTTAGTGTCCATCTATAATTCAGATCGCCACTCGGACTCCAATAATAATACAAGGCTTGGCCAATCAACAGCGACCCATTGATTATTGAACCGATCCATCCGGAACTTTTGACTGTCAAAAAGATGTGACATTATCGTCGTTGATAATTCACCGGGTCACCCAGCATTTCACGGTGAATTAATCGATTCCCCGTCTAACGAACGGCTCATTAACGAAAGTACTCTAGGGCCAACGGTATAAAGGAAGCCGAGTAACGATCAGCCGAGCTGGCTGGAAAGGGAGGACGAAGGGAAGACGAATGAAGGGCTGAGGAGTCCTTTAAAACGAGCTTTTGAGTGCACGCGATAAAGGTAAACCGAGAGGGAGCGAGATCCCACGCTCGAGAGTGGAAAGCTCCATTTATCCCTGCGTCTTGCGTCTCAACCTCCTCAGCCTCGTTTTCATCTTCGAATGCGGCAGGGTAGGATGTCGACACTCGAGTCTCGGGGAATTCGGATGAGCAACAAAGTCGAATCTGAAACTTCGCGGGGTTAACAAGTTTTCTTCAATGAAAACTAGACTATGACTATGTTGAGGACTATGAGCCGAGGCGGTTGAACACGAGTAACGCGATTCCTTTGTATGTTTTGTGAACAAGATTGAAGATTTGTCTTTTGTGGTTGACGCGATTAATTGCACGGATTTTTTTCCTGACTCTGTGGCTTTCAAATCAACAGAACTCGTCAACAATCATCTTCCATCTGTTCGTTCCCGAACCTCTGACGAAAAGATAGCCAGAAGCTTCGGTGCCCTCATCGATTCCTTCGATCGAGATGGTTGAACCCGAGTAACGCGATTCCTTTGTATGTTTTGTGAACAAAATTGAAGATTTGTCTTTTGTGGTTGACGCGATTAATTGCACGGATTTTTTTCCTGACTCTGTGGCTTCCAAATCAACAGGACTCGTCAACAATCATCTTCCATTTGTTCGTTCCTGAACCTCTGACGAAAAGATAGCCAGAAGCTTCGGTGCCCTCATCGATTCCTTCGATCGAGACGGTTGAACACGAGTAACGCGATTCCTTTGTATGTTTTGTGAACAAGATTGAAGATTTGTCTTTTGTGGTTGACGCGATTAATTGCACGGATTTTTTTCCTGACTCTGTGGCTTCCAAATCAACAGGAGTCGTCAACAATCATCTTCCATCAGTTCGTTCCTGAACCTCTGACGAAAAGATAGCCAGAAGCTTCGGTGCCCTCATCGATTCCTTCGATCTGTCCGCTGTCACACGATGCGTCTCGAGTGCCCCCAGTTATTTTAACACGACCTCCGAGTCCTCCCCAGTCCCGGACACACTCGAGCCACTCAACGCGCCGTCGTCTCTGACAATGCGAACAAGGAGAGAAAAAAAGCAAACGGACTGAAAATCGTAATCCAAGGGGTGCAAAAAAAGCACAAGAGGGCATTGAATGAGACTCGAGAGTCGACCCCTCAATACATCAATGAAGTGGACAAGCTCTGAATAGCCTTCCCCTTCCACGCGTATACAAAACAAATTTTTATGGACGGCCCGCGATTGATAGTGAATGAATAAACCCGTCGCGGCAGCATCGAGGACGGGAAATCGGAAATATAAACAACAGCCATGAAGCCAAGTGGAAGAGAGGGAGAGAAAAATAAAGAAAAACGTTCCCCCCATGACGAGAAAATTTGCGCGAAGAAAGCTCTGGGCTGTCATCGCCTTCAACAAGAGTCTCCTTCCCGGACGACATCCCGCAGGTCTTTCGCACGCGCTTATGGGATTGTTCGGCGTCCCTCGAGTGGGGCCTCGGCGTACGCGAGGCTCGGTGACGCGTTCTCCAGGGGTTGCCTTGTTTTTCATCCCCTCCTCATTGGTGTCTGTCGACTGACATGGCTTTCCGTCGATCCTACGACAATAATACGGCTGTCCATTGGGAGCGCGGAGGAAGAGAGAGACGACGGCACTAGAATGCACGGTTTCTGCACAAGCTCGACAGGACCCTTGAACCTCCCTTACGCTTTCTCCCTCCTCCTCCCTTCTCCCGCCCAACCGGAATATCTGGCCTCGGCGTTTCCCCCAAATTGACGGTCAGCTATGTGAGCCCGCATCCCACGTTACTGCCCATGGGACGGGGTCTAGCTGAGGATTTCTGATTGCGTAACAAGGCATCCCCTGTATGTGTCGAGATGTGTATAGATATGACCACCCGGACGGGCTGGCACCCTGCAGCCATTATACTCGCTTCCGTCAAACTCGGAACTTTGGTTAACTCGACGCCAACCTGTCCCTCTCTCTATCGCTTTCCGTCTCTTCCCTTCCACTTGAAGCCTCGATAGCCGCTAATCTCCCTGGCGCCTTTGAAATCACGCGTCGGAAGAACAATACCCAAAGCCCGTTGAGGGGTCTGCGTTGAATGGCGAAATTTTCGTGGACTCTTTGAGCGTCGAAGCGACACCCGAGAGTCCTTCATCGGTGCTTCATCGATGCTTCAGACGATCCTCGATGCAATCTGTCGCGGCTGAACAAAGGTTTAGGCCTCATTGCCTCGCGGTTCTTCTGGTTTTGTGGTCTGAATTGTCTTGTTGTGGGTGCTTCATCAATTACAGGCTAAGCTTTTGCTTTTTTTTCAGTGTCTTTGATTCCTCGACTGCAGAGTCTTCAGCCTGTGTCCTGCAATCTACATCTACGTGACAGGAAGATCCACTTTTCCCGCTCACTCGCGGTCTCATTTGCCCGGAGGAAATTCAGCCTGACGAGGTTCGCTGACGACGTTCATCGACGGGCCATGCGAAACTCACTACATCGACGCCTCCGCCATATCGAATTCCCAATTTCCCTTTCCAATTCGAAGAATCATCGCGGGTCTTCCCATGGATCCTGGGAGAATCACGGTCCTCCCTCCTGCTCCTTCGAATCCACGACAGAGGCTTTCGTCTTCGCGAATGGTTTCCCGAATTCTGAGGTACTTACACTTCGCGTCTATACGTCTCGCCTTTCCGCGTGCGTGGAACGAGGACGGGAGAAACGTGGGTAGCAGCAGCAGCAGCAGCCAGCGAGCACAGAGTCACCGAGCGTTGCATGCTCGCGTGAAGGTGCAGCTGCGCTGGTTTGGCACTTTCTGAGGGGGAGGTGGGTGGAGGAAGGGGGGCGGAAGGTAGAAGGAGGAAGGGGCTGAAACCTCTGAAGGCTCGAAGGAGTACGTATTCCCAATTCCCACCCAATCTAAAATCAATCTTAGTTCGTTCTCTCGTGGTGTGCGATGGGGAGGGAGGGAGGAAGGAGGAGGACGGGAGGGCCGAGGGGGCCGAAGGAGGAGGAGGGTGCATGCGGCCCGAAGGGGTTCGACGAGGAGGAGGAGGAGGATGTGAGAGGGTTGAGAAAGAGAGGGTGGCGGGGGGAGCGAGTGAGGAGCGATCAGTTTTAAGCGGGCCTCGCCAGTCTGCATTATTCAAACGTTGCGCCTTGGTGGCTGTAGCCGCACCACCTTCCACCACCGGTTCTCTCACTCCTGGTTCTATACACCCAATCCACACTCTTTCTCTAACACTCTAATACCCCCTCCTCCTCCCTCACTTCTCACCCTCGCCGATTGCCTCTTCTCGAAAATCGAAGCTTCCAACTCTCCCGAACCCGCTGACGTTCGCGCCCGCCAATCGATAGACCAAATTGAGGCTAAGACAAAGACCGAAGGGAACTGGAGTTGCGAAGAATTTCGCCGATTTGAGGTTGGACGCGCGGGAAGCCGTCTTGCGATTGATAGAAGGATTGTGAGGCGCTGAGGCGAATTGAGTTCCGAGTCGTTGGGACCATAAACAACTTTGGTATTGGATTCATAGTGCGATAATCATTTCGAGTGTTGCTTTCCGGGCTCGTGGTGGAGGACTCGCTCGGTGCATTTCGCTCTTTGACGGGAAGGGGGTCGAGTGAGGCCTGACAAATGGGATAGGAGCCCATTGGAGGATGGAAAACGATCGAGGAAAGGGTGCGAAAACGGGGGAGGGCCGTTCTTGCGTTCCAGCGCAGTCGGCTACGGCGGCGGGGGCGAAGCGACGATGCTGCATTATTCAGAGCTACCCACAACATCGGTGCCTTGATACTCGCTGCCTCTTCTCTTCGCTGAGGAGCTTTCCTTTCGCGAGCCTCCTCCCGCGTTACTCACCGAGATTCGACGCTCGGCTCGTTTCCGTTTTCTCTTATTGTTTTTCTTCCAGCTTCGTCGGGGCTACGGCGCGTTGTGCAGGTGTCAATTTGTCTTTCGCCCACACTCGGCTCACGAGCCTCTTTATGTGTGTGCGTTTCGCTCCACTTTTTCCCCGTCTCTGAACCTCGTCTGGCTCTTCATCGTCACTTCGTTTATCCGCCACTTGTCTTGAGGTGCTTTTTTTTCATCGTGTTACAAGGTAATTGACCCTACACCTCGCTGTGGTCCTTTCCCTTTTCCCTTTGCAAAGGGGTTCCCAGAATCCCGCATCGTGTAGGATTTTTTTTTAGATTGCAAACAAATATTTTTCTTTGTTCAAGCGGAGAGCTTTGATGTCGTTCGATTGAAAGTACCAACTTGAGGCTCGCTGTCATCAATGGCCTGAAATCCATGACCGTCTGGTATAATTCAAGGGATCGAAAAATCCGGACACGTCCCTATCCGCAAAATTACCCCTTTCAAAGACAGCCAGTTGTCTGGTTGAATCTTCGATTTCTGGGAATTCAAGCGCCACGGAGGTTATTTCAGAGACGGTTGCGACACGCTGGCGAGAGGGGAATGAGGGCCAAGGATATTCAGGTCGCACTGACATTAGACTCCCAAATTATTGAAAGCAACATTGAGCGAGGGTTAGCGAGAGGACGTTTCAAGGAACGGAATGAGAGTCAGGGCGCGAGGGAAGGAAGGGTAGGCGGGAGGCAGAACCCAGAGGTACTAAGGGCGCGAGGAGAGGCAGAATTGAAAGGTATATAGGAGACACTCTCGCCTATCCCTTTGCTAATGGAGACTGAGACCAGGACCACTTTGGCCAGATCTCAGATACAGAGGAATTCCTCCACCCCTCGACGGGGCCGTTAAACTTCATCTCACGGCATCGTCGCGCATGACTCGGGCTCCCGACGTCGTCGTCTATCGGAATCATCCGAAAGTTCTTATCTCCGTCTAGCCATCCATCCATAGAGACCCGCTATGTCTTCTGTTCTCCGCGGGATCCTCGAATGCAGATTATTCCTTCTTCGCATGTTGGTTGAAGACAAGTCTGACATCTCCAGGGAAACTCCGAACGCGCCCTCGCTCCCAACGTGTATATTCCTGACGCTCGTGTCACGTCGCCGATATGTCCCTTGCAGAACGCGGAGTTGGAAGCGGCTGAAAGCCGGAGACAGACGTTAAATCCATTTGGTGAATTCTTTTTGGAATTTGAGGTTCAAGCATTTCTTCGCGGAGAAGTTAAACGATTGTAGCGAAGGTCAGAAGTCTTGATCTTTGGGACAAGAAGCCCAGTGGCTTCTGTATGAAATTTACCTGTGGCTCAGGGCATTTCTGATGTCATACAGATCAAGACAGACTAAATTGAGGTCCATCGAGCCTTAGTGAAAGATTGGAGAGAACCAACCAGTATCAAGAAAATCCGCGACAAACTTATTGCTGCTTTCATAATCACCATCTGTCCAGGATTGCGCACAATGCATAGCCTTCCAGGCGTCAGTTTATCGACGGTTATCAAGACTCCTAAGAAGGTCGTCTCTCCGTCGCCCCGGGGGCGAACGCTAGCAACATTTTTATCGTTTCCCAACACGGTCCCGGCGCAATAGCCGGGGACAAATTTTCCTTCGGCCCGGGTCGACTTGGTCAAGTGTTGCCCGTTAAATTCGCGAAATTATCTCGCGAATAGGAAGACCCTTTACGATGCCGTAAAATAACGGCACCGTTCTCCATTCTCGTCTCACTCTTTTGTCCAACCGTGGAATAATATGGCTCAGGCGGCCGATAAAAATTATTATTTCTCGTGTTTACGATGGCAGCGCGAAGATCATCTGTGTGTCGCTCGTCCCGCGCGCGCTTGAGGTTTATAGTCTATGTACCATATATACATATTTATATGTGAACCTGGTACGACGTGGTGTAATAACGGACACATGTGCAAAACGTATATAATAAGGCAATGTGGCTCGGCTCGTCGACGAGTTTTATCACCGATTGAACGACGCGGCGACCGAGAGAAACGAAGACGCCGGCGCGTCGATTGCCCCGGGATTTTCCGCCCGGGTTTTCCCGCGGATAACCGGCAAATTGCCCGAAAAATTGTGTACATCCCTCGTTCAGCGGGAATCACGTTCGCGGATTCCACCGGGCTAGACAAAAAGGCAGCGCACTCCGGGCTCGCCTCCTCGCTCTCAATCCCGACGCCGCGGGGTTATGGCCACTGCCGAGCGATCTATTTACGAAACGTTGAGCCCGCGCGCGGTCTGAGCAAATCCTGGGAGATAAATGTCGGGGCGAAATATCGGAAACGTCGCCGGGGCACATTCGGTATTTGACCCGACAGACGCTCGCAGTCGTGGATGAAATAGAAACGACCGAGGCGGAACGTAAGGTCTTAAGATTCTTCGCTATTTTTTTGCTCGGCCTTCGATCGACCTTCGTAACATGTTCGAGATGGTTCTGACAGGTTCGCAAACGACTTTCGGTTGTTACGTGATTTTCGTTCGACTCTCAAACAATGTTCTAATTGCCATTGTTTAATTAGGGTTGGTCATTAATTTTCTTCCGGCCAGCTGTTTTATCCTCGGTCTTCGAACGATCTTCTTAACATGTTCGAGTTGGTTTTGACAGGTTTGCAAATGACTTTCGGTCGTTATGTAATTTTTATTCGACTTTCAGGCAACTTTCTAGTTGCCACTGTTTAATTAAAATTGGTCTTTAGGATTCTTCGGGTTGGCTATTTTTTGCTCAGCCCACTGTCGACTTTCGCAACATGTTCGAGTCGGTTCTGACGGGTTTGCAAATGACTTTCAGTCGTTACGTGATTTTCGTTCGAGTTTCAAGCAATTTTCTAATTGCCATTGTTTAATTTAGCTTCTATTGCAAAACCCGCTCCTTTCGAAAGCAAAGCAAACGCGATTTTCCTCGACTCGAGTTGAAAGTCGACAGATGAAAAAATAAATTCATTCGAGATTCAAGAGGTGATTTGTAAGCTGCTGGTGGCGGTTTGAAGTTGGGAAAAGGAGGAAGAGGAAGAAAAAAGAAAAAAATGTGAAACGTTCATGCTCGAGCGCGAGTCTCGTGGCAAAACCATCAGCATGGCTGCATGTACGCACCCTCTAGACCTTCCCAAGCGTGCTACGTGCTTTGCCGAGAAGCTGCGACGGTTTCAGCAAAAAAACGAATAATCTTGTCGTCTAATCGTCAAGCTTAAACCGCCACTAAAATATTGTATACAATAATCATAAAGAACGACGACGGATCAATAATTATGGATCTGTAGACATAGCGATAAATAACAATTTCACTCTACAATTTCCTAACTCAGGGTTTCTAACGTAAGAAAAAAATGTGATGACATTTTTTAGGTATTGAGACTTAATTTTTCAGAAGACACGACAAATTTGCGGCTACAACTGAGACATAACTAACTAATCTCCCTGTCCTAAATTTCTCCACCACGGATTACCCATCAAATGAAAAAAATCCCAGGCCTTGTGGAACCGTTCAAAGTCTCCCTGGCTCTCGGCTTTCGCCCCGGAGGGATCAACCGTGGCCGAAAAATTCGGATTAGAGACTTCGTTACCGACCGTGGTAATTTCGCGTGTTTCAAGCCTCGAAGAGCGAGGCTTCCGATCCGCTTTTTCGCTCGCGCAATTTCCCGCGGTATTGAGACCCCACTTAAGCTTAACAAAACTCCGTGTGTCAAAGGAACTCGGGACGGATTATTATTCACGTGTACAAGTAGAATTAGCTATTTATGAAACGGACACTGTTCGCCGTTTGCTCTCGGCGGTTCCCGCTTACGCGATGCTTTTCACCCTATCTCCCGGTCCTGTGCAAGCTCCCCGGGCTTTTTTTCCTCCCCCCCCCCACCCACCCTCGAGAGCCTCTGGAGTGGGACGCCGTTGTCACAACCTTGCAAGAACAGTTTGCACAAAAGCAGTATTCCACGAGGAGAGATACGCGGGTTCATTGTAACGGCACGCGCGAGGCGTCCGTCGTGCCTATACCGGCAACTTGCAGTATGCTCTTTTTCGTTTTTTTCCCTACAGTTTCCACTCCTCCCCTTTCTTCACTCTAGCACCCTCTTTACGTCCCCTCGCGCACCGATAGCGGTTTATCGACTTTTTGTACTTTGCTCCGATAAAAGTCACGGGGTTCTTTCAGGTCGAAGGAGAATTAACAAATTCGTCTTCTGTACAGTGCGACATCTTTGTGATTTTTGAGAGAGGGAATTTTTTTTTTCCACGACATAGGTGAATTTTTGCTTTAAAATTCGTTGTATAGTTTCGAATACAGAAATATTTTTGTTTGCATTAATTTATGTAGAAAAGACGGCAGCTCTTTTTGCCCGCACGTTTTTAGTCAACGCACTGTCGATCCTACACATCGGTTTCTCCACTAAGTATATCCTGCAAACGACGTTTTCTACACATTTTTTAACATCACACGAGTTTTACAGTGCATTTCGGTTCTCCACATGTATTCTTATAAAATCCGTTTGAACGTTTCCGTTTGTGATTTTTTAGAAGGATTTTTTTTCCCCCTCGACATAGGTGAATTTTTGCTTTAAAATTCGTTGTATAGTTTCGAATGCAGAAATATTTTTGTTTGCATTAATTTATGTGGAAAAGACGACAGCCCTTTTTGCCCGCATGTTTTTAGTCAACTCTCTGTCGATCCTACACATAGGTTTCTCCACTAAGTAGGGTGAATCGCCCATTCACTGAACACCACCCATTGAATGGACGATATTAAAATTATCGTTAATAACTCGCTTAATAATAACAAAATAATACCCTGTTTTTTTTAATATTGAAAGAAAATTATTCTAATACCGCTGTATGTCGTACCGTGGCACTGTCGGCAAGTGACTCGGTATAATAAAATTAACCGTCGGTGGTGACTCTCAGTCGACACAACGTTATTAAAGAACGCCGGTGGACGAGGTGCAATTGACCAACGATTACGCAACATTGAATGGCATCAAAGGGTAAGTTTTGACCAACTCTAATTGTAAAACGTCCATTCTTTAAATGCCAAGCGATATTTACCGTCCATACGGACAAATATGTGAAATACGCTGCTGTTTATATTTGGGGTTAGAATTCTAACCTGTTTCCAATGAATGGACACCGCGTATATTTCCTATCAAATAATTATGACTTATACATTGTTATTATCCTTGTCATTGTTTATAATAAAAATATATAATAAAAATAATAAAAAATATAAATATAATAAAAATAAAATAAAAATACAATAAAAATATAAAGCAGCAGTCGAGTTCTCTGTTCCGAAGTCGACGTTACATAGTAAACTAACAGAGAAATAACTGTAATTTTTCAAAATATTTTATCATTTGTTATGTATTTCTATACTATAGATGTAATGTAGAAATGTATATTTGTTGGGACGAAGCTGCGAGAGAATAAAGTGCGACGCTGTGATAAGGATTTTAGGAGTGTCCATTCATTGGGAAAAGTGTCCATTCATTGGAATATCGGGCATCACGATATATTTTATTAATTTCCTAGTAAACCATTAAAAATAATGGTCTAAAAAAATTGTATGTTGAAATGAATTATATATATGAGCAATCGGTACGTGTTTCAAGAAGTTCGACGTAAATGAATATTATTGTAACGCTGTCAAAGTTGTCGTGTTCCTTAACTGTCCAGTAAATGGACGATTCACCCTATATCCTGCAAATGACGTTTTCTACACATTTTTTAACATCACACGAGTTTTACACTGAATTTAGGTTCTCCACATATCTTCTTATACAATCCGTTCGAACACACTCAGTTTACCGCGCAAAGCGATGCAGCACAATCTGAAAACAACACAGCAGAAAAGAATTATTCATAAAAATAAATCCTCACACATTGCATTCTCATTTCGTCCTGCGCGAAACTTCCCGCCGGATGCGCCGCGAATCAATAAACATGCGTTTTCATACACTCGGCTTTCCACAAAGGCAAAATGAACGAGCGAGCTCCAACTTCGCAGTCCTTTTCACAGTCCTCTCGACAAAGTCGCCCCGCCTCATTTTTCTTCGTCCCCCCGTGCGACAAAAGTGAATTTTCCCGCGGAGAAAAATTTATTTCTCAGCCCTCTGGAGGTCCCGGCTCGAATTTATTGCCAGTGCGGATTCCGCTTTTTCCACCTACTTTTATATCCGTACCAAAGAAGTCAGTCAGTCATACGGCGAGGCGAAAGGAAGAAGGAAGAAAAAAAAAGAAAAAAAAAAGAAAAACCGAATAGATACCGATGGCCCGAGTTACGCGATACGAATATCTCGTTCCCATTGGCTCGGCAGCTCGCGTGCAGCGAGGCGAACGTTTCGTCTTCCCTCGCTAACCCGGCCGCCTCGAATAGAATGTAGATTCGCCCCGCACGGCAAATGCACCGAGCCCTTTTCCCTTAGTTTTCTTTTCCTTCGCCCCCTGCCGTCGCGGGCGTCACTCTGCTTTCCTGGTCGCTCGCTCGCGGAAAGTTAGTTTTAGCGATGCCGCGCCGAGACTCGAGGATGCAATCAGCGCCGGAGCGAAAGCGAATAAGCGGGGATATAGGCCGTGGGTTCGTACGTGCTCGTGCAACTCGCCTGGCTTCCTTTTTCTCGGGATCTCCCTTTGCACACGCACATTCGAACACATCTCGCCACCCCCCTCACCCCCCCCCCCCCCCCCAGATATCGATGTATTCCGAGGGAAAAACGGCGCGGAATATTGAGAGAGAAAAGCCGAAAGAGGCGATATGAGGTCGCACGCAGTCATGCGGGATACCTTCTTGCGATCCGACCAAGCGGACCCGCGTGGGAGTGACGTAAGAGATAAATAACCGCTCGACAGCCACTCCAGATGGTTTGCAGAATTTTGGGGACGAAGTGAGTGAGGTGTGGGGTGGATGGAAATAGTTGATACAGACGTGGTAGGACTGACAGTTATGGGACGAGATGTTGTGCATTTAAGAAAAAAAAAAAAAAAAAAAAAGTTTACAGCGAACAAACGAGTGGATGCGACTTTTGAATTTTTTTCTACGAGATAGCGAGTTTTGGATTATACCAACATTCTCAATTTGCATATTCTACCCCAAAAAACGCTGGAGTCGAACCTTTTTTATTTCACCGTCAAAAATGTTATTCTCATAGCATTTTAAAAATGGGTAACACGACAAATCGCCCCAGCGACAAAATATCCACAAATACGTCCGGCGACAAAACGCCCCAGCGACAAAATATCCTGCGACAAAACGCTCAGCGACAAAATATCCCATTTTGTGTTTCATTAAATATCCCGCGACAAAATGTTATGCGTCAAAATATCCCAGCGACAAAATATCCCATTTTGTGTTTCATTAAATATCCCAGCGACAAAATATCCCATTTTGTGTTTCATTAAATATGCCAGCGGCAAAATATCCCATTTTGTGTTTCATTAAATATCCCAGCGACAAAATATCCGCTATAGATTTTGAAGTGGGATATTTTGTGGCGGGATATTTAATGAAATTTGAAGTGGAATATTTTGTCGCTGGGATATTTCGTCGCGGGATATTTTGTCGCTGGAGTGTTTTGTCATGTAGCTTAAAAATGCACATTTTTACAGCATTTTTTATTTACCCCGTTGATGTTCCATTATTATATATGCGATGGACATTCAAGTTCTCGATTTCTGGGACGATTATTATCCACGTATTAATACGGAGAAATATAGAAAAACGTGTTTTGGAAACGAACAGTTAATAACTTGTGAATCCTTTGATGCTTTGAAAAACTCCCAGTGATAACTGCCGTCTTACGGGGAATTCGTACGCTATTCTTTGTGCACTGGTTGTTGCGCTTGCACGCGATGCCACCTCGGGACGGACTTACGTAGAATATTTTTGCACCTCTCGTTATTCCCACCTCTCGCAATCGTCCTTGTCGTGATCGTCGTCGTTTTACAATTAGACACAGCGATTTATTTTTTTATTATATCTTCTTTCCGGGTGATTTTTTGTTGCGCAGTTGCATTGGCAGGCAAGGTTGGCGCCCTGGTCTTTGCCCACTGGGGTCTCTTCCTCCAAGTAAAGACTTCAAATTTTGAAGAAAAAAAAGAAAAAAAAGTTCTGCGTTTCTTTCGCCAAGTGCGCAAGTCAAAGTCGTAGCGCCCAGCACGTTTTTCTTATTCTTTCCCAGACGACCCGTACAAAAAATAGCGAAAGAAGAATGAAGTGAGAAAATAAATGAAAGTAGCACGCAAACGAAAGTATTAAAGCTCTGTAATCAACGTCTACAATGTAAATACGGGTTTACTGCGGGTGTAGTTAGGGTAATTTGCCTTGTAAAAAAGCCTATCAGTCGCAATGCTGGAAAAAGTTGTAGGACATGCGACGTCGTTAATGAGTCCAGCTGCAGCCTCAAATTTTTTCCAAAATCACGAAACGTAAAATTCCCTTGGATAAATTCTTCAAGACCCCATGAAATAAATTGAATTCCCCAAAAACCCGTATTAAATACAGGAAATAATTTTTTAATGAAAAATCGTGTCTCAGAAATATCTATAATTTCCCACGAAACCCAAAAACTTCTCCATCGTATTTCCGTCTTCCCAGGAGGCGCGGAGAAGCCTCGCGAAACTTTCCCCCCTCGTCCTCGCCCCGGCGATAGTTTTCCCTTTTTTCCCCCGGCAACTTTCCTCTCGTCTTTCCGCACGGTCGCTTTTGTGGGTCAGAGATCAAAGTTGGACGCTCGGCGCGAGCGGAGGGTTTTTGTTTCGCGCACCCTGGGCGTAACCCAGAACCCCGAAGCGGGACAAAGGAAAACAAGGTGAGAAGCGGAACAGCGGCGCGAGCGAACTTGGATTCGTGTAATCAACGGCTGCGAAATGAGAGCCACACGTCCAAAGCAGCGCCCATCTAAGTATAAGGAGCGTGAAAAAGAATTGTCACGCTTTTGAAATAATTATCGACCCATCCGATTACGTTGATTTGTTTCCTTGTCTCTTACGGTCTGACGTCGCGGTATTAAAAATGTCAAGGGCGTCCGCAATTATCCCTACTGTTCGGTTATTGCGGGGAAAGGAAGGGGGAAGAAACTGAACGATGTCAACACGAACATATAACGTCTTTTTTTTTGCACTAAAACAAATGTTAAAAAATGTGCTTACCCGGTTGAACTCTTACTTGATTTTCATTTTCTCGTTTTTTTTTTTCATTTACTAAAACGAAAATAAAAATGTGCCCGCTTGGTTGAACTTATGACTGAGATTTTTGTTCCTCATTTATTAAAATTCAGGTGAAATATTTCCCGAGCGTAACTTTGCAAATTTGGACATTTGTTCGAGGTCCGACTCTGAAATCCAAAAACGTCGTTGATTTATTTTTCTATTTTTTATATCGAGGTCCGTCGTAGCGCCGTTAAAAATGTCAAGGGCGTCGACAATTATCCCCACTCCTCGGTTATTGCGGAGGAAAAAAAAAGGAAACGTAACCACAAATATGTAACGTCCTTTAGTTATTACATTAAATAAAAAAAATGTGCCCACTCGGTCAAACTTATGGCGGAGATTTTCGTCCCTCAATTATTAAAAATTCCCGGGCTTTGCAAATTTGAATCTTTTTTCGAGGTCCGACGTTAAACTCCTCGATCCATCCAAAACAGTCGTTGATTTATTTTTCTATTTTTTAAATCGAGGTCCGTCGTAGCGCCGTTAAAAATGTCAAGGGCGTCGACAATTATCCCCACCGCCGGGTTATTGCGGGGAAAAGAAAAAAAAAGGGAAACGTTGTAAACACGAACGTGTAATGCCGCTACAGTGGTATAAGAGGGGCGTTCGCTGGAACGTCCTACCCGGCAGAAGTAGACGGAGATAGGCGTGTAAGTTTGGCGTAACCCGGTCTATACCCCACTATCTCGGTTAAGTACCACTCAAGATAAGCCAGGTTTAACGCTCGTACGTGCTAACGTCCCGCTGCACAGGTGAATTCCAAGAGTCGGGCACGTTTATGGCGCGCGTTGCAGTACAGAAACACCGGTGTAACGCCGTGTGCGACCGACTCACACACACGCGACGAGGTACTTATGTCCGGTGCGGGAACGTATATGCAAGTTCATGTCCACCCTCGCTAATCGATCTTACCGGGAATGTATTATAAAATAGTCTTTTTTTGCAATCCTCGAACCAATTTGGAGAACTCGGCTCGTTTTTTTTCGTGGCTAATGCGAGTTTTTGTTTTTTCGGATTTACGTGCAAAAAAAGGGACGAGGAATTTTTTTTATCGCGCAAAGAAATCTTGCCCAAACGTCACGAAATATGAGCATTATAAGAATTGTAAATCAGTGATTTTCTAGGGCTGAATAGTGCACCAGATTGTGTTATGCGAAATAAATATGAGTCGTTTTTTAGGTTGATCTTGCAAAAAAAGGCACGAGGATATTTTTTTTCTGGCTATATTGGTAAAAAAATCTTACCTAAACGTCACGAAATATGCGGATTATAAGCATTGTAAATCAGAGATTTTCTAGAGCTGCATAGTGCACCAGATTGTATTATCTTAAATAAATGTGAGTCCAGTTTTTTTAGGTTTATTTACGTGCAAAAAGGGCACGAGGCACTTTTTTTTTCTTCAGGCTGTATCGGGCAAAAAAATCTTACCTAAACGTCACGAAATATGCGCATTATAAGCATTGTAAATCAGAGATTTTCTAGGGCTGCATAGTGCACCAGATTGTGTTATGTGACATAAATGAGTTTTTTTTTAGGTTGATCTTGCAAAAGAAAAGGCACGAAGAACTTTTTTTTCTGGCTGTATTGGTAAAAAAAAATCTCACCTAAACGTCACGAAATATGCGCATTATAAACATTGCCAATCAGAGATTTTCTAGGGTTACTTAGTGGACCAGATTGTATCATCTTAAATAAATGTGAGTCCAGTTTTTTTTAAGGTTTATTTACGTGCAAAAAGGGCATGAGGCACTTTTTTTCTTCAGGCTATACCGGGCAGAAAAAATCTTACCTAAACGTCACGAAATATGCGCATTATAAGCATTGCCAATCCGAGATTTTTTAGGGCTGCATAGTGCACCAGATTGTATTATCTTAAATAAATGTGACTCTAATTTTTTTAGGTTTATTTACGTGCAAGAAGGGCACGAGGCACTTTTTTTTCTGCAGGCTATATCGAGCAAAATGATCTTACCTAAACGTCACGAAATATGCGCATTATAAGCATTGTAAATCAGAGATTTTCTAGGGCTGCATAGTGCACCAGATTGTGCTATCGGTATTTTTAAGCGCTGGGGTAAAAAATGACCTATTTTTCGAGTGTGTCGAGTTGTTGCATTTTTTATCGTTTTTGCCGATTTACTAATCTTGAAAAACGTTTATAGGCATGAACATTTTAAAGACGATGTTTTTTTTTTTGCCAATCTTGAACCAATTCGGGTGAGGACATTTCGAATCACATTTATCATTCGATATTGCGATTCGAGTGGGACGCTATATCGAGAGAGAGTGAGAGAGCAAGAGCGGGCGACGAGTCAGCCGGGTAACGCGAATGTAATTGAAGAAGCAAATACCCCGAGGGGTCGGTTCGCTCGCCTCGTCCACCGGTTGGAGAGCGCGCAGCCTTCGTTCCCAGCGGCTCGGTGGCTCGACTGTCGTTCAATACCTCGTTTCCGTAATCTTCGTTGCGGGCGCGTATAGCCTTATCGCGAGCCACCTATAATTCAACGGCGGCCAACGACCGTGTGACTCTCATTCCGATCTACCGGAACGGTAGAGCATTTTTATTGACTATTCCGGTTACTCGAGTATCTGGTTCACAATTTCTTTTAACACGCGACTGAAATTATTACACAGATATCTCATTTAAAAATGGAGCAATAATTTTCGGTTTTCAGCTCATTTAAATTATTTTCTTTCTCACCACTAATTTTTTTTTAATTTAAATGAATCAGCTACGCAGACGAAAAACGCGACTCTTGTATTTCTGATCCAGTAGAAATAACAGCAAGATGTGAAATATTCGACGCTTTGAAATTGTCAGAATAAAAAGTATGTCTAAATTATTCTGTTCTGAAGAAAATGTTTTTTGCAATAACTCTATTTTTGAAAAATAAAATTAGCTTTATAACTTTTTTTCTTCTTTTTTAATGCGAACAGGAATTAGAGGTCTTGAAGCTTGCGACACGAAAATCGGACACCAAGGGTCTCAAGTTTTCCAGACCCTCGCCAGACGCTGTTGGTCGAGCGACTGATAGTTCGAGATCCGGTGGCGCCTTGGGGTAAACGAGGGATCCCTCAATCTTGAAAAAAAAAGAAAGAAATCTGGCTCGAGGGAGGCGTCTCGACGGCGACTCTTTCCGGGGGTCTCGCATATGATATGCAAGCCGAGAGGCAGCTCGGAGCTTTTGCGCTTGCCGCTCTTGGGGGAGGCTCTCGCGCTTGGATCACACAGAGACGAGCGCGAGCGCCTTGAGCTGCGCCTTAAGCCGCCTTGAGCTCGAATGAGAATCCTTAATGAAGCGGTCCCGGGTGCTCCGGGCGCTGCTCGCGGTCTGTATCCACTGGAGTTACGTTACAGCCTCTCAGCCGAGGCTGAAGCCGAGGTGCCTATAAGATGGGTGAACTGGTCAGTACGTAACCGAGAAATCGATATTCCTCGGGGTGACAACCAATTTTTCAAAGTAGCCCATAGATTTTCTTTTTAATTCTAATACAGCCCACGACTACATTTTGACGTAATTTCAACAAAAATTCTACATGAATTAATAAAAAATAAAAAAATAGATTTCTTTAATTTAAAATGAAGAGAATAAAATTGTCATGGCTTTTCATCAGTTTAAAAATCCACTCAACATGATTTTCGGTCTACACTTTTTTCTTTCTCTGACGTTAATTTATTTAAAACATCTGGAGATTCTGTAATCAGTGGGACTGGATTTTAAATGAAAATTTCATTAATTAAAAGTGGAGAAAATCAAATTGTCATAGCTTTGTATCAAATTAAAAATTCACCCAACATGATTTTCAGCCTACACTTTTTTCTTTCACTGACGTTAATTTATTAAAAACATATAGAGATTCAGTAATAAGTGCGATTGGGTTTTAAATGAAAATTTCATTAATTAAAAATGAAGAAAATCAAATTGTCATAGCTTTGTATCAAATTAAAAATCCACTCAACATGATTTTCGTTATACACTTTTTTTCTTTCCCTGACGTTAATTTATTTAAAACATGTAGAGATTCTGTAATAAGTGGGATTGGATTTTACATGAAGAATTCGTGAATTTAAAATAAAGATAATAAAATAGTCATAGCTTTTTGTCATTTAAAAAACCCCAACGTGACTGTCAGTATCAACTGTTTTGTTTTCTCTCTGACGATAATTTATTTAAACTATACGAAAATTCTTTGGTAAGTGGGATTGGCTTTAGAATTTCGTGGGCGTATTAAATGCGCGTGACGTTTGTGTTTTGAATGTGGACATTGCGACACGAGGCGACTGTTTTCAGCGAGTCTCTCGAAACAACGACGACGACGACGACGACGAGGGTGCGATAACAAGGAGGTATACGAGGCCCCGCGTGGCTCCGCAAGCTCAACCAGCCAGCGCCCAAGTTTTACGCCCCGCGTGCACGGCGAGAGCTTCTTGCGGCTACGGCGGGCAACATGAAAATGGCGCTGAATAAAGCTCCAGTTCCCAGGGAATAACGTATGCCGCGCCGGCGAACGACCGTACACACGGCCGTCGTGTACTACAAGCTCCTTTTTCGCTCGCCACCGACGCCGCCATAAAAGCTTTCCACGATCCCCCGACCAAGCGCCTTTCCTTCCAGACACTCGGGCCCTGGAGTTTTGCACACCCCATAATATTCTTTCACACTTTGCCTCATTCCTTTCTCTCTCCTTAGCCTCGCAACTGTATCTCCTTCTCGCATTTACTTGATTTTCATTTTCATGTCTGTTCATTTTTTTCTTTTAATAACATATATTTTTTTTTAATATATATAGGTGGCATTCCATCCCGTTTCGCACGGGCAAAAAGTTCATAACTCCGAAAAAAACTTGTAATTTTAACATAATTCATAATTGCCTGCTTAGAATACATGAGATTAAAAAAAAAAATTGGAGCGCATTTTTCAAGTTATTTGGAAATTGACTTTTTTTCAAAAATCGTCTGTATTTTTAAAATATGGGATCACATAGAAAAATCTTTGGGACAAAAAAGTTTGAGATTGAAATGAACTTGAATACAATTTTTATTTTTATTTTTCGGAAACAATAAAACCTCGTTTTTAAGCAAAATACACAGAAATATATTTTTTCGACCAATACGTCAGGTTTAAATTTTATCAAAAAATTACAGAACATCTTTGGGATGGAATGCCTCATAGATTACTGCGCGCAAAATAAAATAGAATAGAATTAAGAAAAATGACAAATAAGAAAATCTAATGTTAATCAGTCATATTTTTCTATATAGTATGTAAATATGTGCATACCCACCATTATCGCTACTGGTATTTTGTATTGGGTGCAGGGGTTTCCCTTCACCCCGAGATTAAGTGCTTCTACCCGTTTAAAAACAAATAAAAAAATAAAAAAATAAAAATTAAAAACAAATGTGCCCTCGAACTTACGGCGAAGATTTTTGTTCCGAAATCATTCAAATTCAGGCGAAATGTTTTCTTGTAAGTTCGCAAATTTGAAAATATTTTCCAGCTCGATTGCTTGATTTCATTTTATGTAACTTTCCTAATTTTTTTTCAACTAAAATAAAAAACGTGCCACACGGTTAGTGATTTTTGATCCCCAATTATTAAAATTCAGGCGAAATATTTTCTCAGCGTGACTTCGAAAATCACAAAATGTTTTCCAGCTCGATTACTTGATTTTCATTTTATGTAGCTTTCCCAATTTTTTTAAACAAAAATTAAAAAATGTGCCCCGGTCGAACTTATGACGGTGATTTGTTCCTCAATTATTGAAATCCAGACGTAAATATTTTCCAGCTCAGATCGACGCCGAAGTTTCCAACATTTCCCCTCATTTCCCTTCCACTTTCCCCGAATCGTACACGATGTCCCACCCCGAATAATCCATCGTCGCGAATTAACGGCGAATTTCCGTCAATCGAGCGCGTTTCCTTCTGCTCCCGCATGACGTACGAATGCGGTTGCAAGTCGCGGGGGGGGGGGGGGGGGGGGGCCGTCACGTCGTGTGCGTTTGGCGCGTCATCTCAGGAGCTACGTCGACGGAAATTCGCGGAAACTCCTTTTCGTGACAGCTGCTACTTCCTTCCTTCTTCTGCCTCTGCGGGAAACGTAAATACATGTATATAAACGTGTAGTGTATATATGTATACGTAGACACAGGATAAAATGCCGCTTTCCCGTCGCTTTAGAGGGATCGAGAGTCTCGAGAATCGAGAGAGGAGGAAAACGTGACGGAAAAGAAAAGGAGGAAAAGCGACATCAGAGTTCGCGGCGCTTCGGAATCGCGTTTGTGCGATTCACCTGCTCTTCGGCAAATTCGTCGAGTACACACGCGTTTCCTCGCGTTACCCACTGCGCTCCCGACCCACTCACCCTTCGGCCCCTCTTCGCCCCCCCCCCCCCCCCCCATTCGCTCCCCTTGGCAGATCCGACAAAGTCGGTTCACCTCCTCGTCGACTGGATACACAGAGCCCGGGCGCACGACTCGCGTTACTGACTTCCACCCCCCACATCCCCCGCGCTCGGCGCAATACGGTTTCGCGAGGGGGGGGGGGGGGGGGGGGGGGGGCAAAGAGTTATTCTCGTTTGAGACTTTGCGGGACGCCCCTTGACACGTGAAAAATATTTATCTCTCGCGAGAAAACGCGAACGGGTCCTAACAACCCGGGAGCTGCGGTTTTCACGGAAGTCCGAATCGTTTTGTAAATAAATAATTTGCTTTTTGTTGTCAGTGGGAATTATTTTTGTACGTCTGTATTCTTTTTTCGACGTGTTATAGGGTTTTCAAAAAATGGTGACAGACCAGCCTGAAAGTTTCCTGAATTCATTATTTTCCTTTAATAATAATTTAAGTTTATAAGAGTTTCCCTCATTCCCTTAATGACTAAATTAATTGTTTTCCTTTAATAAAAATATCCTCAATTCCGGTTTATAAGAGTTTCCTTCATTCTCTTTATGAGTAAATTAATTATTTTCCTTTAATAACAATATTCCCAATATAAATGTATAAAAGTTTCCCTCGTTCTCCTGATGCCTAACTTAATTATTTTTCTTAAAAAATATCCCCAGCTCGAATTTAAAAAACAGACATATTTTTCATCAAGCTATCAAAAAGCGGATGACCCGAAAACCTTCTAATATGGTTTACGCGATATAGCGCATTTCTAAATTAATTATTTTCCATTAACAAAAATATCCCCAATATAAATTTATAAAAGTTTCCCTCATTCCCCTGATGCTTAATTTAATAATTTCTCTTCAACAAAGTCTCCTTGAATGTTTAAAAATATTTTATTTTACATTTTTCGTCAAGCTACCAAAAAGCGGATGACCCGGAATCCCCGAAAAACCGTTCTAATATGGTTTACGCGATATTGCGCATTTCAGTTGGCACAGAATTGCCATAACTCTCTTAATGACTAAATTAATTATTTTCCATTAACAAAAATATCCCCAATATAAACGTATTAGAGTTTCCCTCATTCCCCTGATGCTTAATTTAATCATTCCCTTCAACAACGTCCCCTTGAATGTTTAAAAATACATTTTTTTATTTTTCGTCAAGCTACCAAAAAGCGGATGACCCAGAATCCCCGAAAAACCGTTCTAATATGGTTTACGCGATATTGCGCATTTTTAATGACTAAATTAGTTATTTTCCATTAACAAAAATATCCCCAATATAAACATATAAAACTTTCCCTCATTCCCCTGATGCTTAATTTAATAATACCCTTCAACAACGTCCCCTTGAATGTTTAAAAATACATTTTTTTATTTTTCGTCAAGCTACCAAATAGCAGATGACCCAGAATCCCCGAAAAACCGTTCTAATATGGTTTACGCGATATCGCGCATTTCAGTTGGCACGGAATTGCCATGTTTGTGCAGTGTGCGCTGAAGTGTACGTCGATGTATATAAACTCACATATACATATACAATATACATATATGTATACAAGTAAAAGGCTCGCGCGTTGTAGCTGTAGGTAATGGCTTTTCGCGACCCATTTCCGTTCCAGTGGCGACTGCGACTGCGAATGCACTATAAGCGAGGCCTGCGCTGCGTTTCCCGTGTGTTGGACGCAGCGGCAGCAGCAGCCAGGCCTCGTGCATGTTTATTTCTCATCGTCGGGGCGTCCAGTGCGTTTCGCGAGAGCCCAACAACACTCGAGTGTCGTTGACACTTTTGAATGGCGAGCGCGCGACCCTCGGCGCATATGCATCGGTGCAGCCCGATGCACCGCGAAGAGAAACCAGAAAACCGTCGAAGAAAGCAGGAGCGCGCCAGTCGGGCCTTTCAGTCGGTCAGCCCGACGTTTTCCCGCCTCGCGCTCGCTCGCCATTTCAATCGACGTCCTACGAGCGAAAATCTCCTGACACCTCATTCTCCTTCCTTCCTCCCGTTTTATCTCGCTCTACGCTCGACTCTCGCCTCACTTTTCCTCGCTGTAAAAGCCATTGTAGCTTTTCTTCCTTTATTTCACTCCGCTCCTTTGGCGAAACGTGTTTCTTTTATTTCTCACGATTCCTTTTGCCGGAGTCTTTTTTTTTTGCTTCTTTTCTTTTTTTCTCGCTTTTTGGTCAGCCCAGATGGTTTTTTTTCCCTCTTTGATCTTTTCAGTCTTTGGGGAATTTTTCCCCGCGAGCTCTTTTTCCGGGATTTTCCGGGTTGGCGGAGGTCGAATTGTGGGAGGATATTATTTTTTTTCTAGATGGGATCGGTGAATTTTTTTTCTTGGGGTAATTATGCTTCATATCATTTTTCGAGCTGGTACTTTGTGGCACTGACTTCGCGGGATTCGTGTCGGAATTAAGAGGAGTCCCGGAATCCACGTATTTGTAGCTTTCGCTATTAGCCACCGAAATCGTTGGACGTTTTTTTTTCCGCGGGAACTGGATGAGAAGTGGCAGCTCGCTTTTGCTCAGGAAGCGGCGAGTGGGCTCGCGTGCTTATCACGAAGGAGGCTTAAACGTCGTGTTTCTCGGTCTAGGGAAATTAATTAGTCGAGACACGATCGAAGCGTTATAAAAAAAATTCTGCTATGACGGGTACTGACTTAAAATATCCAATCGTTGCACCCGATATTCTGGAACACATTGGAGTACAAAATTTTTTAAAAATCATTTAATCTTTAAATAAGAAATACTTAAACCTTAACATTTTTAAAAAATATTCCCGCTCAGATATTCCATACATTTCACCAATCACAACTAATTACGATTCTCGTCGTAAAACCGCTGGCTTGTGTCTCTTTTTAATATTGTTAACACCAAATTTGATACACCGGAGCTTTTTGCATTAAATTGTTGCATTAATTCAGTCACGAGTTCCAGCTAGAACTACACGAAATAATGACATTTTGGATGGACCGTTTTATCGGCTATCCGATGCACATTGTTACGTATTGGCCCATTTTTCCATCTTTGTATTATTGAAATATTAATAATTTGTCTTTCTGCTTTTCAATTGTTAGTTGCCATAACTGGTGGCATATAAGAAGTTTTACCCTGTTTTTACAGTGTTTTTACGATAGTTAAGTTTGGTCATTTAATCAATATAATTAACCCGCGAGAAAGTTTGAAATGTTGATTTCAATCATTAATCGAACAAGATCCCGAAATCAATAAATAAATCATGCTTCGTTAGCTCGATTCGTCACACACACGCGGCTCCCCCACTGTCTCAGTCTTGGCAATGATTGTGGGCATTCTGTTTCTATTTTTTAAGGCTCTCTGCAACTTTTTAGAAAGAGGCTCATCGCGCTACTTCCGATTTGAGTTAACGAAGTTTAAGTTTAATACAGGAACGATTTCTGTGCTCTTCTTTAACAACTTCTCACTCACTGCTTTGTATATGATTGATGGGACATCGCCCGTTGTACTTGTAATTGAGCGTAGCCCTTTTTTATACAATGAATAAATAGATAAATAAATAAATAAGTAAATAAATATGGAATTCTCAGTTTTTAAAAACGTTTGATTCTCAAGCTTTTGAAAAAATGTTACAAAATAAATGACTAAAGAAAATATGAAGAAGTAAAGAAGAATGAGAGGTATAAGTGTAGAAGTGAACATTAATGTAGGAGAGGAAAAGAGGTGTGTAAGGGGGAAGGAGGAAAATTACTTAAAGAACTATGTAACAAGAAGTTAATGACATTGTAAAAAAGCTTGCAACCATTCGGAGAGTCAATAAATAATTACACCCATACTAAAAAAAAGTATCTTTTCTCACCTGTCCCACCGCCTCGGAATCCGAGTGAATTCCCGCGCCGAAAAACACCGAGACGTCGTCGACGGTGCTGTTGTCGCTGGCTGCGAGGCCAAGCAGGCACATCTGTAACTGACAAATGCAAAATCATTTAAAAAAACAGTATGAAACAATCCAAAAATAAATAAGAATTTTAAGAAGCCGTCAGAATTTCCTGAAGGCACACAAAAAAATAAAAAATGAAAAAAGAACCCGAGGGTTGATTACGAAGAGTCTCCGAGTCTCAGCCGAGAGTCCCGCAACTCCTGTTCACCGTTTGCGCCGCGTTTCCACCGCGGCGCGTGGAAACACGAATACAGCTCATATATACGGGGAATACGCGGTTATGCATACAACGGACGTTCCGGACTGGCGCGAGAAGTGATTGCATGCTCGTCGCAATGCCAGTCGACGGGGAAACGAAGTCCAATTTAATCGCGCAGTGCGCCGCTCGTGTATTCGTGCGGCCAACCCCTCCCCAACCCCCTAACAGACAGCCCTTCACATTGTGACGTCCTCGGGCAAAAGCTGCCGGTGCGCTAAAAAAAAAAAAAAAAGCACCGGGGAGGAAGTTTCAGACGGATAGACACGCGTGTACCGAGCACGGGAGATGGACCTGTCGGTGTGTACCATGCGGCATTTGGTGGTGTAGAAAACGAGCGCGAGTTCCGGTGGTTTACGTAGCTCGTGGATGAAAAAAAAAACCATGCGGAACCCCCGTCGTCACCACACAAATCTCTCGCCATCTCCGCTCGTCATCTAACTCAACCAACGTTCACGTTGTCGCGGGACAAGCGGATGGAGTCGACGGATTTGGATTTTACGACTACGGCTTTTGGGGAGGGATGTCAAATTTATTTGCGGAGAATTTGCAGTCATTTCGACAACTCGGAAAATCAGTAGGTGCGCAATTGTGAACGATTTTTATTTTTATTTTTTATTTTCTTTTTTTTATGTTTTTTGTTGGGTTCAGAAATCTTAATTATTAATTCGGACTAGAACAAGAAAAAATGGTTAAATAAAAATGGATAAATTGTAATATAATTGATAAATTGTAAAATTGTAAAATAAAGGAAAACAGATTTGTTATTTCGACAAAAATGCATGTTACACAATTTTTCGACTATTTCTGATCTTGAAATAATGAATTACGAGGATAGGAGCGGAAATTTCGTGCAGGACCAAAACGGGCCCCGAGCCGTTAATCTGCGATAAATTTACGGAAGGACCGCCCTGTAATTAGATATTAACGAGTTACGCCCACATATGGGTATATTACAGCCCCGCTATGGTCGGACATCCCGGGCCCCTGATTCGGTAATTCGACGGATTTCTTTATTTTTTCGTTGTCCACAGCACCGCGTGCTAAACGCACGTTCTTTTCAATATCGCAATATCAATTAGGAGACCGGGGTCCACAGTCGAGAAATTAAATTACAGAGAAGCCCGCGCGCGCGCGGCGCTCGTGCGCGGAAAGAGCTGATTTTGGATTAAGATTTAAGAAATCCTGATTGTCGAGGGGGCCGAGGGCGTTCGCAACGACGTGCGGACATGGGCCGCGTCGATTAATATTCTTATTTGCCCACCCGTGACCGCGAGGCTTCGGCGAATTTGACCCCATACCAGTTTTACGGTCACCTGGGCTTCAAATTTCACCATCGCGTCTTACATATTTCATTTCTTACGGGCTGTCGGATATTTTTTTAATGAAAAAATGATTTAACGAATAAAAATGTTTAATGAAAAAAAAATTGGACGAAAAAAAAAGTTTGACAAAAAAAATATTGGGTGAAAAAAAAAGATTAATGAAAAAAAAGATTGGATGAAAAAAAAGATGAATGAAAAAAATATCGGATGAAAAAAAAAGTTTAATGAAAAAAGTGATTTACGAAAAAAAGGTTTAATAAAAAAATTAGAAGATGAAAAAAAAAGTTTAATAAAATCATTACAAGATGAAAAAACGTGTAATGAAAAAAATATTGTGTGGCATTATAATTTAAAAGGTCCAGTATAATAAGAAACGAGCGTCGCCGACGGTGAAATGTTTCTTTGTAAAGCAACAAGCGTTAGTTCATTCGCACCCTTCGAGCGAGACAATAGGGATTCAATAAACGATTACTAAAAATTACCTCGGGCTTCCGGTATTCGACTAATTCACTAATTATCCTGGCAACAAGATTTTCAAAGAGTGCGATAATTAAATAAAAAATAAAAAATAAATTGCACAAAAAAAAAATCAGCGAGATGAAAAATATGTCGACAAGAAATAAATTGCAACCCTAAAGAGTCCACTGGTGATTTTTTTCGTGACCCCTCCTTTGCGTTTTAATCGTCCAGAGAGACCGAAGCCTCTGGACACTGGAAACGAAAACGAATTGGAGCAAAATTGATTCGGCGTCGATGTCTCTCAAGTAGGGGAGAAGGGGGGGGGGGGGGTAAAAGGCAGGTTGAGGGTATCGGAGCGGCCGCTCCGGCGCAAATTTATTTATGAGGTCGCGGGGGCTCTCGAAACTCCGGCAAGTGCGCCGAAAGCGTTCCCCACCCTCTGACCCCCCCCCCCCCCCCCCCCCGCTCCGCGCACGTCCGCTGATCCTTCTCCTCTCTTCACTCGGCTCTGCCTGGCTGACTCCATTCGGGGCTTCTTTTCTCTTCTTTACCGCCGCGGAAACGCTTGGAAAGCGGCCAATTCCGCGGGGCCTTTTACGTCGCTCCCGAGCTGTGTGCGCGGGGCTCAAAGACGAAGACGTAGCGGCCACGCACGATCGCCTTTCCACTCGGGGACTTATTTCGCGGGCCGTGAATTCTCGGCGAGCGAAGAGAGGCGGAAGGAAAATAAGACCGACGGGGGCGAAACAAACGTGGAGGAAAAATCGTCCATACGGCAGTTATAAAAAAAAGAAAAAATCTCGGTCTCTGATTCTGAAACTTTTTTCTCGGGACTTTGGTCAATGAATTTTTTCATCCAATGAATTTTTTCATCCAATATTTTTTTTTAACCAATATATTTTTTTTCATCCGATATTTTTTCTCATTAATCTTTTTTTTTCATCAAATATTTTTTTCATCCAATATTTTGTTTTGTTAAACTTTTTTTTTGTCCAGAGTACTAATACAAACAAGTATGTTAAATATTTGTGTAACAGAAAAATCAGTTTCACTGAGAAGAGTCGCGACATAATTTATTGTGAAACGAAGGAGAAAAAATAATTACGAAGGTTGAAAAGGTTCGCGATAATTGAATACACGAGACGCTACTTTGAGTCGCGGTGCTAATTGGCCTCGAAGGGCGACAGGAATGAAAAATCCTTTCTTCGACAATATTAACGAGCTATAAACGGCAGAGCAAACGTTTGGATCGATTTTTCGTGTTCCCGTATAAAAAAATATTCTCGACTGAATTGTAAAAAATATTATTCGGTCAATCCTACGAAAAATGTTTGTAAAACGAAATCTTCAAAATCATTTATGATCAGTAAACGTTCGGGTGGATTTTTCGTGTTCCCTAAAAAATAAATTCTCGACCGAATAATAAAAATGTTTTTTTTTCTTTACTCAGTCAATCAAACGAAAAATATTTTTAAAACAAACCGCATCACCATCATTTTTCATTAATAAACGTTTTATCAATTCTTCATATATTCATTAAAAAAAAAATCTCGCCAGAAATGTAAAAAATAAATTAAAAAAATCACTCATTCGATCCCACGAAAAATATTTACACAACAAACCGAATGTTCACAATCATTCATCATTCGTAACCGTTCGGCTCGATTTTTCGTGCACCAAAAAAAAAAAAAAAAAAAAAAAATCTCGACAGAACTCTAAAAAATAAATAAAAAAAATCACTTATGCGATCCCTCGAAATTTATTTATAAGGCAAAACAAATATTCACAGTCCCGATTATATCGTCCGCAGCTCTGCCCAGCGTACACGAGAGGCGACGCACGAGCGCCTGAATATCGAATTAATTAATCAGCCTCCACTTATGATTATCATTTCCGGGGACGAAATTTTCCGGAGTGGGTTTGTTCGATCCTCCCTCTAACCGGCATAATAAACTCCTTTTACCGGGGTCCGCGCGCCCACACGTTGCAAGAACAAAAGATAGACAGCGTCCGGGAGGTTCTAGCCAGACGCGGTCTATGCAAATTCAACCCCCACACGTGGGGAGCGGTGGGTGGGGGGTCGAATGGGATATACACGAGTGGCACGAAGAAACACATGGCGAGAGGCAGTGATATAGCTCGGTGAATGCTCGACGGGGTCCAAAAAGCAACCCGGTATTTTCGACATTCGGGGCGGAGCAACGCGGTACAAATTTATGTGAGCTGGACGCGCGGCGCGAGGCCCCCGTAGACACAATTGCGGACGGAGAGGAGAATTTCCGACGTTGGCTGCGCCGCATGGAAAGTATGGAAATAGTGAGGGGGAGGACATATAAAAAAATAAAAAAAATTAAATATACTTCAGCAGAGGCGAAGCATTTTTTTTTTCTTTTTTTTCAGGGAGCCATCCCGTGCGGCTCCAGGTAGCCCCGAACGCGCTATTTGGCTTCGCGATAATCCGTCTGACTCGGTTCTGAAATCCGCGTGTATACATTGAAAGCCCGCGCGACGGCCGCTCGTTTCAGGGGGGGGGGGGGGGGGGGGAGGGGAAGATCGAGATCTTTTAATTCACGCTGAGAGCCAATGAAGCGAAGTGTTATTCACCGGCGAAAAATAATTACGAGCCACCGGATGGAGCCACGTGAAAAATCCATTAAACTGACTCAGCCGCCCACGGTGAAGCGGATCGAATTTTAAATATATTTTTTTGGTTTAATCGACCATGTCGCGGTTATGGTTAATTGAATGCAAAAATGGGTCACGTTTTTCCAGCTTTAAAGATTTTTTTCTCAGAAGATAGTAAAAAAATACCACATTAAAAATCGTTTGAAAGAATAACAAGAATCGTGTGTACGAGTGACAAAAAGTACACGGGAATAATGCTGCAGTTGTAGAAACCACGAAATTTATGGATGTCAACCAACCGGCATGAAGTTGAAGTTTGCATGGTTAGAATGCAATGAAATTCAGAATGAAAATTACTTCTAATTAACCCAAATGATGAAATTAGGTATAAAAAGTCAACGCAACTCATCATAGTTGTTATGATGACTTTTTATTCCTAATTTCATCATTCGGGTTAATTAGAAGTAATTTTCATTCTCAATTCCATTGCATTCCAACCATGCAAACTTCAACACCGTCTTGGATGGTAGAATTTGGCATCAGCAAGACATTGTATATTAGAACCAATCGCGATTAGTCGGTTTCACAGTAGGGTAGAGTCACCAGTAAATGAAATGTCAAGCAGAACGATTTGTTTATCATTACAATTTTGTCTCGCTTAGTGAGACCGTTTAGAGGGCCTTTTTTGTAATTTTCTGTTTAAAGTTTGACTTCTTTTTGAGTTCGTGTATTTTATTATACATTTAGTCATTTTCTGTTTTTCGCTCTTCTGCCAATATTTTGAATTGTTATCAAGAGCTTGGCCCGTTTACTGTAAATAAATAATTAAGGAGATAAATAAACAAACTCATTTCCACAAAATCTAATATTTTCGGACTGTATGCTAAAATTTTAACGGTTGACCAAAACGTTGAATTAATTGATGCAGCAAAAAAAACCTCGTATTTTTATCGCGAGATGTAGCAAAAAATGGCTGAATTAAGAATCGCTCGAGAGAATAACGAGAGTCATGAGTAAAATTGACAAGACGTGGCCGTGAGTTTCGGGGTATTTTCGGGCGACGCTTTTTTTGGCGATAAAATCAATTGGCTTTTTTTTTGTCAAGACCGCCCGGAAGGTCGAGCTAAGGGAAAGTGTCGGCTCACGACAAATCGACTAATCGCTCGGACGAACCGAGGGAGCAGCCGCGCCGCGGGCGTGAGTCGTCTCATAACCCCCCGAAAAAGTGTCGGGCGGCTATCTCGAGCATCGACAGTTTTCCCAAACACGAGCGTTTATATCCCCGACTGATCCGGGCCGCCCACTCTCGAGACATTTTTTTTTACGTGCCTCTCACAGCCCCCGGGAAAAATGTCACGTGGAAACGAGCCGGAAGTGACCGTCTTTTTTATTTACCGATTTGTTTTGCTTATTTTATTTGTTATTTATTTATTTTGCTTTATTTTTTTTTCGATGAATATCGAGACTGTCAGCCTCTCGAGCTTCGCCCTCGTCGTCTGGGAATCCAATCAAGTTAATCATAAAAAAGCAGCGAGGGTCGTGGAAATGTATCGCGTGTTTTGCGAGCCGGATATCGGATTTCAAGCTGTGTATGTATAAACGAGAGCTCGGAGGGTCGCGAGCGACGGGGAATGGAAGGAGGACAGAAAGGGATGCATGAAAAAAACGAATCACGAGAAACTCGGAAGCGGAATTGTGGACTGTCTCGCGAACGTCATTTATTTACGGCGACTCTTCTCGGCGGTCGCTTCGTTGATTATTTATTTTCGAGGGTTTATGTGGATCAAACTTGCAGCGACATTCTTGGCTATCGATGGACGAGCCAATTATTTATCGATGTAAAACATTTCGTTTAACATTTAGCTAGTTGCATTAATTAAATGCAAAATATTCTTAATTTGTTTTATTATTTTTTATTCTGTCAGAAAAAATAAGTAAAAACTTATTTTTTCCTCTTACTTTTTTATTCTATGATATAATAAAATAATTAAAAACTACTTTTTCCTTTTACTTTTACTTTTTTATTTTATCATATAATAAAATAAGTAAAAAATAGAATCAAAAAATAAAAAAAGTCTATCCATTGAATATATTTTTTTTTTTTTTGATTCCACATCAAACGCCACATTTTCTTATTTGCCAAAAAACCGTTTTCAACGCGTACCAAAGATCCGCGTCAAAGATCCGAGTGACGAAAAAGTGCACTCTCCATTATTAAACTTCGGCTCGTGATCTTCGGGCGTTCGCTCGTGGTGACACCGAAAAAAACGTCGTCTCCTCCATTTTCGTTGTCTCGCGGAGCGATGAATTTCCTGAGGGAGGGAAAAATCTGAAAATCTCGTTGGACCGCCCGTGGACTCCGGGGAGACCCGGAGCGTTAGTGGCGCTGTCGCGGTATATATATTCCGGGGCGTCGGTATGTCGTGAAAAAGCCCCGAAACGACGGAAGTAAAGGAGAGTCTTCACTGCAGTCGATTATTTTATGAGAGTATAACTCGTCGTCGTCGTCGTCGTCGTCGTGGGTCCCCTCTGTGATCCTCGGCGGTCTCGTGGGGCCTCGAAAGGAAGATAAGGATCACGACTGTGACGTAGGTAGACGTCGGAGAGGGACGGCCGAGGGCGGAGGAGGGGGGGGGGGGGGGGGAGCTTGTAATGCTCCAGACTTTCAGAGACCCGGAGTGTTTCAGCGTTGTCTACCTGCGCCCGGACCGAGAGAGAGAGAGAGAGTTTCTTCCGCGGACGAGCTCGTCAAAGGGCTTGTGGGCCACGTACACGAAGGCTACGACGAAACAGGGTACGGAAGAGGAGAGACCGTAAGAAAAGGGGGAAAAGGTATAGAGGAGACGCCGCGGGCTATCGGAGAGACCGACGGAGGCTGTGTGCGTATTTTCGTGTGAAAATGTACGTGGTTCGACGTGTTTGTATGTTTTCGTACCTGTTTGGATGTATTCGTGGGTGTTTTCAAGTGTTGTGCGAGTTCATACTTGTTTGCGGGTGTTCGTACTTGTTTTTAGGTGTTCGTAGATGTTTGAAGATGCTTGAATGTGTTCGAATCTGTTCGTACGTGTTTGAAGATGTTTGAATGTGTTCGCACGTGTTTGAATATGTTCGGATGTGTTAGTTCGTGGCTTGAATGTGTTTGAATGTGTTCGTATATGGTTTCAATATGTTTGAATGCGTTCGTAGGTGTTTGAAGATGTTTGAATGTGTTCGAATCTATTCGTACGTGTTTGAATATGTTTGAATGTATTCGAATCTGTTCGTACGTGTTTGAATATGTTTGAATGTGTTCGAATCTGTTCGTAAGTGCTTGAATATGTTTGCACGCGTTCGTTCGTGGCTTGAATGTGTTTGAATGTGTTCGTACCTGGTTTGAATGGGTTTGAATATGTTCGAACGTGTTTGAATATGTTTGAATCTGTTCGAACGTGTTTGAATGTGTTTGAATCTGTTCGAGCGTGTTTGAATGTGTTTAAACGTGTTCGTACTGGGTTTGAATGTGTTTGAATCTGTTCGAGCGTGTTTGAATGTGTTTAAACGTGTTCGTACTGGGTTTGAATGTGTTTGAATATGTTCGCACTTGGTTTGAATGTGTTTGAATATATTCGTACGTGGTTTGAATGTGTTTGAATGTTTTCGTGCGTGGTTTGAATATGTTCATACCTGTTCGAATGTGTTTGTACGTATTCGAATGAGTTTGTATGCGTTCGAATTTGTTTGTGTGAATTTGTCGACTGTGCGTTCAGGGTACCAAGAAGCAAAAGTATCCGGAATGAGGCGAACGGAAACAGTGCGAGGGGTTGGTAGAAAACAAGAATTCTCCTCAACGTACGCCGGACCATTAATGCGAGCGCGGCGCATTGATCCTAAATTTTCCCGTGGATCCGGTGTCTCCTGTCGCACCGCAAAGACATCACGGGAATTCGACGCTTCTCGCTCGTGCAACAATCGACGGTTAGCGTCCTCGCCCGCAGCGTCCTCGTAAAAATCCGGTGAACGCCCGTCGAACGCACTTCGGCTTATTCTGGGCGGGAGACGAGAACAGAAGTGGCACGAAGCCGTCGCGGGGGCGGGTGAGAGCGACCGGGGGAGCCCGGAGGCTTCGGAGGGCGGGAGGCAATATTTATTCGGATAAGGGGGCGAAACGACACAGCGATTGGCAACTCAGACAGACGCTAATACACTGTTTGATTTTTGACGATTCAGGACATGTGGACATTTGGAATTTGCAAATAATTTCGTCAGCCTGACAAAATATTCTGCCACCCTGACAAATAAACACATTTGTCGTCACTTTTTCGTCACCCCAGCAACGTCTTTCTCCGCGTTGGAAATGTCTTATCGGGCATCTCACGCTTTCAAGTTGTCTCAAGGTTTCCCAGCTAACTTGACGCCAAAAAAGCCGCCACGTCTTGAGAGCTCATTGACGAGTTATTTTTCCCCGTGCAACAAACAATTTTCCAGGAAAAACCGACGGCCAACGTAGCGCGGCCAAAAAACTGTGAGCCGCAGACTGTGTATACGTAGTTTGGTGTTACACCCCACAAACGCTCGAATCCCCGAGGCGCTTGGGGCGGATAAACCCGGAGTAAAAAATTTGCGAGGGTTATTCTGTCTGGTTCTTTCGCGTCGGGCGAGTTCTTAGCTTTTGGCGAGCGCGGCAACGACGTGGTCTTAACAGTTATGGCCGTCATGGCTGCTCGCCGGTAGCTTGACGAGGGGGTGGGGTGAAGGGGGATGGAGTATATCTCCCGGATAAATTCAAGACTCCTCGCCCCAGCCCGGTCGGTTGCCCTTGGGCTTCGCTGTCGTGGAGAACCCTCGTAAAGGATAGGAATAATCGGGCCGAAGGAGCTGCCTCCGAGAAGGAGGGCCGAGCTCCCTCAGGCGAGGAGCAAGAAAATTCCGAAAATTGCGAATGAATCTTATTCCCAGCCTCCGCCGGTCGGGATTCATCATGCCGGGCTACCCCGCGCCGCGTTTTATTCGTCGAGATAAAACATTATCTGTCCCTTGAAAATTCAGATGCCGTTTCTTTTGCTCTTTTTATCTCTCGCTGATTGTCGGCTGCAATAAAAATCAGATATTTGTACCGCCAGATTGGACATCCTCAATTTCCTTGACGATGACTGAATAGTTTCTCTTTTTCTTTTTTTTTTTTTTGCAAAACACTTTTGACCTATATTTCGGTAGGTTGGCCGCGCCATGTTTTACTCTTCGTGATAAAACTTCATCTACTGCTTGAAAATTCAGATGCTGTTTTTTTCCCTTCCTTTTATCTCTCGCTGATTGTCGGCTGCAATAAGAATCAGACATTTGTACTTTCAGATTGGACAACCTCGTAATTTGCTTGACGATGACTGAACTGATTTATTTTCTAAAACATTTTTGACTGGTATTTCGTATAGCCCACTTTTGACAGGTGGGAAAGATAGAAGAAAAAAGCTGCAGGTTACGAGATAAAATATTATCTGTCCCTTGAAAACTCAGAGGCCATTTTTTCGTTTTTTTATCTCTCGCTGATTGTCAGTTACAACAAAAAATCAGATATTTATACTTTCGTATTGGACAACCTCGTAATTTCCTTGACGATGACTGAGCTGTTTTGTTTTTGTTCCAAAACACTTTTGACTGATATTTCGGATGTGTCACTTTTGACAGGTGGGACGGATGGAAAGAAAAGCCTGCCGAGATCGTGAAACCGAGATTCCGTCGTTCATCCCCGTTTGGCTCCCATGAGAATCGATGGCCAAAATGGACTCGGGGTTCGAATCGATTCCGCGTTGATAATGCACCGGTGGGTTTTAGTTTTAGTTTCTTCGTTCGCCACGATTTAGGGACCAGTTGCCCGGTCCCTGACGTAAGTAGAGGCTAATCCTCGGGTTCTCGGAAGCCATAAATATCCATTCGAGAAGCCGCGCGAGGTGTCGGAAAAAAGAAGAACAACGAGAGAAAAAAAGGAAAACAAAATGGACAAGAGGCCAGGCAGAGAGGGAGCGAGAAAATCGTGTAAGGTCTCGCAACCCCTCGGTGGTCCCGCGCGACGGAGGAGGCGGCGGCCAGGACGAGCCGTAAATTCTCACAAAGTCCTTGTAACCCCGCGGAGCGTATGGCTTCGCCTGGCGGGGGTGCGCGCACCGCCTGGCACGAGGAATAAAAAAAAACGAACCGAGAGAAAACAAATTTTACCGCCCAATTAGATGCCTAAACAGCGCCCGGGATCCACCCCGTGAGACTTCGGATTCGTATGAAGCGCCGCGTCGGACATTCGTGCGTCCGCGGGGCAAAAAGACCCAGGAGGCGTCCGACCCGCAGGGTCGCGAAGGGGGCGGTCGATGATTCCGGACCCTTCGATCCAACCTCCTACGCCCATTAAACGTTCGCCCATCGACGAAACATAAATCTCGTTAATTATGCGGAATCGTGACTTTTTCCAATTTCTGAGTCTTCGAATTTTTTTTTTTGTATTTTTTGTTACCGAGAAATTTCGGAGGGTCACGAATTTCGTTAGGGTAATTTGTAAAGCATTGTATATTTTAATAATTAATAGAAACAAGTAAACCGAACATTCTGCAGTTGATTTTTTTTGTTATTTTTGTCACTCTCGTTAAATTTCTGTTGGTTATCGAGTAGATAGAAAATAAAACACCGATATGAAAAAAAAATGGGAACAATCGATTTGTGGTAAGCGAGGGCTATTTTTTATTCACAATTATTTTAAACTGACAAGTTTTCCAATTCAATATTTTTTCACGGAAAAATTTCAGAGGGTGACGAATTTAATAATTAATATAATTCGTAACCATTGTATGTTTTAATAATTAATAGAAACAAGAAAACCGAACGTTCTACAGTCGTTTTTTGTGATTCTCGTTAAATTTTTACTGGTTATCGAGTAGATAGGAAATAAAAGCACGGATAACAAGTTAAAAAAGAATTGAGAACGATCGATTTATGGTAGGCGATGGATATCTCCGTATTTATACGACTGCGGAACGATGGACCCGGTTCGAAAACCCGGCACGTGATTCGAGCCTGCTACCTATGTCCCAATTTTTTTTTGCTCTCTCTCTCTCTCTCTCTCCCTCGTGAGCGCCGCAGTCATTGGCAGAATTCGAGGAGGGCTATCGGGATCTCCCCACGACGGTTTGCAATCGACGAGTAACGTGATCTCGGGGATAAGGCGAGGAGGAGATGCGATGAACGGCGTATTGCTTTCAAATTGGTTTCTGATTCGAGGATACGATAGGAAAGCATTGACTTCCAGGTCGGAGTATTTCATGCGCCCGGCCCGTCCGATTCGCGCTCGGATCCGGTTCCACGGCCATTGGGCCGTTTTATTTCCGTTCTTATAGCCACCCCCCCCCCCCCCCCCTCTCGCCCCTCCACTTTCTATTTGCCGCCCGTCCATTCGTTTCCAACTTGAGAACCACGCGATGATTCGATCGGCTGGCGGGTTGATGAGTTTTCAGCAAGAAATCCCAACTTTAGACTCGTCGGGTCTTCAAACCGACGTTTGTTCGCTAATTGATTGAATTGAATTACGCCCGGGGCGTCAGATCGTTTTGCGTATGGTTGACAGTGATTCGTCGTGTAATTTCGCGAAACGTTGTTACATCATCTATTTCCATCAGTTTGAACCAAGTTTTCCGGTTCGATCCCATCGAATCCAATTCTTGGCAGGGTTAGCAAAATTCAGCTGAAATTTGCACTGAGGAATTGCCCAGAGAACTAATTGTTTAATAGGACTGACTAATCGATGATCCACATGACCATTTCGAGAGTTAAATTTATTGTCACACCTGATTGGATGTCATTCGATATTCCAGCGCCACGAATATCTCAACCGGATCTCATGACGTCTATCCAATACGTGTTTGAAAATGGCCCTCATGACGTCATTTTAGAACCGTTCAGGTCGTCTCCAACTTGCATCGGATCGACTCTTACGTCATTAGAGTTCAGCATGTACGACGTGTGCAGCAATCGTGACGTCGCCCTGGCCTCCTGTTCCATCAATGACAACCGGTGTGAAAATTCAAGCGGCTACGATCGAATCACACACGGAGAGAAGGATCTGATACTTTTTACCATATTTCTAGTAAAAAGTATTGTAAATTTCCGGTAGAGGGGAGATGTAACGCCATCTATCGAGAAGAACTAAAACGATGAGAATTTTTACCACGAAATATGGTAAAAAATGTTATATATATGTTAAAAATTCTTAGAATTCTCGTACTGTTCGTCAGGTGGCGGCTATGGCTTTTCAATACCACACCGAAAGAAAAAGTTTCCTTGATTCAATGAAATTTCCTTGAAATCTCAACCTATGAAACATTTCTTTGAGGTCAATGAAATAATATCCTTACGTTAATATTATATTTTTTTTTAATGATGTCATCAACCAAATTATAGGTTATGTTCACCAAGTTTTTGGTTACGTACCATAGTACTTAGATATGTTCACCAATAACTTCGATGGCTTAACCAATGATTATCTTCTTGATATATAACATAACAGATCAGCTTGCGCGAGAAACACCAATACGACTTATCGCGAATGAGCCAAACGTTGACAGACCGGGTGCCGTCAGGCATATCGTTTCTTTAAATCAAGGAGATCATGTCTTTGAAATTCAAAGAAATATTTCATTGAAATTAATGAAAAAAATTCAATCCACCCATTTCTTTGGAATCAAGGCAACTTTTTCTCTCGGTGCAGGCGCCTTGGAAATTTTTACTGCGGCGTCCGGTAAATTTTGTCAGATCCTTCTCTCCGTGAAATTAGCCCTGTATTTCCTGCTCAATCGAAGGCAGCCAACACGGTCCAGCGATTAACGCCGCAATTGTGTCCATGTCGCTTTTGGTGCTCGGAAAAGCCGGCGGCGCGTCGATGACGCGAGACGCCTTGCGCGTCCCGGCATGGAAAACGTAAGCCCGAGAGTCGGTCAAATTGATTTTCGGTCCGCGTGCGAACCGGTAATCGAGTGATTGAAAAGCTTCCCACCGGCAAATGGAGATATCGGGGCAGAAGTGATTTTCACCGCGGTCGGCCGTAGGTAAAAGCATAGAGCGTTCCCCTCCTCCCTCCACCGCCGCGCCCCCGTCACTTTGGATAATTATTCTGTTGGAATGGAATCAGCGCGCCGCCACGTTTGCTCGTTATTTTCCCCGGAGAATCCGTGCGCCAAGCTCGTTGCTCTGCACTCGGTACGTGCGGGACTTCGCGTCCGGACTTTCCGGAGCGTCGTATACTCGAGATTAGCGGGTCAGCTCGGTTGACCCCCGATTAGCGAGTCCTCTTTGTTTGGACGTCGACTGCACCGGGGTCATCGAGTTTTGAAGCGATTTTCCGCAGCTTTCCCGGTGGACCATTTGATCCTCGAACCGCATCGCGTAGCCTCTAGGATTACGCGACATAGGCCAGGCGGTCTTGCTGCGTTTACGACTTGCGGATGAGTCCTCGAGTCGGTTTGGGATTTGGACAACCGCTGACAATGTTGTTACCTGGTTTAGCAGGTGGTATGTTGTTTGGACTGGTCAAGAATTTGAGGTACCGGTTGAGATTCCGATTTTTGGTGCACGTGCAGGGTGAAAAAGGGTTTGGTTGGACGGATCTCGAGTCGGTTTGAGGTTCGGACAATCTCGGACAATGTTGTTTCCAGTACCAGCAGGTACGATGTCGTTCGGACTGGTCCTGGATTTGAGGCAGAGGTTTTAGGTGTCGATGTAGGGTGAAAAAGGGTTCGGTTGAACGGGTCTCGAGTCGGTTTGAGGTTCGGACAACCTCGGACAATGTTGTTTTCAGTACCAGCAGCTACGATGTCGTTCGGACTGGTCCTAGATTTGAGGCAGAGGTTTGAATTACGATTCTAGGTGTCGATGTATGGTGGAAAGGCTTTGGTTGAACGGGTCTCGAGTCAGTTTGGGTTTCGAATAACCTCGGACAATGTTGTTACCTGTTTTAGCAGGTACAAATTTGTTCAGACTGGTAAAAACGGTTTGACTGGACGAGTGACAAGTCGGTTTGAAGTTGGGACAAATTCGGAGAATGTTGTTTTCAGTACCAGCAGGTACGATGTCGTTCGGACTGGTCCTGGATTTGAGGCAGAGGTTTGAATTGCGATTTTAGGTGTCGATGTAGGGTGGAAAAGCTTTGGGTGAACGGGTCTCGAGTTAGTTTGGGATTCGAACAACCTCGGACAATGTTGTTACCTGTTTTAGCAGGTACAAATTCGTTCGGACTGGTTCTGATTTGGAGATAGAGGTTTGGATTGCGATTTTATACGTCGATGCAGGGTTAAAAGCGTTTGACTGGACGGGTGACAAGACGGTTTGGATATCGGACAACCTCGGACATTGTCATTACTGATAGCAGCAGATACAAAGTCGTTTGGACTGGTCCTGATTTTGAAGCAGAGGTTCCGGATTGATTTCCTGAACGATCAATGATTTTGATAAACAATTGGAAATTCTAACTAATAAAAAAAGTTAATGTTTAATCCAACTAACCATTTTTCTCCGTGTATTTCCAGTCAGCCTCTTAGACATTATTTCTCTCTCATCTTTCGAGGGATGACGCACGGCTGGATTACGAGACGAGTGCCGACTAAAATCTTTTCCGGCGTCTTTTCTATACGGCCCAAAAATACTCCTGACCCCTAACCCTTGGATTGGAGTCGCCTCCTTGCGCGAGAAATGTCACGAGGTGAAAATCGCCTTGATTCGCCGTGCCCCGCCGATTCCGAAATAAAACCTGCTTCGCCCTGCTGTACCGACCTCTAATCCAAGATTGATTACGACACGGCGGCCCGTTTATTTTTTCACCTCCTTTTCCGCGCACGTCCCCCCGAGTCGACCTGCATACGGGATGCCCGACGCCCGGCGTCGCTTAATGGGAAAGGTTAAGTATCGGGATGCAGCGCCGACTGACGAGCACCCCGGGCGCCCGGCGCGTGGGACTATCGAGCCCGGCGAGCAATAATAAGATCCCCTATATATTTTTTTCTTTTTTTAAAACCACCCCCACTGTCTCTTTTTCGCACGTCCAAACGGGGTCGTAAAAAAGTTCAGCGTAAAAGCCGGCAGCGGGAATGGAAGTTCGCCTCACGCAGTTCGGAAAGCGGCTAACCCGCTTTAAACTGTGTTTACGTATACGGCAAATTCGGTTGGCTCTAGGGGAGGGGGAAGAGGGGCAGGTGGAGAACCAGCGAGTTCCAGGCGTCCCGATTAGCGCCAAATGTTTCGGACAAATTCAATTTCCCGGTTCGCGAGAAAAGCTTCACGGATTTTTCAGGGCCATTTCACCTTCTCGACCAGCATTGCCGGCCTTTCTTTTTTGTATTTTTTTTCTCTCTCTTTCTCTCTCTCTTGACGCACCCGACGGAATAAAAGGGTAGAGACGAACGTTATCGGATCTGGAAAAGCGAGCGGCGTCTGCGAGGGAGGAGGAGAGAAGCGATCGAGGACGCGAAAATCGAGGAACCCGTCGGCTGTGGCCTCGGTGCACCCTGGAATTTCGCACGGGCGGCCGACGGGATCCGGTTTTCGGTCGCCCAGGAAGCACTCGGCGGTCCGCCGCACGCGGTTCCGGACCCCCCGCGTTCCTCGCTCACCTCCCGAGGCGGCGCCAACGATAATGAGATTTCTTCCCTCGTTCCTCGCGCGACGCCTCGCGATAACTCGAATTTTCCTCCCCCACCCCCGCGGAGCGCGGCGAAATCCTCCCGGCAGCGCGAGAGAGAGAGAAAGATTATTTTCCAGGCGCTCGCGACTCGCGTTCGCTGTGTCTTCGGGGTTTCTCTCGCTCTCGCGCGACGTCGTCACCTTTGCCGGCGGAGAAATGCGATTTGCGCGTCCCGCGCGCGGGTTACGGGAATTCAACCGACATGGCCACTGCGGGCTTCTTCGGGAACGATTTGCCGATCGTGGAAAAATCGTGGAGAGAGACGCGGAGAAATATCTTGAGAATTCGCTGAGGAAATTCGCACGTTCTCAGGGTTGCGCAGAATTGTGCAGGTGTCTCACGAGCAGAGTCGTAAATAGTTATTAGTGTATGAAAAAAATGTTACAGCGCGGTTTGTTGATGTAAAAAAAACAAACACAATGGACAAGAAAATAATAATTAGTTACAGCGATTTTACAAGGAATAACTTACAAGTATACACGGCATTTAAAATTATGTTGAAGTTTGCGTCGTTGGAATGCAACGAAATTCAGAAAAAAAATTAATTGTAATTAATTATACGATGAAAATAGGTATAAAAAGTCACCATAGCAAATAAGGGCACGAAAAAGAAATTATATATATATTTTTCATGCCCTTCATCATTTGGGCTAATTACAATTTTTTATCTGAATTTCGTTGCATTCCAACGATGCAAACTTCAACATCGCGCATTTAAAACACTGTTTAAGACTAGTTATTCTCGGCTTGAAGAATGTATTGAGACTATTTTAATTACATCAACTGAAAATTACAATACTGAAAAGATGCATCAAGTGGACTTGGATGAGTAGGAGTTACCCGATTAGAAAATTTGCAGTGTTATGTATTCTGATATTTGCTCAGCTCGGGCCCTGGCAGTGCCTGACTAGGGACGAATGTAACGTTGCAGATTTGCAGGCCCAAAAATACTGATACAAGGCCAATGAACTCATCACGAAATGCGACGAGAATCGTCAATGATCAAGGCAAAAATTGTAATGTGGGAAAATGGCCAGGACATAACAACCATAAACTTGACTTCTAAGAGATTTAGGTATTTACGAATCTGCTTATGAGCCGAAAAGATTTTCGATGACAAATGATAACTAGCAAATCACTACCCATTTTTTTAGTGTGATCAGCGTGCTGATAAAATTAGTCACGTAATACGAAATAAATGTCTAAAGATTTTCCGAGTCTGCTGGCTGAAAAATATTATTCGCCGCGGAGAATCAGTTGACCCGACGTCGCAATCTCTTCGCCCACTCGAAAGTACGTAATTCCCGCTCGAATATCTCCCGTATCCTCCGAGACACTAGTGGACTCCTGCATACAAATTCGACGTCGACCCCGGCAACGTCGGACGTCGCGCTCGGGCGGAGGATACGATTTTTTTCATCAGTCGTTATCCGTCTTCTCGTACCCGGGGCCGCTGAGAATCCGCGTGCCGGGAATATTTATTCGTCGAGATTCGCGCGGCGCGCGGCCACCGAATTTATCGTATCGAGGATCCGATGCTCTGCGGCTGTAATAGGATCCGATAAATCGCGAAGGGAGATTTCGCGTCAGGAGCGCGGAAGCATCTAAACGTAAAAAAAAAAAAAATAGCGGGGAGAGAAAAAAAAGAGCGAGTTGGACGACGATTCGCGGGAGAGAAAACGAGCCACCGGCTCGAGACCGCCAAGCGTCTTTCATCGTTGTCCCATATTTTTATCGATTTCGTGTAAATCTAGACGGGCGCACGACGAGCATCGTATCGCACGCCGCACCGACTCTCTACGTATATATATCTAATACGTGGCTGCACCGGGCGCCGGAATAGCGCGCCATAAGATATATAAGATAGTGGCGCGGTACACGGGGGGATGAGAGGGCAAAACGGGACAGCGTTGTTTTTTCAGTTTCGATTATTTTCCGGGGCAAAATGGGACAAACACCCATTTTGGGAATATCGCGTCTATAAGAGCCATTTCAACGTAACTAAACGGAACATAATTTTTTTTACCATTTTGAGTGTTTGAAACAATCCAGCGTTTAAAAAGTCACTTTAAAAAAATACTTAATTTTTTTGTAACATCTTTTTTTTATAATCATTACTGATTGTTACTAATGGGATTGTTATTAATGGACAAACACCCATGTTGGGAATATCGCGGCTATACGACACATTTCAACGTAACTAAGCAGAATATAACTTTTGTTTTACCATTTTGAGTGTTTCAAACAATCTGGCGTTTAAAAAGTCACTTTAAAAAAAATACTTAATTTTTTGTAACATCTTTTTTTATAATCATTACTGATTGTTACTGGTGTTGAGTATCACCCAGTTTAAAAAAACACGAGCTACCGAATTTGGGAGTTTGTCCCATTTTGCCCCGCATTTTTTTCCGATGCTCAAAATTGATTGGAATCGAATTTTTGGGTCAAAAAGCGATAAAAAAATAGTTTGGTCATCGTCATAAAACCATTTTTCGCTTGTGCGTCCCATTTTGCCCACCCTTCCCCTATATATATAGCAGATAGCAGCGCGGTGCGCGTATATCTGGCCTCTCGTAAAACGGGTCCGCTATCGCCGGTATAACGTATAACCGGGCTGTGTGTACTTTTTGGTACGATTTCTCCGGTCGCGGCTCTCGACGGGGATGCGAGGCTATCAAACCGCGAGCCCCCGGAGCGTATTACCCGCGACGACGATCGGGATCACGTCTTTCGTCCCGGGCGCTCGCGGCGCGCGCGCGAGATTGTCGGACGTACCCCGCGAGGCGCGCAACGAGACTTCCGGCTGATTGTCGCGGGGACCTGGAAGCCCGCAATCGATCCCATCGCCGAGGCACTTTATTACCCCGGGTATATGACAGGTGTGTTCATAAATGTCCGCACTCGAGGCGGGGAATTGTGACTGGGATTAATTTGACGGTTGGCACGATCGTCGGAGAACGGAATGATGAGACGTTGGGTCTCGGGGTTTAAGGTGAAATGGATGAAAATGTCGCAGCCTCTGGAATATTTTTGTTCTCCGAATATCGATTTTTCACCTGTACCATCGTTCTCAAGTCACACATTCTACCCCCAAAAACACTGGTGTAAAAACATTTTTACTCGATTTTGAAAAAAAAAAAAAAAAAAAAAAAAAAATAATAATAATAATAATAATAATAATAATAATAATAATAATAATAATAATAATAATAATAATAATAATAATAAAAGTAATAATAATAATTTTAAGCATTTTTTCTAAAATTCAAAAAATTATTTCCGCGTCTCCGGTACTCAAGAATCGAGTTGGAAGGTGCGCGAAAAAGATCTCAACCGAGTTTCTCGGTTACGGGCACGTGTGGATCGACTAGGCGCGGCGGGTCACCTAGTCGATCCACACGTGCCGCCAACGCAATACGCGACGCAGCGAGACGCCGCGTACGGGCATATCATTTTTTATTATGAAAAAATCGAAGCCTACATGGAAAAAAATCATTGATTTAATAAAACCGTGGTTTGCAGACTGCCAAAAACAATGTTTTAAAATTAAATCCAGTTATCGCTGTCACAATCCGATTTAACATTCAAACAAAAAAAAATTCTTTTGCCTATTTTGGCGTTATCGTTCCAATATCATACGAAATTGTAGGAACTGAAAGTGACATTAATTTGACTACACTTGTTTTTGGCAGCTCGCAATCCACGGTTTTATTGAATCAATGATATTTTTTTCCGTGTAGGATATTTCTTCTTTCAGAATTTCGTCTTTTATATATCTGTATCATCGATTTCAAGTCGGGTATTCTACCCCAAAAACACAGATGTCAAAACATTATTACTCGATTTTGAAAAAAAAATAAAATAAAAAAAAATAAGAAATGAAAAAAATAATAAAAAAACTAAAAAAACGAATAACAATTTTCTAAGATTACAAAAATTATTTCCGCGTCTCTGTTACTCGAGATTCGAGCTGGACGGTGCGCGAAAAAAATCTCAGCGTAGTTTCTCGGTTACGGGGTCTTTGCGCTCGCGCGTCGGGTCGCCCTAGTCGATCCACACGTGCGCGCCGGTGAGGTGCGCGGCGCAGCGAGACGCCGCGTACGGGCGTATTGTTGTGACAAGGCCGCGGTCGCGGCTCGTAATCCGAGAAGAAGCGAACCGCGAGGTGAAATAACGGAGAAAGCGGGGGAGACGGGAGAGGAAAAGGGTTGGTTGTTCCACCCCGCGCGGTTTTTTTGTTTTTCGCGTCTCTTTCTGTATCCGCTTTTCTGTCACTTCACCATTGCGATGAGTATCCCGTGTCGTATATACGTATAAAGCTGCACCGCATATGTTCGGCGCGCGACGTCTACCTTACAACCCCTTTGTGGTCTCGTCCGAGCTCCGGTTGCGTCTCAACCCCCCCCCCCCCCCCCTTAAACGCCGTCCGGATCGTCACCATCCGCCAACTCTTTTTCGACCGACGCTCCACACATCTTCGCTGCACTAAAAGCGTATAGAGTGCAAGTGGGATCATAATGGACGGATTTCTTTTTGTCTTTTTTTTTCTTGAACGTTTCATTGTCCCCCTTAAAAGAGAGCACGGATTTCACGGGGTGCGTGCGGGCTTCTTGAGGCTATGGCTTCGTCTCCGGCGGCACTGCTGAGATATCGTATTACTTTTCGACTACTTTTTTCGTCTTCTTCCTTCCGTGCCAGTTGTCTCCGCACGGAGAGAGACGAGTCTGGCATCAGTTGCGCCAAGTTCTGGGTTTCGTCGCAGTAAATAGGCAATTCCTTTTTTTTTGTAAATGTGTTTAGTAAATGGATCAATACATTTTTATAAATTTATGATTAAAATGTAATAAATAAACAAATACATTTTAATAGATTTGCAAATAGATTTTTATAGATTTGTAAACAAATTTTAATAAATTTGTGAATAAATTTTAATAAATTTTTAAATAAAGTTTAATAAATTTGTAAATAAATGTTTATAAATTTGTAAATAAATGTTTATAAATTTGTAAATGAATTTTTATAAATTTGTAAATAAATTTTTATAAATTTGTAAATAAATGTTAATAAATGTGTAAATAACTTTTAATAAACTAATAAATAAATTTTAATAAATTCGTAAATAAATTTTAATAAACTAATAAATATATTTAAATAAATTTATAAATAGTGATCACAATACAAAATCCTGACATCACAATTTGTCTCACTACGCTGTAAAAAAATACTATTCACCAATAAAAAAATCTTTCCACCTGATCATGTGAAAGGCAGGCGAGAAATCCCAAAGGGAAATTGCGCCGTTCGTTAATTGGTGGCGAATCCACGTGCGCCGCGGTGAGTCGGGCGGAAAAAAAGATGAGAAACGATGGGATCGCCGGATTCTTTGAGATCGGTATCCGCGGCTAAGTCCATGACTGAGCGAGGCCACCGCGAGGAGGGACAGAGAGAGAGATAGGTAGGGAAGAAGCAGGTCGTGGGCTTTGCGCGAAGAAGGAAAAGCCCGGCCGGGCGGATTTCAGCTCGCACTTCCGGCGCCGCGCGCTCCAGGCGGTTGGGCCAGCGCTAACCGTGATTAGCTCTCGGATAGAAATCTTGATTTATCCCCGGGGCGATTCGTCCGGCCCCGCGCGACGCTTAAAGAGCGGAGGCGGAAACACGAGGCGCCGCGAGATGCGTCGTATAAGACTCGAAGCTAAGCCCGACGGATTATGAATCGACGCAACGAGAGTCCGGGTGGAGCGCGAACGGGTGGAGAAAAAATCCCGAGCCGAATCGGAGTCGGATGCAGCAATTAAGCTCGGTCAACTCGCGAGGGGGAGAACGAAAGTAAAATTGGAAATAAAGCCGTCGTGGGTGAATCGAGCACGTACGTTGGGCATTTTTAACATGTTTTTTGTCCCTGGAAAATAGAAAAGAAAAATCATTTTTATTTAAAAGATCTTTTTTCAATTATGTTTTAATTTTGATTAAAAGTGTACTTCTTATAAATATTTTTTTTTGAAAAATCTTTCTTCAATTGTTTTTTATTTTGATTAAAAATGCATTTCCTATAAATCTAATCTTCAATTTTTACATATTTTAAATGTCTCTAAATTGTATTTAAGAAATGTGGAAACTGAGATACTTATTCAGAATTCATAAATTATGTTTTCTTGTAACGAAAAAAATATTTTTACTTTTTTATTTTGTAAAGATAGCAATTTTTGCGACGATTTGTTAGGACGCTGATTGATCGACGCTTGCAAAATTGGCTCACGATTTATGGACATATTTATGAAGTCTGAAAAATGGTTTTTAATTTTTCACTAAAAATGTATCTCTTACAAACATGATATACATGTTTGTCTATTTTTAAAACATCTGTAAATTGTGTGTTTCAAATATGTTTGGGGAAAGATTTTTCAAGAGAAAAAAAAAAACAGTGGAAAATGCTGGAATTGAGAGACTCGTTTTTCCGCTCGATAAACGTTTTGTATCAGAGTGTGGGAAAGGGTTGGTGTATATGGGGAAGGGAAGGGCATAAAAGAAAATAGACGGCGAGTGGAACGGCCGAGGCTCCCCGAGTTCTGGTGTATCGGGACTAAAAAGTGGAGGCAGCACGAATGAGAACACAAGAACAAACGAGAGCCGTATAGACTGCAGCGCCCCCTGTAAAGTTTCACTGCCGGAGCGCCGGGATGTATAGACTCGGGGCGAGCGAGTATCCCGCGAAGTTTTTGGCGAAATGAGGACGTTTCGATGCGACCCTCCTACCGAGACGGCGGGAGTGCGACGGTTATCTCCTTATCTTTCGGGGCGTCTCCCTGTCTCGCGAATTCCAACCGCGATAAGAACGAGGAACGCGGGAGACCCGCACGACGTTTTCGCAATAATGGGAATTGGGAGCAAGAAAAATCACCTCGGGGCGTCTTCGTTGTACGAAGCAAACGAGCATCGATATGGTAAACCTCTTGTCGATTTTTTTTATACGCAACACATTTTTTAGCCTGGGGACATAAAAAAATATTCGGATTTAAGTGACAAAGAAACGAAATTCTCAGTGAGAATTTTCTTGTTTTACTGGGTTACACGATTGGTTGATTTTCGCAATCGATGTTCCGTGACATTTTTGTGATTTTTTTCATGCCACTTTTGAGACTTTTTCGTACTATTTTTGTGACATTTTTCGTGCCGTTTTTATGATATTTTCGTGCCATTTTTGTGCCATTTTTCGAGCCATTTCTGCGACATTTTTCGTGCCGTTTTTATGACATTTTCGTGCCATTTTTCGAGCCATTTCTGCGACATTTTTCGTGTCATATTCGTGACATTTTTCAAGTCATGTTTGTGACATTTTTTGTGCCATTTTCGTGCCATTATTGTGCCATTTTCGAGCCATTTTTGTGTCATTTTCGTGCCATTTTTGTGCCATTTTCGAGCCATTTTTGTGTCATTTTCGTGCCATTTTTGTGCCATTTTCGAACCATTTTTGTGTCATTTTTGTGACACCTTTTGTGCCACTTTAACCACGTTTTTTCGTGCCATTTTAACCACTAATTTGGCTGCAACATCGAGCTACTTTTTTGTGCGACTTTTGACCCCAAAATTATGTCACGTCTGGTGTTGACCCCTGCCCCAACTTTACAGCCAAATAAACGAAACAGCGACGATAAACCATCGGCGAGCCTGAGAATAATCATAATGAATGGAGCAACCTCAGGGTCGCCAATTTTCATCTTCATCGCAGTCGCAGAGTTCAACGACGGACAAAAGGGGCTTCCGACAAAGCGCGCACCTTGCCAAAATAAAGGACGTTTAAACGAATATAAAAAGAGGAGCCAGGAGGAGCGACGGTCGAGGTTGGTCGGACACCCGCGTCTCTCGTCTCGGCGATTCTGTCTTTTTTTTGTGGAGCCCTGGGGGGGGGGGGGGGGGGGGGGAAGGAGGAGAAAGGGACGCTTCGCCTCTATCTCGTAGGCTTCGAAAGGGAAGTGCCGGCTCACGCCGGTGGGTAAAACGCGCGCGACACGCCCATCCACTCGAGGCTGATTTATTGCGGATTCTTTCATTAGGGAAGGCTAATATGCAGGTGGCGGCTCGCGCTGCCCCTGACCGCCCGGTGAGTGACCACCGCCGAAGCGTTTTGTCATTGTATCAACGCTGTTTTCCCGTGATCGTCAGACTCAGCGCGACGCCCGGCCAACGTAACATTGCTTACAGCGTCAAAATAATAATAATAATAATAGATATTCGAAAAATATAAAAAATGATTTTTAAATGTTTAAAAAATGTTAACAAATATTTTTAGATGTTCACACGATACAAAAAGTAACTGTTAAATGTTTTAAAAAATATTTAAATAATTCTTAAGCATTTAGAAAATATGAAAAAAAAAAAAAAAAAAAAAAAAAAAAATGTAAGAACTGATTTTTAAATGTTTAAAAATCAAAAAAATATTTCTAGATGTTCACACAACACAAAAAATAACTGTTAATGTTTTTAAAAATATTTAAAAAATCATTTTTAAGCATTTAAAAAATATGTAAGAAATATTTTCAAGCATTTAAAAAATATGAAAGGAATATTTTTAAGCATTTAAAAAATATGTAAGAAATATTTTCAAGCATTTATAAAGTATGAAAGAAATATTTTTAGATATTACAAAAATATGTCGAACTCTCTCGACCGAAGATACAATTAAACGAGAATGAAAAACAGATAAAAAAATGAATATTTATTTTCCACGATAAACAACCGACGGTCACCGACCGGGACATTCGGTGCACCGCGACGCGATTCGGGAGTACAAAAGCGAAATGGATTTTCGGGGCGAGAGAAGCGCGCCTCGGTGTTTCGCTTTCGCCGGGGGAGCAGACAACAGACGCGAGAGTTGCTTTGTGACGAGCGGGGCGAGTGCGCCGTGACAGCGGGAGAGGAGCTCTCGCAACAGCGACAAATGCACGGCGCGCGTTTGTTGGCCCCCTCGACGCAGACGTCTGGTGTTCTGGGCGGCCGAACCGCAAAACCATGTGAGAACTCTCGCGGCCGGCCACCTAGACGAACACACGTGTGTTTCGCACTTTTTTTTTTCGTTTTGCTTTTTTTTCGCCGACACCAACGAAATATATTCTCCGACTCGCTTTGATAATGCGCCGCGTCGAAACGCGCATAAGGAGGCGAAAGTATCGCTTTTGAAGACGGCTCAGGAATTTTGATGCACCCTCAGAGCTGCAGGGAAAAAAGGTGCTAGAAAAAAGAGACATAGAATTTAAAAAAAAAAGAAAACTGAGAACATTTTTATTTTGAAAAAATATTTTGTTTTGATGCACGCTCAAAATTGCACGGAAAAAAAGGTGCTGGAAAAAAGAGCCATGGAATAAAAAAAAAGAAAAGTGAGACGTTGTTTTATTCAAAAAAATATTTTGTTTTGATGCACGTTCGGAGCTACACGAAAAAAGATGTTGGAAAAAAGAGACTAGGCGTTTTTTTAAAAGAGACTTAAAAAAAATCCCGAAATCAGCGGAAGACTTGCCATCGTATAGGATTTTCGAACTTTGCGATATCGAACTTTTTTTTTTTTTTGCAAGATACGCGAGGGGAAAAATTTGGAAAATTTTGGGATTTTTGAGGGTTCAGCTTTAAAGTACTGAGGGAAATTGAGAAATGAAGATAACGCATCCCGCTTTGCGGGATTCTCTTTGTTATTGAGTTTTGACTCAAACGAGGTAAGAAAATGCAGGTTTGATGGATAAAAAAATAACCTCGATGTTAATGAAGTGACGAAATTTGCGAAGTGCGAAAATACTTTTTTTTACACTTTATTTCGATTTACTTTTGCCCATGCACGACGAATTCGCGATTAGTTTTTTTTTTACGCAATAGTTTTCACGAGAATTGAAAATCGTAATTATTTTCGATACAACAATTTTTGTTTCCATCAACTAAAACTCTTTGCTGGCGGGTTTCATAAATCACAATTTTTCACTCGTCCGTTAAAAAACTGAGATGTGAGAAAAGTTTTCTGGGGAATTAGAAATCAACAAAAAAAAAATGCCTCATTTATTTTCTGTAGTCCGGTTGGCTCGCTGATTATTGTTATTAATTGGAGGCTAATTTGGGAAGTTGTTATCTGCGGAAAGCAGAGTCGAAATGACGTCGGGCGAGTTTTCCGGCGACGAGTTCACCGCGCGTTTGTGGAGAGAAGAACGCGGGAGACGCAGAGACAGCGAGAGCCAGTCGGAGCGGAAGCGCCAATGTTCGCGCGAATTATTAATGTCTCTTTCGAAGTAAATTATCGTGGCCGCCGGCTCCCCCTCTGCACTTCGCCTCTGTATCTACTCGGTGCCAAGTGTCGTTCCGTATAAGTCGACGATTCTTACACTGCCGTGAGCTTTATTTAAGGCGTATTTCTCGCACCGATATCGACTGTGAAACCTCAGCGACACCGTCGGTGCCAAAAATAAAGTAAAAACGCGCGATCGAATATTTCCGAATTTTATGGATCGGAAAAATATTCAAAGTATAAAAATTGCAACAAAAAGAAATCTCTTCAAATTCTTTTATCAAATAAATTTTACATTTTCAACATAAAAAATGTAAGACGTACTTTTCGTGCCGACGTCGACGGTGCCAAAATAAAGAATAAAAACACGCGATGGAATATTTCAGAATTTTATGAATCGGAAAAATATTCAAGGTATTAAAAAATTGTAAAAAAATCACCCCTTTACATTTTATATTGCCCGACGAATTCGATATTTTCAGTATATTTAAAATATACCAAAATCGTGCTCAAAATTAATTCATATAATTTCAAGTTCCATACGCCAAACACATTTCGCGCGTTTTTCTCTCGTGCTGGACAAAAAAACGAATGAATCTGACGAGAGTGAAAACGACTGATACATCGAAATAATTTTCCAATTTTACAAAAATATAGAAATTACAAAGTATAAGAAGTGAAGTAAAAATCTTCAAATTTTTTATTCAAAAAAATTCAGCATTTTCAATATATCAAAAATATACAAAAAAAATTGACGTAAAACAAATCAACACAATTTCGATTTCCACACGCCAAATATATTTTGCACATTTTTCTCTCTTTCTCTACAGCGTCCAGCGCAAACTCTCGGGTCCTTCACGAGGGAAACGACCCTGGGCACGTCGAAATAATTTTTCAATTTTAGATCCTCCCCTCGAGGTTTTTTTTTTTCCCCGCCCTCCGCGTGTCAGCGACCGGTCCACGCCTGTCGCATTATCGAGTTCGCGAAAGTGGAGCGTAATATAATTACCGTAAAGCAGATAGAAAAAAGGGTGGAAAAAACGGGGGGAAAAAAGTAGCGAAAGAAAAAGAGCGAGGGTATATAAGGAGCGAGAGGGACGGAGACGGAGAGCCGAAGAGTCGGAGTGCCAGGAGGGCGGAATGATATAAAGCGCAGTAGTATCGGATAGCGACAGCGAGACAAAAGGGGCATGGAAAGCGTGGCTGGCGTCCAACTGGCTGGCGCTCGCTCGCCGGGAGAGGCTGCGAAAAGCGCCCGAGTTGTGTGCCCCGCGTTAACGGCTCTCAACTGTTACTGATCCCCGGGACATCGCGGCGCTTCGGGCGCCGAGCGATCCAGCCCCATCCAGCCATCCAGCTCTCTCTCGTGGCTCTCGCGAGACGCCGAGCGAACAAGTTTCGGGGTCGTTACACCGCGGCCAACGATACAGTGGCGAAGCTTCGGAAATTTAGAGCCGAATATAAACGGGCGGTTCGCGAAGTCGACAATGAGGGAACGAGAGCGAACGGGAAGCTTCGAAATCGAGAAACAAATTTTCAGGAGTTGTGACAGCCGAGTCAGTCACCCCGGCCAATGGCCGCTGCCACGTCACTCAATTACGCGGTATTTGGTCGGTGTTTATGATTGAGATTTTGGCGAGCGGTGATTGAAATGTTTATTTATTTTTTGTAGGTAATTCTTGTGACGAGGTTGGGCGATGATTGATCTGGAAAATTTGGCTTATGATTTATCGATCGAGTCTCAAAGGTAGAAACAATATTTAAAAAAATTGAAATTGGGATTTTTTGCACTGATTAGAATTTTTAAGTTATTATTGATGATGTTCATCTTGTGCGGTGTTTATTCGGAATTTATAATAGAGATTTCAGTTCGTGTTGAACGAAATATTTTTGCTTATTTATTTTTTGACAATAATCATTTTTATGATGAGCTTGGGCGATGATTAATTTTGAAAAGTTGGCTCACGATTTGTCAATCGAGTCTCAAAAGATAGAAACAACATTTAAAAAAATAAAATTGGGATTTGTTGCACTGATTGGAATTTTTAAGTTATTATTGATGTTCATCTTGGGCGGTGCTTATTCGGAATTTACGATAGAGGTTTCAGTTCGTGTTGAACGAAATATTTCTGCTTATTTATTTTTTGAAAATAATAATTTTGGCGACGAGCTTGGGCGATGATTAATTCTGAAAATTTAGTTCACGATTTGTTGATTGAGTCCCAAAAGATAGAAAAAAACATTTAAAAAATTGAGATTGGGATTTATTGCACTGATTGGAGTTTTTAGGTGATTATTAATGTTAATCTTGCGCGGTGTTTATTCGGAATTTACGATGGGAGATTTCAGTTCGTGTTAAATGAAGTATATCTGCTTATTTATTTTTTGAAAATAATAATTTTTGTGACGAGTTTAGACACTGATTAATCTTGAAAAATCGGCTCGCGTTTTATCGATCGCGTCTCAGAAGACAGAAATAAAAAGATAAAAAAAGATTGAAATTGATATTCAATGCACTGATACTGAATTTTTAAAGTGATTATTTATATTCATCTTGCGCGATATTTATACAGAATGTGTAATTGAGATTTTTTCTCGTATTGAAATAACTTGTTTATTTATATTCTAAACAAGATAAAAATTTTCTTAACGATTTATTTCGACGCTCATCAATCCACGCATGAAAAAATGGCTCACAGTTCGTCAACCAAATTTCGAAAGACAGAAAAAAAATCAATTAACGCCCAATTATTAATAAGTGTTAATTTCAAATTGAAACCGAACCTCAATTTCGAAGTCAATGCGACTCGTTCAGTCGCATCAATCACGAAATATCGCCAGATATTAATTTTCAACTCACAGCAACCCAACTTCGTCGTGCAAAAAAAAATCCCCCAAGAAGCCGGAGACTCGCGCTCGAAACCCCGTGGTGAAGCTTCAAATTTCCCGGTGTTGCACACCCCAAGTTCGGGCGTGTATAAATAACCCGAGGTGGAGTCTGTGCATGTGTAAATTTCGGGGCGCGTATAATGCGCGAGTTTGCGTGAGAGAGAGAGAGCGAGGCGAAAGTTCGTAACCCTATCGGGTTCCCTTGGTACGAGTTCGCCGCCCGTCCCTTTCTCGCCCGTGCGGCGATATATGAGGGAGGTGCGGGCAAAATGGGACGCATAAGCGAAAAATGGTTTTATGGCGAAAACAAAAGTGTACTTCGATTGCTTTTGATCCAAAAATTCGATTCCAACCATCAATTTTGAGCGTCAGCAAAAAAAAAAAAAAAAAGTGCGGGCAAAATGGGACGGACCCCCAAAATCGGAAATTCGTGTTTTTTTCTACTCGGTGATACTCCTTAATGCTTATTTCGCAAAAAAAAGGTAAGAAAAAAAAAATTTCAAAGTGACTTTTCAAAAGCCGGATTGCTTAAGGTAATCCTTGCGGATAATATTCATTTCGCATAAATTCGAGGAATTTGGGAGAGAATTGCAAACACTTCTCGGTGGTATAAAAATCTGAAAAAATGCATGCACATTAAAGGTACTGAAAAGATTAATTTTGCAAAATAATAATTCGAAAATGTTATTAACAAATTGATGAAAAAAGAATTGTTTAACAAATATTTCGTTGACCCAAGATTTTCTTTTCATGAATATGATTCCTTCATTTTTCCGAATACGTATGAATTTTTTCAGATTTTAGAGTTCACATTGAATTTTCACATATTTTCCCTATAAAAAACGCACAAAATTCAATGTGAACTCTAAAATCTGAAAAAATTCATACGTATTCGGAAAAACGAAGGAATCATTTTCATGAAAAAAAATCTTGGGTCATCGAAATATTTGTTAAACAATTGTTTTTTTCATCAATTTGTTAATAACATTTTCAAATTATTATTATGCAAAATTAATCTTTTCAGTACCTTTAATGTGCATGCATTTTTTCAGATTTTTATACCACCGAGAAATGTTTGCAATTCTCTCCCAAATTCCTGGAATTTATGCGAAATGAATATTATCCGCAAGGACTACCTTAAAACATTCAAAATTGTTAAAAATCTTTATATTCCGCTCACATGCGTTGAATTGTGTCGTATAGACGCGATTTTCACGAAATGGGGGTCCGTCCCATTTTGCCCGCACCTCCCTTATTCGACGTCGAACGGACGGGTTTCCGTTCGGCGCGCGGGAAGCGCGAAAATCGAGGCCGCCTCGCTCGCTCTCCGTGTGCGAGTCGATCTCTCATGGCCTCTCGGATACGCGGCGAGAGGGCGCAACGTACGTCCACGTGTTTAACTATGTATAGAGCGCGCCGGGCGGGGTATAGATAGCTATGCGCGAGGAGGAGGCCGCCCGAGTAGAACTGCTCGTAACGCGGATTAATATTCATTATCACTGTGATAGCTATCTCTCCGCGCGCGCGTCTCGCCGCTCGATTGTGCGCCACACGGCACGCTCTCTCTCTGTGTGTTCTCGCCCTGTGTAGCGCGCGACGTCGGCTGCGCCCCGCGTGCTACGTGCGATTTCCGCCGCTGCAGGCAGCGTAGCCTCATCCATGATAGACGATATCGGGTTGACGCCCTGGAGAATGTATTCTTGCCTCGCAGTCACAAGTGCCGTTTGCTGGGTTTCTGTTTTACTATTTTCAAGCCGCTTGTTGATGTATCACGGTTGTGGATCATCGTTGGTTTGAGAAATAAAATGGGACATTTTGGTTTGGAGGTGTGATTTGATATTCGGGGGCACGTCGTTTTGCCGAAAAATACGTTTGCCGAATTATATATTTAAACCGTCAGGCGGAGTCATGTTTTGACTGACTTGCATTTTCAATTTTGAATGTTTCTTTTTTCAGTATTTTTGAAATTTTTAAAGAGCGTATATTTTTGAAATTTTAATGAGTTGAATTTTTTTTTAATTGAAGTAAATTAATTTTTTTAAATTTTAGCAAATGGAATTTTTCTTTAATTTTCGTAAACGGATAAAAAAAAATTGTATTCTTGCCTCGCAGTCAGAAGTGCCGTTTGCTGGGTTTCTGTTTTACTGTTTTCAAGCCGCTTGTTGATGTATCACGGTTGTGGATCATCGTTGGTTTGAGAAATAAAATGGGACATTTTGATTTGGAGATGTGATTTGATATTCGGCGGCACGTCGTTTTGCCGAAAAATACGTTTGCCGAATTATCGATTTAAACCGTCAGACGGAGTCATGTTTTGACTGACTTGCGTTTTCAATTTTGAATGTTTCTTTTTTCAGTATTTTTGAAATTTTTAAAGAGCGTATATTTTTGAAATTTTAATGAGTTGCATTTTTTTTTAATTGAAGTAAATTAATTTTTTTTAATTTTAGCAAATGGAATTTGTCTTTAATTTTAGTAAACGGATAAAAAAAAATTTGTATTCTTGCCTCGCAGTCACAAGTGCCGTTTGCTGGGTTTCTGTTTTACTGTTTTCAAGCCGCTTGTTGATGTATCACGGTTGTGGATCATCGTTGGTTTGAGAAATAAAATGTTACGTTTTGGTTTTGGAGGTGTGATTTGATATTCGGGGCCACGTCATTTTGCTGACAAATAAGTTTGCCGAATTGTCGATTTACCGAAAAACAGATCGCCGAACGTAATTTCTCTGAATCACCGGCAAAAAAAAGAAAAAAATTAAGAAATTAAATAATTAGAAAACTAAGCAATTAAAAAATTAGAAAAATTAGAAAAATTAAACCTATGGCAGAACGTCATTTGCCCAAATCGTCATATTGCCGAATCGACATTTTTCCGAAAAAAAAAACACATCTCCGAAATTAAGTTGCCTGAAAAACGTGACGTTGCCGAATTTTACAAATAATGTTTCATAATTTTTTAATTTAGGGAAGGACCGGACAAAATGGGACATGCAGGCAAAGTGAGTCTTTCTTTTTTCCAAAACCGAATTCCTTTTATACATCTTTCTCGAATGCACGTGATGCGAATGAAATAAAATGAAGATTCGACAAAATGCCGTTCGGCAAAATAACAATTCGGGGAAACAACATTCGAAGTTAAAATTATAGTAGAAGTAGAAGTATAGGAATAGAAGTAGAAACAGAAGTTTTTTCTTTAACAAAATTAAATACGATTAGCAAAATATTGATTTAATGTTTTATGTAGGATGTATTGATTTTTTTGCTAAGCTGATTTCGGAATTCGCGAGTTCCGGCTGCGAAATTATCGCAGGCGAGATTACGTCCGGGACGCGAGAGTGTAAATTTATTTTCGCACTTTCGACGACGTCCGCCGGCTGGGAAACGACGAACACTCAACGTTGCCGGACACTTTCCGTTTCCACTTCCGCCTCCACTTGCATTTCCCTTTGCTGTTATTTCCATCCAGGGATATAAAATTATCGCGTCCACCGCGCAGCCCGTGAAAATAGAGAAATAACATAGTTGGTGCAATCGTATCGACATCGGGACAGCTAAAAAAAAGTCCAAAGCTTGGAACTCTCATCTCAATGATTCTGGCAAAAATAAATCCCCTTTTTTAGTCATTGCGAACTGTTACACCCTGTAATTATTTTTCATCGAAAAAGGTGCATCAAGTCGCGAACGAAACTATCATTTTTCTTTTCAAATTTATTCCTAAAAAAAATATTGTGACAGAAATTTTGCCTGGAAATTTTGTACAGGTGGAGCGCAGCGCAGCGCCGGGTTCGCGTGTCAACGCGCGTCATTTAGTTTTATCGTGCGAGCGGCTCTCGCCGTGTGTATATTTATCAAACGCAAATTCTCTCGGCACCGATATAAACGACGCGCAGAGCGCGCGGCGAATTATTTTCGCGCCGATTCGCCGCGTGGCCCACGGCGGCGGGGCACCAGGTCGACGCGGGAGCTGTCGCTCGGGAGTTCGGGCGCTCATTTCGCCACGTCGCCCCCGCGTCGCGCGGCCGGGCGTCTCGTAAAACGCGACCGGTAAACCCGGCGGTTATTTACTCGGCGAGCGAGCGAGCGAGACACGCGCACGCTGCTGGACCGTTTCAACCGTTTCGGAAGCCGCGACCGAGAGAGCTCGCAATGATTTATGTCCGCCGCCATATTGAGCTTAACTGGTGTACAAACAAATCCTGAAGGACTTTTCACCGCGCGCGCTCGACGGACCGGAAATATCGTTGCTCGCTTCTTTGCCCCGAGTTTCTTCTTACGGACGTTGACGCACAATTTTTAGGCATTTTAAATTTTAGACATTTTTAATTATAGAACTTTTAACTTATAGAAATTTTAAATTATAGACATTTTAAGTTATACAATTTTAAATTATAGAAATTTTAAATTACAGACATTTTAAGTTATACAATTTTAAATTATAGAAATTTTAAATTTTAGAAATTTTAAATTTTAGAAATTTTAAATTTTAGAAATTTTAAATTTTAGAAATTTTAAATTTTAGAAATTTTAGAAATTTTAAATTTTAGAAATTTTAAATTTTAGAAATTTTAAATTTTAGAAATTTTAAATTTTAGAAATTTTAAATTTTAGAAATTTTAAATTTTAGAAATGTTAAATTTTAGAAATGTTAAATTTTAGAAATGTTAAATTTTAGAAATTTTAAATTTTAGAAATTTTAAATTTTAGAAATTTTAAATTTTAGAAATTTTAAATTTTAGAAATTTTAGAAATTTAAAATGTAAAAAATTTAAACAGTTCAGCCGCGACGACAAGGATTTCCACCAAAACCAACCCCAACCGAAAATAGCCATCACAAACATTTTTCCACTAAAACCTCCATCCGCGCTCATGTCTTAAAAAATTCACGACCGGTCGCTACGACCGTTGATAGTTATCCCACATATAGACGGAGCATTAAACGGCACCTATGTTTCACCAATTGGCGGGACCCGCTCTGGGCCGTCAATTATAAATGAATTGGATCGTTAATCACTCGTTCCCGTTCGTCGCTGTAGGAGGAGGAGGAGGTGGAGCGGGCTGTACACGAGAGCTCTGCTATTAGTTGACCTCCCGGTTGATCGAAGTTGGCTCGTCGAATTCCGCTGCCCCGGCTGAAAGGCGAACGAGCGCCGCACGCGTTTGTCGATCCACACACGACGCCCCCCCCCCTCCCCCCTCTCCCCCTTCGCTCGGTACGCTCTATGAATTATTGGGGTCGATAAGTCGATGCCGGGGGACGTATAGACCCTGCGTGCGGTGTATGGAGCCCCGCGGCTACGAGTTATGAGCCGAAAGAACGACGTTTGCACCTCGCGTGGCACCGACCAGCCCCGAGCTCCATATTCGCTGTTGCTGCTGCCGCTGCTGCTGCGCGGCGATAAACCCGTTGACTGTGCCGAAACAGAGCGGTGAATATTGAAAAGAGCGTGTTCGGTAATGGGCGAGCGACGCGGGGCTGTTAATAGCCGCGAGAGAGCTCTCGCAACTATGTTGGCCACCTAGCGGCCTCTACCTGCCCAAACGTCCCATCAAACTCCTCGGTGTCGCGTGTAATGCATACGTAGAGGCAGCACCAACAGCCGCGAGCCCCGCGAAAGGCCACAACGACAGCCGCCTCCCCCTGTGGCTGAGCTGGAACACGTTAAACGAACAGCCCCCTGCCCCCCCCCCCCCCCCCCCCGTATGTACAGCCCGGAATAGCCAAAAGTTCGCCGCACACGCGCGAACCCCACGTATCAAGTTGAGAGCAATTATAGGCCGAATGGTGTTGAACATTTTGTGTCGGACATGGGCGCGCGTGGGGGCCGGTTAAACCGTCAGGCGGAGTCATGTTTTGGCTGACTTGCATTTTCAATTTTGAATGTTTCTTTTTTCAATATTTTTGAAATTTTTAAAGAGCGTATATTTTTGAAATTTTAATGAGTTGAATTTTTTTTTTAATTGAAGTAAATTAATTTTTTTTAATTTTAGCAAATGGAATTTTTCTTTAATTTTAGTAAACGGATTAAAAAGAAATTTGAAACAGATTTTTTTGTTGTTGACATTTTAATAAATGGATTTTTTTAAATTATAATAAAAACAATAATTAAAAAAATTTTATAAATGAGAACTTTTGACATTTTAAGAGGTGTGAAATGTCTTAGACTAAAATGTCTAAATACCTTCGACATTTTAGTGTAATGTTAATACTAAACACTACACTACACTGCTAAAAATAGTGGATTTAAGATTGTTAAGGTACTGTAACTTATTTGTACATTTTTTTAAAGTATTGATAATAGATTTTTTCACCGAATGCAAATTTGATAGATTTTGACATTTCGAATGGCATTTGCAGGAAGAAATACCGAACGATAATGATAAAATGATTTAATTGTCATTCGGAAGCTTTTGAATTTACTTGGGTTACACGATTAATGCTCGGATAGCGTATTATCGAAATGGCAGCGATTGCGTCAATATTTGAGTACCCCGAGCCGCGGAGCGACCGGTTGTGGCTGAGCACATCGCGTTGCTTCACTACTGTCTCCCCGTCGCGCGCTTCGCATTGAGCCCGCGCACAAAGCTACGCTAAAGCCATTTTTAATGGACGCATCACGTTATTGGATATAATTTATAACGAACCGGAAGCGGAACCCCGTAAACGGACGCTCGAAGTCAATGTATTTTTCGGGCGAAAATTTAACTGAATTTGCGCGCTGAATAAATATTTATCGCCGATATTGCGCGCGGCGGCGGCGGCGGCGAGCATTCCGGAACTCGGGCGACGCAATATTTTCCAATCGAGTTGGTCGCGATTTTACGAAATTAAATTATTCCCCGTGCCGCGCGCAAACGATTCACGGTAGAACGCGTAGATACGGAGACATGATCGGAAATTGAAACGGTTGAATCGGATCAAAAGAAAAATGCATTTTTAAAAATATTTAGTATTCAGCTTTAAAAAATTGGAATTACATAAAAACTAAAAATCCTGTGAAGATATTAAATACTGACGTATTTTTCAGTGAATATCAATAATTTTTACTCTCTTCCCTCTAAAGAACGTTGTCAAAGAAATTGTTTTTAAATACATTTAAAAATGAAAAAATTATACTGCGCTGTAAAAGTGAAATAAAAAATTGAATAAAAATGAGACATGATCGAAAATTAAATTTTGAATATACTGAAATTAGGGGCTTTTTGGGTGCAAATTAGGTGCAAGAACAGAAATCTGGAGCTTCTTTGTTTTGGTGGGAAAATGAAAATTTTACTGAAACCGCTGGTTTCCCAGTTTGATGCTAAGCTAGCGGTCACATAAATACATGAATGATAAAAGAATATTTTCGTCGTATAAAAATTAGGTACTAATCAGGTGACAAAATAAAAATTGGGTTCTCCTTTGTTTTCGCGGTAAAATGGATTTTGTACTGAGTTCAGCAAAATATTTTTACACGAGACCGCTGGCTTGAAGCGAAACAAGTCGTCCCGTAGCTAAATATCAGATAAAATATATTTTCGTCACGTTAAAATTTGGTACTCTTTAAGTGCTAATTAGGTCCCAAAATAGGTAATTTGGCGCTCCTTTAGTTTCACAGTAAAACGAACATTTTCGCAATACAACGTTTCTAGAGAACCCAACTCTACCGCAGACTCTATCCAACCGCAATTACAGTGCAGTCATTAACATTTTACTGGTCCCAATAAAATGTTAATCACTGGTCCAAGTAAAATGTTAATCGCTGGTCCCAGTAAAATGTTAACCTCTGACATTTTTTAATGAATATCAATTGCTCTGACTCCATTTCCCAAAATGCGTATTATCAAAAAAAAATTCATAAGAATTAAATTTCAAAATAAAACAATTGTGCTGCATTATGAAAAAAAAGAAAAAAAATCCACCACGGAGCATCGATCGAGAACCCGGTCTTGCAATAATTATAATGCGATTCCGGTGGAAAATCGCGGGTGGTAACGAAGTTCGCCAGCAGGAAGTGCCTCCTTCCGGGCGACGGAACCAATTCCAATTTTAATCACCAATGGCGTTTATCGAGTGACAGAGCCTCCTCCGTCGGCCGCCACCGCAGCGCGCGCGCGACCTTCCGCTTCTCTATTTTATTTTCCTTCCATCCCTGCGCCGTTCACCCGCCGCATTTAATGAATCCAATAGACGTCCCCACCGATGTGGTCACAGCGGAATCGTCGGGGTGGCGCGCCAAGGGCCGCCCCGCTATGCGCCCCTCGTCGTAAACCGGGCGCTAAAAAGCTTTAGTCGAACCGGATAAAGGTTCAACGAGTTCTCTGGGTCGCGAGGATTCGATATCCAATCGACGTTGAATCGACGCTTCGAGATTGTCGCAGTCGACGGGACCGGAGACTGAGGCTAATCGACGAACAACCGGCGATCGGTTATATATCGGCGAATCGTCGTCAGATAAAACAAAAATACGACGGGAGTAGGAAAAAAAAATAATAAAGGTAATAGTTTATTTGCCCCACAAGGAATAAAATCTTATAGCAAATGGGGGTTTCCAAGACGTTTACAGATATTTATATACCATTTTTTTTTTCATATGATTATTACCGATAAAAAAATAAAGTTACGGTTTCAATCTTCTACACCTCTGTTTAGTTCGCTGCGCTCGTATTACCTTATTTCATCCACGCACGTCGTATATACCATTTTTTTTTCTTCTGTATTTTTACTATTATTGAACATTAAGACGAAATTGCTTCCACAAGTGACGCGCTCCTCTATTTCGTGGTTTGTGCGCTATACAAAAATATAACTTTTTTTTTTTTTAATTAGAAAAAAAAATCTCGAGTCGTCAAAAAGTGCGAAAAGTCAGTGACGAAAATTCATTCGTCTCGCTAAAAAAAATACTGAATGTTGCGGTATTTTGAAATAAAAAATATACATACAAATACTTTCATAAATCGAATGATGTCAAATTCAGGGAATTTTCGGTATGTTGTACTGGCATTTCCATTAATCGTACGTGCACCGCGTTGCAGACGGAAAAACCGATTATTTCCAAATTTGCAAACCAAAGCTGGTGGAATGGTCGCGGAATTTTTTGAAACGGAACACGGCTGAAATATCTGCAGAAATTGAATTTTTACTGTCTCTCTTTATCGAAATAAACAGTTATTTTCGTTCCTTTGTAACTGCACTCCCGTTTTTGGAGTAAAAATTGCATCCCACGCCACTAAAAAATATAAAAAACCAATTCACTAAATATAAAAATCAACGTTACTAAGAATAAAACGGATGTTACTCAAATATTACTAATTTTGTCGAGCCAAATTCAATTATAATTCATTTTATTTTTCTCCGTGTGTCAATATTTATCTTTTTTATTTCTAATTTTACAAAAATTCCATATAAAATTCATCGTCGCCGTGATTCCCGAAAAATAAAGCGAAGTGTCGAGCGACGGATTCGTCGCGAGTGAAGCGAGCCGTAAAGTCCGAAAATACGTAAAAGCAGGATAAAGGTGACGTGACGCTCGCAAGAAGCGGATAAAAAGGCTGCGGGGTTTGCGGATGGTGGCGCGGGGGTTGCGCGGGGGACGAGGACGATCGAGCGGCGGGGGAGGGAATAAATTCGGAGGCGCCAGGACGGCGTCGGTCTGGAGCCGGTGTATCCTGGGCCAGGGCGCTATTTTCTCGTGGATTCCAGTCGGACGAAAAACCCAAGTCGCGCCTTTCCCGCACCATAATAAACATCGTAATTACACGAAGAAAAACACCGAAAAAAAAAAAATCAATTCACACTGAGTTAAAAAATGCATTCGCGAGTCTCGAGATCCTCGCTGAATAATTGACATCACGCAACGATTAGATCCGTCCAATTACCCAAATTGGAAATCAATCCACGAATAATTTTCTAATAACAGCCGCCCGCGCGCGAGGGACTCCAAATTGTGCGATCGAAATCGCGAAATATTTCAGTCGATTCGATTCAATTGCGCGACCGAGGCACGAGAACCAGCGGTTATTATTAATGGGAATATATTCGGCACGAGAGTTCGCCAGGCGGCAGCACGAAACTCCGAGTGCAAACGAATGTCTGACTGCGTGGGACGACGCCGGGGCTGAGGAGGTCAGAAACACGAGAAATGGGGGCGAAATCGGGGATTCAAAAATCGATTTTTCTTTCGACCAAAAACGAAGGTTTCGTTTTTTTCAGTTTTTTTTTATTTTTCATGGAAAATGAAACAAATTTCAAAGATTAGATAAAAATCTGAAAAAATCCATACGTATTCAGAAAAACGAAGGAATCGTTTTTATCCACAAAAAACTTGGGTCACCGAAATATTTGTTAAACAATTTTTTTTATCAATTTGTTAATAACATTTTAGAATTATTATTATGCAAAATAAATCATTTCAGTACCTTTAATGTGCATGCATTTTTCCAGATTTTTATACCATCGAGAAGTGTTTGCAATTCTCTCTAACTTTTGCTCGAATTTATGCGAATGAATACAGAGCGAGTTTACCTCCTTAAAGGTAATATACGATTAGTGCGGAGCATCAGTTGAATATAAATTAGATTTTTTTTTCCACGACAAAATTTTATGACATTTTTCAAAAATATTTTTCATTTTTTTGCTTTGATTTTTTTTTTACTTTACGAATTATAGTATTGATGCGCGATGGCCATGAGGAAGGAGCCGCGAGCAGAAGTCCGTGGCAGTGTGGCAACTAAAAGTCCCCGACCCTACTTGACCCCAGAAGGCACGTCGAGCCGCGACACGAGGGTGGCGCAGCCCTCCCCCGACTCGCCCGACCAGGGTCGAAACTCTTTTCATCGACCTCGTTGGTGTAGGAGCATCGCGCGACGTCCGTGACTCCCTCGCGACTCCGGCGCCGCTCGATCCCGAAGGGCTGACTTTTAACCGATCTGAGAAACCGCGCGCGCTGTCGCAACTTTTCATCTTCAACACGAAACGATGTAAACAATTTTTTCCAGGTCTTAAAAAAAAAAGAATTTTATACATTCTATTTTATTCATTTTATTTATATCAAGAAACCAAATTTCAGAAATGAATGCAGTTCAAATTGCAAAAATCCTTTTTCAAATTTTTCTTTATTTTGTCCAGCTCTAAAAAATAGGCTCCAAATTTTTTAATTTCATGCGTTTTATTTTCATTATTTTATTTACAATAAGAAACCGAATTTCAGAAATGAATCTGATTAAAATCTCTAAAATTCTTTTAAAAATCTTCCTTTATTTTTTCCAGGTCTAAAAAATGCTCCACATTTTTTAATCTCATACATTGTTATTTTTATTATTTTATTTATATTAAGGGACCAAATTTCATAAATTGATACGATTAAAACCACAGAAATGTTTTTACAAATTATTTTAAGAAACCGAATTTCAGAAATGAATGCGATTCAAATTGTAAAAATCCTTTTACAAATCTTCCTTTCTTTTTTCCAGGTCTAAATAATGCTCCAAATTTTTAAATCTCATACATTTTTCTTTTTATTATTTTATTGATGTTAAGGAAACAAATTTCATAAATCGATACGATTAAAACCACAGAAATGTTTTCACAAATCCATCTTTATATCGAGCAACATTTTTTTCGAGCTGCCAATCAAAATTCATGGAAACCGCGTACCCGTTCCGCAACTCGACGTTCCGAGCGAACATCAGAGCCGGGGGCTAAAAGCGGAGAAGCGCGAGCGCGGCGAGAACCTCGAGACTGGTACCCAACGACCTATTGGCTTCGCCGCGCGCGCGGAAGCCTCGATCTTGAATCGATCGCAAATTCTGTCACGACTTATACGCCGTATATACTCACGGCTGGCAATATCAATACCGTATTGTATATAGCTTATGGTATATAGAGGCTGGCGCGGAGTATCCGCGCCGTGGAAACCAGAGAGGGGTTTACGAGTGTCCGTTGAACTCGAGAGAGGCAGCGAGAGAGTCGACTCGTCTCGACATATCGATCGCTCCGTTTCCTGTCTATTATTGTCCTCGAGTGTTCTCGCCCGACGACCGACGATATTTCTCCCGACGAGCGCGAGAAGACCCCGCGGCAATTTTTACGGCCGATCTCGTGTCCGATGATGAAAGTGCCGAGAAAAACGGATTTTTTTATTTCCTCCCCCTCCCCCCGTTAAGAACGAAAACGTGCGCCATGACTTTTCTACTTCGCGCGACGATTAAAGTCTGATAAGAACCTCGGCGAGCGGTTTAACCGTTGTCCCGACGCCGCGGGGCAGCTTTTACGGCGAATTTTTTATTCACCGCTTTTTTTTTTTATTCGAAACACCCCGCAATTTGCGGCGGGATCCGAAAAGGGTGGAAAATTTCGCGACGCGGTTTGCCTTCGATTTGTCTTGCAAATTGGAGTGGATTTTTTTTCTTCATATTTTTTATTCAATGCGACGCAGAATTCTGCGTCGTTTAATCATATTTTTTAGTTCAATTCGACGAAGAATTTTTCGAAAACTGTATATTTAAATAATTAAATAAAATGTCTCGTCATGTCCCAAGAAATTGTGTACGACATACCAATATTTTTCACTGTCCAGTTATTAAAAAAAACTATCGACACCAAAATCATATAAAATATTCTTCACCGCCAAAAAAAAAAAAAATTCTCCTCGGATCCCATCATCGCAAGCCTGCTTAAAAAATGTCAACCCTCCCCCCCCCCCCCCCCCCTCCAAAATCAAAACTATCTCCACTATATGCAAATATATAAAGCATCAACCACATTTTTCCACGATGATGAAGTTTGCATCATTGGAATGCAACGAAATTCAGAAAAAAAATGAATTCTAATTAACCCAAATTATGAAATTAGGTGTAAAAAGTCATCATGGCAAGTAGTTACTATGGTGACTTTATATACCTAATTTCGTCATGTGGGTTGGTTAAAATTTCGTTGTATTCCAACGATGCAAACTTCAACATCATATTTTTCCCTTAACCACCACTAAATAATTTTTTTTAGTCCGCTCAGTTCCAATCATCGCATTTCCCACCTAAAAAAATCCTCGATCCCGCCTCCCCCAAAACAAAAAGCTCCCAAAAAAACCATCTCGACTTGATTCAAACGTCCTCGTTCCACCCCAAACACGTACGAAGACATCAGCCGCACTTTTTTGACTACATGCAAATATATAAAACATCAACCACATTTTTCCCTCAACCACCAATAAAGATAAAATTTTTTTTAAATCCGTTCAGTTCCAGTCATCGCATTTCCCGCCTAAAAAAGTCCTCGATCCCCCCGTCCCCCGAAAACAAAAATCTCCCAAAAAAACCATCTCGACTTCATCCAAACGTCCTCGTTCCACCCCAAACACGTACGAAGACATCAGCCGCACTTTTACCCCCGCGTCCGAAGAGGACGGAAATCAAGTGCCAGAGTTTACGTACTGCACGGAAGCAACCACGACGATGCAGCTGCAGGCGGGAGTCGAGAGCGTGCGAGCGTGACGTTAGGTTCGCGAGCCGGTCCGCCGCTGTCAGTTGCACACCTCGTGCAATCCCGCTCGGCACCCCGCGCAGCCGGCTCGTCAAGCCATCCGCCCCGTCGCAGGGCTCGTCCTCCGCGCCGCACGCGATGTATCCGCAGCGACGTCTACAATTTCCGGCTCTCGCGCGGTGTCTGCGGGAAATCTCGGCGGCCCCCGCGCGAGACACGGACAGACGTCCCCCGCCGTCTCGTGCGTATATTACCGACACACAATCTCCACGCGTATAACCGGCGATTTCGGGCTGACTGCTTGACGCGCGTGATAATCGTAACGCGGGGGCGTCGAGAATCGATGCACGCGACGCTCTCTATGCGGAGTTCATGAATCTAAAAAATGCACCAAATTTTTAAGGTAGTTCTAGCGCCTAGTGTCCATTTCGCATAAATTCGAGGAATTTGGGAGAGAATTGCAAACACTTCTCGATGGTCTAAACATCTGAAAAAATTCATACGCATTAGAGGTACTGAAGAGATTAATTTTGCATAATAATATTTCTAAAATGTTATTAACAAATTGATGAAAAAAAAAAAATGGTTTAATAAATATTTCGATGACCCAAGTTTTTTTGTTGATGAAAATGATTTCTTCGCTTTTCTGAATACGTATGAATTTTTTCAGATTTTTAAGTACTCTTTGAAATTTGTGTTTTTTTATATGGAAAATATGTGCAAATTTCAAAGATTACTTAGAAATCTGAAAAAATTCATACGTATTCAGAAAAATGAAGGAATCATTTTCATCAACAAAAAAACTTGGGTCATCGAAATATTTATTAAACAAATTTTTTTTCATCAATTTGTTAATAACATTTTAGAAATATTATTATGCAAAATTAATCTCTTCAGTACCTCTAATGCGTATGAATTTTTTCAGATTTTTAGACCATCGAGAAGTGTTTGCAATTCTCTCCCAAATTCCTCGAATTTATGCGAAATTAATATTTGGCGCTAGAACTACCTTAAATCTCATACATTTTTATTTTTATTATTTTATTTATAATAAAAAACCGAATTTCAGAAATGAATCCGATTAAAATCTCTACAGTTCTTTTACAAATCTTCCTTTATTTTTTCCAGGTCTAAAAATGCTCCAAATTTTTTAATCTCATACATTTTTATTTTTATTATTTTATTTATAACAAGAAACCGAATTTCATAAATGAATTCGATTAAAATCTCTAAAATTCTTTTACAAATCTTCCTATATTTTAGGCGTAGGGGGACAGACGTCCCCCTACGCCTCGTGCGTATATTACCGACACACAATCTCCACGCGTATAACCGGCGATTTCGGGCTGACTGCTTGACGCGCGTGATAATCGTAACGCGGGGGCCCGAGAATCGATGCACGCGACGCTCTCTATGCGGAGTTCATGAATCTTCGAGTGCCGGGCGACACACACGTGCGGCCCCCGCGGCCTCAGCTCGTGTATTATACGGTGGGTTTGCAGGGTGGATTCTACACGCTCTCGCGGAAACTATACGGGCGCCGTGTGGCTGCAGTGGCGAAACGGAAGAGCCTTCGGATATATCGATGCTACCTGTAGATTCGGCGCCGCATTCGTGTCGATTCTTCTCGCACGAGCTGAACGCGAGCGAGCTTTTTCTTTCGCGTCTCCTTCGACCCCCGAAGATTGTGGCTTAGGTTGTCGACGACCGATGTCAGGAGACTTCGGAGTTGCGCAAGAGTCAATTCGTAATTTTCAACTGAACTCTGTTGGTTTCATATAGACGATTCAATTTTGTATTTTAATTATGGATAAAAAAGTTTTTATTTGAACATTCATTTTTATTTTGGTTATTTTGCATTTATTATTATTATTATTATTATTATTATTATTATTATTATTATTATGATTATTATTAGAGGATTACTTGAGGGATTTAGAATAATTCCGGCTTGAATGTGTCATTTAACCCCGACCAGCTTGGACCCAGAGGTCTTATAGTGGAAAAAATGTAGCGGAAAAAGTTCAGCTCCAAGTGCCTTGGGTGACTTAGAAAAATTTAGTTGCAGGTCCCTTGGAAACTTTAAAAAAATTATGCCGTCGGTGTGTCATTTGACCCCGGCCTATTTGATTATCCTACATGGCGGAGACGGCAAAATCTTTTTACAATATACAGGTGTTATTAAGGAGAGATCGCCCTGGACCCCGAAAACCATGGGGTAATCAAGTTAGATATCGAAAACTACGGGGAAATCAACCTAGACATCGAGAACTATAGAGCGATAGTTTTGTTAGGCCATCACCTACTATACGATTGACGTAGTATAAGGAAAGCATTGCGTAGTCAACCTGATGCTAAAAAGTGCCTCGTTGTACGCGAGGAATCAGTAGCAATCGATTCTTTGCATGCAAAAAAGTTAATCCCTTAAAAGTCCCGCATCGGCTCAAAAGACGTATTTTTCATGAAAGAAATATGGATCCCGAAGTTATCCCTCACATACTAATCTCTTTTACATGGGTATTATCATTTTTTTATTTTACACTCATAATATTTTACGAGTAATACATTTATATAGATAAACGACAGCAATAATGATATTGCTGCTGTTATTATTATTATTATCGCTGAAACTTGTATGGATTTCCCTTATTATCGCTAAGTTTCGGCGGACTCGATTGCCCGGGTGATCATATTTCATTAAGGAACTCGGCGGTGGTTGCGAACCGCTTTCATCGCTATACCCCGCGATTCACCTCGGGTTCCGCGCGCTATTCCGGCTCGTTCCCCACCGTCGCCGCGTGATAAAGCTGACCCCTCGGCCACGTTCAGCGCTCGTCGCCGTTGCAGCCTCACCGCACCGAAACCCGGGCGATTCCTCCGCGCGGTGCAACGTTGCAATCGTCTCACTCGCTCCGCCGGAAGCGAACCCAGATTCCTATATCGTCGTCCCTTTTCGTCCGATCCACCCTCGAACCTCGCCAACCGAAGAATAATATCGCACAGCCATCCTGGCGCCGTGGAAGCAGCGACTCCGGCTGTATTCACGTTTTCATGGTGCCCCCAGGGGGGGAAGGTGGAAGGGGAGGGCAAAAAGCGATAGATGGGAATAGAGATAGAAGGAGATTGCGCAGATTGGTGGTGGATGAAGGGAGGATTCGCATAGCAAAAAGCTGAGGATAGAATTGATAAAGACAGAGAGAGAGGGGAGAAGGATTTTTGGCGCCAAAGAGGACGAAGAGACAGTGGGTGGGATTTTTTTTTGTCAGGAGAGACTGGAACGACAGTGGAAATGGAGATCCCGGGTCGCAGTAGCCGTGGAATCGACTCGAAATGGACAAAAAGTCTCGTGTCGAACGGCTTCTTAACGCTCGATGTAAGGAGGGTTTGGATCTCTCGGGTTCTCAATTTCAAGCGAGGAGCCCCGACACAGGGACAGGGAATGGATATAGTCAGACGGAATACGAATTGACGCATAGAGGACGTTACAGGGTTTCGGACGGGAATTTGCAAATCGAGGGGGGAGGCATTTTCGATGGGGTTGGAGTCTCAGCGATGTCGTGGAACGAAGTCGGTTTGGGAGCTGAGAGCGAAAGCTTCGAGACTGTCGATCGAGACGTCTGCGTCCTGTGATCCCTGAAGACCAAGACTCCGGTAATAAAAAAATAAAAATCAACGGTCGATGCACGTGCGTCTTGCCAAGAGCTTGTTTTTCAGTCGTGCTGAATAGTCTGGTCGATTTGGGACCGAAGTTGTGTCACTGGGAGCCAATTACACGATATGGTAACTCGGGCGCTCTTCCTTGCCGACAGTCCGGCGCGACGTGACCAGAACGAGCCAATCAGAAACTTTTGCCTCTAATTTCTTCATTTCGCGCAAATTTCTCGGGCTTTTTCTTCTGGGTTTGTTGAGCTCGTCAATACTAACTTGTTTTCAGTAGAAACAGTAGCAATTCAGGTTTTTTTTTGTTTCATCCAACTAGAAGCAAAAAGACAAATTGCTCCCATCTTCAATAACTATTGAACAGAATGAGTGACGAATCACCGAATGATTTTCCGCGACGTCGCGGCGTCTAATGAACCGGAAGTAGATTTTCCACCGATAGCGCAGCTCGTCGCCTCCTCCCGCACACAGGTTGAAGAGCGCTCCATGCAACTCGGGGTATCAGGTTGCACCTCGGCTCGACGAGGCTTTACCGACGTCGTCGTCGTCGCGCGCGGTATTCGATATCGAACTTCGAGACTGTAAGAGCAGCGGCGGCGGCGGCGGCGGCCTCCTCCATCCTTCACCCGTGGCCCCAACCTATTGAAAGACGAACAATGGACGAGCGCCACAGGGGGTGGAGGGTTCGGACGTCACGGAGGATTCCTGAATCGGTGCGCCCTCCGGGCACCGTGCTCGATGATCCTTCCTCTCTTCCTCTTTGGCCTTTGCGGACCGTTTCAGGCTACACATAGTTCGAGGCCCCGGTTGCCCGGCACTTCCGGTTTCTCGATCTTTCGCGCCAGTATAGCGGCTATTATGCCACTCTACACGCCGCCCGGACGCAGCGCTATTCGAGGTTCTACTGTACCACCGGCTACATCGAGTTTCTATTATCCTGCGCACATTTATCGCAACAGAACACATTCGTATCTGTTTATCAATCCTGGTAGAAAATCAGTTATAGACCGCCCAGGTTAGGCACTGATCGGGGTCACGTTGGCCCTGCCAGGGCCCGGCCCAGGCCTGATTTGAGTCAAATTTACAGCAGATTTTCTGCCAGGAAAGTCTCGAAACGTCAAAGGAAAACTGTTTATTTTTAATCTAACAACCAGACAGTAATAATAATATTTTTTTACATCTGTACCGCCTCCAGTAAATTTGTTTGAAAACAGCTTTAGTGAATTAGAGTGGTAAAGAAAACAAGAAAATTCCGCGAACTTTCAGCAGCGGTAAATAAATCTTCGCAAACATCCATCGCCATTCGTTTCCTGGAAAGACAAATGCAGGGAAAAATGTGTGCTCAACGTTTCCACCCCCACCGAGGTTGCGAGACCCCCAACGTTAACATATTTCGTGCTTCCTAATTTACTCGGGGAAGACGGAGCAAAAAAGTCGGCGCAACGGGAAATAAATGCAAGAGATGGAAAACAGCGCGGCTGTGGAATGGTAAAACGTTGTGTTATTTTTATCTGCCCGTTGGAATATGCAGCAGGCTACATCAGCAGAAGCCGCAGCGGCGCGTTCGCTGCATTATTTCCAACGTCTAGTCGAATTTCTCATCGACGGGCGCAAGGGGGGGTCGGTTGGGGGGTGCAACCGGCTATGAAGACCGAAGGCAGGAAGACGACGGCAGGAATTCGCGTTCGACGAGCTCTTCTGCCGCTTCTGAAATGAAGAAGAAGACGAAGAAGAAGGAGAAGAGGAAAAGACGAAGAAGAAGAAAAAGAGGAGGAGAAGAAGAAGAAGAATAAGAAGACTACACCAAGAAGCCGAGGCTCAACGTGCCGCTACGAAGCGGCAGCTCGATATTTCAAAAGGCTGTCTCGAACGTCCCGGCGCATCGTGAGGCTCACGAAGGAGGGAAGCGAATAAAGCACCAAAAGATACCTACAGAACAGCCAATTCAAGCCCCCCTCACGACTCTCCTCAACCCCGTACACGTGTACATGTACATCATAATAATATTGACGCCGTAACGTGCAGTCGAGTCTCCGGCCGAGTTCATTTGAATAAGACAGCAGTTAGTACTGTTTATGACGGGGCGCCGTCCGACAAACGATTACAAATTGTCTCTTATTCGTTGCCCGCCACACGGGGGCGCGTGTTATGGTGATGTAACAGGGACCGTTTACGTACTCGAGGCCCGGGACCGCGATTTTGCAGGCCTCGCGAGCAGCGTCTTCGGGTCGAGTGGGATGATAAATTGAGTCTGCCGACCGGAAAGCTTTTTCAGTCTCAAGCCGAATTTATATATTTTTAAATCCTTGACTCATTGCTACATTTAAAAAAAAAATAATTTTTTTCGTTGCTTGGCCGATTTTTCATAAAAAAATTCAGTTAAAGTACCCAAAGTAAAGAGAAGCAAACTCGGGACTGCCAAAAAATAACCGCCGTCAGCCGAAGAGCACGAGAAATCCCCCAACACAGTTGTAAATCCCTACATTTTTTAAAAATGAGGTTGATGTTTTAACTGGCTTTGTAATTTTTAATTGATAAAAGTGCCGGGGTGTAATTATGATATAATGTGTAAAATTAATAACGGCGGCAAAGTATATTTATTCTCACTAACATTTCATGGTATCCTCAAAAAATGGAGAACTGCGGTTGTTTTTTTTTAGTATTTTCGTAATTGCTCACAATTTTTTTTTATTGAAAATGAGGTATCTATGCATCTCTTCAAAACTTCACACATCATTTTACAATAGCCTCAGGTGATTATTAATTAAATCACACCTACAAAACAAACTGTACAGTAACATTTATTTCTCAAACTAACGAGGATTTACCCCCCCTCCCCCCCCCCCCCAAAAAAAGCAAAAAAAAATCACGCACACTTGATTCCGGCGCGAGTGTCCAGGACGCCCAAACCGCTCGCGAGTCAGTTAGTCACGGAGCGTTTGTACCACAGTGAACCGCAGGCAGCGAGGAGAAAGAAGAAGAAGAAGCAGCAGCAGCAGCAGCAGCAGCAGAAGAAGAAGAAGATGAAGAAGAAGCGAACGAGGGAAAAGATTTCGTTGGCGTAAGTCCAGCCGGCCAAACGGTACAGGAGGACAGCGACAAGAGAGAGAAAAAGAGAAGGAGAGAGACACAAACACGCCAACTTTGGGGGAAGCTGGAAAAACGCTGTATCTCGTTCTCTCGCGGGTCCCCTAACGGGGCTGATGTAACAGGAGGAGGAGGAGGAAGAGGAGGAGGAGAGGGATAGCCCCGTCCTGTGCTGGCGTCGGGAACCCCCCATCCTTTCCCCCTCAGCCCCTCAACTACTGGCGCTACGACGCAGTGGGATGAGAGGAGGCGAAAACGCCCTCAACCCCTGGTGGCTGGTGGACCCCACGTCGGTCGCTCTTTTAGGCGCCGGGACGGCTGCCTCTCGACTACCATTCCAACGCTATGTGTACTACATCCCCCCCTAAACCCCTCAACCACCCCTCACACATATATACAGCACAGTGGCCTACAGTGCGCGACGCTAGAAATTCCACCCTCCTCCCCCCGTCGCGGGCGACGAGTGTCGCGTGGTCCGCATCGACGCTGCCGCTGCCGCTACTCCGGTGTGGTCGATACTCACGCGCGTCGCGTCTTCGCCGCGAGGCGAATGTCGCGAGTGCCGCAGCGTGCGGAGCCGCCACCGCCGCCGCTCGGGGTGGAGGAAAAAATTGTGCCAGCGCACTTTTGCCGAGGATTTTATTTTTATTTTTATTTTATCTACCCACGAAGATCCGAGGCGACGTCCAAACAACTTGCCAAGTGCCGGATAAAGTCGCCTTTTGGCTTTGCACGTCGCGAAGACGGTGGGAAAAGATACGAGTCGGGTCGGACTCGACTCGTCATTTACGGCGGGGATATCGTTGGGGTAATTGAATTTTTAATGACTACTGCAAAGAGAAACCTCAATATATGTGGAGTATTTTTTAAAATATATTTTTGAGATTTTTTACTTTATGAGAATTGTAGAAATTGTTGGTGGTAACTGGGCGGGTTGTGGCGATTTAATTAATTGCCGCTGATTTTTCCCCGAAAACATGATCCCTCGTTTCGAGCAATACAAATGTCACGATAATAACGCGAAATACGAGGGAGGTTATGAAAAAATTGTGCCAGCGCACTTTTGCCGAGGATTTTATTTTTATTTTTATTTTATCCACCCACGAAGATCCGAGACGACGTCCAAACAACTTGCCAAGTGCCGGATAAAGTCGCCTTTTGGCTTTGCACGTCGCGAAGACGGTGGGAAAAGATACGAGTCGGGTCGGACTCGACTCGTCATTTACGGCGGGGATATCGTTGGGGTAATTGAATTTTTAATGACTGCTGCAAAAAGAAACCTCAATCTATGTGGAGCATTTTTTAAAATATATTTTTGATTTTTTTATATTTATGGGAATTGTAGAAACTGTTGGTGGACATTGGGCGGGTTGTGGCGATTTAATTAATTGCCGCAGACTTTTTCCCCGAAAATATGATCCGTCGTTTCGCGCAATACAAATGTCACGATAATAACGCGAAATACGAGGGAGGTTATGAAAAATATGTGGCACACACCGTGAGGCGGAATATCACCTTTTATTACTATATTCATTCGCAATCATGACGAATTAATTAACTCGAGCGGGGCCGAAACTATCCGCGTTATTGGACTCTTTGGGATAATCCAATTAAATTATCAAATTAACGGCAAGATAAATGACTAAACAGCTTTGGCCGAGGCGACAAATTTCGAAGCGCCGGAGGACGTTTATTTCACATACAACCAAAGTCGTGGACAACGTGAGCCTTCTTTTTGTCTCCTGATGAAGAAAATGTCATTTAAAAAAAAAGTTCTTCTTTCGATTTTGTCGAGCTAACCGATAAGCATTTATTTCGCCAAGAAATGGGAAAAAAACATGAAAAACCCGAGTCTAGTTTTGTCTCTCGATGAAAACGATGAAAAAAGCGTGATTAAAAAAAAATCGTGTTTCGATTTTGTCGAGCTAACCGATAAACATTTATTTCGCCGAAAAAATGGGTGAAAACGCGGCGAATGGAATCCAGTGACACCGACAATGGGTATTATGATACCGTGGAAGAGGCTTCCATCGGGATGCCAATGGAACGACGCTCGACGGTTTTTCGGAGGACAACGAGAGAGCGTCGCGAATCGCGGCGCGAAAATTTGCATTCGACCTTTATTCCAGAGCGAGAGAACCGCATTGAAACGTGTTGTTCAACTCTTCCGGTACAGGGGAGCGAATTAAACGTAACCGGAGCACGCTGCTTCACTTTTGTTTCAGAGCGAGTTGCCCGGGGAAACGCGCGGCCGCGAACAATGGGATAGCTGATAAATCGCGGCGGGTTCTCCATTGACGGGGTGTTAGCAAAAAAAAAAGAAGAACGAAAAAAAAAGGAAATAACGTCCCGTCTCTATCCATCTACAACATCCAATTAAATTACTGTTCCAGCTGCCTGCAACTCGGGTTCGGAGTCACCTTTTTTTTTAATTTCCTGCAGTTTTTAACACTGTTCTTAACGCTCGATTCGCGTGAGTATTGCAAGTTTTTTGCACGTCATTTGCTCACTTTTTTATGTTACTGACCGAACTCACTTTTATCCTTAAATTATGCAAAAAAAATCTGACAACAAATGTCAGGGTTTTTTTTCGACGATTTCAAAGATGAGGATTCGAAGCAATTGAATTAATTACAGTGGAATCGTCTCGTATTGACAACAATAAGCGACAAATTTACAGTGTCGTGATGACATTTTTTAAATATATATGATGATCATTGTCAAAATTGTAAGCCTTGTATGCCTATTAGTGGTAGATAGATAGAGAGATATGATTTACTTTGCTCTTCGAGGGATTGCATATAATATAGCAAAAATAACCATATAGCAAAAGACATGTGATATGTCACGGTGGCCTAGTTACGTATATTCATTAATAATAAATGATCTTAATTTTAGCGCGCCCGATACGTACAATTATCGCTTTGGTTTTCGCCCTGTCCCTGCTTTTTACAATTGTTTCTAATAGTTCTTCGGGTTTGACAATAATTACTATCATCGGAACCAAAAACTGCTGGATGAGATGCTTATAAATAGGCCATTTCAACATAAAGTGCAAAACACTTTTGTTTTCGTCTTTCGTGTCTGTTACAAAGACTACAGAGTTCGGTAGGGTCGATCTTGTAAGTTATTCTATCGTTATTGATATATTTCTAATGCTTGCCAGTCTGGTCTGAGCTTGAACTCTAATCATTGACAGAGGGCTACGGTTTCTCAGGTACAAGGCGATGGCGTCTGCTGGCATTCGTAGTATTATCATTTGGTATGAGTTCGATTCCGCATATGCTGCAAGATCCATATCGACTTCAGTGCTGAAGGCGATGAAGTACTTCGCCTTTTCTCCTCTCCCAGTATTCGACGTTTAGATGTCCCCATAAATCTTCACCATTAATTAGCAAAAAGATCCTGTTGACCAGCGCCACCCAATTGTATTTAAGGTCACACTTTTTGTTGTTCAGAAATAATTGTACTTGACGAGTGTAGCACAGTTTTGGTAGTCTTGTCTCATTCATTTTTAACATTTTTATCAGCCAGCCTCATGTAACTATCACAATCTTATACACTATTCTAACTATTGTAATTCTAATCTTGAAATCGAGTTGTTCGTTGTTTTTGGTAACAGCAACCAAAAGTTGCCATATTCGTTAAAGTTGTTATATTCTTAATATATTAAGTTGTTATATTTCTTAAAATATTACATTTGCGGTCTTTCGATAAATTCCAAATACCGTAAACCCCAAATCGGTGCCGTATTTGCCTATTATCGATTTATTTATTTACAGCTGATCTTCGCCATTATTTGACTTTTGAAATAATATTTATGGCGGAGACTGAGCAGTTGAGATCATAACATTTGTGAAGAAAAAGCATATTGTTGAAATAAAAAATGGAGATCTTTACAGTGTGAAAAACTTGCGACATTTTAAAATTGTATAGCCGCGAAACGAGACAGCACTTAAAAACCGTTACTGGAACTCTCTATGTTGTTTCGCAAATTACCGTACAAAAACGCATCCCGCGTATTCAGTAAGACATCATTTTCCATGTAGCGAAATCCTCGGTGTCTGAACACACCTCGTGCTCCAAATGTCCACATTTGGAGCTCGATTTGTCCACAGACATCGGAACAAACGTCCCGAGTGTTCCCGTTCTGTCAGCGTGAATGTTCCAGACTCGGCGAGGACGGATGGATATCGAGAGGAGCCGCGAGTTAGACGACGATTGGCGTTTGACTGACGCGTCGCGCGAGCCCAGTGCGGTTTTCCGGCTGTCGCGCGCGCGTTCGGCTCCGATAATAGATTTCCTCGCCGCGCGCACGAAGAGAGAGAGAGAATCCTTTTGCTCGGATTCTATTAGTGGGGAAAATTGTCCACGGGCAAAGACGACGCCCCAGCTGACCGATAATTCGCTGAGTGACGTATCGGCCCCCCGTCTACACGGCGGATAATCCGCGCGCGGAAATATTTTCCGCTCGGGAAAACTTGTCGAACAACAGGGACGCAATTTATCGGCTACTCACCAGTATCAGCAGGGAGCGCATCTCGGTGGTTGGATTCCGCATTGCCAACAACTGGCTATCCGGTTATGCCAGAATCGAAGTGGGTTGTATCATTTCTGAAACAGAGGATGAAACAATTTTAGTTTTTCTTCACTCGTCATTATTTTTTTTTATTGAGAATATCAGACAGGATATCGCATATTTTACCCCTGAAGACATTGCTTACGAAACTTTCTTATTTGATTTTGAAAAAAAAAAAAAAAAAAAAAGTTTTTTCTGTCAGGAACCGATTATGTTAGAATTGTGAGGGATCGTTTCCGAAACAGGATGATACTAGAGACTTGATATTGTTTCTGCAATGGCGACTTTTGGCTTTGCCACCGTTCCCAAGTCACATATTCGTCTCCTGAAAACACCAGTTCCAAATCTTTTTTACTTGATGTTGGAAAAAATAATACCTCTCGTTTTTTATGTCTGAATCCAGTTATGCCAGAATCGTGGTCGGTTGAATTATTTCTCAACAGGATTAAACAATTTTAGTTTTTTTTGCTCGTTATTACTATTTTTTTACTAATACTAGAGACTTGATAGTTTTTTCTGTGAGATAGTGATTTTTTACCTGTGTTCTAAAATAGCATATTCTACTCCTGAAAACCCTGGCATCAAGCCATTCAAAAGTGATTTCGAAAAATAAAATCCGCTTTTTTTTGTATCAGAACTCATAAATCCGACTGCTCGAAAAATGGCAATATTGCTCCATCATACCTTTTTGGCGATACATATTCACACCTAAAATAAAAGTATTAATATTGATATACATATATCAATATTGATAATAGATATGCCAAATTTCTCACACACATTCGCGCGTCCACCTAGCGCGACTTCACGAACAACTTTGCTCCCTCTTTATTCTCCAGCCGGTGTTCGACCTTCCGTCGTCTTACCCACCAGAAGGTGCTCGACGCGCCGAACGACAGCATAACAGGATCTCGGAGTGAGGGAGCGAAGGAGGTGGGGGCACAGGGGGGACGTTTGAGGGGCTCGGAAAAGGGGCGCTCCCTTTCGCAAACTTCCTAACGAAATAGGGTATCGAAAAAATCGAGTTAAAACTTCGAGGCACTTCGGGCTACCGCGGCCGAGGAGTGGACCGACTTTTAATAAAGAACCCGGTGTGGGAGGCCAGCGGGACCGAAGCCACAGCAGCCGTCGGCTCGCACGTCGATAGCACGAGAAATCCCGAAGAATAATACGGCGACGACGTTGGGGAGACGAAGGATCGGCCGGTAAAGTGCAACGAAAACGGGACACAACCGGAGACAACCGAAGCCGATCGCCTCAGCTCTCTGGGACGGGCTGAGAAGTGGGCACGAAAGTTTCCCGACTTCCGGCGCTCGTGAATTAAGGAAAATTATGCTCGAGCGAAGATCGAGGAGACTCCAAGTCCCCGGGATCGTCGAGCTAACTCTCGATAATTCCGGTTACAAGGAACAAGAAACGCGTCGTATAGCTCGCGACAGTAACGTCGGTTTGTCTTCCTCTTGCGACACACAAAGCCCACATTTTTCTGGGGGCTCCACGAGCCGCCGTCGATTTTTTTTTTTTACAGCAAAGATTTGAATCGAAAATCGATTAGGCCTTGTTCGATGTTTCCGGAATTCGAGACAAAACACTGACGGACACATTCGACCTGGGAGGGATTTCTTTTACTGCGTCAATGTCGCTATAATGCACCGGTTTATGGAGCCTCGTTCGAAGGTCGACACGGAAATTGAAGTTTTAACGATTTTTCGATCGTTTCGACATTTATGCCCTGGCGATATAGACGAAATTTCGACGCGTACACGCGGTTTACAAAACGGTCAGTGTGGTGTTTTTTTTGTGTAGCCTGAAGGGGCAACGTGGGTGGTCACGGTCTGGTCCAGGAAAATTGTTGACCTACATTGTCCTCATTTTTTGGTCAGGCGATACAAAAATTTGTTGACATTATTTTTTGCGCCGAGGCCTCGAGGCACCAGAAGGCTGCGAACATTTCAGCGGCAGCAATATTGCTTTCATTACTTATACGATTGTTAACAACCTTCACATCAACAATTAATCAACATAATTATTACCGCATATAATTCACATCAACATAATTACATCAACCCCCCCCATCATTACTCCCCGATGAATTATATCACCAATTTCTCAATTAAATATCTCAACAATTTCTCAATTAAATATCCCAACAATTTCTCGATTAATTACATCAACAAACCCTCGATTAAATACATCAACAAACCCTCGATTAATCATATCAATAGTTCCCCAATTAATTATATCAACAATTCCTCGATCAATTATATCAACAAAGCCCCGATTAATTACATCAACAATTCCCCGCTCAATTATATCAATAATCCCCCGATTAATTATATCAACAATACCCGATATTTCCCACGGCCACTTTAACCGCTCGCGGGTCCATTCGGCATTAATTAACATCCCTTTGCCGCTCGGCTGTCGATAACCGAACCGCGCCGAGGCCTCAGCTATTTGTAATAAACGAATTTTTTCGCGGACCGCGTAATGCTCGCGCACCGCGGGAGAGGGGAGGTGATGGAAATTCTCGCGCCGATCGCAAAATTGTCGAATAAATTCTTGCCCATTATGGAACCCCGGTGTATACGCGGTTTCCCGTGCGCCGCGGTGGAGCCAGCATTGGCTGAAAAGTGAGGGCTTTGGCGAGGGCGAAGGGGGAGGAAGGGGGGACGGGGGTGAGAATTATCCGCAACGCGTATAATAAGTCCGGACGAATCGATAGAGAGAAATCGAGAGGCGCAGCGAGTCACTGCGGTAACTGCCGAGCTTTTGCCCCCTCCCCCCTCCCCCTCCCGACGCGCAAATAAAATATCGGCATTCCGCTGGTCGACTCCGCCAGTGGGAAGCGGGTCGCTCGGCTGGGAAGAGGAAAAGGGGAATAGTAAAGAAGGGGAAGAGAGCAAAAAAGAGAGAGAGAGAGAGAGAGAGAGAGCGCGCGAAGCGGGCGAATCGACGACGCTTTGGGTTGCCAAATGGCGCTTAGTATTCCGCGTCTCCTCCGGAGCTTTGCTCGCAGAAACTGCAACCGTCGTGGTCGAGCACGGAAGTGCCAAGAGGATCCGAGCACTTTGCCGCGGGTCTTCCAGGCCTGGAAGACCTTCAGGACTCGCTGGCCGGTTACCGACCGTCGGTAACCGATTGTGGAGCAGTGATTGGCCTGCGAAAGGGAGGAGGAGAAGGAGGAGGGAAAAGTGAAATGTATGTCAGTAACCTGGCCACATGTGCTTTGCCCTCATATCGCGATGCGCGCATCCTACGGCGGTTCGGATGTGGCGTTGGATGAGGAGGAGGAGGGAGGAGAGCAAAAGGGGAGAGAGAGAGAGAGACGGAAATACTGATGGAATTCCGCAAAGAGGCCGAGAGGAATAAAAGAGAAGGGAGATACATGGGAATGGGGAAGAGTGAGTGGCGGGTCAGAGAGAATCCATGAAGGGAAGTTGCCTGGGGAGTAGCGCAAAAGGGGAGGAGGGCAGAGTGTATGAGGGCAGGTGAAGAGGAAGGTGGGGAAGGAGGGGGAAGAAGGAGGAGGAGGAGGTTGCATGGTGGGTACAGCACGAGAGAGGACTCGTTGGATAAAGTTGCTGGCGCACGAGCAAGAGTCTCTGTCCCTCGGGACAAATTCTGTCCTAGTTGGATGCCGCTCACAGGTTAGCCGGGGGAGGAGTGCGGGGGAAGAGGGGCGGGGGAGAGAATCGCAGAGAGACACGAGACTTAGGCGAAGACCCGACGCGGCGGCCTCTTAAGCGACTGCCGGCAATTCCCCGTCGCGTCAATTGCTCTCAAATCGTTAGGGGCGCAATTTGCGGCAGGGTCGGAGACTCGACACTGGCGTCGATCATTTTCGGTGTCGTTCTCGTGGTCAAATCCGTTTTGGGCCTTGATGGCTGGAGGTTGAACTAGGTTGGTGTCAGATGCTCGCTGGGTTTTGGATTCGATGAGGGCGGAATGGAAGGTGACGACTGTTGGTCGTCTGGCGGAATTGTCATAGGGTCTAATTTAGGGTCCAGTTAGGGATTAATGGAAACTGCGTGGGAATCCTGTGGGAATTTCGTATTGACTGGAACAAACGAATCCAGGCCAATCGTTGATCTAGGCTGGTGTCAGGTTGGGTTTTGGATTCGATGAGGACGGAATGGAAGGTGACGACTGTTTGTCGTCTGGCGGAATTGTCATAGGGTCTAATTTAGGGCCCAGTTAGAGATTAGTGGAAACTGCGTGGGAGTCGTTTGAGGATTTGGAATTGGCTGGAACAAACGAATCCAGGCCAAACGTTCATCTAGGCTGGTGTCATGTTGGGTTTTGGATTCGATGAGGACAGAATGGAACATGACGTCTGTTGGTCGTCTGGCGGAGTTTTCATAGGCTCCAATTTCAAAGGGTCTAGTTAGAGACCATTGGGGTCTACATGAAAATCCTATGGGAGTTTGGAATTGGCTGGATCAAACGAGTCCAGGACTCGTCATTCGTCATGAGTAACTGCAACAGAGCTATGGGCTGTATGAGACAGCGGAGGTTACATCAATTCCCGAGTAACCTGGAACAAACCGCCGGAGGCTGTTGCCCGACCACCGGAGCGAAAACGGTCGCTCGCGAAATTTCACGCACGCTTCCCCGCTTTTCATCATTTTACGAGAGGGCTTTGAGCGCGCGCCCCGACAGTTGTTAAACGCAACGCGCCTTCTGGCGTGCGGATTCATCGGTGCTTTTCGCTCTCGCTGTGCCGTTAACGATGATAATTATGCGGCCTGTGGGCTTTACGTCGCTTTCACTGCGTAAACCTGGCGATGAATCGACGCTTCGGTACTGCGAAAAACGACTACTCGTGATTATCCCACTGGTTGGACGCGCCAAAGTGTCGATCGTATCGGTGATTTCGAGCCCTTTGATGTGGCGGCGATGACGATGCAAATGGGATCCAATAAAAATCAATGAAAGTCGAATCAGGATTCAGCAAAAGAATTCGCCTCGGTGCCAAAAGTTCCGCCTTCCGATTCGCCTGTCTTTGCATACCATCCGACCATTGAATTAAAGATGCGAAGCGTAGTCTCGTACTCCAATAATTATTGCCCGGTCGGTCGTGAGAGCGGGAGGCAAAGTTTGTCCTCCCCCTTCTTCTACTTTTTGTTTTTTTTTCTCCCCCATTTTTTTTTGCCGCGGTAACTCGCGCCGAGTTACCCAACGCTCGGAGGTTTTAACCGGCGGCGCTGCGGAGTGTTTAACGCGGTTTGAAGTGCGCCTGGACGCGCGAACGGGCGCTGTTGCATAATTATAACTTGACTCGAATTCCTTCGTGTTTCGCGGCCGCCGGTTGGGCGCTGAAAGTTGCCTTCGCCGAGTGATTTATAATCACAAACATCGGGCCCGCTCGCGTTCGCCTTGCTCGCGAGCCGAATGACAATTCGGACGCCGCCGGAGCTTGGAAATCGCTAACAGACTTTAATTAATGTCGGGTCTAAAGGGGGGAAAAAAGTTGAGAGAGGCGAAGCGGCTCGAAAACCGACCAACAGGGAGGACGCAGTTTTTCGTTTATCTGCCTCAAATGTGACGCAGAAGTTGAGTAACGTTAAATAATTTTCGTTAGAATTCAGAACACGAACATTTTTATAAATAATTGTTCGCCATTTGTACACAAATAATTAGCTGTAGCACCCGGATCAGCGCTGCAGAATCCGGTTTACTGAACGAGCTACACGACGGTGCTCGAAGTCGTCGTTAAACCAGGCGTCGAAACGTCGCAAAAGAAGAAGAAAAAAACCGAGGCGGGTCGGAGAAGAGCTGGAAGGGCTTCAGGGTCGGAGTTTCCGACGAGCCCGAGTACCTTCCTGCCGCGCCGATGGATTTTCCCGCGCTTCGCGTCCACAACAACGAGAGATCCGGGGAAAAAGTTTTTCCAATGGAACCAATTAACCTCGGGCGCGGGGTATTCACGGCTCGAGACGGGATAAACCGGACGAAGAGGAGAGACGTACAAAAGGGAACGAGCGTCGACGCTGCGGAGTGGAAACGGGAAGAAGCGCTCGCCATCGAGAAGCCGGTGTCGAGAGAGTCCAGCAGCTGCCTCGCACTGTGTCGAATTGATCTTTCTGCGTCTGTCTTTGTGTGTTTAATATTGTGTATCTCCAGTAGGTTTCGCAAAAAATAGATTGGTCTGTTTGTTTCCAGCACAGTCGACAGCCCGTCAGCCAATTATTCTTCGACGAGTTTTTTTTAAGACATACTGCTAGTCGTTCCACGTGCCAATGAAAAAAATATTTTTTTTTAGAAAAAAATGTATAAGTCTTTATATAACTCGAGTTATTTAGGTGAATAGAGAAAAAAACATTTTTGAAGAAAAATATTCTAGGTCTAGAAATCCGAAATTTGTTTGGGTCTCGGATTCTAGTCATTCTCTTTGATTGGGCTGCTAGTAATTCTCATCAAGCGCCGAACCGCAGGCAGAACCTCTCGTTACTACATAGAGAGATGTGGCTGAGACTGAGGTCGAGATTGCAGTAATATTATTTTATACGTAAAAACGTGTGGAAAAATCAGACACCTCGCCAATGGTGACGCAGTCCACACGATCGACATGACCATTCGAAGATTTTCATTTCCCGGTTAACCCGATAAACGAAGACCTTTCTGCAGAATGATAATCGAATAAACGGTGTAGCTGGTATTTCAGGCACCGGTTTGGACACCAGAATTGCGTTACCTCTTATTTCGAGCCACGGTAGACAATTAGAATAAACTTAAGTGGCCGCGGCTTAATGTCTCGAGTTGAAACGTCAAGCGAAAACTGTGTCAACTATTAAAGAAAGTCAGAACCTTTCTCCAGATCCATATTTAATCAATTCTCAATTATCGTAATTGAGCAGAGCCTCCATGTGCCAAATTTACGCAACCTTTCTTCACATTATTCAATGATCCTAACGAACCAGCCTGCAAGTCCAAAACCTGCTCTTCAAGTCCCAAAGACTCTTCCAAATACAAAAAAAAAAACGCATCCATGTCAGGTAATCCGATTCAACCGCAACTTTGTCTCAGCAGCGTCAAACTCGTCCGGCTCTTCGTTCTTTTCTCAGAACCAAACAACTTGAAAATCCCGTCTCGCCGGGAAAAGCCAGTCCGCTTATTCCAAGCGCATCGGGCATCCATTGGTTAATCGAGAACAAGAGCACCTCTCGTCTTTCCGTCGGGCGAAGATACTTTTTCCGGCGTGGGTGGGAAGAGAGAAAATCTTCGAAAGCCTCGCAGTCGACTTTGTGTCGTTGTTGAAATGTTCCCGGCAAGTTGGTCCTCACTTCGCAACGCGGTTTACCGTCCGACGAACTGGGCGGCGGCGAAGGTAGAGAGGGAGTTGGCTCTTCCGTTTTTCCTTCCAGTGTGCCGCCCGGACCTAGTTCAGTTCTGGCCCAAGCGCGAAGAAACTTTAAGTCTGTCGTCGCGGCCGTCGTATCGTGCACCCTCGGCAATCTACCACGTAGCCTGGGTTTCCTCGAGCGTTTTCCGCCGCTGGTGCTGCTGCTGCCGCTGCTAATACGGGCTCCGCACACGGGTTAGTGGACACCGCTCGTTCGTTCGTGGAATTTCATACCACGGAGGATCCTGCGGATCTCCTGAACCGACTGCGGAACGGAGAGAGTCTCGCTCTTTTTGGTCCCGTGGTTCCTCCCCCGCAGCCCGAGGAGATTTCATTGGCACAATTATGCCCCACAGCGAGAACTCGTCGGGTCGTCGACTCGGCACACACAGAGGAGAGAAGGCTCGGGGGTTTGGTCGCTTCGTTAACGCTCGCGAATTAGCTTCTTTTCCCTTCCTCTTTCTCCCTCCTTTCTCTCCCTCCTCCTCGCGTTCCTCCCTTTCCTCGATTTTTTTATTCTCTTCCACCCGCTTTTTTCGCACCCCTTGCGAGATTTTTCTTTTTTTTTTCCTCTTCTTTTTCGTCGAATGAAAAGGTCGCGGAGTGGGCGGAAGAGGAAAATGAGGATACTGAGGGAATAACCGGAATGAAAAGCGCGGGGAAAGAGAAGTAGCGAGGCAGCTAAGTGGAAAACTGCCTGAAGGATAATTGCCCCGGCGGAGCGTGGACTCGTGGAAGTGCGGTGCCCGGGTCCGCCCGTTTTCTCCCTCGGGTTGGCTCGAGAGACCCAACTAGACAACTGGCGAAGGTGGAACAGCATCCTCCGCGCTATTCAACGAGCACGGGGGTCGAGCCGAAAGTCAGGAGATCTTCATTTTTAGACGCCATTGGGAATTCGCAGGGACTTCATGCGGAGGCATCTGCTTCATTGCCAATCGATTCGCCCGCGTTCAGGGGGCAGAGGTCGAAGGTCGATCGGATTTCTCGGAATCGTCTACGACTTGAATTTCTTCAAAAACTCAATGTACTTCGTACGTTGGAGATCCGATTTTTTTTATCAATTAAAACTTCAGAAAATAGAAGAATTTTGCACACAGCTTCCTAAATTATTTCCATTCTCCACAAAACCATCTCTGCGACGAAGCTTATTCATGTACGACTTGAATATCTTCAAAAACTGAATGTACTTCGTATGTTAAGGTTCTGATATTTTTTATAGCTATTAGTACTTCAAAAATTAAATAAACTTTGCACATTGCTTCCACATGAGTTTCCCTTTTTCACAAAACGACCTTTACGACGAATCTTATTCATTCACTTTGGCTGCCTCATAGAGGAAGCTTTGCGAACGTGGAAATTAATGAGGAAGCAACATGTGCAAAGTTCCACTTTTTGCACATTTTGCTTATTTGAACAAAAAATAAAATACTCATAATAATGAAGATCATCGCGTCCCAAATCCCGAGCATTTCCCGGCATTTGGATCTCTCCAGAGTCGCTCCCCAATGTTCGCCCAACTCGCGTCGGCGCCCGACAAGCGCGAAGATTTCGTTAATTCGCCGAGCGCATCGCAGGTGGCACCACGGTGAGAATGAACAGGTCGCCGTGACAAGTGCGTTATCTCTCGTTCCAATTAACAATCTGCATGCAATTGTAGTTGCTCCAACTTGAGAATATACGTTACCGAGTCCATTGTGCATTAACGATGTAGTACAGCCAGTGTACATATCAAGTAGGGTACGGCACGTTATTTGTATGTTCAGAGGGATCTCTCTCCTTCTCGCTCAGATTCTCATAACGCGAATGCTTTGCCTTTGCCCCCCTCCCGCCCCTCCCCCTCCCCCCTCGCCCCTTGCCCAGTCTGCCATTATTCCCTGGCAACCTCTGTGTGTCCTCCTATGTATATCTAATTCTATCTCTGGCGTACTTAACGTGGAGGTAGTACTACCCCCTCCCCCCCTCGCGCTATTCGCCCCCCTTACAATTCGTGCTGCGTCGCGCGGTTCAACGTGGCTGTAATACCCAGCGGTGGCAATAGTACGCTTGTTGATTCAACGTGCAACTCACCGACTGAACACCGTGAGCAGATATCCCACGCATATCCCGCCCCGCCAGAGCCAGGAACCCGGGAGTTACCCGGCCATCCGGAGGGCCCCCCGAGTTTCAGGCTAATGTGGAAACCTGGCCGCGCCACAGCCAAGTGGTATAGCGTGACTCCTCGTTGACGCCACAGAGCATTTTAGGTTCGTGTTTATGTGTATATCTATATATACACGTATGTACGCGTATACGGCCAGGTATCGACTGGTGATATAACTCCGGTTCATGTCACCCGTAACCGGAGAACCACTGCGTTTTCACCAGGCGAGCGACTCACCCCCGCCCGTGCGGTGAGTAGCACAATACTGGCCGAAGCAGTTACGCAAGACTTGTGGCATAAAGCTCTTATGCTAGTGGCCGCGGGTTTTGGAGTTACGAGCTGTGACGGGTTTTCGGAGTGTCAGCGGAATTAAGTCGGCGGACGATCTTGTGGCACTTTAGCGGCGCGAGGCGAAATTTATGGACGCCGGGGGTGTTGTGGACGGTCGATTGGGCGACGAGAAGGCTCAACGAGATGGAATGGCAAATGTTACATTTTTTCGTATGAAAGAATATTTTTTTGTAAATTAAATATTAAATTTATTTTTGATAGAAATTACATTTGTAGTTTCTAATATTTATTTATGATTAACTCTCAATTGTTTGTAACGTCTGCCTTTTGGCTCCGTTTCCTGGACAAACAATGGAAATCGTAACCCTGTCACTCAATCCACGACCTTCGTTTTCAATGGACGTATCGATTCTCTTCTAACTGTTTAAATATCAATTATTGTATTTCTGCTCGGACTTCTAGAAGTATTCGCCCTGCTCTAACAGTCTTGATTAACTATTACATATTTTTCAATGAAATATTTAGTTTTTAAATATTTTTTATATTAATATTTTTATATTGTTAGATGAAATAAAAATATACATTTTTTTCCCAACAAAATATTGAGTTTTTATTGGGAAAACACAAAAATGTTTGGTGCATTTTTTTAAAAACCTATTTCGACGTTTCTGATTTCATATTTCGATTTTTTTTTTTTAGTAACAATATATTTCGCATTAAAAAGCAGAACACGACGTGTAATGAGTAGATAAAACAAATCCGGTCGGCGCTTTCGGGAGAAATGTGGCCCCCGCGTATTACCGTAACTTTAAATTCAAACCTGCGGTATAATTCAGAGCTTTTTTGCTCGGGCTGAGCCGAGTTCCCGGCGGCGGACTGCGAGCTAAAAACCCGTGGATCCTCGCCCGCTGATCCGACGCGTTCTCACGAAATAGGCGAACCGCAAATGCGCAAGCCACGAGCGCCCCGGGGCTCGCTATCAGAACCCACCGTGAAACCATCATTACAGAACGTAAAATCTCGCGTTGTGTGCTAAAGATGAAAGTTTTTCTTTTTTTTTCACCCCTTTCGTCCCCTTGGTCAAGCTACCGGCGTATTTCAATCCGCTCGAGGGAGCCTGCGAGTGCAGAACGTATTTAGGGCGGAAGGCGAAGAAAAGTGTGTTAGAGAGTCACGGAATTCGCGTAAATCTTTTTTTTTTATTCAAGCATTTTATTTTCGCAACGCTCGACGTTAGTTTCCATAAATCAGCGACGTCACGCGCCCGCGAATATTGAAACGGCTTTTATGTCGCGTGTTTATGTAACGAAAAAACTGCTTTCACGAACAGCGAAACTTTGAAGTAATGTTAATGAAAAGCCACTTCAGTGATTATTCCGGAAAAAACGTGACCGACCGCGGTGCACAATCCGGGACACCGTCGCCGCGCCGAGATAGACGGGAGAGCGAGAGCAAATACGCAGCGGCGCACGGCAGTCTGATCAAATAAACCGTTCATGCAAGTAACTCTTAAATCTTTTTTTTTTCAACGAAATGCAGATTCCGCGTAACAGAAAAAGCTTGCTGTTACGTTTTTGGTATTTCGATGGCATGTCATTTTTTATCAATGGTAATATTAATTTTCAATTATTATTATCATTATGATTATTATTATTATTATTATAATTATTGTGTTCACCTCTATTTTCTATTTATTTGCAAATACCAAAAACATTGCATCGCAGAAAAAGATTTCCACGAAAAAATAAATCTCTAAAAAAAACATTTTTTTTATTTGCGAAATTCCATTCCGTGGATCCGTGCAACGAGGCTTCTGTATTCCACGAATCAAAATTCACTGCCGGGTTGGGTAGTTTTGTTTAGCGGAAAAATTTGCGAAGCTTTTAAGCACAGCGGTAATTCTCAATACCGGCGTTCACTCGCCACGACCGACTACGACCCTCACGGGAGTTTTTTCCCTGCCGACGGGAGCGAAGATGGGAAGCAGGGGGTGAAAATGGGGAAAACGAAGGGACGAGGTACAAGATTCCCGGTTGTGTTAAATGACCGCAAAAACGCACCCTGTCGAAGGTGTTTTCTCCCATGGAAGCTCATCACCCACCCCCCACGTTTCGCGGCGTCTCAACGTCCTTAACCCCCCCCCCCTGTCTCACCCCCTTTTCTCGCTTTCGCCGTGTCGTTTTGCCAGGTGCTCCGGGCTCTCGTGTTAACGTTTTGCCCCGGCTATGACCGCGGGAATCTATCGTCTGGCGTGTGGGGTAACGAGACATTGTGGTACCCGCGGAGAGATAACATGGCGAAGGAGAAGTTGAACCGTGGCGCGTTGTATACGCCGCCCGCTTGAAACCGGATGGAAATGAAAATACGTCAGAAACAGGAGAAACACAAATTACGCGGTTTCCCGCGAAACGTTTCCTGTTTCGCGGAGCAATTTGACTTTTCGTCAAAGGCGCGTTAAATAAAAATAACGATGGCCTATTGGCGATGTACAATATATACTAAATTAGAAATTATAATTTTTTATGAACGGACAAGATTTGCTGTTTATGTGTTGTCAATAAATCACGGTGACTACTACTAAAAATAGCATTTTCGAACACTCGGGGAGTTTCGTCGGCCGACGATGGGGAGCAAAAAATATTCAGCAAAAAAAAAGTGGGACAAAACCCCTGCAAATACCGCGGCTTTTAATAGAAGAACAAGGCCGAGCGAAAGGATAACAGAAGCAAAAACGATGAATAAACTATATTCGAACGACCCTCGTACGCGACGCTCATCCGTGTTAAGGTCAAACGCGTATTATCGAGTGGCCCATAAATCGAAGGTGTCGGGGATGCCCGTTCTGTGCACGCACGGACTTGTGAAAGCCCCCTGACCCCGTCCCGAGTCCTTGACAAGATCGACGAAGCTCGTACAAAAAAAAGAGAAAAAGAAATCCGAGAAAATTGACCCTAATGGATGCAACAAAAAAAGATTAAATCAAACAAAACGTAAACCAAGGTAAAACAGACACGAGCTTTCAGCATGTGATGAAAAAAAAATCAAAAAGGGAGCAACGTTACATCCCGAGCCCTTGACAAAATCAATGAAGCTCGCGAAGAGAAAAAAAAATCCGAGAAAAATGACCCTAATGGATGCAATAAAAAAAGTACATCAAGGTAAAACAAACACGAGCTTTTAGCATGTTGAAGGGAAAAAATCCAAAAGGGAACAATGCGCGAACAGATACGAAAAAAAAAAAAAAAAAAAAAAATCCCCACTCCACCTGACTCTCATCGACTCGATCGCGTGGCTTCGACGCTTAATTAGAGAGCGATGGATACCCTATAGTTCTCGTTGCACGGGCGTTGAAGGGTAAATACAAGGATGGGGCGCGCTTGACTCAGCCCGCAGAATCCCGATGATAACGCCCGACGGGGGCTTTTGCGTGTGTATAAACGTGTACAAGAGCCAGAACTAGAGAGAGAAAGAGAGAGAGAGAGAGTCGTCGGTTCGCCGATGGAAGATGCATGGAAGGAGCTACAGGCCCGAAGCCGCGGCCTAGGTTTGTGAGTGGTGACGGGAGGTGGGCCAGGAGATTCTATCCTATCGCGCGAGAGAACAATGCACCGTGTACACCACTACGCGATATCGATTGCCCTACATAAGCATTCCGCCTACCGATGCCCTGTGCAGAGCGAGACGGAGATTAAGAGCGTCACGTGCCCCCACCTGCCCTGACGCCACTCGTTATAAGCGTACACACGCTGGTCCACGTCATTCGCCACTGTCTGGCTCCGTGACGACGAAAGGAGTAACCGGCACGGGATGCCCATAAGAGTTTCTTGAGTCTTAGCAAACTTTTGATCTCTTTTGTACTCAGTGAAACTCTTTTACAGGTTTTCTAGATTCCTTTGTTCACGCTGAGCTGCATTACTTAATTCTACGTGCCATTTATGTTAAGAGGACTTTGCGACTGACTAATTAGGCCAATTTAGGTGTGACGTCCAATTGGTGGATTATGACACCCAAATCACCAGTTTCTTGAAACCAAGAATAACTTGCATGGGATGGCCATAAGAGTACTTTGTGTTAAGCCTTGGCAATTATTTGGTCCCTGGTCATAGACGCAATGAGACACTATTGTAGGAGTGTCATACTTTTTATAATCCCGAGCTTCATCATTTGAAGTGCCATTTGTATCATTTGTGCTACGTAGACTTGCAACCATCTTATTAGGTCAGCGGGGTTAGGTGTGACGTCCAATTGGTGGCTTATGACCCCAGATCACCAGTTTCTTGAAACCAAGAATAATTTGCATGGGATGGCCATAAGAGTGCTTTGTGTTAAGCCTTGGCAATTATTTGGTCCCTGGTCATAGACGTAATGAGACACTATTGTAAGATTGTCATACTTTTTATAATCCCGAGCTTCATCATTTGAAGTGCCATTTGTACCATTTGTGCTACGTAGACTTGCAACCATCCTATTAGGCCAACGGGATTAGGTGTGAAGTCCAAATGGTGGCTTATGACACCCAAGTCGCCTCTGTCTCTTCCTTGAAACCAGACATAACCTGTCTGGAATGGCCAAGAGTGCCTTGTATGAAATCTTGGCAAACTGTTTTGTCCCCAGCCACTGATTCAACCAGACCCTCGTCCTGGCTTGTCAGCTGTTTTTTTCATCACCGAGCTGCATCGCTTAATGCTGTTACGTGTCCTCGGGTGTCTCGCCCTCCAGCGGCCACGTAGACCTGCATGCAGGACACTGGGGCTGTTTCGTAACAAGCTTCCCGGCAGCATCCTAATTTAGCGCTGGGATAAACGACGAACCTCGCTTGTCTGCAGGTCTCTCGCGAGGCTGCGCCGAAAAAGTTTAGGCGACGTTAGGCAGTCCGGGCGTGGAGGCAAGCCACGAGAGCTTCTCGCGTTAAATCTTGGCAAACTTTTTATCCCTCCGCTACACTTGTTTTCAATGAGACACTCGTGCTCGCGCGCACTCGTTTGTCAGCTTTTTTTCAATGCCCGCCGCGCGCACCACTTAAAAACTGTTACGTCCCGTCAGCCTCGCTCAGCGGCTGCAGTCGCAGGCGGACGTGTACGTGGAATACTCACGAAACCGTACTTCATGTCTCTGCAATCATCAAAGCAAAAATCTAATGCACAAAAAGGTAGGACTTTTAGCAGGAAGTCGACCCAACTTGCATTGGTATTTAGAGGAGGAAAATCCACCACAGAGCCTGAGTTTCAATGGCTAACTATCCGATTCTGCATTCAAGGATTCCTAACACCTGATAAATGCTTTGAAGCACAACCCGTGGTATTTCAAGTTTGCACGTTAATACGCCCCCGGAGCCGTTCGAAAACAGAGCGTTTACCTTATGCATCAGCTGGCCTCCAGCTATAATTGTTATAAAGTATGCAGACTGCTCGAGAGGTCCATTACCCGAGCTTTCATATCCTTTCTTGTTTTGCTTTCTCGTCCCCTCTCGCTCTTTCCCCCCGGCAAGCTCAATGCACTTGTGGACGTGGAAATGCAACGATGCAGCAAGCCACGTTTCAACTAGGCCAACATGTTTCATAGAGCCGGCTCGAACGGGAACAAGCGGGTGGGAGAAAGAGAGGACGACTGTAGCTTACATCTCGGCAGCCCCTTTCTCATGCCATGAACATAGTCCACATGGAGAGCCGACCTTACCCAACATCACTTCGAAAGCTGAGCCCAGCAGCAGCAGCGAAGCTACCCCTGCTGCCGTTGATTACACACGCCACACGGAGCAGCCCGCTGGCCTGGCACCTTCCAGCTTCAGCAGCGAGCGCGACGCAAATTAAATGCCTTTAATAAAGCGAGTCGGTATTTCCCGGGCTCGACCGGGTTTTCGCAGGTAGAACAGAGGACGGACCCTCCTACCCCCGAGCACTTTGACACCACTGGCGGAATGCTCGGCGCCCACCGCGTCCCTCATCCGACCCGGGTCGGTATTACGGCCTACCGGGGGCTCTAAACCAGTCGGATTTCCACTAAGACGAGGCTTTTTTCCAGGCTGCTGCGCACCTTGCGACTTGAGATATGGGCTCATTCGATTGCTCGAGTGCGGTCGTTAATCGAGAACCCGGAAGACTCTGGGGTTTCGGTGGTTCCGTTCATATTTATTGTGACCCGACTGTCTTCAACTGGAGGTCGCATTTCGAGCACATTCTTGCGAACAAAACAGGCACTGCTTTTTCGAGATGTACCGTAAATGTGGACGGTTATATGGGTCAAATTGTGAGTGCAATAATAATGATTTTTTATTGGTTCAGGTTCTCGTAATTTGAGTTCATCCTTATGCCAATTCTACTGTTGATTCTCCTCGTAATTCCAGTTTGTTGCACTGTTAAGCAAATGTTCCCATTTTGCGACACAACATTGAAAACCCCAGCGGATTCAGAGCCTATAGCCATAGATGACATATGGACATAGATGACACATGCACTATCGACGCCCGGTGATACATCAGCAGCGCGCGGTATCGCCGACCAACGAATCACCCTCCGCTGTATCTCGCATCGCATTACGCGCGATAACAAATTTTCATGCTTTCGCCGGGGCAATCGTTGCTCCCCGTAGAGGCGAGATTTGTTCGTGACCGTCCGAAACAGCGGTAATGAAACGTGCCATCACGATCGCGTGAGGGGAGGGGGAATCGCACTGTCTCAGTAATTTTGAATCTGTATGCGCGGCCGAGGAGAAATTCCGGGGGCCAATAACGTCCCGGTATTATCATGCAGATTGCGCGGTAACCGATATTAGTTCGTTATCGCACCTACATCTTGACTATCCACGGACCTCGGGGCGCTCACGTCGTCGCTCGCCACGTGGTCCATCTTCCTCGCATTATCCCGTCTTTTTTCCGGGCTTTTTTCCCCGATGGGTTTCACGATGGGTTTTTCACCGACCAACCCGAAACCGAGGAATCTCTGGTCGATCTGTCGACTTCACCGCGTGGTGCAATCAATTCTTTTTTTTCGTCTCGGTCGCGGAGAACGAAACGAGAGGAAAAATCGACCGCGACGGCGTCGCCCTCGCACAATGGGAATTCAATTATACCTCGAGATATATCGTCATCATTGTTAACGTTTCGTCACGATAAACACGTGAGTATATCCATTGTTGGGATACCCGCGCGTGCGTCTCTGTGGGGGAGTCGCCCGCGGGGCGCGGAGAGGGAAAGGCGAAAAGTGATACACACTGTCTTGTGTGTATCACACGCGGCGCATTGTGCCCGGACGTTGAAAGAAACGTATTAGCATATTTAAAGTCGCGCATCTCGTCGCTCCTCAGGGCTGAAACGTTTCAACACCGCGTTACAAGCGTGGCGGAGGGAATGAAAATTCTATTCAGATATTCCGAACGGATTAATAGGATCTCCTTCCATTTTTATGTTCCACGTACTCCTTCTCGCGCGCCCCGCGCCCCTTGACACGACTGTAAATCCCCGGGCGACGCCGAGACGCGGTAAATAAAACGTTCCAGCACTTTATGATGAAATTCGTGGTATGATTTTTTTTTTCTTCTTGATCTATAGAGCGAGGTTTTATGGTTATGGTCGCTGCGCGTGATTCACGTTAGTGCAAAAAAATGCGGTGGCTAAGAATGTTTGTGAATGTACGTTATCGGAAATTATCTTCATGAGCTGATGTATTGCGTTTAATACTCGTGTATTACATTGTAAACAACATATTTTTGTAGCGTGAGTTTACACTAAGTATTTTTAATGGTAATGTGATTAATAAAAATTCAATTCTTGATGGAAGATATCCAAGTAGATTCATGCTCCTAACGACTCGTCACAAATAAAATCAACTATGTTCCCCCATTTTCCCTCAGGTATTCCAACCTTCACGCAATCTCGTGTTAGACTTATCCTCTCAATGACATGATAAAATCTCTTTGCACGACATCCCGGTTACAATCAGAGTTGTAAAGCCCTAAATCTTTTACAAATAAAGTTGATGGTACAATTGGTTTTATAATTATTATTTGATAGTAGTGACATGTAATAATAATATAATGTGTACACATTCTAATGGCTGCAATGAATATTTATTCTTAATAAAATTTCACAGTAATTTTTCTGAAAAAATGGGGAAATGCGATTAATGCATCACGAAAGTAACGGAGGATCCATTTTCCATTTTTTTAGCAATTGCCCACAATTTTTTTTAAATCGAGAATGAGGTATCCAAGCAGCTATTCAAAAGTTCACCCATCATTTTACAATCACCGCAGGTTATTATTATTAAATCACGTCTCACAAAACAAACTGACATTTATTTCCTTAAACTAATGAGGATTTGCGACATCCCGGTTTAAGACCTGCACGGCTAAATGCATAAAATACAATCTCACTTCGTCGCTCATCCCGGGCTATCTCGTTACGCATATCCCCGACCAGCGCGCGACTCTCGGACGTTCACAATTCATAAAATCCGACGAAGACGTCGGACACGGCTGGAGAAACGAGCGATACGGCGCCAAGATCTTGCGGGGCACGTGCCCGCTTTTTCCCCGTACGGCAGTTCCCGTCGTTTTCCCTCGGCGAAACGGGATCCTCGTCGCGCGCCATGGAACCCGGTATATCTCGTCGTAAAGGGGGCGCGTTAGTCGCGCTACGGTATTCCACGCGCATCCGTGAAAACGTTGTTATGATAGTAGCCGGTCCCGGGGGAGCAGTCCGGACAGTCACCGTGTATACACGTAACCTCCGGCGCCTCGAGCGAGCGGCAGGACGAAAAGAATCAAGGCCGGTCCGGGAAGTCTCGCGACGACCGTCGCGTTTCTCCGTCTCGCTGTTTCCAACGAGAGGCAGCGCGCTCGCTGCTCCTTCGCTCCCTCGGCTCTCGTACTTTCTGCGTTTATATACGCTCGTCGTACGTGCGGAGGAGGCGACGTATAGCGGTGATGCCTCCTCTCATAGTCCACCGGTCTCGTAGTCACTCTACTTTGCTCCGCTATGCTCTGCTCTACTCTACTCTTGTTGTTACACTCCGTTACGAATACATGTAAACCGGGGAGTTATTGCGGAGGATTTTTCGCCGTGGAGCGAGCAGAGACGATTCTTCAACTGATAATTTCGCTGTTGGTCAGACGCCAGGATTCTCGTTAGTAACCTCGAGTCGTCGACAGAAGGGGATACACTGGGCATTGCTCAGTTGTCCAGGAGATTAATGATTTTTTTTTTGTTGGAGGTAATGAAAGTGTGAGGACAAATGTGGGGGGTTTGGTGAGGTAAGGACATTTTTTGTTGGTGTAGTGAAATATTTTTTTTGGGGAGGGAAAAATGATTTATTGACTCAGCTAAATAGTTTAGCAAGATATTTTTCTAATCTGACAAACGAATTTTTTGTTTGTTCTGTTAATCAAAAGGACATTTTTAGATTAGAAAAATGATTCATTGATTCAACTAAATATTTGTCTAATCTGGCAAACGAATTTGTTCTTTACTCTTAAATTCGTGTTAATTTTTCGACCCTCTCGTCCCGCGTCCGGCGGATTTTCCAGCTCCCGTCGCAATCCGAACTTCACAGAGCCAGAAACGTGCCCAGACGAATAAAACACCGACAAAATTCCAGCTCGCGCGGTGTTGCAGTCGTAAAATTCTCTCCCAATCCCAGTTCCTGATGAAAACGCACCCGTTCGCCACCTCGTCCGTAAATCCCTCGATTTTCCGTTCGTTTAGTCAATTCTTTTTATCGTTTCCAATACAGCCCCGACGCCGTTGCAGCTAATACTTTCGTTTGCAGTAAACCGAAGAAGAAGAGAAAGAAGAAAAAAAAGAAAAACAGAAGGATATACTCTCGGTCCGGAGTACCGATCGTAACCCAAAGTCCAGACTGGCCCGTGCCATGAAGGCTGAAGGGCTCTCGGCCCTAAAGCTGAGCTCTCGACGAGACGATCTCGCTCCAACCCCCACTAACCAAACTGTATCTCTTACTTTTTTGGCACGAAATTTGCTACTTTGGCAAAAATAATTTTTGACACAATAATTTTTTTTCTCACTGTAGCAATAATTATTGTCATCATTTTTTTCTCACTGTAACAATAATCATTGTCACAATAATAGTCGTCTCACTGCAGCAATAATTATTAACACAATAATTTGTCTCACAGTAGCAATATAATAATAATTTTTTCCTCGCTGCAGCAATAATTATCTTGTCAATTCCTAAAAATGACCTTAAATCATAAGTTAATTCTCACTTTAAAAATCCTCGCAGCTCTATCCGATAATTAAATACACTTTTCCGACCGTTTGTTCAATTTTTTCTTTTATCCCTTTTACCGCAGCCTCGACCCCATTTTGCAGCTAATATTTTTCCAGCGATAGCAAAAAAATAGCCTCAGTCCGTAGTGCCAATCGTGGCCCGAACTCCTGGCCCGTAGGTCGAAGGGCTTTCGGCCCTGAAGCTGAGAAGCTCTCGGCGAGTTCGGTGCAACTCCGACTGGACCGAGGAATACGTGGCCCTCCCGACTCTTCGGCACAAAAGGCTCTGGCGCCATAGTTCCGATGTCAATTTACCCTCCGTACAATGCTTCAATCAGAACGCAAACAACGGCGCTCGGTGTCCGCGGACCAGGCTGAATTGCATTTTACATCGCGTCGGTGCCGGTCCCGCCGGCCTTGTAGCGTGTAACACAGCAGCGGCAGCAGTCGCGAGCTGGTTGTCCCGAGCCATCGGGCTGCACCAGGCGCGCGAGGTTTTCAACGCTAGAAGCCTTTACACATCTCTCTGTGTACAGGATTTATACGGGGCATTCCGTACCGATTCGACCTGGGTCCGATCCTCGACCTCGAGGATAAAAACTGCTCGATATTTTATCTAATCATTTTTTTTCCAAATTTTAATTCCTTACAATTTCTCAAAATGAGAATATTGCCAATCCGTGTTTAAAATGTTTGGAAAAGTTCTAAAAAAAATCCGGTATTATGTATACAAAATATTCAGCCTAAATCCACTAGGCTTGAGATTTGCTTCTATAATTTTCGGTGTTTTTCATTTAAACATTTTGTTTCCGGAAAAAATTCGAAGAAAATAAAAGATAATCTCAGTCTACTCTGGGTTTAGGCTTAAAAATGTTCATATCTGATACAGGATTTCTGAATTTTTTCAGATTTTTAAATCCCTACTAATAATATTTTCATTTTTTTAAATTATAACTAATTCAAATTTGAGAAAAAAAAATCGGAAAAAAATGTCGACCTCTCTTTAGACTTGGGACATCAACACAAAAAATTGTGGATGAAATCTGGAAGGTCGAGGGTCAGACTCAGGTCGAATCGGTATGGAATGTCCCGTATGCACACAGATTGACTCACACATGTCGGAGTATCCGGAGCCCCCGAAACCGACTAGCGCAAATACTACCCCGGCTAAACGACTTTTCCAAAGATTCCCGCTCGCGCCCCCCGACCGCGCGGACTATTTTCCAATGAAATCCCGCCGCACATACTCGCCGCGCCCAGTGTACACAATACAGTCCACTGCGTGAGCGCATTGACGGCGTCCAGGGTGGGGGGAGGGATTTTTTTTTTATCCGGCGCGTATGGAATGAATGGAGGGATATGACGTTTGCACGCCGTGTTTACGGAACCGTGGAATTTCGTATGACGTATTCATTTCGATGAAATAATCAACCCCTCGCTTCGTCGCTGTTTGCCTTGCCACAGTTTGCAGCGGGCATTAGAAGTAATTGCTACCCCCGAAAACGTTTCAATGAATATTTGCCATTGTAATTCTTTTTTATGGAGTGCGCGGACAGAAAAGGGATTTTTGTTGAATCTGTTTAATCCAGCTGGGATTAAATGTTGCAGTAGCTTTTGAAAATAACAATTTCAAACCTGACCCTTAGTGAACGTTGATTTTTTCGTTATATTTATTTTATTTTGTATATTGAAATGCTTATTATTATCATCATTTTTACAAAAATGTAAAGATTTTGCAAGTAAAGGTATAACAATAATGATAATAATATTTTTGCTGTCATCACCGTTACTGATAATTTTATATTTAATATAAAAAATCTTTTTTTCGACGTTGTGTTTTTTGCCAAAAATCATAGAAATTCGCTGATGAATGTCTAAAAAAATACGGGATAGTTTGTTAAATATTTTATTTATATTTTTCGTGTCAGCATTGATAGTTGGAAGGCATTGAGGGTCGCGTAATTGATTTACAGTCCAGCGGAGTGTCATAAAGTCGCGAGTGCATCAGGCTCATGGGAATGCGCCGGAGTGTACCATTGAATTGAAAGGGGTTACGTCGATATCCGTGTTCTCGCAGGCACGGGACAATGAAGACAGAGCCGCGCGGCACACAGCGCCCGGCACAGTCGATGCTGTGCTTTTATCGAAGGCTCGTGTATTGGCATTCTGCCTTGGTACTTCGCCAGTCGGCCGCGCGAATCCTCTACGACTCTGACTCTCGTGCTCGAACGCGCGCTTTTAATACTTAAGAAAAAAGGACTCTCGGCAATACAACGCGTCGCGACAGTATAATAACCGTAACCTCGCCATTGTGGCGACAAATCGTGATATCGAGAGAACGAGTCGCGTTACAAAAGATAGGCACACGATTTATTGAAATACTTATTCGACTCATCTTAATGAAAAAAAGTTATTGCTGCGACAAAACAGAAATAAATAATTTTTGCTATGATGAAGCAAAATGTAAAAAAAAAATGCTACGATAAAACGAAATTATAAAAAATTATTGCTACGATAAAACAAAATTATAGAAAATTATTGGGAAGATAAAATAAAATTATAGAAAATTGTTACTACGATCAAACAAAATTATCCAAAATTAATGTTACAATAAAAAAGTATTGTCAATATTTTAAATTTATTTTAATTAACCCTAGCTGTCACCAATAATTAAATACAATAACAGTACCAGGACAGTCGAGTTTGTCGATAGAAATGCTTGTTCTCTTGAATTCACAATTTTGCGGAATTTTTCGATCGCTCGGTCGAGGCCCTCGCGATAAAAGCAGCGAAGCGGATGTGTCCTGCTGTAATTATACTGCGCTAGCGGTGACCAAGCACACGTAACAGTTGCATGAGCAATGAGAGCGAACCGATTTCCAGCAAGAAATATGTCCTTTTCACCGTACTCCGGTCGCTCGATAAACCCCCAGTTGGAGCCACTGTTTTTGCTGACGTTACATCGCATCGGGATTCGATAATAGAGCGAGAATTATTTAACGTGTCGTCGGAAGATTCCCGGAACTTAATGGTACATGAACTACATGAAGAAATAAGCGATTGGCCAAATGGAGACGCAGCGGAAAGCGAACTTCGAACCCGGAGGCGAAGCGAAAATATCTTTTTTTTTCTACCAGATTTCTTCCTTTTTTGCTACAGCCGAAGTGCACACGGGATCCTCAATTCCCGTTTCACCAGCAGCCAATTAAGGTGGGAGTAAAACGCTATCAAGTTTTTATGCAATCGATACTGATTCCTCTAGGAAAGACTTTTTTAAAAATAATCTCACGGTCTCTGCGCATAGAGGGGAATTTGTTCTATCCTATATATACCTTCGATTTTCCTCTTTTCTATTTTTTGCCCCCCATGAAATCACATTACTTTTCACAGCTACTAATAGATTTATTTTTATATTTACATGAACAAATTACTCCAATTTCAAACCTGAACTGACTTCCATTCGCTGTAATCATTAATCAGTCGAAGTAACCACACAAACAATCACTCCAACAATCGAACAATAATTGTCACCTAAATAGTAGCTGCCCTATGACTATTTCTCCGATTGCCCGGAGCCGCCATCAGGTATCGCAGCGTCGAATCCCAAAACTCAGATAAGTAATTACAAATTCCGCCCGTTAACCATCCCGGCCGCGAACCCGTAGGGTCGATACCCTATCTTCGTCCCTGTCGACCCTCTTTATCCTCGTTTCCCGGGGCCCCCGAGTGGCCCGGTGGTTCAACAACTGCGTTCAGCCACTCGATATACCTGCCCGCTGCGTTGAGCCGGCGCGGCTCGCACCGGCCGTAAATTTATAACGCGGTTTGAGGCTAAACGGGGCATGTATTTCGGTATCGGTGACCCCCGCGAGAGTCCCCCGCGACCAGTCAAAAAGCTCGACGGATTATCGCCAAAGTGTTTCATCCCCTCGGAACGGCGTCGAACGCTGACTTTATTTTTTCTCCCCCGCTCTGACTTTTAACGTATATCGCCAATGCCGTTCGCTGACAATCTGGTTTTTGTGGCTTTGCACCGAGAGGACAGGCGAGAAATAAAGAAGTGTGGAATCCTGCGCGATGGAGAAGCGGAGGGGGTTGAGGGTTGAGGTTAGAGGGGGTGGTCGTGTTACAGGTAGGCAAAGGGATGAAGGCGGTCGATGAAGTGCATGAATAGTGGACAACTCACGCCACCTGGAATACTCCGGCTCGGTGGTTGTGGCTTTAACCGCGTTTGTACCCCTCCAAATCCAATGAAAAGCCATTCGACCATCCGGGGGGGACTCTGTGACAGACTCTGTATGTTATCTCGCGAGGCTTATCGCATTCCCTCGCGCAACTGGCCCGTCGCTTCGATTTCTCCGCTGTATTAGTGCAACACCCGATGGATTTAGTTTCCATTTAATTTGACGCACGTCGCTCGAAATCGGGCGCGCGGATTGACGTGCCGAAAGATAGGAAAATACGGGCTGAAGACGCGTTGGATTTGGTCGCTGGGTCGATTTTTAGCGTCGTTTAGCATTCAGCTCGCGTCAGAGTCGGTTTTTAAAAAGAGCAGTCGAACGTTTTATCATTGGTGTAAAAAAATGAACGTAAAGGGTTTCATTTTTTTACGTGAAATGTTCATGCGTGTTTTTTTTATTCGTTGTACCGATTTAGTTAATTCGCGCTGCTACAACAAAGCCGCGTGCGTGTTTGAACGGCTCACAATCGCCGTCGACTGAGTCGTGTAAATCCGCTTCATTACCCGCATTACGATGTATCGTGTGAAAATATCAACTCGTTAGCATTCGCAATGACCCCGCGCTGCCGGCTGTTTCCATTGTTAGCTCGTCGAGCGATCGAATTATGTCCCGAGTGCGCCGCGTAAATGCCAGGCTAAAATTATTAATCCGCGCATTCCGGACACCGATCGAATTCCAATTGAGTCCGCGTTACGCTCGTTTCGTCGCGCTTACTCCGACTATTTTTGCCTTCTCTCCTCCGGCGAGTAATCGAATTTTCCAAACGATAGAAATCTCTTCTGTCGCTGACTTCCACTTTATGCATAAAAACTTCCAACACCGGTGGGTTAAATTTCCAGTCATTTCTTTTTTTGTTTGCGGTGTCGCGTGATTGTAAGTGAAGTTCGATCGTAATTGTATGAAGCACCTCTTCCATAGTGGTCACATACGTAGTACTACCACTTTGCTCATTTGTCAAGAATCAATGACTACACGAATTTACCTAATTGTAAGTGAAGTTCACTGTATGTAGGTTTTTATTCAGTCCCCAATGGATATTCCAGTTTTTTTACGTGGTCGTGTCTGCTTGTCAAGTGAAGTTCGATCATAATTGTATGAAGCGCCTCTTCAAAAGAGGTCACAGATGTAGTACTCCCACTTTGCTCAGTCGTCAAGAATTAATGATTACACGAACTGACCTAATTCTAAGTGCAGTTCAATGTATGGAGGTTTTTATTGTCTCCCTAAAGGATTTTCAATTTTTTGTTACGAGGTTGTCTCCTTGTCAAGTGAAGTTCAATCATAATTGTATGAAGCGCCTCTTCCAAAGAGATCACAGATGTAGTACTCCTACTTTGCTCAGTCGTCAAGAATTAATGATTACACGAACTGAACTAATTCTAAGTGTAGTTCAATGTATGGAGGTTTTTATTGACTCCCTAAAGGATTTTCAATTTTTTGTTACGAGGTTGTCTCCTTGTCAAGTCTAGTTCAATCATAATTGTATGAAGCGCCTCTTCCAAAGAGGTCATAGATGTAGTACTTCCACTTCACTCATTCGTCAAGAATTAATGATTACACGAACTTACGTAATTCTAAGTGAAGTTCAATGTATGTAAGTTTTTATTGAATCCCCAAAGGGCTTTCAAATTGTTTTTAGCAGTGCTGTCTCCTTGTCGAGTGAAGTTCAATCAAAATTGTATGTAGCGCCTCTTCCAGAGAGATCATATTGTAAGTGAAGTTGAATCATAATTGTATGAAACGTCTCGTCCGAAGAAATCACATATCCTCCCACTTTGCTCATTCGTCAAAAATTGATGATAAAACGAACTTACCTAATTGTAAGTGAAATTCAATCATGATTGTATGAAGCGTCTCTTCCGAAGAAATCATATTGTAAGTGAAATTCAATCATAATTGTGTGTAGCGCCTTTTCCAGAGAGATCATATTGTAAGTGAAGTTCAATCATAATTGTATGAAGCGTCTCTTCCAAAGAGATCACATATCCTCCCACTTTGTTCATTCGTCAAAAATTGATGATAAAACGAACTTACCTAATTGTAAGTGAAGTTCAGTAATCCTCTTCTAAAAAGTTGTTGGAACAAAAGATTGGCTATCAGCTAAGTTCATGTGAAGCCGTTCTATTCGTGGTATAATTGGTCGGCAGTGTCGCCAGACACGCTGAACATGCCCCCGTGCTGCTTAATAATTGTATAAAGCGCCTTTTCCAAAGAGATAATAATATTGGTAGTAAAGTTGAATCACAACTGTACGAAGCGCCTCTTCCGATTAAATCACACCTGAAGTTCCCCCACTTCGCCGCAGGGCCAAAAATCGCCAAACAGAATACCAAGCTCGCCGCCTAGCCGCATATGCCATCCCATATGCATATTTTCAAATTCGACTGCGACTACACGCGAGATGGGATCGTGCGAGAGCCATGGATACAAAATTACCTGCTGCAAATGAGGCTCAGCCAATCAGGGCACGCTCTACGCGTGTGTCGGGTCAAAGAGGTGAAGCGGGCCAAAACTACGCTCGTCGTGGCTGTCCATTCGGGCGCGCCGGTGAAAGAGCTCGCTGGTGTCGAACGAGGCGCCGGGGGGCGCGGCAAACATGCATATGCAGGGGGCGCATTCACGAGCTGACATCGCCGGGTGTTTCGCCTACTGATAAAATCAACTTCGATGTTTGCGTTCCGGAGGTTCGCGAAATGTTTCATCAGCACCTCGGCAACTCCGGCTCCTCCTCCTCCTCCGCCGACCTCCGGCCCACCCGCTTCTTCTCCCCTGCTCGCCCTGTACTCGGTTCTGCATATATCTGTGCATCGTCGCTTGTCGTGCCCGATTCGCTCTCTTGCCGTTCGTTAAATTGAATATTCACGAGTCTCGCATTGGCTTCGTCAGGTTCGAGGCAAAATCTCTCTTGAATCCCCCCCCGTCAGCCCCTCCTGAATTCAGCCCTCGGTTCCTCCCCCCGTCCTACCTCCACTTTTTACACAGCGCTACCAAACTTTTCTGCGGTCCGATCCACTCGACTCTGAACTCTGTCGTCTAACTTTACGGTCGACTCGTTCTACTTGCCCACCCCGCTCTCACTTGATGTAGTTTACCGGGATAAAATAATGGCAAAATACGAGGGTTTCAATTTTTCCAGGGGGATGAAAGGGCGAGTTCTTTGTCGATGAGTCGATCGTCGGATGGCTCACTTCGAAATTATATAAAGGATGATACAAAGCGAGATCCTCATAAAGGAAGCTTTGTTTTTGTGGAAAAAGATGATTTTTTTACTGGCGATTTACAATGTTAACAATACCGACTACAAAAATTACGCAATTGCAGGGATAAAGAGTGGTGCGGCTGTCGGCAGGCTAAAATTCGAGTCGCTACTCAGCTCCGAGGGTCACTTTGAGCCTCAAAAAGTAACCCGGGCTGTACGTCAAACCGACGTACAACTTTATTTGTAATCTGAATAAATCTGTGTTTACAAATTTATGAGAGACAAGTGTGTGAGGGGCAGAGCGCAGTTATATAAATTATCCGTGAGGCAGTTAGAGCTCCTGGAACGCCTCGAGCAAGTGGCAAACTACGTGGGTACATAAACGCGAGTGCTCTCGGAGTCTGTGTGTTTTGTGCGGGAGCACGAAGAGAAAAAACGAGGATAAAGAGACTTCTTCGCCTCCCTGACCGTGGAGAAAACGCGTCCGCTGCGGGCGCTTCTGACGTGACTTAAAAAATTAAAAAAAAATTCTCTCCGCCAGCGATACACGAAATTAAGCTTACATCGGGATGGCTCTTGTAGTTAACTTTACTACGAGTGCGCACGTAACTCGTTACTTATTTATTTATTTATTTATTTTTTGTTGAGAAACTGAGATTTATGAAACTTTGGATCAACGAATTAATCTACTGTTTAAAACATAAAAAAATGTCGACATTTGATGCCGTTTACAATAATGTAATCTTAAAAGATTTCGCACAGCCAACAAAAAAATTATTTGGCTAAAAAGACACTTTATTCGAATTGTAATTTAACGTCCGACGTCACATAAAATCAAGAGACGCGGTAGCGTCTCGACGCCAAGTATTAAAAGAAATCTATAATGCCGCCTCACGAGACTCTCACGACGAGACGCTAGCGCTACTCTTACTTTACAGCACGTTCGTCCTTTTTCGTCTGCTACGAAATTCTAAGTGGAATTATCTGAGTCAACACGTCGCGAGCGCCAAATGTGTCAGGTTCAATATTTTTTATTTATTTTTTTCTTTCCAATGAACCCTATTTCAATCAAATCGGTGACCGCAACGCTAATATCTGGCCACTTACGATTTCGATTCTGTCAAAAACTTTTCGTCCGCACTCACACAACATCGATGCGAATTTGTCCGACCCGTATACGTGCATGGCGTGTACCAGCACACTCTCACTTCGTCTGTAACTCTAATTATCTCAGGCAATACATCGCGGGCGCTAAATGTGTCAGCGCCAATATTTTTTATCTTTTTCCGCCTTATTAATGAGACCTATTTCGATATAATCGGTTCCCGAAGTGCTGATATCTGGCAAAATGTCACTTTTGTCTGAACTCACACATCGAGACAGATTTGTCCGATTGCATATACGTGTGCATCCGTGTAAACGAACAACGCACACATAACATAACAAATGGCGCCCGCAGCGGTAGCCTGAAGAAGTTGCGGCAACGATCGTCTATCGACCAGCTCGCTCTCGTCGTCTGACATAATCGTCGTCTGACAGTAAAAAAGTGACAGGGTTGTACACTCTACTGTAGTGTAATGAGGACTCTAGTGTAATGGTTTGTCTATCATATCAATAAAAATAATTGATGTGAAGGAAAGACGCGCACACAGGAGCGACGGCCCCAAAGTCATGAGATCGCGATGATCGTGAATCGCCTGAGCGGACCGGCTGCTCCCGACGTGTGACAAAAAGTGAGAAGATCGTGCGTGATTATTACTTTAACATTTACTATCGAGTGTAATGATTTAATAATAATCTCGCGTCTTAACGCAAAAGTGTCTTTTCAAAGCAACAAAAATCATCATGTGGAGGATACTTTATCCTGTCCATGAAAGATCGATTTTTTGAGGTTATATTTTGGGTTAATTTGGACTAATTGTCATGTTGGAATAATTTATTGTAGTATTTTTAGACGTTTCCATTACTTATCCGTGATAGAGCACTAACTATTTGGTGTCTTGTAGACATAAAGAATGCAGAGGATAGACGTGGTGAAAATGGTTTGTCCACTGGCGGAGCATAACAGTGAACAACGTCAATTGCAAGAAGGGCGATCTGACCATACGCCCAATGAGCCCTGTCGTTGCATGCATGTATTGAAGATGGTTTTCAAAAAGATGTGAAATAAACCAAAAAATGTTTTTTCAAAACAAAAATTGTACGCCAAGTATTAAAAGAGTAGCCGTCTCTCACAAAAAAAACTCTCCCAAAAAAAATCTCTCATAAAAAAAACTCTCCCAAAAAAACTCTCTCACCAAAAAAAACTCTCCCAAAAAAACTCTCTCACCAAAAAAAAACTCTCCCAAAAAAACTCTCTCACCAAAAAAAACTCCCAAAAAATATCTTACAAAAATATTAACGAATCAATATATTAGCCAAGTAAAACTCCTCGGCAAAAAAAAAAAAAAAAAACTTGGTGTACCAGCATTTTACTTCTCGTCCTTATTTCAATGAACTATGTGCGGAAGCAAAACGCTGGTACACCAAGTTTTTTTTTTTTTTTTTTGCCGAGGAGTTTTACTTGGCTAATATATTGATTCGTTAATATTTTTGTAAGATATTTTTTGGGAGTTTTTTTTGGTGAGAGAGTTTTTTTGGGAGAGTTTTTTTTTGGTGAGAGAGTTTTTTTGGGAGAGTTTTTTTTGGTGAGAGAGTTTTTTTGGGAGAGTTTTTTTTATGAGAGATTTTTTTTGGGAGAGTTTTTTTTGTGAGAGACGGCTACTCTTTTAATGTAATCTTAAAAGATTTCGCACAGCCAACAAAAAAATTATTTGGCTAAAAAGACACTTTATTCGAATTGTAATTTAACGTCCGACGTCACATAAAATATCAATTCACAAACCCGAGTTCCACTCTCTGACATTTCCCTTTTTTTTTCTCTTGTCGTTCGATCGAGAATTCATGCAGCAGATATTTTTCTTATTTCCCCGAGCTTCCTTCGCAGCGCGAATATTTAAAGATGCGCCACGACTGGTTCGAGTTTTCCTTTTTTTTTTCCTTCGTTTTTTTTCTCAAGTCGCTGCGCGCGGCAGATGAAAAATTCTCATTTTCGCTTTTCGAATTTGCCCGTGGGTGTCGCCTCCACGTTTTCCCATCTCGCGGCCGCGGAACGCCCCGAGGATACCCGCTTTACCGCGCGAAGTGGCGAAAGGTGTAGTCGGGGGATGCGCCCGGATAAATCTCGAGCACCTCGCAAGGGAGGCCAAAAGTGAGAGGAAACGCGCGAGCAAAGTGTTGTCCTGCGGCGGGATGACCCGACGCCCGGAGATCGTCGGTCAATAGCTTTACGGTCGCGTGGACTCCGAGGGCTGGTTTCGGGTCGCCGGGGCCGCTCAAGGGTAGCTGGCACCACCACCACCACCGCCACCGGTGATCGAGGCAACGTGCGCACTGGCACGTTTCACCGCATTTATCTAGATGTATCTTCCGGTTCGGCGCGAGGTAGAAATATGGCAGTGAGAATTGAGTTTGGTGGGCTCGCCTCTAACCTCGGAATTAAATACCGACACCCGCAGCGTTTACTGCCACGCCGAAAAAATATGGGGGCAACGGGGGTCGCCGCGCGAAAATCGTCGCTTTTATGGCGAATAATTTCGCCTTATTTCGTGATTCAGCCGGTCGTAAAAATTGCCTGGAAAAAAAGGGCCATAAAATGGTTATACTCGGCCCTAAAAAAAGGTGCACGTTAAATCAGAACTTTTATCGGCAAGAAATTAATTTCTCTTTCAAGTCTGATTTTGTCTTAAATAAAAAATTCAGTTTTCCTTTTACGAAAAAAACTCCTAATCTCGGAATTAAATACCCGACCCGAATTAAATACCCCGAAGTATAGGGGTAAGGAGGGTCGCTGTACAAAAATTGTCATTTTTATAGCGAATAATTTTCCGTTATTTCGTGATTCAGACGGTCGTAAAAATAGCCTGGAAAAAGGGGGCCGTATAATTTTTATTTTCCTTCCTAAAAAAAGGTAAAACAGAATTTTCATCGATGAAAAATTAATTTCTTTTTCACGTTCTTAATTAATCAATGAAAACAATCCGGTTCGCTTTTCCCAAAAATAAAAAAGATGTCTTGACCTCTTATTTTCTTCTACATCTTGTGGTCATTGTATACAACGATAATAAATCTGTATATGTGTATATGTCGGTGCGGCCCCCAGTCAACCCTCTTCTCGTCCGACCGACACCGCATCGCGACCCTTCACACCTTTTTCCTCGTCTACGCCTCTTTTCCTCTCGACGCCTGCACAACTGTTAACAGCCCTCGTCTCGTGCGAGGGTGGGACGCTCGTTTTTTTTCCTTCTCCTTCCTTTTTATCAATCCCCCGTACCCACGTCTGCCGAGGACAGACGGGCGGGCAGCCCACGAGGACAAGGAGGCTGCGCGAAAAGAAATGAAGCCCTTCGATAATCGTTATCGACGAGCCGAAGGCTGCGCAGATTCTCACGGCGTTTTACAAGCCCAAACGAAAATGCGATAAGACAAAAACGAGCAGGGAAACCGAAGTGGCAAACATGCCATTTTATCTTATTTCATAATTACGTGACTCAAAGTTTTCGCTTCATTTGTCGGTGCATCATTTTACTGCGAATAAATATTAAATTATCATTATTATCATTTGTTTCCAGATTTTTAATTAATTTGTCATAAAACGCGAAAGCGGATTAGTTTTTTGTAAAAAAATTGTCCTTGTTGAAAAACTCTTTCACCGATGTAATAAATATGAGAAATGTACGGCAGAAGGATTCGAAAATATAAATATGTCGAGGTTGCGCGCGTTTCATCTCACTTTTCTCGCTTTTTCGTCCTCACGAGAGAAGCTTTTTGTTTTTACGTTTGGCAATCTATATATTTGTTTTTTCTTCGTTGTATCGGTCAACGGGTCGACGGCTCAAATTTTTTCGACGTCAGCGAGCGGGCATTCGTCCGCATTCTTCCTCGGTATTGAACATTCTACGGCCGCGCATCGGTTTTTCCCCCGCGTAAATAACGTTCGGCTGGCTCGCCACTTTTTCCGCCTTTTCTTCCGCCCGCGGCAACTGCATTAGGAGCGAACTCCGGCGCGGCTGATATGCTCGCGGAGCGCTTCCGTCGCTGCAAGCATAATTAAGGCCAGCATTCGGGGTGTACACAGAAATATGTGTATTGAATATTTAACGTGCGGTCCCCCTTTACCCAAATGGTGTACAAATATTGTAAGGACGAGGCATCGTTTTTTATGAAGTTCGAATCGAGCGAAATATCGTGCTGCAGAATTTCACGAAAATACGTGAAATATTGGCAGAAATAGTGGTAGAAAATAAATCGGTCACAACGTCAACGTCGTCGTTCCCAGTCACGTGACGTCTGTATGACGGTTGTATTTATGGATATCTATCAATTTATTATAATATGTTAAATTTGTGTTATACTGATTGAATATTTAACGTAACCCAATTCGCGAAATTACGTACAAAATTGGTATAATTTCCACTTTACGTCGTCAACGTCGTCGTTCTCAGTTACGTGACTTCTATATGACTGTTATATTTCTACTTCATTTTCATACACTTTTTATAATACTAATTATAATTTATTATTACATTTGTATTATATTAAATTAAATAAATATTACACTGTATTAAATTTATCATTTGCATAATAATAAACTTGATTTACATTGTATCGCCTTAAATTTATCGCTTGCCCGTTAAATAAATTACGACAAGTGCAAGAAACTCGGCGTTTCAAACCCGCCAACCCCGATCACGGCTACTAATTTGCCTGGAAAATTCCGGCCAATTACGAGCCACCCACACCGCTTCCCTCATCCTTTTAAACGGCAGCGCCCGACTATGTGTGTGGACCACCGGGAAAAACGGCTGAAGGTTTCGAGTGGCTTCGGGAGGATCGGCGGGCCGAGAGGGGCAAAGAACGAAGGGAGAGAAAAAGCGACGGAAAATAAGCTCAGGCGAGCTTTCGACAGTCGAGCCTTAACATGAGACAATTAATCGTTACTCGCGAACATCCCCGGTCCGCCGGTCCCCCCCAGCCATCCCCTTCGTCCCTCCCTTATTCGCTCTTCGACTCGGTGATTATGGAAATCGCGACTGCGACGTTTCAGAGTTCCTCTTTTAACCTCGTTACTAAACGCGCCGGTGCAAGATGGCTGTTGAGGGTAGTTATAGCTCCACAAGGGCGAGGGACAGACCGGAATGCTGCGGGGGTTGAAGGAGGCGAGGGGGAGGAGGGAGGGGACAGAAGGGTGAGAGAAACGTCAAAGTATCTCGTAGCCTCGGTCTCATCCAGAGGAAGTGCATTTCGCGCTCAGTCTGCCGAGAGTTTCTATGACGACGCCAATCAATGAATGAAATTGCATTTGCATCCCCCGTATATAACGACCGTAGCCGTATTGCCGCCGCCGCCGCCGCGCGCGATGCGGCAAACCCGGTGGAAATCTCGTGCAATCGACAATCGTCTCTGTGTACACACTTGAGCTCGCGCAATGTGTAGCGAGCGCGAGCCCGACGTATGGACGGTGCAACGGACGCCGTGACGGCTGAAAGGGCGGACTGTAATCTCCGGTATTAGGGATTTCACTTTTGACCTCGTCGGCCACTCGGAATTTTTCAGCATCGCCCTTTCCCACCGGGTAACGAGGCGCGTTTTCATCGACCGATCTCGACTCTAACCAATTAGGGGTGTGTGGGGTTTAACGGGTTGCAGGTTTGGCGGAAAATTTATTAGGCTGTTTGTTGTATTCAGAATTTTTAATAGTATTTTTTGGTTTTTACGTACTCTTGAAAAAAGGACAGAAGTGCCTATTAAATTTGGTCTGCTTGCGCCTAAATTACATTTTTGTAGGAAAGTGTTGGTATAATTTAAATGGTATAATTTTTTTAACAGCATGTTTTTTAATCGCGGTGAAATGCATATTCTTGGTATAACAGAATACAAGAAATTCGGTGGTAAGAATTTTTGAACGTTCAGAAATGATTTTCCGTCATCCGGACGTCCGTATCACATAGTATACTTTTACTGAGTAGACCGAACAAGAGTAAATTTGCAACACCTCTTATTCTAGCGTTGAGTAGTATTCCCAAATATTATAAAAATTATTTTTGCTGTGAAAACGAGGCGTATTTACAACTCCAACAAATTATATTAGTGTAAGTTTAGTATTAGATCATTTTTCTCTTCATTTATTCTTTCATTTATGCCACCCATTTGTTTCTAAATATTTATTTATCGTATACTCAGAGAAAAATATAGTAGAATAGTTGATCGAACTATACCGATATAATTCGCAGGAGGAACGATTATATCGATTGGTACTGGATACTATGTATTTGATTAGTTCAACTATTATTACGTTTGCAGCTATTCTTTTTTTTCATTGTCGTAACTATAAAATATAAACGTTCCCCCTGGGAATTATACTGTATAGTAAAAATATAGTATTGTAGTTTCAACCATGTGTTTTTCCCTCAGTGTACCCATGTACGTAATTCCTGAGCTCTTTGTTCATTTATCTCAGAGTACGAAATAAATTCCTTATTATTATTAAATCACAATTCCGAGTTACAACTTTGCCAGTCTACAACCCCCCGAGATTTAACGCAGCTCGCAGCCACCGCCGCAAAAATTTATCTTGTCGTTACACCGTTGTGCCGAGACCGCAAAAAAGAAAGCGTCGTGACAAAGAAGAAAAAAACTTTCCCCCGGCGTTTTTTTTTCTTTTCTCTCCGCCGCCCTCGTCGATACCTCGGAGGTAAGAAATGAACGCAAACAGAAAGAGACTCCGAGGCCAGTGCAGTTATCGAAGAAAGTAGGTAGTATATGTAGTAAGTTCGAAACGCTCCGGCGAAGACTCCCCGTTATGTCTCGAACAGGATATATCGTTGCATACCCCTACACGCTGTACACGTATATAAAGAAATATATATATGTATACGCTACACATATATTGAGGTAACGCTGAGCGCACCCCGAGGAAATTCATGCGCGAGCTTTCGCCAAGTTTCCAAAAACGAGGTCACCTCCACCTCGCCCCCAACATTTATTCCCTGTCTCGTCCCTAACTCTCTCGCTCCTTCTGCTATTTCTGCGTTTCCTGCTTTTCTTCCTCCACCCCCTCCCCCCTTCTGACTCCCCCTGTGCACAGAGCCATCTCATGAACCGAAGTGCATGCATGCGAGGCGAACGATTGGTTCGGAATAGGTTTGCGGTTGGAACCGTCGGACGTCGACGAATTTCGATTTTGAGATACGACAGAGGAAAATTCACCGAGAACGTGACGATATTTCGCAATTTTTTAAACGCAGCCATGGGGGTCTTATTTAGCGGCGAATTTGAACCGAGTCGACGCTGGAATCTGAATTTGGGTACAGGGAGGATATTTTTCGATTGTCGAATGCGGGACAAAATGCGAAATGCTGAAAAGTGAGTTTGGATTGAATCGACGGTGGAATCGGAGAAATAGGAATTTGGGGATTCGTCGTTTTGGCGCCACGACTGAATTTGAAGTGGATTTGGTTCGAGGAAAAATATCGTTCGATTGTCGAACGCGAAACAAAGTGCGAATAGCTCAAAGGTGAGTTTGGACTGAACCGATGATGAAGTCGGGAAAATAAGAATTTGAAAATTCGCTGTTTGTGAGTCACGAATGAATTTGAAATAAATTTCGTGCGAGGAAAAATATCTTTCGATTGTCGAATGCGAAACAAAATACGAATCGCTCAAAAGTGAGTTTGGACTGAATCGATGATGAAGTCGGGAAAATAAGAATTTGAAAATTCGCTATTTGCGCGCCACGACTGAATTTGAAATGAATTTCGTGCGAGGAAAAATATCTTTCGATTGTCGAATGCGAAACAAAATACGAATCGCTCAAAAGTGAGTTTCGACTGAATCGACGGTGGAATCGAAGAAACAGAAATTTGGAATTTCGACGTCCGCGTGCCACGACTGAACGTGAAATGAATTTGGTTCGAGGAAAAATATTTTTCGATTGTCGAATGCAAAACAAAATACGAATCGCTCGAAAGTGAGTTTCGCCCGAATCGACGGTGGAATAGGAGACGAATTTTGAAATTCGTCGTTCGGGCGCCACGACTGTAAAACGGTGAAAGGATGGTTGGAGAAAATTCGCCGAGGGACAAAACGCTCCGAGTGAAGTATTTCGGCTCTAAAGTGTATATTTTTTTCGGAATTCTGGAAGAAATTGCTCGGGTGGCGCGAAGGGACCCTCGAGTGCTGCCGGGGTGTATCAAGCTTTCGCCTCGCGAGAGGCGGGCGAAAATACCGAGAGAAGGGTTTACATCCCTATAACTCGAACCTTCTTGTACGGGTTACGTCTCTCTGCTGTTACTGAATTTCCACCGGGCGGCGTGCATAAGGCACAACACGCGAACTCATAGCCTCTTTTACAACTTCCGGATGTTGCGTCGTGCGATTTTTTTATGCCTCTCGCGGAAAACACACAAACGAAAGGAATTCATGCCGGGGTTAACGTCGATACACTCGAAGAAACGTAACTTTGGTTTTGAAGGTTGAAAAAAAGACCCAACGGTTCCATGAATCACGAATTTTTTATCGCAAATATTGCATTTTATTACTCGGGGAAATCGAGAGAAATTGAATAAATATTGACGATTTCTCAACCACAAACTAAAAATCGTTAATAAAATTTCACATTTTTTTCCACATAAACAAAATTTCACAATAATTTTTTACATAAATAAAATGTCCCAATAATTTTTCTTCACATAAATAAAATGTCACAATAATTTTTCTTCACATAAATAAAATGTCACAATAATTTTTCTTCACATAAATAAAATGTCACAATAATTTTTCTTCACATAAATAAAATTTGATATTAATTTTTATTCACATAGATAAAATTGAATAATTTTTTTTCACATAAATGAAATTCCTCTATTCATTTTTTTCGCATAAATTTCTCTAAACCAGGAAAATCGACACAAATTCGGGATTACAAAATCGGAATAAAATGGTCTGGGAATAGAAAAAAAAAACCACCCCACGAATTCGACATTTTACTTTTTCCCTCGCGTTCGCTTCCGTCCGACCGAGTGGCACAATTCCATCGACTGGAGAAAACCCTCTCGGCCGCATTGGCCATGTGTGCATGGTGCATGCACAGGCCGCAGTGGAGAACGCAGGGCCGACGGGAATAACTCCGCCAATAAGTTTCGTGTGGTCTCGGGTTGGACGCGGTGCGCGCGAGGCACGCGTCGGGTTTTACGAGCTTTCTTGGTGGCCTCGCAAATGGAGTGGAAGGGGAGCCGAGAGGGAGAGTCGGTCGGTGTGTTCGGCTTTTCACGCAGGTGCGAGGATAATTCTATTTATACTCGTCGCGCGCTCCCCGCTCTTACGGGCGCGAAGATTCATAGTCCTCGCGTGTGTTCGCCGTATTTATACGACGTCTATACGGGGGGGAACAATGCCGAGGAATTCTCTCGACACGCTGTCTCGCACCTTCACGACTCTATTCGCGCGCACTTAAGCGACACGTCGGGACGCTTTGCGCTAAGACAAATGTGTGCCACAATATTGCAGCCATGTGCACATTTATCGCCAGGGATTTGAATTCGGATGCAGGCACCATTTGTTGTTGTTAGTTTTTCTAATTAAATTTAGTTTTTAATTAATCATTTTTTAATTCATTTAGTTTTTCTATCTGAATAAATGATTTAAGAAAATACATTTTGCGAATTAAAAATGATTCAAGAAACTAAATTTTACGAATTAAAAACAATTTGAAAAACTAAATTGTGCGAATTAAAAAAAAATTGGTAAACTAAATTTTACGAATAAAAAAAAATTGTTAAACTAAATTTTACGAATAAAAAAAAATTGTTAAACTAAATTTTACGAATAAAAAAAATTGTTAAATAAAATTTTACGAATAAAAAAATTGTTAAACTTAATTTTACGAATAAAAAAAAATTGTTAAACTAAATTTTACGAATTAAAAAAAAATGGTTAAACTAAGTTTTACGAATTAGAAAAATGTACTTCACGACGAAATTCATCCAATTCGAGTGCCACAATTTTCCAGGCTTTGGTGAATTTATCGCCCGTGGTTTTGAATCCAAATGCAGACATAATTTTTTTTTGGTAATTTTTCTTTCGATATATTTTATGTAAAAAAACGACGAAGCTCATCCAATTCGAATATTCGTAAAAGCGTAACCGCGACGTGTAACGAAAATGGATGTACGCGTTGATCGAAAAAGAAAATTGGATGCGCCGGGTTAATAGCCGATCGAGCACATCCTCCAACCGGATCCGGCCAGTTAATCAACCGGCTTCCGGGCGAGGAGGCACTTTGTAAATTGATATATGCATTGAATAACAGCGGTGGACGATGATGATTTCTGGTTATACGTGTTTATAATCCGGCCCAACATTAATTGCAAAAACATTCATTACAAATAATTGCCGGGGAGATTAATTTTGAAGTTGACGCGCGAAAAATTCCAGTGAGTTCAATTCATTTATTAAAAATATTTCACTACTGCAAAGTGCAAGCTGAAGTCCATCATTTTCACCAAAAGAAAATAATATAGAATAATTTTGAAGTTGAGGCGCGAAAAATTCCAGTGTATTCAATTTATTTATTAAAAATATTTCACTAACTGCAAAGTGCAAGCTGAAGTCCATCATTTCCACCAAAAGAAAAAAAAATATAGAGTCTCCCAAACTCCAACCAAGAGTTATTAACACACAATAAACCATAAAAACAGCTTTTTATTTTTTCGCGTTTACTTTTTGCTCGGAAGCAGCCCGAGAGCGGAGTTTCTCGACTCCCACGCGTCGTGAAACGATTCGTGTAATTCACGCGACTCCGGGTGTTCCATCCAGAGTCGCCCGGGTCGCTGTTTTCGCTGTTCGTCTCTCCCGTTCTTATATTCGCGGATAAAATTCATCAGCCCTCGCGGCGCCCTGAAAACAGGACCATCGAGGGCTCTAATAATAAGCAACGAATTTTTTTTCTCGCAGAGCAAACACGATATTTCCATTGTTTTTGTGAATTGTTTTTTTTTTAAGCCTTTTGGTGTCCACCAGGTCGTGTATAAATTTTCGGGGAGTCCCGACCACTCTCGGGCAGCGGCAACGTGCAATTAATGGCCGTTCCCGCGCTGCAGTCGACCCTTTCATTCCGCGCACCGAAACCGAGGAGGCGGAGGACTTCGGAATTACCGTCGCGAGTACGCGGGTTACGCAAAAACAAATCCCCCGGGCTGGCAAAGTTCAATCGCCGCGGAATCGGAGACGAAGAAAACTGCGATCGCGCACGTTGATACCGTAAACCGGAGGGGGAGGGGGGGGGGGGCGATGTCCCCGCGCTGACCGGGACCATGGAGTGAATTTCGTTGGGCGGCGGCGGGTTTAATTAAAAACGATTTTCCGGGTCGACGGAGCTTCTGCCCGGGCGACCCGGTCTATCGCCGCCGTTGTATTGGTACTTTCGACGTGGCTCGTCTTTCTTTCCACGGAAAATAATAATCAACATTTTTTATCGTCGTTTCATTTTTTTTAATCATTCTTTTCTGTTCCGCTTTCTCTGTTGGAAGATCGAAGAAAATATTCGTGTAATTAAATTAATTATCGAGTGTAATAATTTGTAATTCCACGATATATAGATACGTGTAAGTAAATAATTGGAATTTAATTTAATAATTTGTCGATATATAGAATCGTGTAAATAATTAAATGGAATTTAATTTACTAATTTGACGATTTATAGAATTGTGTAAATCATTAAATGGAATTTAATTTAATAATTTGACGATTTATAGAATCGTGTGAATAATTCATTGGAATTTAATTTAATAATTTGACGATATGTCGGTTCATTTAAATAATTAATTAGAATCATATTTAATAATTCAGAGGTACTAGAATTAAGTTGAAAATATTCTTACTGCAGTTGATACACGAAGCACGTAAAGAAATATGCAGAAAAATATTTGATCACTGAAATCGAAGTAGAATAATATTTTAAATCGGGCCGAAGAAGCGAAATACCAGAAACGCGGGAATATCTCGAATATCGCATTTTCCGATATACAAAGTCAGGTTCGACGATGCGGCGTAATAATTGATCCAAAAGTAATTAAAGATTACGCCGCAGCCTCCGAGGGTAAAAAACCACAGGAACGAGAATAGTTGTTATCTGCTAAACGTTACGATATCCGGGATTAGCCGCCACGATTGCGCTCCACGTGGCCCTAATACCTGCCGCACGAGCCTCGCTACTCGCTGATACTATACAGCCTCTCTGTGTCTCTCGCTTCTCCGCGGATAGGCAGCTCGCCCCCCCCCCCCCCCCCCCTCACCACTTTGCCGCACTTCCAGGCCGAGTTATCGTCGCGAATGCAACCGCACAGTTTCGCCTCTCCTCCCTCCTTATTCGCCGGCTCCCACATAGCAATTTCTCGGCATTAATTTTTTTTCTCGTTTTCGCTTTTTTTTCTCCCTATCGTCCCATTCGGTCCGGTGGCTCCGCAACGGCCTCCGTTCAATTCCACAAGGGACAATGATAACCGCGCGGTCACGGTGATCGGGCGAGAAATTTATAACCGAAGCCCCTGGGCCATTATAAGCCCCGCGGAATTGAAAATATGCGTAAATTATCGGGCTTAGAAAAAATTGTATCGCAAATATCACAAAAAAAAACGAAAATATATTTGTGACGTATTTATAGCATTTTTATAAGCTCCGCGGGATTGAAAACATACGTAAATTAGTGGGCACGAAAAAAATATATCGCAAATATAACGACAAAATGAAAATACATTTTTTATATATTTGTATTATTTTTATAAAACCACGGGATTGAAAATATGCGTAAATTATTGAGCGCAGAAAAAAATGTATCGCAAATATAACAACAAAATGAAAATACATTTTTTTATATATTTGTATTATTTTTGTGAGTCCCGCGGGATTGAAAATATGCGTAAATTATTAAGCGCGGAAAATAATTGCAAATACGATAACAAAATGAATTTTTAAAAAATATTTATGTTATTTTTATAAGCCCGGCGGAATTTAAAAAGTGATAAAACAAAAATAAATTTATCGTGTTATGTGATAGATATGTTAAAAAGTCGGGAGACGTATTGGTTTTTTTTCTTCTTTATGTTTGTGCGACGAAAAGATATGGAATATATTCTCCTGCTATCCGCCCGACTCGAATCGCTATCGAATATTTTGCGGTAAACTCCTTGCCCGTCTCACTTATTCTTTTATCGTGTGCCGCGCGGCGAAACTTCGCCGATCCCATAGACCCCGCGAGCGAAAACTTTGATCTCTCCGCACGAGGGAAAATCCCGTCGTGTAAACACAACGCCCCCCCGAAACTTGGAAATATATTTACGATACTTCGAAAAATCCGGAGCGCCGATATCGACGGTAAACGTGGTTTTCCCTGTTCCGATAGGCGGCGTAGAAAGATTCCCCGTCTAGAGAATTTTTTTTATAAAATCATTACTTCTGCAAAACAGACCGAAAAAAAAATTCCTTCACGGTAACAAAATTAAATTCGCGGACCTTTTCTATTTTATCCCACCCTACAATTTTATCAGCTGAAAATGGATGAAGTTTTTTTTTTCTTTCTGCAGACAAAAAATGTTATTTGTTTTTCTACAGAAAGTAGAGAAAACGGACTGAAACTTGTTCCAAGAAGAAATAACCAAAGTTTACTTTTTCGAATTCCGAGGGTCGTCTACAACCCCAAGATTTTTCTTGTCTCGCCCGGAACGCGCCGTAAACTTGTGTAGAATCCCGCGGACTCACAATCGCGTTTATGATATAGTATCTGCCCGATATATATCCGACGGTTTTATGGTTGTCGCGACCGCGGGAGCCGCGGTAAGAATGTTGTAAAGTCACGAGGAATACGCGACGACGAGCGTCGCGACGACGAGTCTGAAGGGTCCGCGGACACGGGATGAGCAAAGTATACAGAAAGCTGTATACTTATCGCGCTATCGACGCGACTCTGCGCAGGGGGGAAAGTATAATCGAAGCCGCTGCGACGTCCGTGTCAACAGATAAGAAGCGTTCCATCATCGATAGGTTAGCGCGAAGCAACGGACGTCGATTTTTTAAATAGAGAAAAAAAAACAGCATTTTCAATTGAATAATTTTTATAATAAATTTGTAAAAATACAACAGACGTCAATATTCTATTACGCATTTTGTCTGCGACACGATTCATTTTCAATTGTTCGTTTTTATTCATGAAGAAAAAAAAAAAAAATCTCAGAAGATTCAGAAATATTTTCATAATAAAACAATTTTTTAATAAATCGTATGTTATTATTCTATTACGCATTTTGTCTGCGACACGATTCATTTTCAATTTTTCGTTTTCATTCATAAAAAAAATCTCAAAAGTTTCAGAATTATTTTTACAATAAACAATTTTTAAATAAATCGTATGTTATTATTCTATTACGCGTTTTGTCTGCGACACGATTTTTTTCGATTTTTTTAAAATAAAACGGAATCTCATGAGATTCAGAATTATTTTTATAATAAAACAATTTTTTTTTTATAGAAACGGACATCATTATTCTATTGCGCGTTTCGTCTGCGACGCACGGCGGGTTGTCGAATTTGAAAAATTGGCCAGCTGCATGATAAATCAATCTGGCCACCGAGGAAATAGCAAAAGTTGCATATTTCACGCGGAATGCACATTGTTGTCGAACAGCGGGCTGCATGTTCTCTCACAGCGACGGGACCCGTTGGATAATAAATCGCGTTGTTGCACACCGCGCCGCGTGCACCAAAATAGATCATCGCGGCGAGTGCAACATTTCCATTGATTCAGCACGCAAAGTGGGGCATTTAGAGATCTCGCATGGATCAATACGGTGTTGCGAATGCAGCGAGCCGGAGGCGATCAGCGAATGGACGTTTTAATGGCGTTGAACACCTTTTGTTCTTACAATTTGCTGGGTCTAAACGTCAGCAATTTCGAGCAAAACTAAAGCTTCTCATATTTTTTGTATCCGACCCAGATTTGTGTAAATTCAATTTTGTTTCAAACAAAACGTTCGGGCTAAAATGAAGAACCAATTTTCACATCAATCACCAACCAGCTACCATATTTTTTTAAATTCAGTTTAACTCAAAATAAATCTCTCTGGCCAAAATGAAGAACGAATTTTCAAGAATTAATAAAAATCCAAATCTCAAGCAATTACAAACCCACTACCAGATTTTTTTTTAATTCCATTTAAATTTAAATAAAACTTTCTGGCCAAGATCAAGGATTAATTTTCAAGAATTAAAAAATTAGAAGCAATCACTAATCAGCTGCCAGATTTTTTTTTAATTCCATTTAAATTGAAATAAAGCTTTCTGGCCAAGATCAAGGTCACGAAATTCCATTTAAATTTAAATAAAACTTTCTGGCCAAAATCAAGGATTAATTTTCAAGAATTAAAAAATTCCAAGCAATCACTAATCAGCTGCGAGATTTTGTTTAAATTCCATTTAAATTGAAATAAAACTTTCTGGCCAAGATCAAGGTCACGAAATACCATTTAAATTTAAATAAAATTTTCTGGCCAAAATCAAGGATTAATTTTCAAGAATTAAAAAATTCCAAGCAATCACTAATCAGCTGCCAGATTTTTTTTAAATTCCATTTAAATTGAAATAAAACTTTCTGGCCAAGATCAAGGATTAATTTTCAAGAATTAAAAAATTCCAAGCAATCACTAATCAGCTGCCAGATTTGTTTTAAATTTTATTTAAATTGAAATCAAACTTTCTAGCCAATATCAACGATGAATTCTCAAGAATTAGAAAGAATTCCAAATGGCAAACAATCACTAACCAGCCGCGTCACATCGAATTGGAATTGAGGAGTTATTCTTGCCGCGCGAGAGAATTTTCCATTCTTCCGTCAGATATCGCATAAATCTTAGGGGGGATTTTCCCGAGATCTTGGGATATCCATCCATCCATCTATCCGTCCGTCTATCTATCTATTCCCCACGGTTGTCCGGATATCGATCTGCTAATGCCACCGAGAGTGGAGTGGAGAGCGATTACTCCGGAAGTTCGAAGGAACGTTGGCTGCGGTTCAGGGCTGGAGACTTCGCGGAGTTTAGAGAAACGACGACAAGGTGGACAAAGAGAACAAGCGAGTGAGCCATTGGCGGCGCGAAGGGAGGAACGCGAGTTATATATTGTGACAGTGCATCTTCGATGCACCGCCACGATTGTCGCTCCCTCTCCCTGAGCGTCGCCCGCGTCGCGGAAAACCCGCCTCCAGCCAACAGGTCTCAGGACCGACGGACGGACGGCGACGGGACGGGCGGCGGACAGCCGAGTCGGCGGGGCTCGAACCTGGATTATCGGGAATAGGATAACCCGCAGGACTTTTCTTTCCGGTTTCGAGCGACCCGCCGAGGAGACCGACAGACCCGAGGGAACCGCGCCGGCGCGCGCCGACGCCGCGGACGACGAGACCGCTCGCACGAGAGGTGGCCGATCTGCCACCCCCGCTTCACGGCCCGAGGACAGGAGGGACCCCTGTTCCCCCTGGAAAGAAGCATCGGGAAAGATGCCCGCGACGAGGGCGAGCTTTTTACGCCTTACCCCGTAAAATTCGTCAATGCGATTCGGCTGTTATCGCCGCGCGCGTATTCGAAAGCGCGCTATTTCGTTGCGGCGTAAGCCCTCGAGCCGGCCCAGCGCGCGTCGGCTAGAGCGCGCGGAAGCGCGGGGAAGGTACTACTTTCCCCCCGCTTCCGCGCCCCGCATCACCGGACCGGTCTCCGCGAGCACGCGGAACGACACTTGTTGGTTGGACGCGGAAGCGAAGGCTCGCTAATTTTCGAGAAACGTTCGGAACGAAAAATTGAAGGAAGGAAGGAAGGACGGACTACGAACCCTACGTCGTCACGGGATTTACAGCGAGGTGGGCCACGTTATTTCACGCGTGTTCGGTGCTGCGGGTTTTGTGGTGTGCGATAATAGAAAATCGCGAATTAGTGGTGGCGCGTGTTCGGCCCTCCGCTGACCACGACGCGGGAGGACCGTGGGTCCCCCCTCCCTACGTGCAAGATAAAGTGCACGTTATTTGTTCGGAAAAATCGCGGTCGGCACTCGGCCGACCCGCGAGAGCGTGTGCATTTTTGCCGCGCGGTATTTTGAGGCCCGAGCGAGCTGGCCGGCTCGCCCGTCGAACGGTTCGACCGTTTAGTGATTATTCTTTTATTTCTTTTCTTTTTTGTGTTTGTGTCGCTTCAGTTGGGACCACCGAGTCCCCGCCACCCCTCCGGTGGCGAATCGAGTGTAAAAAACCTGAGCGCAGGGGGAATTTCCCCCTGGAAATTATATCTTTTTCTCTTGATTGAATTAAATCACGTTTCTTTAATTAATTATTGCCAGTGTATAGTGTGAATCACCCGCCCCGAGACTCTCCTGTCGTCCCCACGACCTCTTGCCGGGCAAAATCGTTTGGTTTGTCGCAAAATTCGGACATGACCGTTGGCCCTCCGGGTCATTAAATTCAAGGGCCTGGCGCTCCGTGCGTGGACGGGCGCCTTTTGTCGGCCGACTATACGCGTCGCGTTTCCCGGCGCGGCGCGAGGAATATAGCCGCGTCACAATATATATACGGGAAGGAGGAAGGGAAGACAAGAGAGCGAGAGAGCGGCGAAAATAGAGTGGACAGCGGTGGCTCCGGCCGGCGCGCACACGTCCATTGCTCTCGGTGGAGGCTCCGCATTGAACCTTCGGTCCGGCTACCTATCGGTCCATTACCGTATAGCCGGATGATGAAAGGGGCGCTGGACGTCGCAGACCCATTATATCCACCGGAGCCACGATATATCCCACCATCCAACTCGGCGGCGCTGCCACCCCGATGTTCCCGCGAATCTTTGCTTCCACCCCAAACGAAACCGTCCGACACGATTGCCAAAGGAGTGCTCGAAACATTTTTCCCCGCTGCTGAATCATCCCATTGTCGAGATAAGAGGGACATCATTCGGTGACTGGAGGCTTTGAGATAACTTCATTTTTTTTAGGTGAAGGAGAAGAAGATGTTCACGTGTAATGTTCAATTGGTCGTACAAGGTGATGCCAGATTCTTGGGAATTCGCTTGATCTTTGGCTTCGAGTATAAAAAAATGTGTGAATTCGTCCGCGAACGTAAAACGAGATAACTTCGTTTTTTTTTTTTTTGTGGCGAAGGAGAAGAAGATGTTCACGTGTGATGCTCAATGGGTCGTACAAGGTGATGCCCGATTCTTGGGAATTCGCTTGATCTTTGGCTTCGAATGTAAAAAAATGTGTGGATTCGTCCGCGAATGTCAAAAGATTTGTGGGTTTTATAGGCTCTTTGGGTCGAATAATTTGGTGATAAATTCGTAAATGATGAATTGGTTTGATTGTTGAATCTTTGCTTTTTCTCTAAACGAAACCGTCCGACACGATTGCCAAAGGAGTGCTCGAAACATTTTTCCCCGCTGCTGAATCATCCCATTGTCGAGATAAGAGGGACATCATTCGGTGACTAAAGGGTTTGAGATAACTTCATTTTTTTTAGATGAAGGAGAAGAAGATGTTCACGTGTGATGTTCAATTGGTCGTACAAGGTGATGCCAGATTCTTGGGAATTCGCTTGATCTTTGGCTTTGAGTGTAAAAAAATGTGTGGATTCGTCTGCGAGTGTAAAAAGATTTGTGGATTTCATTGGCTCCTTGGTTTGAATAATTTGGTGATAAATTCGTAAATGACGAATTGATTTGATTGTTGAATCTTTGCTTTTTCCCCCAAACGAAACCGTCGGTCACGATTGCCAAAGGAGGGCTCGAATCATTTTTCTTCTCCTTTTCTTTTTCAACTTCTTTTTTTCGAGGTGAAGAAGAAGAAGAAGATCTTCACGTGCGATGTTCAATGGTTCGTAAAAGGTGATCCCAGATTTTTGGAAATTCTCTTGATCTTTGGATTCCATGAAATCTGGAATTAGCTTTGGTTATATTCACACGGAAAAAAGTAGAACCTTGCAAATCGCTTCCTCATTATTTCACAACATTGGACAAAGTTTACAAGAACGCAAAGTAGAACCTTGCAAATCATTTTGGCTTCTTCCTAGAGGCGGACAATTTTTTTTAGAGGGAACAATTTGTAAGGTTCTGCTTTGCATTCTTATAACCATTTTTAAAACTGTTCGGTTGTAAAAGATTTCTGCCATAACTTGAATTCGTGAAGGTAAAAAAATTCGTGAGTTTGATTAACTATTTCGTTTAAATAATTCAGTAACGATTTTGCAAATGACGAATCGATCCGCTTACTAGAAAAAACCCAGACGGATTTGTCGCTAATAGAACGAGACTATTTTCGTGAAACGCAAAAATAATCGCCCTCCAGCGAATTCATCTTTCGCTGCGCCCGATTATCACTTCTCCCGGTAATCCCCCCATTTTGATTATTCCCTGCAACTTCGAGCGCAACACTCGTCTCGTTTCTCTTCCACGCGGGGAAAAAACATTTCCGTAAATGATATAACGTGGATAATTGGCAGCAGGAAAAATCCTCGAAAGACCATTGAGCGGACCGGCCACGTTTTCCCATTATAGAGATAACTGCAGTCCCCGCTTCTTCATCCTTAATGCTTCTGAGGCCCGCGCGCGCTCTTCCTATCCCCGACATTGAGTGTAATCCTTTTAGAACCTCTCGGGCACGGTTCTCACTCTTCGCCTCCGCTCTATATCTTCATCTATCTCCTCAAACTGCCCTCGAAACATTTCTATACGCTCATCAGCTCAACGGCTTATTTCTCGCGAGCGAGAAGCCGGGAGAGCACGAGGAATCTCCGTGACTACCGCGTCCGGGACGCGGGGGAGGCGTCTCGGGGCGAGAAATCGAAACGTCGCGTCGTCGTCGTGTCATCGCGGTCTCTCATTGGTCAGGCGAGAAATAAATGAGAAATACCGACCGTGGTGAGTGACAGCGATTTTCTCCACACGAAGTTGTCATATGACGAAACTTGATACTTTATATATCATTTAGAAATATCATAAATAAAAGTGGAAAAGATGCTAATTAATATTAATTAATGTTTCAAAAATACCAATTTCTGGATGCAGTTTATTGCGAGTGAATCCCAGATAAATAAATACTTATTAAATATCGCAGGAACGACTTTATTACAGTGACGTTCTGACACGTTGAAAGCTCACGACAGACAGACGAAACGTTCAAAGATAAACAAGAACAATAGAATAACGCAGATACGATCGTCCAGATATCGCTGATCGCCGCTCATTCTTTTCAACACAATTAGTATTAATTAATGTTTAAAACATACCAACTAATATAAATTAATGTTTTAAAAAATACCAGTCAATATTAATGTTTAAAAACTACCAGCCCATATTAATGTTTAAAAAATACCAGCCCATACTAATGTTAATATTAATTATTTGTAGTATATTTATTCCATGTATATTCGGTTGAGTGTTTACTTTTCTCCTTCCCATACATAAATAGCCCCATAGAATCTCTTACAAAAGCCACACTTTTTTCATTTCTCTCTTCCTCTATTCACTTACATTTACAGTTAAGCTTAACAGGTACGTAACACACCTTTAAAGACACTTTATTTCTCCAGCATTCCTGCAGTCCTTATCCGTCAAACAGATCAGTATTAATTAGCAATTTTTATATTAATTAAAAGCATTTACATGAAAAATACGTTGCTTATCACACAGCATAGCAAAGATAAAACTGAAAAAAGTAATTAATAAGGAATATAGAAGTCAGCGATTTTTCCATTCACTATTCATTAAACCGCTTCATTAAAAAATCCCACTTTCTATTTAAACGAGCTGTCACACTATATTTCATCAAAATTTAAAGGACCTACATTCACGCGGTACGTGCAAAAATATTTATATAGCCCAGAGTAAAGCGCGACTTTAAGACTCATTTGACGGACGCCAAACACGCTAAACTGAACCGTTGTCACTCGGCGCGCCTCGAGTTTCCGTTTTCGCGGCAAACAGCTTCGAGTACCGCGCGGACGAAAGTCCATAGACGAGAGGATCAACCGCGCGACGTTTCGACGTTTTTCCCCGGCAAATCCCAACGAAAAACAAGGACTTCGCCTTTCGTCGAGAGTCAAACGCCCGGACGTACCTGGGACATTCGTGTGGTCGTCGCGGGCGAAAAGGAGCGACCAACTGCGGCTCAGCGAGCAACCAAGCGGACAGAGTCAAGATTGGCTCGGTGGAAACTAACAGGTCGCTTTGCCAGTCCTCGAAACTCTTAAATCTCAGCGGGAACTCCGGAACGCGGAAAATTCTTCGCGCTCGCAACGTTGAACGCATCGCGAGAGGAGAAATCTTTGAGGCCAACCGACGGTGGCTCAAGTTTTCAATGAATTAACCGCGAGCCGCCGCTCAGCCGAGTCCCTCTCATCGCCTGTCGTCGTCAGACATCCCTTCGACAAACTCAATCCAAAACCCCGGGAAATCGACTATCATCGCGCGCGGGCACGTTAATTTACCAGGCAAATTGCTCGCTAAAATGTTACGCTTCCGCGGGCAATTTCGGCGAGCGCGCCCGATGCTCCAGTGGCCACGTCAGCTTTCATCCTCGTCAACATTCGCCCCGCGTGCGCATCACGTACGAAACCTCCCGAATCGCACATCCCGCGGAACGTCGAATTATTTTTGGCCCTCGTCCGGGTGATGTTTGATTTGGTCTTGGAAAATTCGCTGCCTCGCGGGGAAAATCAGAGCCGTTTAGGGTGCGAAATAAAATCGTAAAATAAGGTCACTGACTCGACTGTCGGCAACGCGGCAGGAAAATCAGCGAGCGAGAGAAAATTCTGCCAATTAACTCATCGCCCGGAGCCTCGAATTATTTTTTCACGATCCTCGCGGTGTCAAAATATCGTGGAGGATCGAAATAAATACAGTAATTGAGGCAGAACAAAAAGGATCATTGCCGATCCGAAAATTAACGTCAGAAAATCGTCAGGATGAAATATGGGCTCGAATTATGAGACCGAATTATTTTCCTACGCGACTTGCAGTGTCAAAATATCGCGGAGAATCGAAATAAATACGGTATTAATTGAGGAAAGACAAAAAGGATCATTGCCAATCCGGGAATGAGCGTCAGAAAATCGTCCGGATGAATTATGGGCCCGAATTATGAGACCGAATTATTTTCCTACGTGACTCGTAGTGTAAAAATCGTGGTCGATCAAAATACATACAGTAATTAAGGAACAACAAAAAGATTCATTATCAATCCGGGAATCAGCGTCAGAAAATCGTCAGGGTGAATTAAGGGCCCGAATTATGAGACCGAATTATTTTCCTACGCGTCTCGCGGTGTCAAAATCATGGTGGATCAAAATAAATACAATAATTAACGAAAGACAAAATGAGTCATTACCGATCCGGGAATCAACGTCAGAAAATCGTCACTATGAATTATGCGCCAATTATGAGTCTGAATTATCTTCCTACGCCACTCGCGGTGTCAAAATCACCGAGGGTCAGAATAAATATAGTAATTAAGGAAAGACAAAAAGAAGTCATTACGAATCCGAGAATCAACTTCAGAAAAATCGTGAGGATGAATTATACGGCAATTATGCAATACAGTTATTTTCGGGCAACATTGCATATCAATTATCGCATAATAAGGCGTCTCCGGGATACGAGCAAAATTCGATATCTGACGCAGTGGGAAATAACCGCGCGTTACACACGACTAATGTTGTTGTCTCGATGCGCGATAATGAGAGGTCGTGACGCGATTGCGTTGCGACGAGGCCAAACGAAGGTGGCCACAAAAAAACCCGAGGCTTCCGCGCCTCGAGTGCCAGAATTGATTAGCCAAGGCGAGAGAGGATAGCTCGAAGCATTCGTCAACAACTTCGACGGAAATCCCTCGCGATTGTTCACACGGGGAACTCCAGATCGAGTTGCCGCGGATGATACCCCGGGATTCGAGACCCGTGGCACGTGATGGACCGAACAATGGTCACGTGTCGTGGGACTCGCGATTCCGTTCGTGAGGATCGACTGCAGTGTGGCTGCCTCCTTGGCTAATGACTGCGAAGTTTAATAAAAATGTCAGACTGGGAACCGTTTTTATTTTTGTTTCATTTATCTGTTTATTTAATAACAAAAATTGTTGTCTTGGTGAAACGTTTATACTTTCCCTTTTGTTTATGTGCTTTTCAGTACAAAAAAATTGTTGTCTTAGAGAAAAGTTTATTCTTTTTTTTATTTATCTCCTTTTTAAATACAAAAAAATAGTTGTCTTAGAAAAACATGTATGCTTTTTCTTTTATCTGCTTTTTAATACAAAAAATGGTTGTCTTAGAGAAACGTTTATTCTTATTCTTTTATTTATCTGCTTTTTCAATACCAAAAATTGTTGTTTTAGTGAAACGTTTCTTTTTTTTATTTACTTGTTTTTTAATACGCAAATATTGCTATTTTCTAAAAGTAGCGTTTTAATTTTTTTTTTTTTTTTTTTTTTTTTTTTCAAAATACAGGAAAGTTGAAATCGCCCTGGAAATCCGTATTTCCCATTTTTTATTTACATTTAATTAAAACATTTCCACCGAGCATCAAAGCGCGCTGGGATCTCGGACTCGAAATTGCGCAACTTTTGTAATTAGCGCGACGCGCGGGGCTAAATCTCGGATTGCAAAAGCCCTCGGGCAACTTCCGTGACGGTGCGACGACTGCGTAGCCGCGGTCCTCGCTACGCGTCGTCCTTTCGTGCGTCCTCAATCCGATTCCTCGAAAACGAGGACGCCGGACGCTTCGACACCTCGCGAGCCAAAATACAACGCGCGACGTCGCGCACAAGTGGTCGATATATACCTGGGCGTCAGGCCCGCCGGTCGAGAGTGGCTCACGCCTCGTATTCGCGCGCTTTTGTGCCTCCCGGACCCCCCGAGAGCCGGACACGTCGAACGGGGACCCCCGCGCGGTCCTTGACAGGTATTAAGGGGGCCCACCCTGAGAGTCCCGAGGGCACGAAAAGCCGCGTGTTGTGCGTAAGACCGAAAAAGCCGGGGGTGCCACTCCCCTTGGGCCGCGGTCTGACGCCTCGGACCCCCGCAAAATTGACCGGTAATAAACTGCCGCCTCGGGCGAGCCGAGACCCTCGGCCGTGCAACCATTTCTCGAGGCTTCCTCAACCCCCGGGAAACTCGGTGGGAAAAGTGCGACGGGATGAAGCAGGAATTTGGGACACGAGCCGGAACACTTGTGCCCGGGTCGGACTCGAGACGAGCGAAGTGACGGGAAAGAATGAGTAGAGGAGAAAAAAATGCGAAGTGAATGGCGCTCTTTTTTCTCATTCAGGAAAAAATGGATGCGACTTGGGCAACGATTTTGGCACAAAAATGATAAATGTTTCTAAGCTGCCTATAATAAAAAAAAATCACTAGGTGTTACAAGACTAAAAAAAATGAGGAATAAATTTATGCGACAATGGCGACAATTCTGGAGCAAAAATAAGAAAAATTCCTAAGCTGCCTATAATTTAAAAAATCACTAGATATAATAAAACTTTAAAAACTCAGGAATAAATTTATGCCACCTGGACGACGATTTTGGAGCAATAATAATAAATGATTCTAAGCTGCCTATAATAAAAATCATTATGTATAACAAAACTAAACAAAAATCGGGAATAAATTTATGCCATTTGAACGACAATTCTGGAGCTAAAAATAATCAAAATTTGTAAGTTGCTTATAACACCCACAACAAAAAAATCACCAGACATTAATAACAAGAACTGAAGAAAAAAAAAATCCTAAATTCTTCCCCGAAAAAATTCAGAAAAAAACGGATGCCACTTGAGCCAGAAAACTCTGAACCAAAAATACTAAACAATAACATCGCTAATCCGCCCAAGACACCCACAAAAAAAATTCACCAAGTACAACAAAAACAAAAAAGACCCTTAAACTCGCCTAAGCTATTAAAAAAACATAAACCCCCTTTACTCAATTATTCACGCAAAACTGTCTCTTAGTTATTTTCCCTCCCTCAGTCCGCAAGCCGCTGCCGTTGAAACGCGAATTATTTGCTCTTCCCTCCCGCCGCTCTTCTTATTTCTCGCCGCCGTCGCGCGAGAGTTTCGCGCGCGGGGGGGTGGCGCGCAAAGGCGCCTCCTGTGTACAGCATAAAACCGAGAGCCGCGCGAAACGCGCGGAGAGAGCCCAAAGCGGAAGGGCGTGTTTTCTCACTCGAAAGAAAAACCGCCGGGAGAGGACCGCAAGTAATCTCGGCCTGTTAGTGTAGTCCGGCGCGACGTCGATCGGCCCCCGGAAAGTTTGCGGTGTATTTGAAGTATTGCCGCCGAGCGTCCCCGACGCCGGGGCAACTGGCGCGCGAAGCCTGTGTCACCCCTCCCTGTCCTCCTCCTCCTCCTCATCCTCCTCCCTTCGCTCCTTCGCTCCTTCGCTCCTTCCATAACTTTGTTCTCCAGGCCGATGTCGCGGCGCGCCGCGTCCAATCGGTGGTAGGGGGCGCTCGCTGCGCGTCCTCGGCTCTCCCTCTCCCTCAGCTCCCTGCTATCCACCTATCGCCGGCAGAGGGCGCGCGGGCGACGTGTCGAGACACGCTTCGCGAACCGTTGCGAAGACTTATCGAGCCCGAGCGAGGACGCGTGAGCTGAATCGACGACGGGATTTTTCTCTTTTTCTTCTCTTTTTCTCTCTCTTCCTCTCTCGCGCTTTCTGTGTCGTTGCCCGCGAGCCATCGACGCTCGTTGTCCTCTGCTCCTCTCTCCTCTCCCTACCCGCTTTCGCCCCCTTGGAGCGAGAGGGAGAGGGAGAGAAAGAGGGAGGAGAGAGGGAGAGAGAAAGAGAAAGAGGGAGGGGAGAGAAGGAGAAAGAGGGAGAGACTCTCGTGACGTATAATGCGAATCGCGAAGGAAGAAATACGCTCGTGAGGGAATTGACGAGGGGACATAAGAGAGAGGGACGCGTGGTGCGCGCGCTCGGGTGGCGAAGAAACGAACGAAAGATGGAGAGGAGCGAGAGGCGTCTCTCTGTCTCGAGTGCGGGGAGTCGTGGGAGCTGTGAGACGAGTTGAGTGCTCAATCGCGTTCGGTGCGCTCGAATAATTGGGTTTTTCGTAGACTCCGGTCGAAACTTGCTTTAAGGCTACGAGTTGCGCTGTGCCGCGAAGACGGTGTGGGATTTTTTTTTAGAAGAATGAGAAGTGTTTTTAGGGGCTTAGAGAAAGCGGATTGGGGTTTGGTAAGCGGGGAAAATATTGTTTGGCACCTGCGACGAAGAGTCGCGAAAAAAACGGCGACGATGGAATTGATACTTTTTCACGGTGTTTGCGGAGTGTTAAGAATACCGTGACACAATTATTTTCAGTCTTTGGATTGGGGAAAATAATGTTGAATCCATTTTATTAGATTTATTAACAAATTTCTGGTTCGCGTCATCTTTAATATGCCGAAAAAATTTGGTTTTTCCTTTCATTTCGATTAATCATTAGGACATAAAAAATTAGGTTGATCTTAACACATTTAAATTAATGAAGAAAAAAGGAATTCCCTGGACAAATTCTTTTTTGACGCGCCAGTTAATAAATTACGAATGCAGATTCTGAATTTTGTGGATTTCTCCTTCACATCTTTAATATGCAGGAAACATTTTTTTAAATTTTAACTCATTTCTGGGACATGGAAAAGAATCAGGTTAATCCCAACATATTTAAGTTAAAGAAGAAAAAAATTCCCAGGACAAATTTTAGTTTTGCGCGACAATTGATAAGAACTCTCGTGAATTTCGCGTAACTAGCGCTAAGCGATTAATCCGTCGGTGTTACAACCGACGTATTTGTAATTCGCAGATGTTGCATCGGAATTACAATGTTAATATGCAGCAAACATTTTTAAAATTTTTTATTAATTTTTGGGATATGGAAAAAAATCAGGTTAATCCTAACATATTTAAGTTAAAGAAGAAAAAAATTCCCAGGACAAATTTTAGTTTTGCGCGACAATTGATAAGAACTCTCGTGAATTTCGCGTAACTAGCGCTAAGCGATTAATCCGTCGGTGTTACAACCGACGTATTTGTAATTCGCAGATGTTGCATCGGAATTACAATGATGCGAAGCCCCGGCGCCGCTGCCGAACTGTTTACCGGCTCCAGGCGTTCGCCCCGCTTCGACTCCGCGCGCGGAGTGGAGACAATAATTCACTCTAAATAACGGAAGCCTGTGGGGGTCGCAGCAGCGGCGGCGGCGGCAACGCGGCGGTCGGGGTGTGAGGGACGTTAATTGTGTGGGCCAGAGTTTCGGGCTGAGTAACAGCGGCCAGGAACTACGGTTGAAACTTTGACAGCATAACTGGAACGTACACCGGGACGGAATTGCTTTCGAATGTTTAGATCGAGCGCTAATCTCGATTACGCCCCGGCTACCGTGGCCCCGGTCGCGGGTAAACAGCGACACCCTGGAAAACCCTCGAGGCGACGCGCTCCACCCGACCGACCATGGGCGACGTGGAAAGACGCACGGTGGATTGAGCCAACTTGGCGATACTGATTCGCGTCAATCGATCGTTCGCACCGATCAGCGATTGACGTTTAAGTTGTGATTTGATCGGCTTTAGAAAAATTGGGTTAAGGTAGTCGGACTACTAGAGCCCTTATTAGATAAAACGTCTTCCTCAAAATATTCCTGTTCGGTGATGATAAATTCAATCGGACTCGAAGATCGGAGGGAATTAATTTTCTTATTCCGAAGATCGAGCCGAATGACTTCTGAGAACGCTCCAAAACACAATAGAACAATCCTCAGGTCCAGCACATGATCCGTGTCGCTTCCCGATAGGGAAAATCACTCTGAATTTAGGAATTCGAGTAGGGTAGAAGTACCGGTTTTGGCCACCTTTGGTCCAGTTGTGGCCACCGACTTCGAAGGTACAGAATTATTTGTATTTTGAAAACGAAACAAAATTGTATCGATAATCTTGTTGACTTGTATGGATACTTTCGAAGTATCCACATGAAAATACAGAAAAGCAACAATTTGAAACAAATTATTGTGAAAATGGCCACAACTGGTACAGTGGCCACAACCGGTGCTTCTACCCTATCCTAAATCGCGACTTCTATAAAATTTAATTTGATAGAAATGGCGAAGCGTTTCAATATTGTGTTGTAATATGCCATCAGCTATGCACCAGATTTTTTGTGCTGCTTCTAACACAAAATGCCTCCATTACACTTTCAGTCGAAAAATGGATGCACTTTTCGATTAGATGCAGCCGAAAAAAACATACCTTCTTGTAGATCAGATCTCAACGATTCTAACGCGACCATAAAACATATTGACAACCGGCAATCGCATTTGGAATTCTTCAGTTAAAGTCTTGAAAATGAGGCGGCTGAGCAGACACGTTTATCGTCAAGACGCAATCGGATATGCGGATTTATGCAAATTCCGTAAAGAATAAACCGTAATAATAGTTTAATTACGACGAGCAATAGCTCGTTTTTATTATTGGAAGAGCCTCGATCGATGGACCGTCCGGATTTTGTATAGTATCAGTAGTTCAAAAGATTCGACTGTTTGATTATCTTATCCTAACCTGACAGGAGACAAACAAATGGTTGTAATTTTTGAAGAATTAATATTACGGAAAATCTGAACGGTCAATCGATGAGAATGAGGAAAATTGTTATTAGAAAAAGAGATCTACTATATCCGTGCGAATAACAAATAACTTTTTTTATCAAAATGAAAGAGAAAAACATTTTATTGAAAGAGAAAAAATTTGAATGAAAGAAATAAAAATTTCATTGAAAAAGAAAAGAATTTAAGTAAAAGTAAAAAAAATGGCAGTGCTGTAACAGTTTTCTGATTACACGAGAAACTAGGTTCTTCCCAGAAATTAGTGATGAGGCTGCGCATTAATTATTCGTTGACTCGCGAAGAGGGTTTTTCTATCTCAACTAGTAGAAAATCTCGTGCACAAAGAGATTGCGCACCTTCACTTCGAAAGTTCAACACATTTTTCTTCGACCCGATTTTTTTCCCCCGGGAAGTCGGATTTGCCGGGCTCCCTGTGAATGCGATGCGGATTAAGTACCGCAAACCAGATTTAAAAAAAAGCTGGTTCCGAAAAAAATGTGTAAAAAAGATTTAAATAGCTCTTATTATCTAACTCTCCATTCGTTACAGAGGCCACATGACTTGATTGCCACCCGCAGATGAATTACACGAACAGGTGAAAAAGTATAATAGAAGATAAGCAAATAAATTACGAAAATAACTCATTTTTGTGGGTCACCGAAAATAAAAAACAAAACATTAAATCTGCCTCAAAATAAATTGTCACAAAGTTACAAAATCAAAATTGTGTAAAATTTGACGATTGAACAAATTTCAAAGCCCGTAAAAACTAATATTGTTACAAATGAGACAATTTACAGAAGTCACAAATTAACATGGGCTCATTAATCGGCTCATTGGCTTTGCAAAATAAATACAAGTCCATCACTCATTCGCTCTCGCAATGCGGATGAAATTCGCTGTCAGCGACGAAAAGAGCAATTTGTCTAATGCGTTCGCCACACGTTCGCCAATCAATGCGACTCATCGGGAGAAGCAACTTCTTTGTTCCCCTTCGCCTCTCTGTTCGTTCGTACGCGGAAGTTCCGTGACTCTCTCGGGGCGTTCAGCCGGCTGCAGCGCAGGTAAAGACAATCCCGGTGTGGTTTTTCGGGCTGCGATTCATCGCGCGCTCGTCGTTCATTAATCCATTCGCCCGGGTGCAAATGAAAACAGTTCAGCTCGCGCGACGCGGCTGAGCAAATGCGTACGCGGCAAATTCGTTGTTTTGAAAATCGCTAAATGGCTCCGCGCGCCGCTTTTCGATACACATCCGGCTCGATCGAACGACCACTCGACTCGTTTGCTTTTCTCCTTTCGCATTAAATTGCGACGGGTTCGCACCGACATCTCGTTCGGGTGACGATTCGCGCGGTTAGTCGCGTCAATGTTACACCGAATGCGGAAGGTTTGTTTGCAAACATGGAAGCACAATAAATCCACTCCAATCCGAAGGGTAAATCGAAAATTATTTTGCGAAGCACCATTTTTTTGATTCAGCCCTTTTTTTTTAAATGAATGCCGTTGATAAAGTTTTTTTTTTTTTTTAACACGAAGATTCCCATGGATTTTAGACCGTAAGCCGGGTAAATAATTTTAGACTCAGCCGCCCTGCGAAAACAAATGTGCGAGCGAAAGGGTTAATACATTTCTCTGATGGTTCATTAAATTCCCTTCCATATACGGAAGGTTTATTTGCAAACGTGAAAGTAAAATAATTCCACTCGAGTCCACAAGATAAAACGAAAGTAACTTGGGGAGATTTTTTTTGTTCCTTCGGCCTTTTTAAAAATTTAAGCCGTCTATAAAATTGCTGCCTGATCCAGTTTAAAAAATCAGAAACACGAATCCATTGACATGGATTTTAATGCGCAAACTGAGTAAATAATTTCGTGCTCGACCGCCCGGCGAAAATAAATGTGAGAGCAAAGGGGTTAATTAATTCAGTCTCTCGGACTCGGAGGATGAAAAAACGCTTCGACCTCGTTTCTCAAAGTTTGTCTTATCGGCGCGGGGAACGCGAGCGCCGAGTTTGCCGAGTAATTTGGTTCATCGGGATTCTCACTCTCCCGGAATCTTCGCGAAAAGTTGAAGACCGAAAAGTGCTTTCCCGAAGCAAACTACAGCGGATACCGAGTGATGAAGATGATAAAAATGTATATTTCAGAGCTCGCAATTTGGGTCCCGTGTTATTAAGCGATTCCCCCCGCTCGGTGGAAATACGACCGAATTTATATTATTCAACATTTTCAACCGGGAATCGACCGTCTCAACGTCAACACTAATTCCACGACAGCTCGCGAGTTTCTCGTGGATTATTTAATGATTGTAATGTATGCAGAGTCGATATCGCCTCGTTGTACTCAGTGTGATTGTAGTTGTTGATCGTCCGAATTCGCGATGATTAATAATTAACAGTGACGCTTAGCAATTGATGCAAATTAGTTCGGCTTAATCGTTGAAAGCTTAAAATCTTTATATTTTTGGCTTCTCAGGACGAGATAAAAAAAATATCTACTGTTAACAGAAACATGAATAGAGTTTTTTGGTAACTGGAAAATTCGTCATTTTCCCAATTACAACGAAAATAATTTTTTCCACCATCAGCGAAAATCAACCAGCAGTTATTTAAAAAAAGATACTGTACTGTCTGTACTTTTGTGCAACCAAAAAAACGAAAAATCCTCGGTTCTTTATTAAATCGATTTTTATCGCCGAGCTAACCAACTCGCTGCTCCTGTTCGGAAAAGCTTTTGTTACCGCTTTAAACAATTTCCCGGGTGCCGAGGAGGAGAAAGAAGGTGCAAGCTGCAAGCTTGCCCGGATACACGATTTGTTCTCGAAGGGTCGCGCGCGCTCAGCGGGGAGCAAATTCATTACAAACTTTTTTTTAATTACGCGAGAAACACACAAAGCGAAGCCCCCATCGTCCGCCTCGCGGACAGCTTCGCAATCACCTGTAATCGTACGGTGCTTATTGAGCGCGGCGAAATGCGCTCCGGGCGTCCGTGTAATAAAAAGGAGAAAAGAGAGCGCAAGTATCGTGAATTATGTCAGCATTTGCAGCTTCTCGTTCTTTATCCAACAGCGGAAAAACCGTGGAGCGATTATTAAAATTGGTAGTCGCTCTATATTTTTTCCTATCCCATTCATATTTTTCCAGATTTATGGTGAAGTCAAAGCGAAATCAAATCGGCCTTCCACATGGCAATTAAATTCGAGCTGCAGCTTTGATTGGAGCGAAAATAAAAATTATATCTCCAGGTGTCCCGCAAAATTTCCAGAAAAATCGTGGTGTTAAAATTGGCAGCAGCTCGATATTTTCTTAAATCCCATAGATATATTTTTCTAAATTTAACGCGAAGTCAAATCAAAGTCAAATAAATTAAACTTATGCTGCAACTTCGATTGCAGCCAGAACTAAAATTATATATCCGTCCCCCAAAATTGTCTCTACTCTAAAAGAAAAGTACTTACAAAGTTGAACAACTGGTAATTAAATTCAAACTGCAGCTTTGATTGGAGCCAAAAAAAAATTACATCTCCAGGTGTCCCGCAAAATTTCCAGAAAAATCGTGGTGTTAAAATTGGCAGTAGTTCGATATTATCTTAAATCCCATAAATATATTTTTCTAAATTTAACACGAAGTCAAATCAAAGTCAAACAAACTAAATTCGAGCCGCAACTTCGATTGCAGCCAGAACTAAATTACATTTCCGTCCCCCAAAATTGTCTCTACTCTAAAAAAAAGTACTTACAAAGTTGAACAAGTGGCACGTGGCCATAGTCCTGTGCGTGGAGCCCCAACCAGATATCAATAATCTTCCCTGCTGCGTTAAAACCGAAAATCAACTCGCGATATCGTCGCAAGAAAAAACAACGAAACGAAACCCACAAGACACTGCAATAAAATCACTATTCACACACTTGGAGTTGAAGTAGAAATCAGGACACTCAACTGCATTCGCCGCGAAGATTCCTGAGGCGTATCACACGTGGAAAGTCCGAGTCGCTTTTTTTTCTTTCACGCTCTCAATTTTTTCCCCCTTCGAGTTTCGGACAGATTTTTTTTTTTTTTCGCCACCCTCTATTTCGCTCCCCCTGTCGATTTCGAATGACAACGACGAGCGGAGATTCACTCAGCCGAAGGTCGCAGCGACGCGAGTCGATCGGTCTGACGAGCCGAAACTGGCGCAGAGACCTGAAAACGTGACCCCGCGGCCGCCCGACAACGAGAACACGAGGGGTGGAAATCGAGTTTCGCCCGGCGAACACGTACTCGAAGTTATTCGAGGCGCGGTGCGCCCGCTGCACTTCACGTCCCGGTCCCGCGAGGCCTCAAGGTGAAAATCCGTCTCCGGTTCTCGCGCGCGGCGATATGGGACACGAAGTTCGCGCGCGTCGCCCCGATCGAATCGCGAGGGCGAGGAGAGATTGAAACTAACGAGGCCCCCCCAAGTTGCCGCACCGACTCTATATTTAGGCGACGACGAGATTTCGCGATGATAACCGGCGAGACGGCGCAAAAAGTACTCGACGCTTCGGCCTCAGTGGACGATAAAAATAAACCCGGAAAACTCGAACTTCTTTCGAAGTTTGAAGTCGAAAATTATTCGCGAAGTAACTTCGTTTTTTTTTTTTCTTTTCCAGGCAATTATTTTCCTCGGCCTCCCCCAGTGGAATTTTTGTCTCTGATGATCACAAAATCACTGCCAATTGTATTTCAAATTTCGTTTTGTATTTTTTAGAGTCGCATTTTTTCACCCTTTTTTTTAGATTTTTTAAAATAAATTGTCTCCTCGGAACTAATTCATTGTATTATATTCCTTATCTCGGATTCTTTTTTTTTTTCTTCTTCTTTTAAAGCGTTTTTAATCCCCAGCGACGAACGGAGACCTCGTGGTCTCGTGGCGAGGCGAACGCGTTTTCGCAGCTCTGTTACGTTCGACGCGAGCCGATGTCGACGGGCCGGAGTGCGCCGCGCGAGTGCGCCAGGCTTCGTGCGGCTCGAGCGAACGGACCGCCTGACGTTCGCGCCGCGCGACCGTCGTAGTGCGCCGACGATGCCGCAGACGCCCGAAGCAGCGGCACTCGCCCCCCCCCCCCCCTCCCCCCGCAACACGCTTCCCCCGACCGCGCGGGGGCTGAGGCTCTCTCGCGTGGGCGTGAGAAATCGCTCTACCTTTGGGCATATCGCGCGGAAAAAATGTACTTATCTACAAAAAAAGAAAAATCTCAACGTTCAATAAAAATAATTTGCTCGATTGTTCGCGAGGTTAAGGTAGTCCCCCTGCTTGCGTTCAATTTCGCATAAATTCGAGAAAATTGAGAGAGAGTTGCAAGCACTTCTCGATGGTCTAAAAATCTGAAAAAATTCATGCACATTAAAGGTACTGAAAATATTAATTTGACATAATAATAATTCTAAAATGTTATTAACAAATTGATGAAAAAAAATTGTTTAACAAATATTTCGGTGACCCAAGTTGTTTTTTTTTTCGATGAAATTGATTCTTTCGTTTTTCTGAATACGCACGAATTTTTTCAGATTTTTAAGTAATCTTTGAATTTTGGTGTTTTTTTATATGGAAAAAATTCAAAAATTCAAAGATTACTTAAAAATCGGAAAAAATTCATACGTATTCAGAAACATGAAAGAATCATTTTCATCGAAAAAAAAACTTGGGTCACCGAAATATTTGTTAAACAATTTTTTTTTTCATCAATTTGTTAATAACATTTTAGAATTATTATTATGCCAAATTAATCTTTTCAGTACCTTTAATGTGCATGAATTTTTTCAGATTTTTGGACCATCGAGAAGTGCTTGCGATTCTCTCTCAATTTTCTCGAATTTATGCGAAATTGAACGCAAACAGGGCGACTACCTTAACAATAATAAAAGTTGTGTACACGATCATTACAACCCGTTTTTCTCGCAAAATTATTAAGCATTGTTATTACGTGTTGAGTTCATTTCGTATAAATTTGAGAAAAATGAGAGAGAATTGCAAACACTTCTTGAGGGTATAAAAATCTGAAAAAATTCATGCACATTAAAAGCACTAACACATGGTGGCCGTTTTTTTGCCGATAAAAGTTCCGTGTTTTCTCTACCGCGAGGCTCTCTCGCGTGGGCGTGAGAAATCGCTCTACCTTTGGGCATATCGCGCGGAAAAAATGTACTTATCTACAAAAAAAGAAAAAGAAAAATCTCAACGTTCAATAAAAATAATTTGCTCGATTGTTCGCGAGGTTAACGAGAATAAAAGTTGTGTACACGATCATTACACCCGTTTTTCTCGCAAGATTATTAAGCATTGTTATTACGTGTTGAGTTCATTTCATATAAATTTGAGAAAAATGAGAGAGAATTGCAAACACTTCTTGAGGGTATAAAAACCGGAAAAAATTCATGCATATTAAAAGTACTGAAACATGGTGGCCGTTTTTTTCGCAGAGAAAAGTTCCCTGTGTTTTCCCTGACTTTTCCCTGATTTTTCCCTGACTATAGTTCTAACGATTTTTTATTTAAGAAATTAATTGTACCAATGAAAATGTATTCAAAAGCGGTGCATGTCTTCCATAAATTACTTATTTTTCCGATCAACGATGAATGACATTAAACACTACTGTAATAATTCATGTTATATTACACTTATTATAATAATATATAACAGTATTATTTACTTTTTATTTACTTATGGGAGGTTCGGCTCCAATTCACTTTGTTCCTCATCAATTTTGAAATTCCCTGTTTTTTTCCCTGTTTCCCTGACCAATTTTCTTTTTCCCTGACTTTTCCCGGTTTTCCGGGATTTCCCTCATCGCGGCCACCATGTGAAAAGATTAATTTGGCATAATAATAATTCTAAAATTTTATTAACAAACTGATGAAAAAAATGATTGTTTAACAAATATCCCGGTGACCCAATTTTTTTGTATGAAGATGATATGTGCATTAAAGCCTTCTGAAACAGATTCGACTATTCTACAAAGACAAAATGTTGAGAATATTAATAAAAACATTGTTTAAATATTGCTTGTCTACTGCCGGGATTCCTGATCCTGAAGAACCGCCCGTGTCGTACCTTGTGACCCTCGCGTGTACCGGGCTTCTGACACTCACGCCAAAGATTTATAATTTTTTGAGTTATTGGCAACCCAATAGGCCACAAGTTAATTCACTATTTAATTCCACCTCATTTTACGATAACTAAACACAGTAATTTATATGATGCAATAGGTAACAAATTGAGGGTCAGCAACCGCGTCATATAACCTCAATTATGAAACAGTTATTGACCTTACTAGTTTACGAGAAAAACTAATCAATAGCTGAAGCACTCTATTTTTTTTGTCGATAAAGCTAATGATTCAGATGATTTTCATACAACTGTTATGTCGTATTATTACAACTTTATGTCGTATTATGTTTACTTGAGGGGAAAGAAGCTAATGATTCAAATGATTTTCATACAACTGTTATGTTGTATTATTACAACTTTATGTCGTATTATGTTTACTTGAGGGAAATCGTCAGTTACGCGGCCGATGCAGCTAGTGAGCTCGACTTAGGAACGAACGTTTCGAACTCTCTGAGACGCAAGACCACAGCTTACGCCGGTGAAATGTATTATACCAAATGTTACGTGGCGACTATTATTTCTCGTGATATTCGCCGTGATCGGGTTCCTTGCTCGATTAATCTTTGAAAAGAATATGCCAAGCAATAATACGTTTCATAAATGTCCCAAAATAGAGCGGTTAAAACGTTATGTAAAACAATAGATAATATATCAATGATCACCCCGTTAATACTCGCGGTTAAAGCCACGCAGTTCTATATTTCGAAGGGGCTCACTCAGAGCTAAGTATTTAGTTAGAAACAAATCAGGCGAAATCAGACATAAAACTGAACTGGAAATAAATTGGTCGAGTTGAGAAAGACAGTAGTGGGTGAAAGAGTGGAGAATTTGGTGACCGTGAGACGGCCGCAAGCTGCTGACGGCGCGTTGCACGGGCGACCGCCGAAAAATGTATTAAACGTGATTTAATTAGAATCAAGGGAACGAGCGGAAATGAATAAGCAGAAATATGAGATTGTCGTCCGGTTCTCGGACGATTGGAAATCGTGAATAGTTGAGGAAGTTTGAATGCAAGAAGTAAAGATTGGTGAATGTTTTATAAGGCAGAAAAAATGTCCAGAACGTAGCACTAAATAAGTACAAATAATACAAAAATAAATTTAAAAAAATACAAAAAATAATTTTTAAAAATAAAAATAAAATTTCTTGCAGAAAAAAACCATTAAAAAACTTCGGTTTGGCGACAAACAGGTTGATATTCGACGTAAATTACGTTCATGACAGTAAAAAAACTCACCAGGTTCGCAGATAAACACGTAGAGTCCAAAATTCCATTGTTGTCGACCGGCAATCGAATTCCCGTCTGCTGCGTGCAGCCTCATCAACTGAGCCCCTGACCTGCTTTAAATAATTAAATCATTAAATCATTAAATCACTAAATTACTAATGTCACCGTGGAAACAATTTTTTCCAAAAAATGACTAGATTATTCCAAAATAAAAATCAATCGCCCGTTATCTTACGTTTTTGTCACAAGACGCCGATCGAGTCGACTGCGGATATCGGGTGGAAATTCCTGGCTGACGAATGACGACGCCGACGATGAGACGGTGTTTAAGGGCTCTCGAGTTTCCTCCGCGGCCGGAGGGACGAGCGGCCGGCACGTGCCACAGTCGATGAGCCGTGGCGGTCGAGATATTTAGAGGAAAGTGGTGGTTGTGGGAGACCAAAAGGATGAGGGGGCTGAGCGAGAGGGGGAGGAGGGATGTGCAAGGGCCACGAGAATGGGAAACGAGAGCCGGCCTATAATACAACGCGAGGCAAAAGGGAACGGGACGAGGAATAAGGCCTAGCCAGGATCCGGAAGAGAAAAGTCGAGCGTACGCTCTCTTTTTGCTTCTTCTTCTTCTTCTTCTTCCTCTTCTCCGTCCGCCTTTTCCACCTTCCCCTCATAGCGACTATTTTTCTTCGTTTCCTCGGATCAATGCGCCCCACTTCGCCCGGCGGCCGGCGCTTCGCGAGACCGCGGCCTAACGATCTGTAAATATTCGACGTTTTTCTCGCGTCTCTCTCTCTCTCCTCCCGAGGCCTCCACGATATTTATAAAGGAATTGAGAGTAGCGGGGTGGGCACGAAGCGCGGGGAGAATGTGGCAAAGGGGATGCGACGACGTCGATGGGGCTGTGAAATATTACGTGCCGAGCAGCTGAAACAAAAAGAAAAGAAAAATAATAATGCAACTCGGAGGACGGGAAAAAGCCACGAGAAACGCTGCGGCGACCGGCGAGACTGACCTCGGGGCTGTAGGCTTCGCGCGTGCGCGTCGACGGCGCACGTGGTCACCCCGCAGCTCGCATTGATACTTCTGGGCTGTAATAAAGCTGAGAGAGAGTGAGCGTAATATATAAATATACGCGAGTGGGTCTCGCGAGCGACACGCAGAAGCGCGGATTCGTCGCCGCAACGGTGGTTGGTGTTGCACGTGCAATGAGCAATAAACATAACCCTTTCCCTTGCCCGCGCCCCTCGTAGCCTCACTCGTTTCAATATTAATCAATTTGCGCGAAAAATTGAAATTGCCATTCGCCGGGCGCGTGAGAGCAGCGAATCGTTGCGGTGCTGTCCACCCGACAGTAATAACCCGATAAATCATAAACAATGTCGTTGTAATATTCTGCGGTTCATCGACGCGCTTTTACTTCTGTTACTTGTTACTCATTTTCGTGGACAATTTTTTTTTGGGGTTTTACTTTTGATTAATTTTTTAATAAATATTTTTATTGAATTTTTTGATAGATATTTTTATTTATTTCTTAGAATAGTACCGTATTTTTGTTCCTGATTATTTCTTTCTTGCTTTTTCTGTTTTTATATTTTTGTACTTATTTTTATTTACTTTGTTTTTTTACGTTAAGTAGAAAAAGTACTTCCTTACTTTAATTTTTTAATAAATACTTTTATTCAATTTTTCGATAGATATTTTTATTTATTTCTTAAAATAGAACCGTATTTTCGTTCCTGATTCTTTCTTTCTTGGTTTTTCTGTTTTTCTATGTTTTTTTACTTATTTTTATTTATTTTGTTTTTTACTTTAAACCTTTTTTTGTATTTGCGCAATGGAATTATATACTGATTAGTACTTTTTATTATGTACGCGCTTTTACTTCTGTTACTTGTTATTCATTATTCTGGACACATTTTTTGTATTTTACTTTTGTTTGATTCTTGAATAAATATTTTTATTCAATTTTTCGATAGATATTTTTGTTTAATTCTTAAAATAGAACCGTATTTTTGTTCCTTATTATTTCTTTCTTTTTCTATTTTTATATTTTTTCACTTGTTTTTATTTATTTTGTTTTTTTAACTTTAAGCCTTTTTTTGTATTTGCGCCATGGAATTGTATGCTGGTTTGTACTTTTTATTATGCACGGTGCTTTTAGGGGACTTTTGCCTGAGGGCACGAAATAAACTCCCCTTTATATCTATATCTCTATCTATTAATTCTTCCATGTGTTCCTTGCATTTACATCGCACATGTCTTATTTTTTTCTTTTCTCACTCTGATCGCTTTCTCAAATTCTCTACAATAATCGTATACATAGGGATTCACCTCTCTCTTTAAAATCCTTTTCCACTCGTTTTCCCCAATCTATTTCCGAATGGCGACACGATTTGATTTTGCTACTCCTGCACTATTTTAGTTTGCGATTCTTGCACTATTTTATTTTGCAACTCTTGCACTATTTTATTTTGCAACTCTTGCACTATTTTATTTTGCAACTCTTGCACTATTTTATTTTGCAACTCTTACACTATTTTTTTGCAACTCCTGCACTATTTTATTTTGCAACTCTTGCACTATTTTATTTAACAACCCAACAACTATGTCATTTTTAAATAAAAATACAGTCACCAGGATATTTCGGAATCCCAGAACAAATTTTAGTCTGATCAACATTTCAATCATCATTTGTATTCAAATAAATATCTGGATTGTTTTAATCAGAACGGCGTCCCGCATTACGAGAACTGAGGAGAGCAAGAAAAATATATATTCGCGGCTCATTTGGGATTCGCTGATCCGCGCGGGAGATCGAGGGTCAAGGTCACCCGGAGTGGGCCTCAAGTGGCGGGCGAAGGGTGGAGCGGAGCCCGAGGTGCGGAATATATCTCGGGCGTCCCCCTCGCCGGATGAGAGACCCTCCGAAACATCGAGCCCTGTATGTATTAAGCCAGACGTGGCTACGACTATACCGCGCGGACTCGTGTTGTACACGTAAAATCCACGACCGGTTTCGTGGGGTGCACAACCCGAGGGGTCGCGCGCGTCCTTGGGCTTAATTAATTTCGGGGTTAATCCCCCCTCCCCGCCCCCCTCAACCCGAATTTCAGCAGAAAAAAGTATTCGGCTGTGAAATTGCAGAAAATTGTTGAGGAAACGCGGGGCGCAGGTTTTTCCCACTCACAGTATTTTTCTTCCTTTTCTTCTTCGTCTTCTTCTGGGTCACGTGACTCGCGACGACATCGATATTCCGGCCGCGTCTCTCGATCGGATCATGCGGAATGACATTTAATCTGAAAAAGGAGGAAAAAACATTTATTTTCCAATACGGAAGCTTCAAGGATTCGATCGTTGAAAAAAAAATTCGTTCCTACAACAAACAAATATGAAACAATAAATAAGAGGATTTTGCGGAAAGTCCATTTTGCGCTCAGTCGGTAACAGGAGCAGCAATCAATCTTTTAAAGGCTCGCTAACGCGACTCGGATGAAACAAGAGAAAAGTTGTACATCAGGCGGAACAACCGCGAGAGGCGAATGATGTAAGACGCCGCTTTTATCGAGACGCCACTCGCGAGCCCCTGTAAAAGATTGATTGCAGTTTTCCTTACCGACCGAGTCACGGAAAAACAAAAAACACAAAATAAAAACAAACAAAAAAAGTTTCACCGTAGCCACGCCGACAGGCGCCACGAGAGCGAGTGAGAGAGAAACAGAAACGTATCTCACATCTTTTCGGGGACAAAAAATGCACTTTAGCCACGCCGCCTGTCGCCGCAAAAGCGAATGAGAGAGGAACAGAAACATATCTCACATCTTTTCGAAAAAAAAAAAAAAATCTACGCTTCGTTTTAATTCTCGCAGCGATCCCAGAAAATCGTCAGTCGAAGCATCGAACGACGAGAAAGTTCGATGCGCTGCGCGTGTCTACCGCGTTATCTTCAAAAAGTACATGCGACGGGCCGCGCGAGCAGCCGGTTTCGCGAAAAGGGTGCACGAAGCCCCTGCGGCGATTTGCGGAAAATTCGTCTAAAACAATTCGTCTAAAACAATTCGTCTAAAACAATTCGTCTAAAACAATTCGTCTAAAATACAATTCGTCTAATGCACAATTCGTCTAAAATACAATTCGTCTAATGCACAATTCGTCTAATGCACAATTCGTCTAAAAACAATTCGTCTAATGCACAATTCGTCTAAAAACAATTCGTCTAATGCACAATTCGTCTAATAACAATTCGTCTAATGCACAATTCGTCTAAAAACAATTCGTCTAATGCACAATTCGTCTAATAACAATTCGTCTAATGCACAATTCGTCTAATCACAATTCGTCTAAAAACAATTCGTCTAATCACAATTCGTCTAAAAACAATTCGTCTAATCACAATTCGTCTAAAAACAATTCGTCTAATGCACAATTCGTCTAAAATACAATTCGTCTAAAACAATTCGTCTAATAACAATTCAATGTTCAATGTACAATTCGACTAATGCACAATTCGTCTAATCACAATTTGTTTAATGCACAATTCGTCTAATCACAATTTGTTTAATGTACAATTCGACTAATGTACAATTCGTCTGAAACAATGTTTAAAACAATTCGTTTAATAAAAATACGTCTAAAAGACAATTCGTCTAATAAAAATACGTCTAAAAAAACAATTCATCTAATAATTCATATTTCTCAACTATAGTGGAAATCATTAGTCGATGTGGTCTATTTTGGTAGGAAACGTTCTTCGAATTTCCCAATAACGGAAATTATCAGTTGTTTTAAGCGAATTATGGATTAAATTGTAATTAGACGAATTGTGATTAGACGAATTGTAATTAGACGAATTGTTCATTAGACGAATTGTTCATTAGACGAATTGTTCATTAGACGAATTGTGCATTAGACGAATTGTTCATTAGACGAATAGTACATTAGACGAATTGTGATTAGACGAATTGTGCATTAGACGAATTGTTCATTAGACGAATTGTACATTAGACGAATTGTGATTAGACGAATTGTTATTAGACGAATTGTGCATTAGACGAATTGTGCATTAGACGAATTGTTATTAGACGAATTGTGCATTAGACGAATTGTGCTTTAGACGAATTGTATTTTAGACGAATTGTATTTTAGACGAATTGTATTTTAGACGAATTGTATTTTAGACGAATTATTTTAGACGAATTGTTTTAGACGAATTGTTTTAGACGAATTTTCCGCAGACGCCCTGCGGCACCGCGAGAGACGAATGATGTAAAACGAAGCTTTTATCAAGGCGCCATTCGCGAATTCGCGAGCCCCTGTAAAAAATTGTTTTTGCAGGTTTCCTCACCGACCGAGTAACAGAAAAACAAAGACAAAAAAATAAAAAAAAAATAAAAAATGTCGCCTTAGCCACGTCGACTGCCGTTGCAACTGCGAGTGAAAAAACAACTGAAAAGTATCTCAGATCTTTTCGGAAAAAAGGCGTTTTTAACGCTTCGCTTTAATTCCCGCGGCGATCCCAGAAAAATCGTCACTCGAAGCATTGAACGACGAGAAATTTCGATGCGCCGCGCGAAAAGTACATGCAGTAAAAGATTGAGATTGAATAACAGAGGAAAAAAAAAAAAAAAAGTTTTCCCTTAGCCGCGCCGACTGCCGCCGTAAATACGAATCAGAAAACAACAAAAACGTATCACATATTTTCGAAAAAAAAATAAAAAAAAGCATCTTTAACGCTTCGCTTTAAGGGCATGTGAAATACCGACTGCGATAATAAAAACTGTAATGAACTTTTTTTCCGCATATTTGCATTTACAGCTAAAAGAAGAAATTCATTCCCTGCATTGGTGAAATTCGCAGGGAATGAATTTCTTCTTTTAGCTGTAAACGCAAATATGCGTGAAAAACGTTCATTACAGTTTTTGATACCGACTGGGCTCGTCGTGGATGTTTCACATCGCCTTAATTCCCGTAGCGATCCCAGAAAATCGTCGCTCGAAGCATCGAACGACACGGAAGTTCGATGCGCCGCGCGTGTCTACTAGGTTATCGTCGAAAAAGTACGTGCGAAGGGCGGCGCTCGCTACTCGTAGCCGGTTTCGCGAAAAGGGTGCGCGAAGCCCCAGCGGACCCGTCGGCCTCCCGCCGTGTAGGATAACGACACATCTCCCCCGTGAGCGTAACGCGAGAACGTTCGATTATACTCACGACGCGTCTGCAACGGTTCGCGCGAAACCGAGACGAAAGGGCGACATAAAACGATTCCACCGCGGCTCGAGAGAGCGAGAAGGAAAAATATATATAGAAAGACAGGGAAACAACTTTTCGAAGTGGTCGACTTTTAGGTTGTGTCCGAAGCGTCCGGCGTCCTCCATGCTGTGTGGCCTCTTTGTCTCCGACTTCGATGGCGGCTATGGCGGCGATTCGCGTGACCGGCGGACGCGACGCGACGAGACTCGAGCAAACTTCCTCCGCGCCGAACAAACAAAAATAGTCCCGCGAGACGAGCGATACTGATACTCAGCCCCCCTTCCCCTTCCCCTCCCCCCCTCACCACCGCCTCGCGCGCCACCTGCATAAAACACCACAAAGACCGCGCAGAAAAGTAGAAAACTCGGACGGTGTCTCCCCAGCTGCAGTTCCTGATTTTGCGGCGACGAGCAGCAATATCCCCTCCCCCCTCGCCCCTCACTCCCGTCGCCCCTTGAGCAGCTGTTTCTCGAGCCACGCGTGCCCGGCATAAACCGCGCGTGGCCACTTCCGCCATCTTGTCCACAAGCTGTGGTTTTATATCACGAGACGAAAAAATAATATAAAAAATAAACACACTCACGAGCCGGTAATTTCGCGTCGGTACGCGGAGACGTTTTTTTCTCTGCCCGTTTTTTTTTTCGCAGTGATTCGCCTATCTTGACACTGCCGACATTGTCCATTGTGCGTGACGCTCGCGGTCGCCGAGCAGTCTGGCGGGTTGTGAAGGGAGGAGCGATAAAAAGATCGAGAGCGGAAAGAGAGAACGGATGGGATGAGGCGAGAGCGAGCGAGGCGAAGGGGCGAAAGGTAAGAAGCGAGATACGCAGGTCATAAGCCCGGAAAACGAGACACATAGAGAGACGCGCGCGGTTTATATCACGAAATAGTATATCGTGCAATGAGTGCGTAAAGGTAATTTCCGCACGAGTTACACGTACTATTTTTTGTAACTGCGTGCGTAAAACTCATCTTTTCGTGGGGGTTTTGCGTGCGTAAAGTGCTCGTTTTCCGGCACGCGTGCGTAAAATAACCAAGGGTACGTAAAGTGGAATTTTACGAGTGGTCACTTTACGCACACGTGCGGAAAACGAGCACTTTACGAACTAGTGGGAAAAACAAGCACTTGACGCACTTGTTCGGAAAACGAGCATTTTACACACGCAAAAACCCTTCGAAAAGTCGAGTTTTACACATGCAGTCACAAAAGCAAATAAATAAACACACTCACGACTTCACGAGCCGGTAATTTCGCGTCGGTATGCGGAGACGCTTTGCCCGCTTTTTTCTTTTTTTTTCTTCGTTTTTTCGCAGTGATTCACCTATTTACACCACCGACATTGTCCATTGTGCGTAATGCTCGCGCTCGCCGAGCAATCTGGCAGGTTGCGCAGCGAGGGGCGAAAGAGAGAGACGGATGAACGAGAAGAGCCAAGCGAGGCGAAGTGGCAAAAGGTAAGAAACGAGAAATGCGGGTCATAAGCACGGAAAACAAGACACATAGAGAGACGCGCGTGGTTTATGTCACGAAAACAAATAAATAAACACATTCGCAAATTCACGAGCCGGTAATTTCGCGTCGGTACGCGGAGACGCTCTGCCCGCTTTTTTCTTCTTCGTTTTTTCGCACTGATTCGCCTATCTACACCGCCGACATTGTCCATTGTGCGTAACGCTCGCGCTCGCCGAGCAATCTGGCAGGTTACGCAGCGAGGGGGCGAAAGAGAGAGACGGACAAACGAGAAGAGCCAAGCGAGGGGCAAAAGGTAAGAAGCGAGAAACGCGCGGGATGACAAGCATGGAAAACGACACACACAGAGAGACGCGCACATTTTATATCAAGAGAAAAAATAAATAAACACACTCACGAGTCGGTACGCGGAGACGCTCTGCCAGTGTTTTTTTTTTCGTTTTTTCGCGCTCATTCGCCTATCTACACCGCTGACATTGTCCATTATGCGTAACGCTTGCGCTCGCCGAGCAATCTGGCTGGTTGCGCAGCGAGAGGCGAAAGAGAGAGAGAGAGAGAGACAGACGAACGGGAAGAGCCGAGCGAGCGAGGCGAGAGGGCAGAATGTAACAGAAATGTAATAGAAGCGAGAAACTCGGATCATAAACACGGAAAACAAGACACACAGGGAGTCGCGCGCAATTTATATCACGAGAAACAATAAAAAATAAAAAATAAATGAAAAATAAAAATAGAAATAAAATAAACACACTGGCAAGCCGATAATTTCGCGTCAGTACGCGGAGACGCTCTGCCCTTTTTTCGTTTTTTCGCCCTCATTCGCCTATCTACACCGTCGACATTGTCCATTGTGCGTAACGCTTGTGCTCGCCAGTAGCCGAGCAATCCGGCAGGTTGCGCAGCGAGCGACGTTAAAATGACCGAGAGAGGCAGAGAGAGAGACGGACGAATGAGAATCGCCGAGCGAGCCAGCATCGCAAAGGGGCGAAAGGTAAGAAGCCAAAAAGCGGGGGTCACAAGCACGGGAAATGCGACACACAGGGAGTCGCGCACAATTTATATCACGAAAAACAATAAAATATAAAAAATAAATAAAAAATAAAAACATATTAAACACACTCACAAGCCGGTAATTTATGACGTTGAAGTTTGCATCGTTGGAATGCAACGAAATTGAGGAAAAAAATGAATTCGAATTAACCCAAGTGATGAAATTAGGTATAAAAAGTGATCACACCAATTACTTTCTGTGATGATTTTTTATAGCTGAATTCATAATTTGGGTTAATCAGAATTAATTTTTTTTCTGATTTTCGTTGCATTCCAACGATGCAAACTTCAACATCATGGTAATTTCGCGTCAGTACGTGGAGACGCTCTGCCCTTTTTTCGTTTTTTCGCCCTCATTCGCCTATCTACACCGCTTACATCATCCATTGTGCGTAACGCTCATGCTCGCCACCGCCAGTTGCCGAGCAATCCGGCAGGTTGCGCAGCGAGGGGCGATAAAATGACCGAGATAGAGAGAGAAACACGGACGAATGAGAAGCGTCAAGCGAGCGAGCATCGCAAAGGGGCGAAAGGTAAGAAGCCAAAAAGCGCGCGGGTCATAAGCACGGGAAACGCAACACACAGGGAGTCGCGCACAATTTATATCACGAGAAAAAAAAAAATAATAATAAACAAACTCACAAGCCGCTAATTTCGCGTCAGTAAGCCAAGACGCTCTGCCCTTTTTTCGTTTTTTCGCCCTCGTTCGCCTATCTACACCGCCTACATCATCCATTGTGCGTAACGCTCATGCTCGCCACCGCCAGTTGCCGAGCAATCCGGCAGGTTGTGCAGCGAGGGGCGATAAAATGACCGAGAGAGAAAGAGAAAGACGGACGAATGAGAAGCGTCAAGCGAGCGAGCATCGCAAAGGGGCGAAAGGTAAGAAGCCAAAAAGCGCGCGGGTCACAAGCACGGGAAACGCGACACACGAAGAGTCACGAAGAAGACGCGCGGCCGCCGGTACAACCCAGAGAGAAGGAGAAGGAGAACCGACGACGCGCGCCGCCGAAATACGCGGCGTCGCTGTTTTATCGCCGACGTCGTTGGAGAGGCCGCGAGAACGTAGCAATAACTTTATTCCTGAGAAATAGCAGAGGCATGTAAACGGAAGGCGCGTACGACGGCCGCAGTAGGAGGGATGGTGGGGGGCGGGCGGCGGTAGGGGAAGAAGAGGAAGAAGACGAAGTGGAAGGCGGCGCGGGAGTGGGGGAAGGACAGGCACGAAACGTCGCGCGGGGCGAGGGGAGGGGGAAGCATCAGCAGCAGCAGCAGCAGCAGCAGCACGAGGAACAGAAGAGACGGGGCGACGACGACTCTCGAGCTTCCGCGCTCGCGCGCGCGCGAATAACCGAGAAATTTCACTCGAGATTTATCACCGTTCCCCTCGTATTACGTCGGCCAAAGTGGGCCCGCCGCCGCCGCCGCCGCCGCCGCTTCGCCCTTCCGCCGACGACTTGTGGAAACGAGCGCGCCCGGCTTTCTCTCTCTCTCTCTCTGTCCTCGTCGTCCGTACTTAGGTCTCGGCAACACTCACAAGTGGGACAGAGATGGCCGAGTTCCTGCGCTCGCGTGTGCTCGCTCCCCCCTCCCCCCCCCCCCCCCCCCCCCCCCCCCTTCCCTCCCATCGTCCCGCAACCCGACTAGAGCAGCCAGCAGCGTCTTGCCGTCTCTTCTAATCCACGGAGCCTCACGCGAGCTCGTGAATCCTGAAGGTTTTTTTTCCCCCCTCGCGACGACTATAATCCGCCCCACGCATCTCATCGAGATGCCTCGCTCGCGGGATTTCGGGTAAGACTCCATGGTGAAGAATCGGTAAGGTTGCGCCGTAGATTAGGTGATTTAAAGCGGGCGCTCGGAACGCGAGTTGCGATGGTTTGTGTGCTTCGTGGGCCGCGGCGCTCGGGCCTCGCGAGATGTTGATTTTTTGGTGCACACGAAGCGACGTGTCGCACCTGTTTCGTTGGGAGAAAATTAAATTATTTATCGATTATGTTGATGATGATAACAATAATTGTAATAAAAATTCTACAAAATAAAGAAAAATAATAATAATGACGATAATAATAATGATAATAATGATAATGACAAAATAATAATAATGACGATAATGATAATGACAAAATGATAATAATGATAAAAATTATTATAATGATGATGACAAAATGATAATAATGATAAAAATTATTATAATGATGATGACAAAATGATAATAATGATAAAAATTATTATAATGATGATGACAAAATGATAATAATGATAAAAATTATTATAATGATGATGACAAAATGATAATAATGATAAAAATTATTATAATGATGATGACAAAATGATAATAATGATAAAAATTATTATAATGATGATGACAAAATGATAATAATGATAAAAATTATTATAATGATGATGACAAAATGATAATAATGATAAAAATTATTATAATGATGATGACAAAATGATAATAATGATAAAAATTATTATAATGATGATGACAAAATGATAATAATGATAAAAATTATTATAATGATGATGACAAAATGATAATAATGATAAAAATTATTATAATGATGATGACAAAATGATAATAATGATAAAAATTATTATAATGATGATGACAAAATGATAATAATGATAAAAATTATTATAATGATGATGACAAAATGATAATAATGATAAAAATTATTATAATGATGATGACAAAATGATAATAATGATTATAATGATAATGACAAAATGATAATAATTATAAAAATGATTATAAGCATAATGATAATAATTATAAAAATGATTATAAGCATAATGATAATAATGATAAAATGATCATAAGGATAATGATAATAATGATAATGATAATATTACGAAATGAAGTCGTAATAATAATAATTTTTAATTCTATTACTCAATTTTTATCATCGAGCTGGGCAAAAAGATTCGAGAAAAACTTGTTTATCTCTCCGACTCGCGAGATGCGTCCGGACGTTATTAAAACGAAAGAGTCAATCAAATCGTGATTAACCCTGAGAGAAAAAGAAGTTCTCGCGCGCGTATATATACGAAATCGTTAATTATTCTCCTCGTATCACAGCCACGCGAGAATTACTGACATTATTAGCCGTGCGCGCGCGCGCGTCCGCCGACGAGTGTATTAGTGGCGAGAGGTCGTTGACCCCCCGACGCCCCCTTCGGTGGCTTCTCGATTTTTCTCAGCCGAATTAGTCGTTTGAGTAGCTGATAATTACGAGCGCGGGGAGCCGAAGGGAAGGAAGGTCCGGCGTGTCGGCTCCGCGCGCCTCGGCCGTATTATGCATTATTCGTCTCTCGCCGTGAAAGCGTCCACTGTTTTGACGTTCGCCGCGCGCGCGACGGCGTCGCGCGCTCGACGCTTCAGCCACTTAGTCGGTAGCTCCACTTGAATTCGCTAATTAACGAGCTCGTGGCTGTTGAGAAAGTAAAAAAGAGGGGAAGAGGGGGTGAAGGGAGTTGGAGAAGTTGCATGAGAATGTCGGCAGGTACCCCGGGCTTGTTTATACTCGAAGGTCACACCAGCCTCCTTGGCGCCCATTCTGATTTAGTCATCCACTCGAATGCCTCCCGAGCCTCCGGGCTTCTAACGCGACGCTTCTAACGCGGCCTCTGCGTCTCTCTGTGTAGCCGATTGTAACGCGTCAACGAACGTGCAGACACTTTTCTTTTTCGTCGTAATGCAGACGCTTTTTTTTTCTTCTTTTATTATTTATGTGGCCTGTGATATTCGAGCTCTGGGAACGGGAGGAAAAAGTCAGTGTGCATTTTTATTTTTATCTGTTGGTTTATTTATAATTTTTCTGACGAAAATAATAAAAACATAAATAACGCATTAGACTCGAGCATTTTTTTTCTTTTCGTGGATTTTGGAAATGGTTTCGCCTGGAATTCATTTTTTACTGCAAAGCTAAAATATTTCTGGGCCAGCGGTTTTCGAACTTTGGGTAAAAAAAACCCAGTGGGAGATTTTTTTCTTGTCACGGTTCATCCATAATTTACCGAATGAAAGTAATAAATATACAAATAAGGTGTATTTATGATTTAAAAAAATCTTTCGTTAAGTGCAAATAACGTACGAAACTCGAGGAAATTTTCTTTTCATGAGGTTTGGAAATGATTTCACCCAGAATTAATTTTTCACTGCAAAGCAAAAACGCTGGATTTTTCCTTTCAATATTTCCGTAGCCAGCGACTTCCGAAATCTGGAAACAAAAAAATCATTATTGAAATTTTATTTTCTCGTGGTTCACCTACAATTTAAAAAACAAAAACAACAAATACTCAAATAAATAAGCCTCGAGCAACATTTTTTTGGAAGCGATGGAAACTTTTTTCGACATCGATTTGGAAACGATTTCACCGAGAATTAATGTTTCACTGCAAACCAAAAACGCTGGCTTTTTCCTTTCAATATTTCCGTAGCCAGCCGCTTCCGAAATCTGAGAACAAAAAAATCATTATTGAAATTTTATTTTCTCATGATTCACCTATATAATTTAAAAAACAAAAACAAGAAATACACAAATAAATTAGCCTCGAGCAAAATTCCTATTCTCATAAATCCCTAAACAATTTCACACTCAACATTTTCCAGCGAAGCAAAAAATGACCGAATCAATCCCGTAAAAACACATCGGAATTAACAAAACCTCGAGACGGTCTCCCGAGGCGCCGAAAAAAAAGTCGACTTTCGAGAATTCGCGAGAGTAAATATCGACGAGCGGCTGTTATTTCTCCCCGCGAGTATCGAGCCGTTGAGTCGAGTTTTAATTGCCGGGTCCCCCCCCCCCCAGCCCCCCTTCGGCTCTCCCTCTCGGCGTCCATCCATCCTCGTTTCGCCGGTTCACACGCGACTGCCCGCCGCGCCCGGACTCCGGACGAACTATCGAGAGGGTAAATTATGAAACTTTTCCTTGCGTTTGCAAACTTCTTGCCCGGTGTACCAAGGGTACGCGGGCTCTTCTGTACTTTCCCTCCTAGCTATCTTCCTCCTAGTCACTGTCTACCCCCCCACCCCCTCCCGCCTTTTCCTTCCGTTCGGCAAGTTACTGACGAGGAGGGGCGAAAGGGGGGAGTCGACTTCCTCGCTCGGAAATTGAACAAGGACATCCGGCTACTCGCCGCGTCTTCCTTCCCTCGGCGGCCGTCGCGGCGCTGCCGTCGTCGCGTCTCGTCATTGGTCGGTCGGCGGGGGCAGCGCGCACACCGTGGAAAAAATTTCTAGGGGACTCCTGTACTCTTTTCTCAGTGTGGCCAACTTTTTTTTCTTTTTTTTTCCTTTTTTTTACGAGCGACGTGGAGATCCCCCCCCCCCCCCCCTACCCCCTTGAAGACTATCAGCTGGAAGAAGGGGGTGGGGAGGGGGTAAACTGAAGATAAAGTTTGAACGTACGTTAAAAAATTAGACGAACCCTCGGGCGAGCCAATGAATAATCGGGCTGATACTTAATAACGCTCGTGTCAGGTGGTCAATCTTTTTCCTACGGGCCACTCCGAGTTGATTATGTTTGGGGAAAAATGTAGTCGAATAGGATTTTCGTTTTTGTACATTTATATATTTTTTAGATTATTTATTAGGTTTTGGAAAATCGATTTTTAGATTTATAAATACATAGGCTGATGGATTTATATTTCATTTTATATTTTTTTCTTTTTTAAAATAGATTGATAGATTTATAAATACATAGGCTGATGGATTACTATTTCATTTTTTATTTTTTATTTTAAAAAATAGATTTATAGATTTATGAATACATAGATTTATGGATTTATACATTTTTTTAGATTTTCTAAAACAGATTTATAGATTTATAAATACATAGATTGACGGATTTATATATTTTTTATTTTTTATGTCTTCCGTGGATTACGAAAAATGGCCGGATTTGTAGAATATATATATTTTTGTCTTTTGATATAGTTAGGCGAGATTGGATTTGTCGTTTGTAAATTTTGCATTCAATTCCGCAGGTTGCGGTCTCCTTCGCGCTCCTTGCGATTGTCGTCCGAAGGAAACGGGTCAAGCGACGCCCACACTTATTGTTGAGGGTTCATAAATATCGTCGTAAATCACTTCGGTATTTCCTCTCATGTTTTTTTTTGTCCACCATCGGTTCAACGCCGTGGGGGCGTGATAGGGATTGACATTCGATCGTTTGTAAATTATGTAGTGCACATCTGTCGCCCTCGCCGAGTGGGTCTCGTTTCGTGATCACGATTCAGCAAAACTGTCTTTCTAGGGATCGTAATCGCGATGATTTATCGACGACCGAGAGTCGCGCCTCGACACGAGAGGTCATGACACCGTTTTATCGTTACCACCGAGGTTCGAGAGGTTCGGATGGATTTTTAAAAATTCGTAGATCCGATTTCCGGTTAGAATGTGCTGAAATATCGATCGGCCTGATCTTCACAATCGTCCTTAAGTCGTTACTCAAAAAAACCATTCACAAACCTTTTTTTAAGTGCCCAAAAAAAAAACATTATTTCTCCATTGAAAAAGCGTACACAAATAAATAAACAAAAGACTTATCACAAAATCTTAATTTTTATGATAAAAACATTTCCGTACCAACGTGGAATTTTTGTATACTCCAAAAGCTATGAAAAATCTAATGTAAAAAAAATAATTCTAAACATGTTCAACGTTGTCCAACGACCAAATGTTCTATGTACTGAGTACTGACCAATCGTCCTCTTGCAGATCGATCGAGCGACCGTACGAGAATCAACGCTGAACGTGAAACGAGGAAGTCGCCTCGGCCGAGACGTGGGATGCGCCGAACGTCTCCGAACCTCTCGGACCTTCTCGGACCGAGTCCTTAAGTCATCACTAAACAAAACCAATCACAAAACTTTTCTAAGCTCCAAAAAAAAAAAAATGATCCCTCCGTTAAAAAATCTTACACAAATAAATAGATTACAAATTCACTCCAAAATCTTACTCTTTACGATAAAAAAATTACCGCATCACCTTACAATTTTGTTATACTCCAAAAACTATGAAAAAAACCGGATAAAAAAAAACAATTCCAAATATGTTCAACGTTGTCCAACGACCAAATACTCTATGTACTCAGTACTGACCAATCGTCCTCTTGCAGATCGATCGAGCGACCGTACGAGAATCAATGCTGAACGTGAAACGTGGAAGTCGCCTCGGCCGAGACGTGGGATGCGCCGGACGTCTACAAACCCCTCGGACTATCTCGGACGGAGTCCTTAAGTCATCACTAAAAAAAACCATTCACAAAACTTTTCTAAGCTCAAAAAAAAAAATTATCTCTACATTAAAAAATCTTATACAAATTAATAGATTAGAAATTCATCCCAAAATCTTACTTTTTACGATAAAAAATTACCGTATCACAGTGGAAGAAAACATGGAAAGAATGAATGTGGAGCATGATTGAGGTGAAACCAAAGAATATGTTGAAAAAAGAAACAAATGTTAAGTTAGGAAATTAAGATCTCTATGCTGAAAGTATGTTGAACCGTTGTTAAATTCTAAAGCTGTAATAGCAAGAATGGCTAAATAAATAAAATACAATTACCGTATCAATGCAATACAATCAATTACCGTATCAAAATTGCAATTACCTTACAATTTTTTTATACTCAAAAACTATGAAAAAAAACGAATAAAAAACAATTCCAAACATGTTCAACGTTGTCCAACGACCAAATGTTCTATGTACTCAGTACTGACCAATCGTCCTCTTGCAGATCGGTCGAGCGACCGTACGAGAATCAACGCTGAACGTGAAACGTGGAAGTCGCCCCGGCGGAGACGTGGGATGCGCCGGACGTCTCCGGACCTCCTCGGACCTCCTCGTAGCGCTCGGTCGCTCGTGGACCGAGTCTTAATCGTTCGCGTCGGAGCGAAATCCAGCACACGATCGTTCTCGATGGAATTCGAGTTCGACCCGACTTCGCGACGAGCAGAGCAGAGCAGAGCAGAGAGAGATACGCTCGCCAGTAAAAAGTTTGATGGGGCGTAGTACCTACCGGTCGCAATTCCCTCGCACACGATGGAGTGTTACGCGGCTCCGGGTGCCCCGAGCCAACCGGCACACAGTTCGCCTCCCACTGAACGTAAGTATACATTCGTTCCGCAGAGTTCTCACGCTCGCGACTCTCTCGCTCCCTCGCCGGCATCTCCTTCGCTTCCGTCTCCGCGATCCAATTCTCGTCACAGTCTCTTTGGCTCGATCAGTGACGCGGGGAAACTTTGCGCGGCGAATAAGAACGAGATTAAATTGAGTCGCGATTGATTGAATCGCGCGCGAACGGAAAGTCGCGGTAAATACCAAATTAATCCGGTTCGATTTTTGGTTCGACTCTTGGATTCTGCGACGCTTTTGACTCGCGATTTGGGCTCCACGATTTTGTTCGTCTCACTCTGTGAGTATGAAATTTAGCTGAAACGAAAAGAGGCAAAAGTTAAGTCATAAAAATGAAGTTTTGGTTTTTTTTGCGTTTGTGTCGCAGGGGATTCTTGATTTTGTTCGTCACCCTCTGGCGGTGCCTCGAGGAAGGCAAGCGGGAATATTACATTTGGCTGTAACAAAAGGGGGTGAAAATTGAATACTGAAAATAATTCAAATGTTTGGCTCTCATTTGAATTTATTTATCGTTCCATTCCGTTGAACGTAATTTAATTGATCCACTTAAAATTACAATAATTATTTTTTTTATATCTCATTTGAATTTATTTTTCTTTTCGTTCCGTTGAAAGTGATTTAATTGACCCACTTAAAATTAAAATAACGATTTTTTTTTGTATCTCATTTTTATTTATTTTTCTTTTCATTCCGTAAAAAATAATTGAATTGAACCTCTTAAAATAAAAATAATTCAATTTGTTGGCTCTAACTTTTATTTATTTTTCTATTCATTGCATTAAAAATAATCTAATTGATCCACTTAGAATTAACATAATTCATTTCTTGGCTGTCATTTTTCTTTTTTTTTTCTTTTTTTTTTCAGGGCAAAATATACGCACTTCCGATTCACAGAGCCTTTCGTTTGGTCGACGGCGATGATCTCCCGGCGCGAATCGTCAGTCGCGTCAGCGTCGGAGCCGAAGGCCTCCCGGGTATTCGAGGATTCGCGTACGGCAGCTCGTCGTACGTCTCTCAGCGAGCGCGGAGCGCGCGGGAGGAATTTCGGTGGCGCTGGTGGTTCTCTCGTTGCCGCCGCCGAGGGATGACGTAACGGGAGGCGAGACGGAATGTGGGCCACATTCGCAGACCGCGTTTCGCGTCCTCGTGTCCTCTCGGCGACCCGATATCCCGCGCTCGAACATCCCCCTCGCTCGTCCTCGTTCTTATCCCACCGCGAGAGTCGTCGTCGTCGTCGTCGTCCCCGTCGTCGGGGCTTCGTGTACACTATAGATGTTTTCGCCGGCTCGTATTCCGCGGTGGCTGAGCCCCGGGATCTTCCGGCGCGGAGTCGGCTGAACAAGGGGGCGCTGAAAAGCCTCGAGCCTCGACGTTACAACAGCCCCGCGACGGCACCGCGCGACGGCGTTTGATATAAGAGGCCGAGGGGCGGGGAGTCCGAGTGTTCTCGACGAGGAAGATAAATGTGGGGAACGTGCGTGGCGAGGAGAATGCCGGATGAGACACTGCAAATTGATTAATTCGCAGGTGATACGGCAATGGGACTCGGCGAGTCCGCAGTCGAGGGTTGGAAAATCGACCTTTTTATTTTCTTTTATTTTCTTTATTTATTTATTTGTATTTTTTTTTCATTTCGCTGAGCTTAGATTTTTTCGGGAAAAATGTATTGGAATTTGGATTATTATTAATTCACATGAATTTATTGATACATTTAATTTAATTAATTAATTTGGCGTTAGCTTTTTAGATTTTTTGGATTTACAGATGGTTTTTGCAGGCTGATTTGGGGGGTCGAACATTTTTTATTTTATGCTTGAATTATGATTGAAATTTGTATTTGAATCCATATTCTTGTGGGGCTTTAGCGAAATTAAATATAGTTGATTTTTCCACCGGCGAAAATTAAAATTTGAGGAACGTGCGTGGCGAGCAGAAGACCGGATGAGACACTGCAAATGGATTAATTCGCAGGTGATACGGCAATGGGACTCGGCGAGTCCGCAGTCGAGGGTTGGAAAATCGATCTTTTTTTTTCATCTCGTGGAGCTTAGAATTTTTTGGGAAAAATGTCTTGGAATTGGGTTCGTATTAATTGGCATTAATTAATTGATACATTTCATTCAATTGATTAATTTGACGTTAGGTTTTTAGATTTTTTTGGATTTACAGATGATTTTTCCAGACTGTTTTGGAGGATCAAATATTTTTTATTTTATGTTTGAATTGTGATTGAAATATAGTTACGGGAACGGACACGGACACGGACACGGACACGGGAACTATATTTCAGTAATATAGTTGATTTTTCCACCGATGAAAATTAAAATTTGAGGAACGTGCGTGGCGAGCAGAAGACCGGATGAGACACTGCAAATGGATTAATTCGCAGGTGATACGGCAATGGGACTCGGCGAGTCCGCAGTGGGCAGCGGGAGAATCGACTTTTTTCTTTCCTTTCTCAATGCGTTGAAATATTTGGAAAAAATATTTTGGAGTTTGGATTCATATTAATTCACACGAATTAATTGATAGATTTAATTGAATTGATTCATTTGAAGTTAGCTTTTCAGATTTTGTTGGGTTTACAGATGATACATTCATTTTCGAACCGAGAAATCATTTTTTTTCTTCTCTTTTTCATATCAAAGCTAAGAAATATTTGGAAAAAATGTTTTGAAATTTGAATTCTTATTAATTATCACGAATTAATCGGTGCATTCAATCGATTAACTTTAAAGTCCGATTTTTCTGGATTTACATACAAATTAATTTTCCCAGATGATTCCGAGAGATTGCATTTTTTTAAGTTTTATTCTTGAAACACATTTGCAATTTGCATTTCAACCCATACTGAGGGACTTTTGCGAAATTGAATAAAGTCGATTTTTCCACCGACGAGGATGAAGTATTGAGGGTCTTTAGCGCATTTGTCGCGCTCGAAGGAATTTTAATTCGTCGCTTTTGCTTTACAGCAGGACGATCGGGAATAAAGAGCGTCAAGAGAGGAAGATCGCGTCGCTCTCCGGTCCCGAGATGCATCTCTCGTCGAGCGTGGAGGAGACGCTCAGTCGCTGGCGAGTCGCGCGCGCGACCATCGATCCGTTTTTCTCGGTTCCACGGGTGCTTACACGGACTTATACACACTCAGCTGCTTACGGCACTTCTGGCGCAACTTTGTCCCGCCCGTGCTTCTTGCGGAATCTTTGGAATTCACTTGGTGCACGTTCCGGGTCGAGCGTGAATCGGGAGCGCGAGGGGCTGATTGGAAAATCCCTTTCGCCCTCGTGTCAAACCCTCCGAATCTGCTCGATCTCACGGACCCTCCAAATCTCGTCAGTTTTATTGGGAAAATTGCCCTTCGGGTCCCAAATCCCTGCAATCAAATTGCGACCTGAAACAAAAAATGTATTACGTTTTGCAACTAGAAAAATTAATCACGATAAATTTAATTTTTCAAATAAATTTAGTTTTTCAAATCAATTTAATTTTTCAAATAAATTTAATTTGTCCAATAAACTTAATTTTTTAAATAAATTTAATTTTTCCAATAAATTTAATTTTTCAAATAAATTTAACTTTTCAAATAAATTTAATTTTTTAAATAAATTTAATTTTTCCAATAAATTAAATTTTTCAAATAAATTTAATTTTTCAAATAAATTCCAGTTTTTCAAATAAATTCCAGTTTTCCAAATAAATTCCAGTTTTTCAAATAAATTCCAGTTTTTCAAATAAATTCCAGTTTTTCAAATAAATTCCAGTTTTTCAAATAAATTCCAGTTTTTTAAATAAATTAAATTTCCAAATAAATTAAATTTTTCAAATAAATTAAATTGCCAAATAAATTAAATTTTTCAAATAAATATAATTTTCCAAATAAATCCCACTTTCTAAATAAATCCAATTTTGCACACAAAACTAAATTCACGAAATCTCCAAAAAATTTAATCCATCACTCGTCGCGATTCCCGAAGGACATAATTCCCAAATAAAATACAAACCAACATCCAAAGCAAACAAAACAAAAAAATAAATCCTCCAACGAACAATCGCAAGACGCGTCGACGAGGTGAATTTTCGTCGTGAAACTCGCTTCCGCCTCGCGTATGGAGTCAGGAGACACGGAGGCGCGCGGCGAAACGTCCGCCCGTCGCGCTCGACCAGGCATAACAATTAAAAATTCGCTAATTGATGTCGCGAGTCGCCGAGCGCCGGGCGAGTTCCGCGTATACAGCGACGAGAGCCGAAAACTGCTGGAAACGGTTATAGCCTCGCGCGCGTAACATTTTCCATATATATATATATAGACACGACGCGCGTTGTTATAACTTCTACTTTCGCGTCTATTATATCGTAGCGCTGTTCCTCGACGTCGCGTCGCGTTGTACCTGCGGCCCTCTCGTCGCTGTTTTCGCCGCGCACATTTCTCCCTCGACGCGCGCGCCTCGACCTCTCGCCTATCTCTCCTGATGCGCAATTTGATGAAACTCGTTTTTCCCGACCGCCCTCGCGTCCCTCGCGATTTCTATAGCGTTGCCTCTCTCTCTCGCTCGCGTCCCGCGTGTCCCGGCGATTGAGTTTTTAATTAATATCGGTGGTCCCTCCCGCACCCCGTCGCTCCCCGGCCACGCGTTAGATTTTGCGCGCTCGGATCGCGAGGCTGTTTCCCGCTCGTTTAAAATTTTTCACAATATTTACGCTCGCCCTGGACAACCGTCGTTGCACCGCGCAGTAACGGATGACCGGCTCGCGCGGCTCTCGTTATTTTTCGCTCGCACGCTTTGCCTGCGATCATCTTGCTGTGGTGTCGCTGAAACTTTTTTTTCCTTTTTTTTCTTTTTTTAGACACGCGGACAGCTGGTATTGACTATATCGCATTCGCATCGACTTTTCGTGCCGATTTTTTTTTTCTTTTTTTGTATCATGGCGTCATCGTTTGGAACTCGGCTGAATGGATTTTTCGGGGGATGAAAATCCGGAGGGGATTGAAACAAGTTTGTTGAGTATGGAAGAGATGAACTTTTTTTTTTTAATAATGTTTTGTTTATGGATGCTGTGATCGGAAATAGTTGCCACAACTTTGTTATTAGTTGCTGCAAAAATTAGCTGCATTTAAATCAGACATTTAAGTCTCGTTGATTTCTCACGCTTCTTTGTTGCTTTATTTTGTTTTTTTTTTTTAATTCAAAATAAAGAGTTAAAAATTCATCCGAATGAATTTTTCGTGGGATAAAAATCTGGAGGTGATAGACACAAGTTTGTGTTATATGAAAGAGACGAACTATTTTTTTTTATTCATAATATTGTTTAATTGCAGTGACCGGAAATAATTGCCACAACTTTTGTTGCTGTAAAAATTATTTGCATGTAGACATTTAAGTTATTCTGCTAGTTAATTATGGTGAGATTGATTTCTCACACTTTTTTGTTTCTTTATTTTTCATTTCACTGTTTAATTTTTTTTTGTTTTTCATTTTCAGGATCTCATTTCCTAGGCTATTCCGTATAGTCGAACGGCGATTGGAAGAGGTCATCGATCCGCGACGCAACTCTCGGCAATCTGCCCGCCTCAAAAGGCTTTTGGCTGGCGCGTGTTCCTGCATCCGTTCCAAAAGACGAAACGACACACGCGGCGCAACGTTCGCATCGTCTCCGCACCGACGCGACGTCCTCTCGTTTCGCTCCTATTCTGCTCGCATCCGGCGGATTTTTGGCCGCGACGCGAGACGACGAAATCCCGGGATACGCATTACCCGAGGTCCACGACGTAACTTGGCTTTCGCCGCATCGCAATTATTCCCATTAAAAAAAAAGTAATTTCGGGAATTTCATATTCGCCCGACGTAACTTCACGAAGAGTCCTGAGATATTATCAACAGCAACATTTAAAAAATGAAAAAAATACATAATTATTTCGCGAATTTCATTGGCTCGACGTATCTCCATTCGGAGCTCTGAAACATTATTTACACCGACATAAAAAAATCAGAATATCGTTAAAAACAAAACAAATAATATGAAAATTTTATTGGCCCGACGTAACTTCATTCGGAGTTCTCAAACAATATTTACACCTTCATTGAAAAATCGGAATATCGTTCAAAACAAAGCGAATATTCTGGAAATTTCATTGGCCCGACGTAATTTCATTCCAAGCCCGGAAACATTATTTACAACTACATAAAAAATTCAGAATATCGTTAAAAGCAATAGTAATTATTTGGGAATTTCATTGACCCGATGTAGCTTCATTCGTAGCCCCGAAACAATATTTACACCGACATAAAAAATCAGAATATTGTTAAAAGCAAAAGTCGTTAAAAACAAAACAAATATTTTGGAAATTTCATTGCTCGACGTAATTTCATTCCAAGCCCGGAAACATTATTTACACCTACATAAAAAAATCAGAATATCGTTAAAAACAATAGTAATTATTTTTTAAATTTCATTGACCCGATGTAAGTTCATTCGCAGCCCCGAAACATTATTTACACCGACATTTAAAAAAAATCAGAACATCGTTAAAAACAAGTCGTTGAAAACAAAGCAAATATTTTGGAAATTTCATTGCTCGACGTAATTTCATTCCAAGCCCGGAAACATTATTTACACCTACATAAAAATCAGAATATCGTTAAAAACAATAGTAATTATTTTTTAAATTTCATTGACCCGATGTAACTTCATTCGCAGCCCCGAAACATTATTTACACCGACATTAAAAAAAATCAGAACATCGTTAAAAACAAGTCGTTAAAAACAAAGCAAATAATTTGGAAATATCATTGACCCGACGTAAATTCATTCGCAGTCCCGAAACATTATTTACACCAACATAATAAAAAAATCAGACCATCGTTAAAACAAAAGTCGTTAAAAACAACGCAAACATTTCGAAAATTTCATTGGCTCGACGTAATTTCATTCGGAGCCCCGTAACGTTGTTTACGCCGACACTAAAAAAATCAGAATATCCTACGTGCATTTGGAGGCAAAAAATAGAGGGTCGAATATATCAGTCGTACAATTCCAAATATTTCCCGTCGGTGAAATACCGAGGAATCATTTCGAGTATATTACACGGACCCCCAGGGGGCTTCTGTGTTCGGACACGGTGGAAAAAAAAGGAAAAAAGCTGCTTGAACGATCTCCTTGTAAGTGGTCAGTGGTTTCCAACCCGCGGTGAACCGCGCGGCTCGATCCGTGACTGCGACGATAATTGGTCGAAATATTTTTCCCTCTGAGCTCCACTGGAGCCACTGAGGGTGCCTCGCATTTCGTTTGATAAACCGTTGTTACTACCTACCGAGCATTACGCGGTATCTTAAGTGCCGGTTCGCCTCTCGCGCTGGTCGCGCGCCCGCGACTACCGGCCTGGACTGGTCCTAAAAATGTTTTCGATACCCCGGCGACTCTTGACGTCGTCGTTCGCTCTCCGCGCGACAAATTCTAATCCCATGACGCTCTCGATGCAGCGCGCGCGACGCGCTGCATCGACTCCCATGATTTTCTCGCCGCGACAAACGAGTCACGCGTGTACAAATGACTCACGGGAGATACCGCGATAAATCTCGGGCCCGTCGTTGCTCATCCCTCGGCGATTAGCCGCGCCTTAGACGCATTATTCTCGGCCTCGGTCGTATTTTTGTTTCGGAATTAACGTTGCCAGTGAAATTTCCTTTATTAACGATTGTGGTACAAATTTGGAGGCGGATTTAATTGCATTTTTATTTTAAGGAGAATTATTTCTTGCAATAAAAAATTGTTAGAGCAGGGCGAATTGTTGAAGAAGTCCGAGCAACGATAACGAGTTTTATTTAAATAATTGAGATAAGTTTGAAGGACTCCGGTGGATGGCCTATTGAAAATGCGACCAGAAAACAAATTGTATAAGGCACAGAAATGAAAAAAAAAGAAAAATGGATAATGTATTGTCAACAAATATCGTTTACTACTTCTACTAATTGAAATATACGAAACGAAGCCAAAATACGAATGTTATAAGCAATACATCGTTTAGAATGTTAGACTATTAAATACAATATTTATAAATTCTAAAAAAATGGCCATAACAAACATTTTGTTATATAAAAAAAAATCCAGTTCTATTTACAAAAATGCATTTTTTTCTACTAAAAAATGTACAATACTTTCGTATCCGAGTTCAGAGCCGCAGCGACAATGAAATCACATCCCTAGTCTATCAATATTTCGAACTTCTCGTTCTGCACTATGAATAAAAAAACAAAGTAGAACTTTGCACATTGCTTCCTCATTAATTTTCGTTTTTCACAAAGCCACCTCTATGAAGAAGCTTGTTTATTTAACATTTTGGCTTCCTCATAGAGGAAGCTTTGTGAAAAACGAAAATTAATGCGGAAGCAATGTGCAAATTTCTACTTTGCAACTTTTTTTTATTTGAACAAAAGAAAAATCCGTCACAAACACCGTTACATCTCATTTTCATTAGATACAAAGTTTTATCTTACTTTCTTAACTTTTGCGGAAGTTATCGCGAAAATCTAAATTTTTTGAAAAATTAAAAATGGTGTAAAATCCGAACGACTTTACCGATCATCACCAAATTTCGTATGTAGCAGGGCTGTATGTTGTTTTTCCACTATTCAACAATTCGGATCATTTGTTAAAATTCGACGTGATTTAGAGCTAAATTTTTTTTTTTTCGAAAATTTCAAAATTGTATAAAATCTGAATCGCTTTACCGATTTTGTCGAAATTCAATACCATACAACATTGAACGTATCTTCCATTATGAAGAACTATTTAGCCAAATCGTCGAACTTTTACGAAAGTTAGAGCGACCACGCCCTTTTTTCAACAAATTAAAAACTACATAAAATCTTAATGACTGTATATATGTTATCAAAAATCTCGCCATTGGAAGAGGGGCAACTACTCTACTTGCGTGCCAAATTTGAGCCAGATCGCTCGAACGGTTTCTGAGTGAGAGGCGATTGAATTTTCGAGGCCCAGCACACACACACACACACACACACACACACACACACACACACACACACACATACATACGGACATTTTTTCTAAACCACTTTTCTCGACATTTTAGGTGATTCTAAGCATACTGGCATGAAAATCTCGAAAAAAAAAAATTTTCATGAAAACAAAGCTTCCTCTATGAGGAAGCAATAAAATGAAAAGAATACATTTACACATTCGGTTGACGCGATCGCCCCCAATCTGGCGAATAATTGACGCACCTTCCAGGCGTCATTCGCGCGAAAAGAGCCGCTCCACTCGCGTGGAATAATTTATTGTTATCTCTTCTCTATTTTTTTTTTGTTGTAGCACGCAAAAAAAAAATAGACGTGCAGAGATAAACCGGTGACACGATGGTGAGGCGATAAAAAATGCACGAACAACGTGTATAAATGTTATGAAGACACGACGACGCTCGGGCGGTTTACAGTTAACGTGCGGGGCTTTTATTTTCCCCGCGCGGCTAATGTCCGGGTTATAGCGCGTCTCTTAAAAAAAAAGGCTTTTCACATAATATGTCACGTGGTTCGTCGTTGTTGCAGATCAACGGTCTGGCCCGCTGGAAGAGGAAACGATTTTTAAAAAAAGTAGAAAAAAAACTAGTAATGGTAATAATAATAACAATAATTATAGTGATAGTAACAGTAATAATAATAGTAACAATAATAATGCTGATGATGATAATAATAATTATTATTATGATAATGATAATGATGATGATGATCATAATCATAATCATAATAACAATAATAACAACAGCAATAATAATAATAATGATAATGATAATAATAATGATAATAATGATAATACAGTATATGCAGAACATCCAGTAGTAGCGAAACGAAACGGCGATTGTATTTTAAAAGCGCGCTGGTTCAGAAGAGTGCATCATATACTATACGGCCGAGTATAAAACGTAGGTACGCGAGGCAACAAAACTGCCGCGCGCGCGCGCTCGAGCTCCATATCCTATGCCGCAGATGCGTATAAACATCGGAGTCCGGGGAATGCGAGAGTCGAATCTACGAACAATAAAATAACGGGCGATTTTGGGTGCACGCTAAAGTGCAGCGCCTTAGTGATTTATCGTTTCTACTCGAAATTCGCGTGAATATTCAGTAATCCGCGGGGCGCAACGCGGTCTACGATTTTTCGAATTTTGAATTTCGCGCTTTTTCGCGGGCACTTCGAACCGCACCGGAAGTCGACGGGTCGAAAATACGGGAATCCGTATTGCGTCAATTATGATAATCAATACGAGACGATCACGACGGTAATTCCGATCGCGTAGCCGTAACAGATTGCGCGATCATGCATGGATCGGGGAAATTGGGCCAACGGCGCGGCAGACAAATTGCACGGATGTTTCATTGAAACGTCAAATGTTTTACGTCACAACAGCGAAGGAACGTAATAACCGTTAAAGCGGCGTAATAATAACGTCGGGCCGTATAGTTTGAGTCGTTATTGCTCTATTGTTCCCGATGCTGAGTTATCGCCGGGACGTAATGCGCACTTTTTAGCGTCAATCGTTATAATCACGCGGCGTAAAGCTCGGCGCTCGGCGCTCGGATCATGAGGCAAAACACTGTGATAAAACGTATACAAATATGAGCCAACAGTGTGGAAGTTTGACAGCTGTTATATCGTTGTTTGATGTCCATTTATCGGACTATAGTAATGACGGTAAGTTACCGACTGTAGGTAACTTACTGGCAGTAGATAACTTACCGACCGCCACCGAAGCGGAAATTGTATACCCCATTACAGTTTTGAAACACCGATCTGTCCGACCGTCGGTAATGTCAATCGCGTTCACGCGTTCCTATCGACACATCGACAAATAAATATAGACTCTATGACATCATAGTCAAACCTACCCAGACTCCAGACTAGAATCCGCCTAATCAAACGAATGAATGAAAAAAATACATTATAAATATGTATTCGCGTCGCCCACGCCACTGAGACATTCATGAATGACATTCTAAATCTATAAATAACCCTAAAATCTGTAACTATTTGCATACACCGCGCATGTGCATAAATTCAATTTGCCCCTGAGCCGGGTGTCTGACAGATAATATTGTAATCGACCGACCAAACGGAATTCATTAATTCGCGTAGTCTCCGAACTCATCGAGCCATTCGACGACTTCCTGCCGGGAACTCGTCAATGATAACCCCCGCGATCGCTCAATGGCTACAGCGTCCACCGCGCTGATTGGCCGCAGCTGGCCAAGCGTCGATCACCGGCCAATCGGCGCGCTTGTCGCTACCAACTGTACAGTCGACGCACGCCAAAGTGGCGAGCTTTGTGTGTCGCACGCGTCGTAGCTTCCGCGAATTCACGCGTCTCAGCTGTCACAGCTGGCGTGTGTGATCCTTTCGTCTCGTCGCGTCTACATATGTTTGACACGCCGTGGATTTGCATATTCTGCGGAAAACATGTGTGACCGCCGATTGATTATCGTGGCATTTAAAGATCGGCGCAAATATATTCATCGCTGGCTCGTATAAATTGTAAATAATAATAATAATAATAATAATAATAATAATAATAAAATAATAATAATAATAATAGGAAAATAATAATAATAATAATAATAATAATCGTAGTGATACGAATAATAACAACAATAGACGAAAGAAATTACGGCGTTGGGGAAAAATTGGATGACGGCTGTTCGGAAAAATGACGCGCGTAACATTTGACGCACGCTCGATTGTCGGACTTTTGATCCTCGGAAATGTGATACACGCCGATCTCCAGGACTTCATGAACCTCCAGGTGAGCGCGAGATGCTTGGGCGATACGCGAGCGTTGAACCTCGATTGACGATCGGACGCGGGTGATTAAATAAAAAATGTGAGGGAAACTTTTTGTGTGGAATTTGTGTGTTAATTGTTTTTTTTTTTTTTTTTTTTTTCAATGTTGCAGCATAGAAGAAGTAGATTGCCGGAAGCTAAGTTTGGATATGGAGAGTATTCGGAGTATCCGGATAGTGACGAGAGGCAGCATGGACCGGAGAGCGAGTGGAATGGAATTCCGCACAGAAATGCTAAGCCTCAGAGGGTCAGTCGTCCAGCGACTGAGAGTCCAGTGGATATTTCAGACGCTGTTGATCCAAGTTAGTAGAAAAGGGACATGTGAATAAAATCTGTTTGTTCGTTTGGAAGAATGTTATTTGATTGGAAAAATTGGGCATGATTGGAAAAATGAGCTTTGTTTGAAAAAATTGGGTTTGATTCGAAAAATTTAGGTTCGATTAAAAACATTTGGTTTAATTGGAAAACTTGTGTTTGATTACAAAAAATTGGTCCGATAGCAAAAAAATTCATTCAATCATAATCTTCATAGACTTAAATTCAGATACTTCATGGAATAAATTCAGATATTTCATGAAATAAATTCAGCTACTTCACAGAATTAAATTCAGATACTTCGTAAAATTAAATTCAGATACCTCATGAAATTAAATTCAGATATCTTATGAAATTAAATTCAGATACCTCATGAAATTAAATTCAGATACCTCATGAAATTAAATTCAGATACCTCATGAAATTAAATTCACATACTTCATGAAATTAAATTCACATACTTCATGAAATTAAATTCAGATACTTCATAAAATGCAATTCAGGTTATTACGTTCTGGCCATTTTCCCCCTATCAAATTATTTGTAAACACACACAGATACTTCATGAAATTAAATTCAGTTACTTCCTGGCAACTTTTTCCCCCTATCAAATTATTCGCAAATACACACAGATGCTTCACGAAATTAAATTCAGATAGTTACGTTCTAGCCATTTGTCCCCCTATCAAATTATTCGTAAATACACACAGATACTTCATGAAATTAAATTCAGTTACTTCCTGGCAACTTTTTCCCCCTATCAAATTATTCGCAAATACACACAGATGCTTCATAAAATTAAATTCAGATATAGCCTGGGACACCGAGCACTGGAGCACGGAGCTCAAGATCGGCCAATTGTCAGCCGTGGATGTGGATCGGGACGGCAACGTCGCGGTGTTCAGCCGCGGCTCGAGAATCTGGGGCATGGGAACCTTCGACTACTACAACAAGTTCGACTGCGCGAACGGCCCGATAAAGGAGAACACGATATTTCTCTACGACAGGAGCGGCAAGAATATCCTGCGGTGGGGCCGAAACATGTTTTACCTGCCGCACGGGCTGACGATAGACGCCGAGGGAAATTATTGGCTCACCGACGTCGCGCTTCATCAGGTCTTCAAGTTCGACGGCAAAGACATCGCGAGAAATTGGGAGAGGCTGAAGAGCGCCGAGAACGAGCCAGACGTCGCGTTGCTCGACAATCGCGATCACCAGAGTCGCTTCAATCGCAGCATTCTCAAGCCCGCGATGGTCCTGGGCGAGGCGTTTCAGCCCGGCAACGACAATCGACGATTCTGCAAACCCACCGCGGTCGCGGTCGCCAAGAGCGGCGACTTCTTCGTCAGCGACGGCTACTGCAACTCGAGGATCATGAAGTTCGACAGAAACGGCGGTCACCTCTTGCACTGGGGTCGAGCCTGGTCGTCGGCAGGTTGGTAGCCGTGAAAATTCATCTAATGCGATCTTCTCGTGAGATCAATTTTTTTTCCATTTTGTTTCTATTTTTGTTCATTTTTTTTTTTCGCTGAGAAATTTTTATGTCAGACGTATAGGCTGACATTATTTATTGTCGAGGATCACGGGAATTCATTACCGAAAAATCATCGAACGGGTTGTTTAATAATTAATCGTTAAGGGCGTCGGCAGGTTGGTAGCCGCAAGAATTCATTTAACGTGGTTTCCCAGCGAAAATTAATCTAGTCGTAAAATCAATTTTACGTTTTTTTAATTTAATTTTTATTAATTTTTTTCGGTTAGAAATTTCGATGTCAGACGTATGGCTGAAATGATTTATTATCAAGGATCTCGGGAATTCATTGCCGAAAAATCATCAAACAGGTCGTTTAATAATTAATCGTCAAGTTCGTCGGCTGGTTGATAGCCGGAAAAATCAATTTAACGTGAATTCCCTGCGAAAATTGATTTTCTCGTAAGATAAATTTTTTATTTTCTTTATTTCAGTTTTGTTTCTTTTTTGTATTTATTCTTTTTCGGTGAGAAATTTTAATATCAAACGTTTGGCTGAAAATATTCTTTGTCAAGGATCTCAAGAATTCATTACCGAAAAATCATCAAACGGATTGTTTAATTAATCGTCAAGGTCGTCGGCAGGTTGGTAGCCGCAAGAATTAATTTAAAAATGAATTTATAGTGTTCCAGCGAAAAATGTTCTTGTCGTAAAATCAATTTTTAATTTTTCTTATTTCAATTTTGTTAATTTTTTTATGTTAATCTTTTTTCGGTGATAAATTTTAACATCATACGTTAGGCCGAAATGATTAATTGTCGAGGACCTCAGGAATTAATTGCCGAACAATTATCGATCAGTTCGTTCGAGTTATCGTGAAATTGTAATTTTCCAGACCAACTAAACAAATCGCCGCCGTCCTACGCTCTCTTCGTTCCCCACGCTCTGGCGCTCGCGGAGGAGCAGAATCTCATCTACGTCGCCGACCGCGAGGACGGCCGGGTGACGAGTTATAACGCGCAGAACGGCACCTTTCATCGGGCCTACAGTCACCCCGCGATTGGAACCAAAGTCTACAGCATCGCTTACGCGCGCGATCGTCTCTATCTCATAAACGGCGTGGACGTTTATTCCACACGCAGATTCCATGTGAGAGGTTTCGCGATCGACGTCAACAGCGGCGAAGTCGTGTCGCAGTTCGCTCCCGGCAGGGACGATATGGCCGCGCCTCACGACATCGCCGTGTCGAACGACGGACGCGAGATCTACGTCGTGGAGCTCGACCTCCACCGGGTCTACCGATTTACGCAGGGTAATTTCGACGATCACACATTTTTTTCACGAACAATCACAACTTTCGATTGAATCTGGGGATGTGCGGATACTTGAAAATTTGAATAACTTATTGCGAATTGAATATGAATAATTTTGTTCACATTTTGAATTAATTATTCGAATGGATTGAATAATTTAATTCACATTCTGAATTCATTATTCAAATGGATTGAATATTCGAATGAATCGCATAATTCGATATAATCAGATTCAATAATTAATATAACAATAAATCACAAAACAATCAGATTCGAATAATTCAATATAATCCAATACTCGAATGAATCGAATAATTCAATTCACATTTGGAATTGAATGTTCGAATGAATCGAATAATTCCGAAATTTACGGATGTACATTAATAATACAAAAATGTACGGAGTTCATAAATAATCAGAAACTTACGAATATTCATAAATAATCAGAAATCAGAATAAACAGTAATTTAATTTTTGTATTAATGTTGATTTCGCGAGTTATTTAAGTTCCTGTGAATTATTCATAAATATGCATACGAATATTCATAAATTTATGAATATTACGAATATTCGTGAATATCCGTTTTATTCGCGAATTTTTTAATAAATCGTATATTTGTGAATAATCGTATTATTTATGGAGTTTCGAATAATTCAAATACTCGTGAATATTCGTATTATTCATGAATATTCGTAGTACTCGAATTTCGGAATATTCAATTCAAATATTGAATTGAGTATAATTGTAGAATTCAATTAAATTCAAATGCTATTCACACGTTCCTAATCCAGTCGCTTGAACGGCATAATTCTTTTGTGCGATTTCGCAGGTGATATCTCGAAATCGTCGGGAAAAAGCGGTGCAAACACGGGCGGCAACGGAACGGCGACTCTTCGTCACCACGAAAGCGTCCCGCTCACCGGCGACGGCGCGAGCGACGTCTCCACCGCGGGATCCGTATCCAGCGGGCCCCTCGTGCTGTCGATAATGGTCAGCGCTTTGCTCTTCATTGGTTTGTGCCTCGGCGGTGCCGCCGTAGTCGCGAGATGCCAGAAACGAGGTAACCGACGCAGACCCGACGTCGAGCGTGAAAAGTTGTTCGAATAACGCATGCCTCGTGTATCATCCCGAGAAATTTATTTATTAATGATTGTTAATTAAATTTTATAATTAATTGATTAATGCATTGAAATTGAAATTAATCAATTGAATTGAGAAATTAATTAATTATTGTTTGCTTTCTTTTTTTACATCTTCGCCGTATTTCGAATCTTTTTAGTTCAATTTTTGCCGTATTTTATATTTTTTGTGTTCACTTTTCGCCGTATTTTGTATTTTATGTATTCACTTTTTGCCGTATTTTGAACTTTTTGTGGTCAATTTTCGCCGTATTTTGAATTTTTTGTGTTCAATTTTCGCCGTATTTTGAATTTTTTGTGTTCAATTTTCGCCGTATTTTGAATTTTTTGTGTTTAATTTTCGCCCTATTTTGTATTTTTTGCGCAATTTTCGGTGCTCGCGACGTCGAGTAACACGTGGCGAAATCGAAACTCGACGTCCTACGGTTGTGACAAGTATTTTGTTCGTTTCCTCGTTATATTTATTTTAACATTTGCAGTTCCTTCGCCGTTGTGACAGTAAATAGACGTAATTCGATGTACTTCGTGGCTGTTGTGAGTTGTCGTTTTTTTTCTTTGCTCGCACGTTTTTCTTTTTCTTTCACTGCGTTCGGCACTCTAGATCGTCGGAGAGTTTTTTGGGAAATAGCTGGAATATTCGCATTTCCGGAACAGGGTGTTTGTTATCGGTGCGCAGACGGCCGTACTGGGAGGCCGAGAGGCGCGAGAACTTTAAGCTCTCGAGCCTGCTCGACGCGCGGCAGGGAAAGAGCTTCAAGATCCTCGAGAAGAGGCCCAACACCCGGGACTTCAGCAAGCTCAACACGGAACCCGAGACGTCGGAGGACGAGCACGTCGAGGACAGTCTGATAATCTGATTGTCGCGCGCGTGAACGGAGCGAATATTTTATTTCCAAAGAAAAAAAAGAAAAACAATACGTTGCTCACCACGATCGGTGAACCGTAAAACTCACAGGCGGTTTTTTTTTTCGGCGCCGAGAAATTAATTTCGACCTAGCCGATCGATTTGGCTTTTGCTGGAAAAATCAATCAATTCGTTGGAACGGCCATATCTCTACTTTTGTGTCCGACGCAGTCGACGCAGAATTTTTTGGACCATCTTTTACTCCGATTAAGAATACTTGACAAATGGAATTAATTGACATTTACCGAACGGTCTATGCCGAGCGAATTTATCGCGACTCGCAAACGCGTCGAGTGAATTCGTCGCCGACGATCCAAGTATTATAAACGATAAATCGTAACTTTAACTCCAAATAGGTAGTCAGTGTGCAAAATACGTAACGCGGGATCCTCGATACGCGTATCTTCCCTGTCTTTCCCTCGTTCCAGTGTCTTCGGCCGAAGTCGCTCGTCGTCGCGAACGACGGCGCGCGCGCTCCGTGAAAATTTGTGTACAATTACATATCGATTGCGCATTTACGACTTAAGAAAACGATCAGTATTGCCTTTTGTCATAAGTTACGTTTTTTCCGGGACAAAATCGAGGTAACCGAACGAACGTCGCACCGCGCGACGCGAATTTGCCGTCGGTTTGTCCATCCTCACTAGCCTAATACTTTTAATGAACATTCCTGTCCACGTCGATATACAACTGTCGAAATTGTATATTTTAAATAAAAAAAATTACTATTTGTACCATTGTAATTGTGATTCTCTTTAATCGTCGTGGCTGCGTGAATATCGCAAAAACACGAATTATTTCGCGATTTTATTACGCAAAAAAATGTTTTACCGACAGTCGGTAAAATAGAAATGCGCCGGATAGGAAAATGTCTACTTTACTATCAGTCGGTATATTACCGGCTGTAGATATCTTCAAATTTGGTGTTAAACGTTTTTATCCTAGGAGCAGAAATCAGTGTTTGAATATATAAAAAAACGACTGTGAAATTGAATGTCGGTAAAACAGTTTCCACCGACTTTCCTTCAATTAAAAAGGGTCTGCGGTTGTTCTTAGCGTCGCGAGGCGGTGTGAACGAACCCGCGAGGCAATTGGCGGGCTGGCGGGAGTTAGAGGCGACACACGCGAGAATGAGAAAGGAACATGAATGGGCCTCGTCTCCCGCGAAGATAACTAATGCGAAATAGCGTTAAGTGACTCGATGATTATCCCATTATGTAGCTTCGTATAATGCTAAAAGCTCACAGCCGAGTTAAACGACGATTACGGGGGCATTTAGTGCATTCCCGTCAAACGTTATAAAGAGACATAAGTAATCGTTAGAGAAACGTTGTATCTACAGACGATTCCCATGTTAATTCGCGAGGAAATATTTTCGAAAAAATTCCCACGCACGAAATTTGCAATTCGCATGGGGGAAAAAAAATCTGCAACCGATGTTTTGATAATGGTTTATTTTACACACTTAGCTGACTTCTATACACAACTATACAACGATGAAAATCAAAATTCGTTTACTTATCGATTCTCCCTACAAGTCCGTAAGACGAGGATACTGTGCGCGCTTAGGACTCGTGCAGCACGAGCTTGCGATTTTTTTTTTCTTTTTCGTACCATTTTACGAGACACCTCACGAAATCAGGGGAAACTGCAAATCTGTTTTTTTTTTTTCAGCAATAATATTTTTTTCGCGTTGCGTCGTACATTACGTTTCACTCGAAGTTATTCGAACATTCGTGCTTAATTATTTCGATCTTCACGGAGGAACTTTAATAATAATAAAAAAAGAATCGTTTTATCGATCGAGCACAGCGTCGATTTTCCGGGACTTGTAAATATTCTCGTAATAATTATAATAACAATAATAATAATAATAATAATATCAATAATGTTAATAATAATAAATTGCATCGAGAACCAGGAATGTTAAAAATTCACGTCGTGCTAGAAGCGACAACTCCTTAGGATAAAGAGGGGCGGTTACAATCGACGTAAAATGTTTTTGTTGTTGTTGTTTTTTTCTTTTCACCCCGAATACCCAATCGTCCCATTTGTACATTAAAAATCGTATACGTTCGTAGTTGATACACCGACAAAATTGCCTAAAATTTATATAATTCAATGTGTGTGTGTACGATGATCCATTAGACTTACGTTTACAAACTACCGGGTAAATTCGTAACTAGAATAATCAATCTTCTCGGTTTTGAGACGACGCGTCGCGCGACACCCGCGAACTTCTCCTCTCGCATCCGCTCGTCTCGCGCGGAGTCGCGAATCTTCGATCACCCTGCCGATCAATCACGTCGATGTAATTGCAACATTTTTTTTTTTTTTTTTTTTTTTTTTTTTTTTTTCAAAGTAAAAAATAAAAAATATTGCAAAAACAGTCGACGACGATGGACGGGAAAAATGGCCCGAGATCGGCAACCCCGATTTCGTTATTATTATTTAAATTCCACACACACAGTTCTGCAATATCAGTTAACAGGACGTCGACCGGCAAAAAAGAATCAGCGTCGCCCTCCGTTTAATATCACAATGTCCAAGTATACTCGCGTTTTATTCTTTACTTTTTTGTTTCTTCTTTTTTTTTCTTCTTCGTTTATTTCTTCTTTTTTTTAATAATAATAATAACTATGGTATGCTTATTCGCTCGGGTTTCATTTTTTCCTCCTCCTCCTCCTCCTTCATGTCGTCATCGTCGTTATTTTTCGTCGATACCTATGCTTAGCTTAAAACTCGTTATCGTACGATTTATCTCTAGACGTGTAGCGTTTATTTACAAAACTCATGGCTTCTCAAAAAAGTTGTAACAACCGAACGCGTTTCTTTCTTTCTTTTTTTGCAATTTCATTTATACCATAAATATATATATATTTTTTAATATATATATATATATAACTAAGCAGAGCTACAGCGGTTTGTTGATCAGGTTTTTTCAACAGACACGAGAATTTCGAGAGCCTCGATTATCGGCTGTTTTCGTTCGTCTGAAATTTCATCCCAACCCGGATGACAAAAATGTTTTCATAAAGCCAAAAATCGACACAAATCGCCATCAATTTTTCGAATTCGAACCAAAATTGGGAGGCGGTTTGAAAAAAAAAATTGTTATTGTTACAACGATCTCCGCTTAATTGAGTTTTACACTAATATTTTTCGAGCGTTTTACACGATATATATTCATATACATATCACGTGTGTCTGATATATATATAAATATATAAATATGTAGACTCTATTCATAGCGACGTTAAGCGTCTGATTTCGACCATATTTATATTTACAATATACCACGTAATAGATTGCACTAAGATGATAATTTGTGATCGTATACATGTAACCGCGTGGAAACTCACGCTCGATTATTTCCTCCTTTTATCTCCTTTTATCTCGTTTTCATTCGCTTCTTCGTTTTTTTTTTCATTTCTTTATTTATTTTTTTCAAATTCTTCGTTTCGGCGACCTTTTTCCATCAGTGACGAGTTTATAGCGACGGAAGGAACTGGTTGTTAAGGAACTCGATGGACAAAAGCGTTTTGCGACCTTGGCGTGACATTGAGATATCTAATCCCTTCGGTGCTCAGCCAGATCCGACTTACAAACCAAAGGCCGAAATATCCAACGAAAAATATTCCATCCTCCCGGACATTTTTTCCCCCGCCATTCTCCATCGTATCGAACATTTTTTTCTCGGCCACGTTCCGTCGTATCGGACTTTTTTTTTCAAGGTTGTTTTTCATCCTCATGGACATTTTTATCCGGCCATTTTTTCTGGCTATTTTTTATCCTCGAGGACATTTTTTTCCTGGCTATTTATCATCCTTCCGGGCATTTTTTTCCTGGCTATTTTTCACCCTGCCGGACATTTTTATCCGGCCATTTTTCCATCCTCCCGGGCATTTATTTCTGGCTATTTTTTATCCTTGCGAACATTTTTTTCCTATCAATTTTTCATCCTTCCGGAAATTTTTTTCCTGGCTATTTTTCATCCTTCCGGACATTTTTTTCCTGGCTATTTTTCACCCTGCCGGACATTTTTTCCCAGCCATTTTTCGTCCACCCGGATATTTTTTCGTCGGCCATTTTCAATCCTCTCGGACATTTTTTCCAGTCATGTTTCATTCTCCCAGACATTTTTCCGGCCATTTTCCAACCTCTCGGACATTTTTTTTTCTTCAAACCTCAATAACGTGAATAACGAAGAAACAAATGTCTTAAAAATGTCTCGATGATCCCAATAATTCGCTTGAATTTTTTTTTCCATCCTTGCCGTTCTCGATGGTGAAAATTGCCGTCGCTGCATTTTTTTGTTGTTGTTTTTCTCAATCACTGTGGTGTCCGGCCGCCTCGCTCACGTTGTGTGTGTGGGTTGCGCGCGACGTGGGTCGCGCGACGCTCAGTAGACGGAGCTGTACTCGAGATCGTGAGCGTACTGAGGCGGTCCCGGCGGCGGCGGCGGTTGCGGGCTGTACTGCTGCGAGGCGTCGGACGCCCGACGCCTCAGCGCCGCGATGCTGTGAACGCCTCGCCAGTCGGTGGCCTCGCCGCCGCCCCCGGCGCCGCCGCTGCCGTCGCCACCGCTGACGCAGGAGACTCCGCCGGCGCCGCCGGCGCCGCCGCTCCCGGTCGCCGCACCCGGCGAGCCCTGGCCGCAGTTCAGTCCGCCGCCCCCCAGGCCGCCCGCCTGGCCGCCCCCGCCGCCGCCGCCGCCACCACCGCCGCCGCCACCGCCGCCCCCGACCGACGAGGCACCCGGCGGCGAACCACGGGACGCCGACACGTGAACGCCGCCTGCAACAGAGACATTTTGACATTTTAGACATTGGTCATGTTCTTTGGAACATTTTTTTATATTCTGATATTTTTTAAATGCATGGTAAACGTTTTATAGATACAAAATGTTGTATCGTTTCGAAAAAGAAGAGAAAATTCATTCTGACGTTTTAGAAATTGGCGACGTTCTTTTTTTTCAGATTTTTTTTTAATGCTTGGTAAACGTTATAGATAAAAAGTGTTGTGTCGTTTCGAAAAATACGAGAAAATTCATTCTCACGTTTTATAAATTGGCGACGTTCTTTGCAACATTTCTTTTTATTTACAGATTTTTTTTTAATTCATGGTAAACGTTGTAGATACAAAATGTTGTGTCGTTTCGAAAAAGAAGAGAAAATTAATTCTGACGTTTTAGAAATTGGTGACGTTCTTTAGAACTTTTTTATTATTTTCAGATTTTTTTAAATGTGTGGTAAACGTTGTAGATACAAAATGTTGTGCCGTTTCGAAAAAGAAGAGAAAATTCATTCAGACGTTTTATAAATTGGCGACATTCTTTGGAACATTTCTTTTTATTTTCAGATTTTTTTTAATGCATGGTAAACGTTATAGATAAAAATGTTGTATCGTTTCGAAAAAGAAGAGAAAAGTCATTCTGATGTTTTAGAAGTTGGCGACGTTCTTTGCAACATTTCTTTTTATTTTCAGATTTTTTTGAATGCATGGTAAACGTTATAGATATAAAATGTTGTGTTGTTTCGAAAACGAAGAGCAAATTCATTCTGACGTTTTAGAAATTGGCGACGTTCTTTGGAACATTTTCTTTTACTTTATGATTTTTTTAAAACACAGTGTAAACGTTTTGTACGGATTACGCAGTGTAAGGATTTTTGTCGTATTGAACAGAGACATTTCGACATTTTAGAAATGTCGTATTAAATAATTAATAAATAAATCATATGGATATTCTAGAAATTGACGATTGTTCCTGTAGAGCGTTTTTTTAATGTTGTGTTCAATTTTTTGTTAACCCTTCATCATCACACTATCTCTATGTTGAATTGCTGTGGTAAATTTCACCCAGTACAACCACGAATTTGTATCATTTTAAAGAAAACAGATTCATTTGGACAATTTAGACATTGGCGACGTCCTGTAGAACACTTTTTTAAACATTGTTTAATAGTCTTTAATGCTAAACAAAAATTGAATGTTTTGTGTTTTTTGGAAAACAATGTCGTAGGCCACGGATTTTCTTATTGCGAATGAAATGCAAATACAGAAATCTTACGTAGCATAGATTATAGGATAACGCAATTTTTTAATTCCAGCTACACATTTTTTAAAGTTTCTATTCAAATTTTTTATTTTGTGAATAAAAAACGAGGATATAAATTTTATATCGCGATGGCATAATATTTTTTTGTACGGCTGAAAAAAAAAAACAAAAAAATGGACAGAGCCGACGGACTTTATATTTTCGTCGGTTTACAAACGACCGTGACGCGGAAAAGAGTTTTGGCCTCAACACGTGGCTGTTCAGCCGATTCTGCCCACGCGAAGGGCACGACGAGACGTGAAAACCGAAGGCCACGCTTTCCCGCAGTTGCAAAGTGCCGTCGCTACCGGCCATCGTAAAGTCGTTTCCGCCTTTCGTCTGCCTAGGTGGGCTCCCGTGTTGGGCCCGACCATCGGTTACCATTATATTTCCCGCACAACCCGCCGTTTACGAGCCGCGCCATCGAGGAGTCGGTGTTTGCCGAGGATGAAAGGAGTGTGGAGGACTCGCTCTCTGTGCTTCCGTCCGTGGGCAATAAATACGTAGCCGAAGAATGACGACGATGATGACCGACCGTCGTCGCGAGTAAATAAAATAAAAACGAAATTTCAATGAAAAAAAATATTCCTCTTTGAGTACACAATAATCACAATAATTCAGGAATGTCGGAAAAAATCACTACTACACAATAATTCCCCTTATAATTATTTAATAATATTTGATTGGCCCAAGAATGACGACGATGATGACCGACCGTCGTCGCGAGTAAATAAAATAAAAACGAAATTTCAATGAAAAAAAAATATTCCTCTTTGAGTACACAATAATCACAATAATTCAGGAATGTCGGAAAAAATCACTACTACACAATAATTCCACTTATAATTATTTAATAATATTTGATTGGCCCAAGAATGACGACGATGATGACCGACCGTCGTCGCGAGTAAATAAAATAAAAACGAAATTTCAATGAAAAAAAAATATTCCTCTTTGAGTACACAATAATCACAATAATTCAGGAATGTCGGAAAAAATCACTACTACACAATAATTCCCCTTATAATTATTTAATAATGTTTGTTTATAAAAACATTTTTTACTTTTTGTTACAGCCAATAAAAATGTGATTTCTCATTTAAAAAAAATACCGTGGGTAAAAATACACGCGATCGTCAATTTATTTTGCAATCCATGAAGCATGTGCTTCATTTTTTTGTGCGGCACGACAACAACGCTTATTTATTTGTTCTCCAATGCGGAGAGAAATAATTAGGGAGTTATGACAAATCGATTGTTGAATTAACGGATTTTTTGTTGCCGCAGCAAAATTTTCAGCTACCATAGCAAAAGTTTTAGGTACAATAGCGAATTTACAGTTGCCGCATCAAGAATGTAGTTATCACTCCGTTAATATTTTAGGCACTGATTTTTTGCAAAGGTAAAATATTAATCAAGACAGATATTCATTTATTAACAGAACGACGAAGGTTTCGAACTTTTCGTCGATTAAGCAATCACAAAAATATTTATTGAATAAAATTACGAAGTCTTCAATAAGACTTCGCGTTAGCTTTGCCAGCACAAAAATATTCATTGAATAAAATTACGAAGTCTTCAATAAAACTTCGCGTCGACTCCGCCAGCAAAAATATTTATTGAATAATCTTACGAAATCTTTAATAAAACTTCGCGTCGACACTGCCAGCACAAAAATATTTATTGAATAAACTTACGAAGACTTCAATAAAACTTCTCGTCGACTTGTCACCACAAAAATATTTATTGAATAAAATTACGAAGGCTTCGAGACTCCGCGTCGACTTTACCACCACAAAAATATTGATTGAATAAACTTACAAAGGCTTCATTAAAACTTCGCGTCGACTTTGCCACCACAAAAATATTTATTGAGTAAAATGATAAAATTAGACTTCGAAAAGACTTCGCGTTAGCTTTGCCAGCACAAAAATATTTATTGAATAAACTTACGAAGTCTTCAATAAAACTTCGCGTCGACTCCGCCAGCAAAAATATTTATTGAATAATCTTACGAAATCGTCAATAAAACATCGCGTCGACTCTGCCAGCACAAAAATATTTATTGAATAAGCTTACGAAGTCGTCAATAAAACTTCGCGCCGACTTTGCCAGCACAAAAATATTTAGTGAATAAAATTACGAAGGTTTCAATAAGATTTCACATCGACTCCGCCAGCAAAAATATTTATTGAAGAAAAGTACGAAGTCTTCAATAAAACTTCGCGTCGACTTTGCCAGCACAAAAATATTTATTGAATAAAATCACGAAGTTTTCAATAAAACTTCGCGTCGACTTTGCCAGCCCAAAAATGTTTATTGAATAAACTTACGAAGTCTTCAATAAAACTTCGCGTCGACTTTGCCAGCACAAAATTTTTTATTGAATAAACTTACGAAGTTTTCAATAAAACTTCGGGTCGACTTTGCCACCACAAAAATATTTATTGAATAAAATCACGAAGTCTTCAATAAAACTTTGCATCGACTTTCCCACCACAAAAATATTTATTGAATAAAATCACGAAGTTTTCAATAAAACTTCACATCGACTTTGCCAGCACAAAAATATTTATTGAATAAAATCACGAAGTTTTCAATAAAACTTCGCATCGACTTTCCCACCACAAAAATATTTATTGAATAAAATCACGAAGTTTTCAATAAAACTTCGCGTCGACTTTGCCAGCCCAAAAATATTTATTGAATAAAATCACAAAGTTTTCAGTAATACTTCGCGTCTACTTTCCCAGCACAAAAATAGCCCTGGAGGCTCCTGACGAGTATCTCGAATCCCGCCGACGTTCGGCGGCGGCCGAAGAGCAAACGGCCAACTCCGAGAGAGCCTGTTAAGCGTCCCGGGCAACTTTAAATCGACCAGCATCTTTCGAGTGTGTTAATTGACGCTTCATACTGTGTGTTAGCTGGAGTAGCGGGGGCCCCGAGCGTGCGGCGTGCGGTGTGCACAGCGCCCGACGGGAACCGGCCGCAAGCCGGACGGCCAGCCAGCAGCCAGCAGACGACACGCTGTTACGCAGGTACCGCGGCCGCGCGCGCTCATCAAGTCCGACCCGACTCGTACCTGCTTGCGGCTTCCTGACAAGTGCTAATCATCGCATTGAAAACCGAACGACGAGGCGAAACAGATGCGGCCACGAGGACCGAAGAAATAGATAGGCAAACCACTGTATATACTATATTCTATATACTATATATATATATATGTATATATTTAAGGACACGCTCTAAAAGCTGTTTACAGGACTAGTTATCCCGGGCTCGCGGGTTACGCAGAGCGTAACTCATGTTCCTCCCCCCCCTCCCCCCTCCCTCCTCCTGAGGAGGGAGGGGGGAGGGAAGGGGGGTACGACGGACGAGGGACGAAAATGTAATTGGAATCTGCGTGGCCTACAGATTTTTTTTTGCGGTTTTAAACTGTCGTTATTTAATTAAATTGGAAAGAGTGGATTTTTTTTTTTTTTTTTTTGGGATAGTGACTTTTGGTTTGTAGCATCGTTTTCAAGTCGCGGATTCGACCACGGAAAAAAATGGTGTCAAGCCTTTTTTAAGTGACTTTGAGAAAAAGAAGATTTAAGATTTTTTTATGTCGGAGCTTTAATCGCGTGTTCTATCATGGAAAATATTGGTGGCAATCCTTTTTTAAGGGATTTTTTTTTTTCTTTTTTTTTTCAGGAATTTAAGGACACGTTTTAAAAGCTGTTTACAGGACTAGTTATCCTGTGGTTGCGGGTTATGCCGACCATCCCCCCTCCACCTTCTGAGTCGCCGGACCTATGGACGAAAATGTAATTGGAATTTACTTGAAGCCAAGATTTGTTTGCGGTCTTAGACTGTCGTTAATTAAAGGGGACCGAGTTAGTGAAAACATTTTATTTTAATTGCAAGAACTACTTTTTTCCTCTCTCTCTCTCTCTTCGTAATCACATTTTCTATATGATTAAGTAATTGTAGGTTTTTTGTTGTGTTTTTTAAAACCAAGTTACAGAATAATTTATAAAATGTGATGATAAATTGACATCAGCCCGAATATTAACTTAGAAAAAAATCCCTACAATTAATATATAGGAAAAGTGATTACAATGATTGGTCTACTCTGGACGACTCGCAGAGTGAAAAATCCATGTTTCTGGTTTCGAAGCAACCAGTCAACCCAACCGGTGGGTCCAGTTACAAAAAAATCCTATGCTGCGATCCTAAAAAAATAAAATTATTTCAAATTTTGTTATCGATGAAGAAAAAATTATTCCTTCTATTCTTTTTTTTTACGGTCTCGGTTCCCTTAATCAAATAAAAAGAGTGAAACCGACGTTATAATATTTTTTTAAATTAGATTTGAAAAAAGTAATTACTTTTTTATTTTTTACTGAACTTTTATTTCTATTTCTTACTGAATTTTTAAATTTTTTACTGAACTTTTATTTCTATTTCTTACGGAATTTTTACATTTTTATACAGAACACGCAGTCCGTAATTATTGCGAGTGAGCGAGACGACGACCGACATCGTGCGGTGAGATTTTTTAAGTAGCGCGACTCAACGCTACGCTCGGCCGGACGGCCGCGGCGATAATGCGCGGTAATTCGCACTCGCCGACCGGTTACGTATTGCAGCTTCGCGCAGACACACAACTAATACATATATGTGTATACATTTATATACGCAGAAAAATGTCCCAGTCTTGCGAATGTCGCAAATTGACGTGGAGCAAAATTTCTCTCGAAATTTCGTTCCCCACGAAAAATCACCTGTGAAGCGATGCCAAAGTCAATTGAATTTTTTTGTATTTTTTTTATCATTGTCGCCGATGCCTGAGCAAACTTTGTCCTCGCGCTCGTTGCTTCAGCCTCTTATTATTGACTTGTTTTCGGGGCTGGTGTAAATATACGTAGACGTGCGTGAAAAAATAAGGAAAAAAAGTGTAACGTGACTCGAGCCGAGGCGGAGTCGTCGTCGCGACTTTTCGCGGGTCCCGAATAATTTAAAGAGTTCACCCGCATCGGGGCGAAGCCGAGAATTTCGCGATTCGCGAGACGCGGGGCATCGGCTTCTGCGGTTGTGTTGCTTGCACGACTCGACGAGTGAGAAAAGTGCTGACGCTGCTGCGCGTCGTCTCTTCGAAAATGCATATTAATCGCAGCATCCACCGTGTGTGGCAAATATCGTAAGTTCTTAATTGAATAATTAGTTTGGATTGTTGAAAAAGAAATTATAAACTTTTCATCAGAGAAATTCACGGTATAAATTCTATATTGTATATTTTTATTTGTATCTATATTCGAGCAGATTTTAAGAATGTCTGATGAATCGACTTTTACTTTTTCTATATCATAATTAATTTCACACGATTTTTTTTATCAGAGTCAATTTCATAACCATTTTTTATCATGATTAATTTCATAACCATTTTTTATCATGATTAATTTCATAACCATTTTTTATCATGATTAATTTCATAACCATTTCTTTTATCATAATTAATTTCATAACCATTTCTTTTGTCATAATTAATTTCATAACCATTTTTTACCACAATTAAATACATAACCATTTTTTACCGCAATTAATTTCATAACCATTTCTTTTACCATAATTACATTCATAACCATTTTTGACCATAATTAATTTTATATCCATTTTCTACGACAATTAATTTCATAACCATTTCTTTTATCACGATTAATTTTATAACCATTTCTTTCATCATAATTAATACCATAACCATTTCTTTTACCATAATTAATATCATAACCAATTCCTTCATTATAATAAATGTCATAACCATTTCTTTTATCATGATTAGTATCATAACCATTTTTTCGTGATAATTAATTTCAAAACAACGTTTTATCACAATTAATTTTATAATCGTGTTTTTATTATAATTAGTTTCATAACTTTTAAAAAATATTTATATTATCGAAGACTATTAAAACACTCGGCTATTGCGTATTTCGGTACACCCTGTATAGCGACGTTTTGCTACGGAACCTAAGTAGTTTCCGAGCGAGCGCGAGGAGCAGCAGCTCGCAGCACATAAGACAGGTTGCATCGAGAAGAAAGAGACGCGGACAAAAAGTGTGAGAGCCTCGCGCGCGCGTGTGTATTACATATACGTGTGTGTGTTATGGTAAACAGGCAACCAGCGAGAAAGATCTCGCACCTAGGTGCGAGCGCCTTGGACGTTCTTCGGTACGCAAACACCCGAGGCCGCCGGACTTTATGTTTCTGTCTCAAATTCTTTACGTGCTGACTCGCAGCACCGTTTCGCCCCTCCGCGCACCTTTTTTTTCTTTTTCTCTTCCTCTTCCCGCACCTCGCGCACAGCAGCAACACTTTGTACTATACGCCACACAATCCGCGGGAATTTTTTTCTACTCGGCTGCGAAACCGATTATACGTTTTCGCCGACGGCGAGCGGACGTTCGACGACCGCGCCTATTCGTCTCCCCTCCGGGCTGAGGATCGGGCGATGTACGTGGAGAAAAAATTACGTGCGAAAATGTTGACGCGCTTATTTGATATTTTAATCGGGAATTTTTTTTCGCATTTTTGCGGATTTATTTTGTAATGGAGTTTGTCATTTTTTTGTTGTGAATTTTGTAATGTTTTAATACCTCCCGAGAATCATCAAGAATCAATTTGACACTTCTAAACTTCTTTTAAATTAAAGAATAAATTTTACTGCCCTGGATAAAATCTTTTATTTATTACAAAATAGTAAATTATGCCACACTTGCGTAAAATCTTACGCACGTGCGGCATACTATATGTTTTTACGTAGTATGCGAAAAATTCAATTTTACGCACTGAAGGCGGTCCGAAAAATTCCATTTTACGTACTGAAGGCGGTGCGAATAATTCCATTTTACGCACTGAAGGCGGTGCGTTGAATTCCATTTTACGCACTGAAGGCGGTGCGTAAAATTGAATTCTACGCATAGTACGCCAAAATATATATTTAGTAATATGGAGCTTATAATTTCTTTTTTAAAGCACATTTTTGCGAAATTTCAATCCCTCCCCAAAATAATCAAGATTTCAGTTTCTTAACATTCTGTAAACATTTTTTTTAAATAAAGGAATAAATTTTGCTGCCCTGGATAAAAACTTTTTTTAACGAAAAAAAAAAAATATATATTTAGTGTATTTTGTGATATGGAATTTATGATTTCTTTTTTAAAGTACATTTAGCGAAATTTCAGCCTCTCCCCAAAATAATCAAGATTAGTCTTTTAATATTTTTTAACATTTTCTCTAAATAAAAAAAATGTTGCTGCCCTGCATAAAATAATTTTTTAAATCATAAAAGATATTTATTTATTATTTTGAATTTCAAAGAAAATGAACTTACCAAGGGAATTGAGACCGTAGGTGGCTTGGTAGACGGTTTGCGAGGGGCTGCTTATGGGCAGCCCGGAGTTTCCGAGGCCGAGACTCGAGCCGAGACTCCCGGAGCTCTGCTGTCCCAGCTGTCCCAGGCTCTGGCCGAAGCCGGTCATGCCCATGCCGCCCTGTCCGAGCTGCCCGAGACCGGGGCCCATGCCCCACCGGTCCGTCGGCGCGTGAAACATTCCCGCGGCTCCGCACAGCTCCGAGCTCATCGCGCCGAACGGCGGAAGCCCGTGCGACGGTAGCAGCGCGCCCGGCGTTCTAAACACGTTCGTCGTCTTCTTGCGCTTCTTCCACTTTGCGCGGCGGTTCTGGAACCAGACCTGCAAAAAGAAAACGCAACATTTCCCTCTATTAAATTTTCAAATTGCAATGCAAACATTTTTTTTTTTTTTTTTTTTTTTTTCAATATAATCACGATAATTTGGTAAAACGGAATTATATTTTTTCACCAAAATACGATAACTATTATTCGCTAATTAAATAATTTAAAAAAAACTGAAAAGTGTTTATAATGTTTTCTTCCAAAAAATAATTGTACATTTTCACGCCTATCAAATGTTATTAATTTACCATTCAGCGAAAAGAGCAATCGATAATTACCCAAATAATGAATAATCATTGTAAAAAAAATGTGTCGCAAAAATATTTCCGTTTCAAGCTAAAATAAAACATGAATTCAATACGACATTAATTTTTTCACCAAAAGTCAATAACTATTATACACTAATTTACCAATTAAAAAAGTATTTTAGAAAATTTACAAAATGATTATAAATGTTCACGCCTACGAAATATTATTAATTTACCATTCAGCGAAAAGAGCAATCAATAATTACCCAAATAATGAATACTCATTGTAAAAAAAATGTGTCCCAAAAATATTTCCGTTTCAAACTATAATAAAACATAAATTCAACACGAAATTATTTTTTTCACCAAAAGTCAATAACTATTATTCACTCATTTACCAATAAAAAAAGTATATAAAAAAATTGACAAAACGATTATAAATGTGCACGCCTACGAAATATTATTAATTTACCATTCAATAAAAATTGTTACTTAATAATTACCCAAATAATGACTAATTATCGTAAAAAAGCCCAAAAATATTTTCGTCACAAACCAAAATAAAAAACCTGCCGATCCGCCGCCAAAAATGGCCAATGCAATTTTAATCGCGTTGAATTATTCCAAAAAAACAAATAGCATCGATTGCAGAAAGCAGGAATCGTCTTTACCGACGCGACGCACGTTTACACGTAGCGACGGTGCGCGCGCGGTGTTCGCGCGGCCATAAAGGAGTCGCGTGTGGCCGCCCGGTTACATAAGGCATCACGTGAAACGATAAGGTGTCCCCCGGCGTGGCCACAATATCTTCGAGCCCTATGGAGGCGGCCGCGCGGTACAAGCCGGGACCTTCGCCTCCTCGGCAGCCGTTACCGCCGCGGGTAGCTATTAGCCGACGTTATGAGCTGTTGATTCTGGCCACGTAGCGGCCCCCCTAAGCTGCCCGTGGCTCCCGGGGACTTGATTTATTGATATCGCATGCAAAGCCCGTCTCGTGCGGCTCCCACCGCCGCCGCCGCCGCAGCCGCCGCGCGAAGCTCGACCGGCCCGAGCTTCGCGCACACCGGAGGCAGAAGCGTCGAACCGCCCGGCAAACGTGTGTTATGCATATAGCGCGCAGTCATATTCATCTGCTGGGGAGACCGGGGCTAGTTGGGTCAATCCCGATTTTCAGTCTGTCCCATCGACATTGCCCATTTTGCCCCATGGTGAGAAGTGAAGCAAAGTAAATTTACTGTTCAAAAAAAGTTCCGAAGCTTTGAAGGGAATGTATTATTTTTCTTATGGGAAAAAATACATTCCTTGTATTTCCCATGTATTTTTTTCTTATGGGAAAAAATTCAGGATCGGGAGTGTCCGAAAAAAAAATTGACCCGTCCCGATCTTCAGTCGTTTTCCATCGATATTGCTCATATTACCCCATCGAGAGAAGTGAAGCAAAGTAAATTTACTGTTTAAAAAAGTTCCGAAGCTTTGAAGGGAACGTATTTTTTCTTACGGGAAAAAATTCAGGATCGGGAGTGTCCGAAAAAAAAATTGACCCGTCCCGATCTTCAGTAATTTTCCATCGATATTGCCCATACTGTCCCATGGAGAGAAGTGAAGCAAAGTAAATTTACTTTAAAAAAAGTACCGAAGCTTTGAAGGGAACGTATTATTTTTTCTTATGGGAAAAAAAATTAGGATCGGGAGTTTCCGAAAAAAATGGACCCGTCCCGATTTTCGAAATATTTTTTTACGTTCAAAACATCCCCCAGGTCATAAATGCCAATAACAAAATTTAAAAAAATCCCTAAATTCCCCCAGAATTCGCTGCGTATTTCCACAATTATTTCACACCTCGTCAAATACCATTTTTCAGGAAATTGAGCCCCGGGGCTTTTCCACCAATTTCTTTTTTCCTCCCGATCTCCTGATCTGTGTCATTACGCCCCGGTCTCCGTCGTTCGTCCACCGGGCAATAAGCCACATGTAGCCGATGCAGAACCAGCAACAGTGGCGCACGAATGGTCGATATGTATATCAAGTATACAGCGCAATAGCGTGGATGTCCCTTTTCGCATACACCGAAAATCGGGCACGTGCAGAGGGCGCTGGCGACGAATACAGCTCCACTATTTTCCGTGTGTCCGCTCGCGGCGTTCGCCACCGTGTATTAAAGCCATAAATTAGTGCTTTGGCATTAGTACACGCAGCACGCGTCCCGCGCGAGTGGTAAGGACTTAAAATACCCTAACTAACGTTCCCGGATTACGGCAGTCTAATTGGATAGAGGAGGTGCGCACCGTGCCCACCGCTGATACCCGCAGTCGGAATGTAAGCGCGCTCTCGTGGCCTCGTTTGCACGTTTGGAACGGAGATATTCTGTAAATACCACCGGGATTCCATGGCCAGCCTTAAGCGTGGCGCGAGATCCCTGCGCAATGGCTGCCTCGAAATTGCTGTTACATATTATTAGCGCCTTTGAGGCTGAGAAACGAAAACGCCGAAATTGGATCTGAGACAGGATTTTTTTTTGCCAGGTGGCGGTAAAATTGTACTTATTTAAATCTTTTATGAAAATATTTAATTTTTTTTTTTTAATAATAGGGAACTAGTATTAATTTAGTGGCAAAAATGCGCTGATTAAAAAAGTTGCTTTTTTGTAGCAGGTTAGGATTTAAGAAAAAAGTGCCGAATCTCGGGGGGCTGAGAAGGATTTTTTTCCGGGTGGCGGCGAAATTTTATTTAATTAAATCTTGTTGGAAAATATCTGCATTTTTTATTTTTAGAAATAATAGCAAACTGAAATGAATTTAGTCACGAAATTACGTTGATTAAAAAAGTTGCTTTTTTCTAACAGGTCAGGATTCAATATAGCATTGAGAAAAAAGTTGCCTTTTTTCTCAATGCTACAGTTCGTAATGGAACAGTTTCCAGTTTCTTTTTTCTCAATGGAACTGTTCGTAATGTAACGTACGTCGAATTACTTCAATTATATGTATTCAATCACCCGACCCACTTTCGATAATTTGCGCAACGCGGATTGCACGACGTTTCCTAAAAACCCCTTAAAAATTGTGCTTATTTAAATCTTTTAGGAAAATATATCGATTTTTTTATTTAAAAAGATTGTAGCAAACTAAAATAAATTCTTTCACAAAATTACGTAGATTAAAAAGTGTTTTTTACACCAGATCAGGATTGAATATTTCATTGAGAAAAAAGGAAGGAGTATTCGGGTCGAATAATTTTAATTAAATTTATTTGATTTCATGAGCCATTTTTGATCATTTCCACAAATCGGATCACACAACGTTTAAAAAAACCCATAAAAATGATACTTAATTAAATCTTTTAGGAAAATATCTCGATTTACTTAATTAAATCTGTTAGGAAAATGTCTCGATTTACTTAATTAAATCTTTTAGGAAAATATCTCGATTTACTTAATTCAATCTTTTAGGAAAATATCTCGATTTCTTTAATTAAATCTTTTAGGAAAATATCTCGATTTTTATTTAAAAAATGGCAACAAACTAAAATAAATTTTTTCATAAAATTACATACATTAAAAAGTGTTTTTTACACCAGGTCAGGATTGAATATTTCATTGAGAAAAAAGGGAAGAGTTTTCGGGTCGAATTATTGAAATTAATTTTATTCGATCTCACGACCCATTTACGACCATTTCCGTATAACCCGGATCACACACCCTTTCTTAAAAATAGCCCATCGTATATGTGTGGCGGGCGGCATTGACGATCGCTTCCGTCTGCCGTATCCCTTCAGCGATTTCACACCCTCGCGCTCCTCGGCTCTCGTTCACCGCGGGCGCAGCGCACCCTTCGCGCGGCTCGCTCGCGCGTGTAACACGCTGCACGTCGCGCGCATCGCCCGCCCCCGTCGCCTGCGCGCTGGGTGCGGTCTCGCCGATTTCACGCCACAGCTAAGGCTAAAAGCCCGTGGATAATTCGCTGCTTCTGGTGCTCTGCCTTTTTTTTCACCGCTCGTCGCCTTTTCGCGCGAATATAACACAGGGAGGGGTGACTTTTTGCCTTATGGCAAATATATGTATAGCGAGACGGAGGGAGGGGGAAAAGTCCTCGAATTCGTCACATCGATTTTTGATGAATATATGTGTGTGATATTTGACTCTGAATGATGGATAAATAAAGAGGGCTTTGAATATAAAAAAAAACAAGTGTCGATGAGACTGATTATGGTGATTTTTCCTATAGAAAGAATTAATCGTAAAATATTTTAGGTGCTACAATATTTATAGTTTTATGCTATGAAAAGATAGAAGCATATTTGGACATATTATATTATTAAAAATGTTCGTTACAAATTTTTATTGGGTGAGATTTGGTCATAGGTAATTTTGACCACCCAAGACGTTGTCGTAGACGGAGGGAGGAGGAAAAGTCCTCGAATTCGTCACATCGATTTTTGATGAATATATTTGTGTGATATTTGACCCTGAACGACAGAAAAATAAAGAGGGCTTTGAATATAAAAAAACAAGTGTCGAGAATACTGAGTACGCTGATTTTTGCTATACAAAGAATTAATCGTAAAATATTTTAGATGTTACAATATTTACAGTTTTATGCTATGAAAATATAGAAATATATTTGGGCATATTATATTATTAAAAATGTTCGTTACACATTTTTATTTGGTGGGATTTGGTCGTAGGTCATTTTGACCACCCAAGACGTCGTCGTAGACGGAGGGAGGGGGAAAAGTCCTTTAATTCGTCACAGCGATGTTTGATGAATATATTTGTGTGAAATTTGACCCAGAATGACAGAAAAATAAAGAGGGCTTTGAATATAAAAAAAACAAGTGTCGAGAATACTGAGTACGGTGATTTTTGCTATACAAAGAATTAATCGTAAAATATTTTAGATGTTACAATATTTACAGTTTTATGCTATGAAAATATAGAAATATATTTGGGCATATTATATTATTAAAAATGTTCGTTACACATTTTTATTGGGTGAGATTTGGTCGTAGGTAATTTTGACCACCCATGACGTTGTCGTAGACGGAGGGAGGAGGAAAAGTCCTCGAATTCGCCACATCGATTTTTGATGAATATATTTGTGTGATATTTGACCCTGAGTGACAGAAAAATAAAGAGGGCTTTGAACATTAAAAAAACAAGTGTCGAGAATACTGAGTATGGTGATTTTTACTATACAAAGAATTGATCGTAAAATATTTTAGATGCTACAATATTTATAGTGTTATGCTATGAAAAGATATAAATATATTTAGGCATATTATATTATTAAAAAAAATTCGTTACAGATTTTTATTGGGTGGGATTTGATCGTAGATAATTTTGATCACCCAAGACGTCGTCGTAATTGCCGCGTAAGTGGAGTCACCAAGGCAAAATTCGTGTCACCATTCGTATTGTGACACGAAGTAATTTCGCAAGATTCCTCGTTTCGTTCGAAGTTCGTCACCCGCTCCGAATTCCGTCTTATTCCTGGCGAATTCCTGGCACCGCCCATAGTAAAGTGAGACACGTCTACGATGCGCAGTTAATTAAAGCGCGTTAACAAAATTTCAATTTAACGCGCACATGATTCGACGCTGCTTCGCGTATTAAACCGGATACGCGTGGGTGCTATTGAACTTGCCGTTACAGAAGTGAATCAACATTGCGCACATTGTGAACCGCCGGGAACGAGCTTATTTTGGCTCGATATTAATATCAGGAACGCGTGGGTGTTGAGATAACATGTGAGATGCAAGTTATTGCTCCACCGATCCGAAAATGTGCAATAAAAAATTCAATTAAAAAATTCAAAGAAAATGTTCAACAAAAACGTTCAATAAAAAATGCAATAAGAATATTCAATACAAATTTTCAACGAAAATGTTCAACAAAAATATCAATAAAAAATGCAATAAGAATTTTCAACGAAAATGTTCAACAAAAATATTCATCATAAATTAAATGTTCATCATATTTAACAAAAATATCCAATAAAAATGTTCTATTCAGTTGAACATTTTTATTGAACATTTCATGTTCACCATAAATATTTAACAAACATGTTCAACAAAAATGTCCAATAAAAATATTCAAATCAGTTGAACATTTTGATTGAACATTTCTGTTGAACATTTCTGTTAAACATTTTTATTGAACATTTGTGTTGAACATTTCTGTTAAACATTTTTATTGAACATTTGTGTTGAACATTTCTGTTAAACATTTTTATTGAACATTTCTGTTGAACATTTTTATTGAACATTTCTGTTGAACATTTTTGTTAAATATTTACAGTGAACATTTTTGTTGAACATTTTTGTTAATTATTTACAGTGAACATTTTTGTTGAACATTTTTGGTGAACATTTCATGTTGATCAAAAATGTCCAACAAAAATGTCCCAATTAAATTTTACATAACCGCAACATTTCCCCCTGCCCCAAACGAACGTACAACACCTTTCGATGACTAAGGACTCCCCAGCCGCCGTGAGACTCGCTCGCCGAGTGAAAGATGCACCTTTCGAGCGTCAGAAAAATCGCTGCCGGCCCGACCATCGGGCCCGGCAATTACGTTTATTGGCTTTTTAGAGCTTGATCTATCATCGACAGTCACGCGCCTCGCCCCGGGCGCAGCTGCGCGAGTCCCGCCGCCGGCCGCGAGGCACCTGGTGCGAGACCAGAAACCCCCCGCGGGTTCCTCGCGCCAGCTCGATTGATGCTCGCGCGGCTCTCGTCGATCCTCGAGAAATGATCGCGCGCGTCTCAAGTCAAATTCTCCCCCGACGCAATCGCCGCGATTCGCCCGCGCAAAACCGAGAGCGCCAAATCTCCACCGATTCCCGCCGTAGGGTCCAACGACGTCGTAGAAAAAAGCACCGATTTTTTTTTCTCCCTCCCGAAAAATCAGAGGATTCACGCTTTCCGCGATCCCGACGTTCGGATTCGCGTAAAAATAAAACCGAGCGAGGTTTTAGGCTCAGGTATTATTATTATTATTATTATTATTATTATTATTATTATTATTATTATTATTATTATATATAGAAGGAAGAGGGCGAAACTTTTTCGTCGCGCCCTCGCTGGAAGAACGAGAGAAATGGGCCAAAGGGAAAAAAAGTAGAGAGACGGAGAGAGAAAAAAAAAGCAGGTGGATATGGAGGAAAAGGGAGAAAGGTGGGAGGGAGAGGAGAGAGAGAAATGGTCTAAGGGAAAAAGCTGGGGAAAATAGCGAGGAGACAGTGGAAAGGTAAATGGCAGGGAGGGTGGGAGGGGGGCGAAGGGGGAGGGGGAGAAAAAAGTACCCTGGAGCCCTTGGGGCCCGAGGTGGGCGAAGGGTCGTGATTTTCCAACCCGGAGCCAGGGAGGAGGGAGTCGAGGCTCCCGGTGATTCCGGGCAAGTTGGGAAGAGGGGGGAGGAGGTGGGGGAGGGGGGGACACGAGAGACCTCGTAAAGGGGGTTCAGGAGGCGCTGATATAAATTGAGCTCGCCATCAAGGCAAGCGGCGGGATCTCGCCGCGAGACCCCCGACGCCGGGAGACGGGAGGACGACGATATATAGGAGTAGATTTCCACTTCTCCATTGAGGGATCGGCGAGCGTGGAGGTGGAGGGGGAGGGAAATCGGGCTGATGCGTCAGCGAGTGGGGGGATGAAAGCAGGTGTGATGGATAATCGATTTTTTTTTTAAGAATGGTGTAAAATTTTGGAACTTTTTTTTTTAGATGTTTGGAGATTTTTTTGGTTAATTATAGTTTTTTTATGATTTATATATTGAGATTAGAGATTTAGATATTTTTTATTATTAATGTTTGTAGACATACAAATGGAAATTAATGTAGTTGAGGCATCAGCTGGTGGGGGAGATGAAAGCAGATGTGATGGACAACCGATTCTTTTTTTTTAAGAATGGCTTATAATATTAGAAGTTTTTTTTTAGATGTTTGTGGATTTTTTTGTTATAATTTTTTTTGTCGATTTATGTATTTAGATTAGAGATTTAGATATTTTTGTTTATTAATATTTGTAGACATAGTTTGAATTTTTTAATTGATTTGGAATTTGATTTGTGTTGACTGGAATGAGGGAAAAAAGGTAATTCTCTTAGCTGCTAAACCAAATTTTACGTGTCAGGTTGACGAAAAAAGGGAAATCCATGGGTTTTTCCCGAGGGAGGAGTGTGGAGGATGAAAGCAGGTGTGATGGATAATTGACTTTTTTTTTGAGAATTAAGAATGATGTAAAATTTTGTAAGACTTTTTTTTTGGGGATGTTTGTGGTTTTTCATTGTGAATCATTATTTGTAGACGATTTAAATATTCGCGGAATTTTTGCTGACCGATATTTTTGATTATTTACATTTGTAAATATAATTTTAATATCTATTACCAAATTAGTGAGAAATTTGACTTAAAAAATGTATATTAAATGTTACTTAATTCAACTAGAAAATTTTCAATATTCACTACCAAACTAGTTGGGACTTTGACGTAAAAAAAATGATTTTGGATTTTATTTAATTCTTTAAATAGGGAAAAAAATATTTAGTAATTTAAACAGACAAAAAAATGCTGGTTGCTGCCAAACCAAATTTTACGTATCAGGTTGACGAATAAAAAACATTTAAAAAAAAACAGGAACCCAGAGGGGCAGAAGATTTTTTCGAGAAAATCTGGGGCAGTTTCGATGGGCCATAGGGCGAGATTTAATGAGAATAAATATTGTATAAAAGTTGGCGAGGGGAGGGGGGAGGGGGGGGGGGGGAGAAGCCAGAAAGCCAGTGCATCGGGAGCCGGGAGATTGATGATGGCGGCGCGGGATGAGCATCGCGGCTCTGGTCGGAGGGTGGCCAGGACGCATTACTCGGACCACCTACTGATGCTCCGCCGTCGCTGCCGCTCCGTACATACGTGTCACGTTGGCCACATACATCTATTCCCCTTGCAACCGAGGCCGAGGAAAGTCCCGGGTCCGAGACCCCATTAGCACCGTCGTTAACGCTGATAATCGATTCGCCCGAAAAGCCTACGACTTTGCCTCCTGCACCTTCCAGCATTGAGCCGTCACCTTAATTTCCAATACACTCGGCGCACGTGCGATAAAATGCAGCTCGAAATTCGCAAATTTTATTCACTCAGTGTGCACTGAATTCTTTTTTTTCAGTTCCGATTTCTGGGATAAAAATTACGGCCAACGGGGAATTTTTTTTTTTGTTACAAATTATAGTCGAAATATTTGTACACGTTTTTTTATTCGTTGCAGATTTTTCGGGGGCTGCCAAATTTATGGAAGAAAGTAGTCAAAGAAATTCAACATATTTGTTATAGAATATTAAAATCATTTTTTTTGTTAAGATAAAGTAACGGATTAATGTAACAAAAAATGGCAAACTAAATGTTGTGGCTACGGATTTTTAGGGGTTTTGCCAAATTTATGGAAGAAGTAGAAAAAGATGTAACATATTTGTTGTACAATGTTAACATTATTTTTTTACAAAAAAGTAGCAAATTGTTCAAAACAAAAAAAAAACATGACAAATAAAATGATGTAGCTACGGGTTTTTATGGGTTTTACGAAATCTATGAAAAAGTGGCAGTAAAAATTGAGCGTATTTGTTGTACAATATTGACATACATTTTTGATACGAGAAAGTAGCGATTTTATATAACAAAAAAAATAATATGGCAAACAAAATGTTACAGTTACTGATTTTTATGGGTTTTGCCAAATTCATGTAAAAAGTGGCAGAACGAATTAACGGTACTTGTTGGACAGTTTTAATACAATGTTTTTTGTTACGAAAAAGTAGCAAATTATAATAACCAAAAAACATGGCAAATAAAATATTATAGCTACAAATTTTTATGTATTTTGCTAAATTTATAGAAAAAGTGGAAAAAAATTTAAGTATTTGTTGAACAATTTGGATAGAATATATATATTTTTTTAAAGTAACCAATTAATATAACCAAAAAACATGGCAAATAAAATGTTATAGCTACAAATTTTTATGCATTTTGCTAAATTTATGGAAAAAATGAAAAAAAAATTAAAGTATTTGTTGAACAATTTGAATAGAATATTTTTTTAAAGAAAAAGTAGCCAATTAATATAACCAAAAAACATGGCAAATAAAATGTTATAGCTACAAATTTTTATGCATTTTGTAAAATTTATGGAAAACGTGGAAAAAACAATTAAAGTATTTGTTGAACAATTCAAAAGTAGTCAATTAATATAACCAAAAAAGGCAGATAAACATTTACTGTTAAAGAAAAAAAAAATTTAGAGCTGGGAAAAAAGTCACGAGGTTTCCCCAGGTATCGGTTACAGCGGTCCAAAAAATTAGCAGCGACTGCAACGCGCGACGAGTGAGAATTTCCACTCTCGGCGGTTTTTTCCTTCCGCGTTCCGTGTCGTCGGGCCGGAATCACCGACGGAGTCCCGGTAACGGGGTGGATCGTGAAAAGCGACTATAAAACGCGCGTACGAGCCTCGCGCCGAAGGCTCGAAAGGGAAGCCGGCGTTGCTTCTGGCCTCGCAAGCCTCCGACGATCCGGCACTTTCGTGCCCTCGCGGTACGCGAGATCGTAAACTTGATCCATTTATACTTTATTATTATTTCACGGTGGCAATATTGTTGCCAACGGGCTCGGCGCCGGCGGCGGCAGCACCGTCGTCAAATTAGCTAAAACTGCTCGTGGAACTGGATTTACCCGCGCGGCTCGCTGCAGCTCGCGCGCATTAAGCTCGTCCTGCGCCTCGGATCCCATAGAATCCACTTAAAAAAATAGAGTCTACGTGTATTTCGACCCTCGTTTTTTTGCTACTTTTTAGAATTTTTTTTTCTTTTTTTTTGGGTCACGATTAATTGTAAGGAAAATTTATTTTTAACTTATGACGAGATAAATTATTTTGCGCGGGAAACTGGGTTTATTGGGGCGGAGACGAGCAGCGTTTAAAGGTGGAAATGTTGTTGAAGCTTCGAGCGAAAAAATGAATACGTGTTACAGATTTTTTTTTTTCATTGCAAGAAAAATATAGTTTGAATATTACGCTATAAAATTATTTTACCAAAATAAATTCCACTGATGTTTTGTTTCAGAAAAAAGTGAAAACGTGTTACGGAAATTTGTTTAAGGGTGATAAAAATATATTTCAAACATTACGCGATAAAATTATTTCCTCAAAAAAATTAAAGGCATATTTTCGTTCAGAAAAAAATTAATACATGTCACGAAACTTTGTTCAGCTGTAACAAAAATATATTTCAAACATCATGCAAGAGAAAATGATTTTCCCAAAAAAAATTACACCAATGTTTTCTTTAAAAAAAAAGTTAATACGTGTCACGAAATTTTGTTCAAATTTCACAAAAATATATTTCAAACATCCCGCAACATAAAATTATATTCCAAAAAATTACTCTCTTCTTTTCTAAAATTTCATTTAAAAAAGCTTCACTTAAAATTTCATAAAAAAAACCAGTTGTGTCAAAATTACATAAACTGTGCAAAAACAACCCCCCCCCCCCCCCCCCCCTATAATACAAATTGCTCCAGATCCAAGAAAAATAATCCAAATCCCTTCGACTTCCCATCAACTCGCATTACGACCGAGATTTATTTGGCATCGATGCGAGCGAAGCCGAAAAACGCGGGGGTTGGTTTTGCCATCAGGCTCGGCACATCAGGCGCGGCGATTCCAAGGATAGACACGAGATTCCATGTAGGGGGAGTAGGTGCGACATCATAACCAAATGGGCGTCGGATGATGTTCCCCAGGGTCACTGCGGCTACACAGCTTATCCATTGAGGACCCCATTGCCCGGGACGAGGAGCAGCCCCCCCCCCCCCCCGCTGCCCCCTCTCGCCCCCCTCCGCTGCGGCCGCGACACCGCACATCGAGGTTCCAGGGATGCCAGCCAGGGTCCAACGCACCCCACGTGGTCCCTTAAAGCCAACGTACCCCTGACGTTTCCTGACACCCCGACCCCCCCCCCCCCTCCTGCCCCCCTCGAGATGCCGCTCTATACGTATATATCGCTTGTGTGCAACACGCAATGTATACCAAGGGCTGATGCTGATGCTACAACGCGTAACACATACGCTGATGTGACTTTCGTTCAGAGCATTATAAGCGTTCTATATATTTTTCGGAAGGGGGACGCAGGACGCGGGACACCTAAGAGCTAATATCGTGGGCCATGCATATTTATACCGCATTAAAAATCACCCTCCCTTAAAATGCATAGGCCGCTGCATAGCCAAGCTGAAGCTCGTCGACTACCCCCCCCCCTCCCCCCCCCCGGAGCTTCATTTTCTCACTTCATGTCGTCTACTCTGTGGTAGGATCGGCGCTTTCGTCCTTTTTTTGCCATCTTTCATCGTCTTCATTTTTTGAGGTGAGGGGAAATGAGGTGCGTTTGGCGTAGGCGAGGATTTTGAGGGGATTTTTTTGAAGGTTTTTTTGTGAGATGCCGGTGGGTGAGGGTAATTTTTTTGGTTTGGTGGTTTTTAGTTTTTTAAAATGTTTTTAGAGTGTTTTTTGTTAGCTAGTTTTTCGGGGTATTTTTGTCAGGTGGAAATACGATGAAGATATTTTTGGGTTGGTGGTTTTTAGATTTTTAAATATATATTTTTGGAGTGATTTTTTATCTACCAAGTTTTAGAGTTTTTTATCAACCTGTTTTTAGAGTATTTTTGTCAACCTGTTTTTAGAGTTTTTTTATCAAATAGATTTTAGAGTATTTTTTATTAACCTGTTTTTAGAGTCTTTTTTATCAACCAGTTTTTAGAGTTTTTTTTATCAATCAGTTTTTAGACTGTTTTTTATCAACCAGTTTTTAGAGTTTTTTTTATCAATCTGTTTTTAGACTGTTTTTTATCAACCAGTTCTTGGAGTATTTTTTATCAACCAATTTTACGAAAATTGTTATCAACCAATTTTACGAAAATTGTTATCAACCAATTTGACGAGTATTTTTGTCAACCAATTTGACGAGCATTTTTATCAACCAATTTCACCAGTTTCGTTTATCATCAAATTTTTCGATTTATTAAGAAATCGATTTTCAAGAGAAACCGGAAAAACCTACAGTGAGACCAAAAGAAACGGAAAGGAATTGAATTCGAGCGCCAAGTCGAGCGTGAGAAGTCATAAAAAAAGTGTTAGGAAGCAGCAGTTGCAGAGGAGCAGGAGGCGCGTCTGGAGTGTGAATATTCCGTCCCTATCCCCGCGGAGCGCATAAACGCGTTATGCACCGAACGAGTTGCGGCAGTAAATATAAACCGGCGCGTGCAACGCCCGGCGCTTGTCGCCGGCTCGTTTCCCGTTTTATTCGGTAGTACCTGTAAAATAGCTTAGTGCGCAACAAACCGTCGGCAGCGAGAGCGATGAATTACCGCGAGCGCAGCGCGACGTATACGACGCTTTTCGACACGTGTTATGTATATCCCGGACGATCGACGATCGAGTATTTTATGGACGAGCATGAAAATATCTCGTCTGCTCCCCCCCCGCGCGCGACTAACTGCAACGTCGAGTTTTCCCCGAGACCTGATGAAATTTCTAACTCCATTTCCGCTGCGTCTCGCGAGTGGGACGAGGGCAAAAAAAATTCATTTTATTTCTGTACGTCCTTCTTGAAAATTATTAAAGAAAAAAACAAATTCGGTATAGTGGAATTTACCATACTCAACCTGTAGTCCAATATATTTGGGATCGCGAAAATTTAAGTCGATTTTTTTTAATGCACTTTTGAGACTTTTTTTGTAATACTATAATATTTTGCAGTAATTATTCGCAACAGTTGAGTATTTAGAAAAAGTAGAGAATGTAGGTGTTATTTTAGTTAGTAAAATATTTTCCAGCTGTTTTTTTCGACAGCCAAAAAAGTGTTCACCAATTACTGGCCACAAGTTTGGATATTCATTTTTAAAAAGTTAAACGTATGGCAATTTTGAAGCTTTTTTCGTGACACAATAATATTTTGTAATAATTATTCGGGACAATCCGGTATTTAAAAAAAGTAGAAAAAAGTAACTGTCACTACAGTTAAAAAATGACCAATAAATTACTTTTTTCCAGCACTATTTTTTTTAACCAAAAGAATTTTCACTAATTATTTGCCACAATTTCGAGTATTTACAAAACAAAATAAACCACAATTTTGGATACTAATAAAAAAATTTTAAAATGTATAGCAATTCTGAGGTTTTTTTTTCATAACATAAGAATATTTCGCAATAATTTTTCGCGACAACTGGGTATTTAGAAAAAGTAACTATTACTTCAGTTAAAAAATCCCCAACAAAATACTTTTTCTCAGCATAATTTTTTTCTTTATTCAATAAAAAATGTATCAATTATTTTGCTCAGTCGCAATTTTGAGAATTTACAAAAAAAATAAAAAATAGAGAAAAAATAAGCCACCATTTTGGATACTATCAAAAAACTGTAAAAATTTGTAGCAATTCTGCGGCTTTTTTTTTCGTAACACAATAACATTCCGCATTAACTATTCACGACAACCGGGTATTTAAAAAAAGTAACTATTACTTCAGTTAAAAAATTACCACAAAATACTTTTTCTCAGCATCATTTTTTTTCTTTAATCAATAAAAAAAATGTATCAATAATTTTGCTCAGCGGCAATTTTGTGTATTTACAATAAAAAACTAGAGAAAAAAAGGAATGACACTTCGGTGAATAAATGACGACACCAAAAGCCCGTCCCGTATATCTCCTGCTCCCATATTTAATGGTGCCCATATTTTTCAGGCAAAGTGCAATAACGGATGCTGTGGGCACACAAAGCCGTGCATCACGTTCGTCCTGGGCGGGAGTCGCACGTGCGTTCGAAGGTATCGTGAGCCGGGTCCGCGCAAGCCGGGCGACTCGCTACTCGCACTTGTTCGCGTCCCGGAGGACGCGACGAAGGGAAACGACACCGGCACCGCCATCCGTCCGTCCGTCCGTCCGTCGGCGTCCGGGCTCCCCCGGGACACTTTGAAAGCAATGCCGAGTACCCGCCAGGCCGCCACCACCAGCCACATGTCCCGACTTTTCTCCACCCCCGTGCCCCGCGTTCCTTTTCCCACCCTTCGGGCTCGCCCGATCCTCCCGACGCTCCCGGCCTGCCGGGGATTCGCGCCGACTAACAGCACCGATTTTATTCCTCGCCGGCGACAAATGATCCGAGACCTTTGGCGCCTGTCGCGCCGCGTCTCCTCGACTATCCATTTCTCCGACGCTCCGTCGGGACGCCCGACGCGCAACTCTGGATGCAACGCGAAATTTCCGCAGGCGAAAATCCGCAGTTTCGAGAAGACACTTTTTTCGATTTTTTTTTTTTTTTGAACGCGCGACGAGACACGAGAAAGTGAAACCATTTTTTTATTTTGGCTGTGAAGATTTTTTATGTAACACTACATTTTCGCAGCGAAGATTTTTTGTGTAACGTCAAATTTTGATAGCGAGGATTTTTTTTTGTGACATGAAATTCTGACACCGAATTTTTTAAATTTTTACATAGAAGATTTTTTTAATGGTACTAAATTTTGATACTGAATTGTTTTTTAATACCAGTTTGATGTAGAATAAGTTTTGTTTAAAGACTCACAGCTGCTGCAGATAAAGAAATGTTAGGAACGCCGTTGCTTTTGTTTAAATAACACTCAATTTTGACGACTGTTTTTTATTCGAAATTTTGACACAGCCCACGTCGGACATACAAAAATCGTTTGCACACACGACGAACACTAAAAAAAGTAAATAATATTTTTAAAAGACTCGCAATTACTGCGGATAAAAAATGTTGGAAACGTCTTTTTTTGTATACCACTAAATTGTGACACCGAAAATTGTTTTTTTATTCCCAACTTTGACACATCCCACGTAAACATACAAAAATCGTCTACAAACATAACGAACGCTCTAAACAAAACCGACAAAAAAAAGTAAAAAAATGTTTTTAAAAGACTCGCAATTGCTTTACATAAAGAAATGTTAGGAACGTCGTTGCTTTTGTTTAAAAAACACTACATTTTTACACATCCCACGTTGGACATGCAAAAATCGTTTGCACTAAATGCCACTAAATAGTGATACCGAAGATTATTTTTTTATTCCCAACTTTGACGCATCCCACGTCCAACATACAAAAATCGTCTGCAAACACAACGAACGCTCTAAACAAAACCGACCAAACAAAAAAAGTAAAAAAATGTTGTTAAAAGCCTCGCAATTGCTGCAGTTAAAAAAATGTTAGAATCGTCGTTGCGCCCGCATTTAAGGACACAATCACGACGCGGAAGTTCGGATTCCAATTCTCGTGCGCAATTCCCACCGGTTAATCTATGATATCCCGGTGTGTTTCTCGAGCGTCGGCCGCCGGAGGTTTCGCACCTGCGGGGGGCTCGAGCCCATTCGGCCCATCGTCGAAAGGTCGTATTCCATAAAATTGCGGACGAGCGCGGGCGGTCAGGACGGCCGGACGTTCGGCGCTCTCGCGCGAATCGCCCGAGTAATCGAGAGGACCCTTCAAGCCTAGAAACGAGCAGTTACCGCCCGGGCGCAGTTAACTTAAATGCCTGTTAGCAGACATTAACTGCTTTTCCCGCGCTTTCGATCGCGCCCGCCATATAACCGCCATATTCTCGCCGCGCGGCCGCTCCGAATCGGCGAGTAAAACCGCCGGAATCAGCGTCCACTTCTCGCTCCATCTCTCCGACTCTCCTCTCTGGTATCCCCCACGCGAGCCGCTCGCCCGATTGCAGTTTTAATCGCGGCACTTGATTATCATGAAAATTAAATCGAGCCACCGCGCGCGTCAATTGTACATAGAGATCGGCGCACCGGATCCGCCGGCTTCGACTTCGCGATCGGTAATAAAGTTTTCACGTGGCGATTTTTCTTTTGGCTGATTTGACAAGAATTGCGTGATGTGGACATTTTTTAGTCCACATCACAAAAAAAGACTTCGCGATCGGTAATAAAGTTTTCACGTGGCGATTTTTATTTTGGCTGATTTGACAACCAAGAACTTTGGTTGTCAAACATTTTTCAAAATTCTTGGTGTGGACATTTTTTTGCGCGGTTGTTTTGTACATAAAAATCGGCCCACCGGATCCGCCGGCTTCGACTTCGCGATCGGTAATAAAGTTTTCACGTGGCGATTTTTATTTTGACTGATTTTACAGCCAAGAATTTTGTGGTGTGGACATTTTTTTGCGCGGTTGTTTTGTACATAGAGATCGGCGCACCGGATCCGCCGGCTTCGACTTCGCGATCGGTAATAAAGTTTTCACGCGGCGATTTTTATTTTGGCTGATTTGACAACCAAGAATATTGTGATGTGGATATTTTTTAGCGTGGTTGTTTTGAACATAGAGATCGGCGCAAAGGATCCGCCGGCTTCGACTTCGCGATCGGTAATAAAGTTTTCACGCGGCGATTTTTATTTCGGCTGATATGACAATGAAGAATTTTGTGGTGTGGACATTTTTTGCGCGGTGTTTTGTACATAGAGATCGGCGCACCGGATTCGCCGTCTTCGACTCCGCGATCGGTAATACATTTTTCACACGGCGATTTTCATTGACCGATTCGATGTCCAAGAATTTCGTGGCACGGACATTTTTCGTCGCGATTAAGGTTTGAGTGAAATAAAAAAAACATTGCGGACGAAATCGGACCAGAATTTTCAGCCCCCGGATGCGACGACTCCGGCTCCGATCGGTAATAAAGTTTTCACGCTGCAATTTTCGTTGCGGCCGATTCGATGCCGAAGAATTTCGCGGTGCGGAAATTCGCGCGAAATAAATAAGAGCGGACTAAATCGGACTAGTTTCTAGTGATGCAAACTCGTCTCGCTCGTCTCATTCTGATACAGGAAATTAAGGTCATTAAACGAGACGATTTGGGCACAACGAAACAGCCCCGTTGATGTTCGACGGAGGGAAAAGTTATTTTCAAGACAGAAAAGAGGATTCAAAACTGATTGGTTGACAAGGAAAATTTTTCTTGATGGTCGATGGTTCGAAAAATTTTGTCGGGTGGAATTTTGACGTCTTGATTTTTCAGGGTTTTTTGAACGTGTTCAATTTTATTTCGTTAGGCTGCGAAAATAGTCGAACCAACCGATTTATCGGAATTGTCGTTGGCTCAAACGCGTCGAGTCGGAAAAAGCGGGACGAAAATAATTCTGTCGATCGAGTTTTCAATTTTTATTAAAGAGATTTGTTCCGGTCGTCAATCTTAAAATTGGAGTTTAATTAGTTTAATTAGCGCGCCTCCATTTTTGGAACTCGAGATTGCAAACTCGTCAGTCTGATAAGACTTAGGATGGCAAAGACATTTTTTTCTCGAATTTGTTTGCATGTTTTTAGATGTTACGAAGAAAAAATCGCAAAATCCCAGTGTCAAAATTCGAGTCTTTTATTCCCTGCTGCTTTGTTCGCTTTTCGTCACTTGGGTCGCGCGATAATGATAATTTTATCATCACGCGGGTCGGAAATATCGACAAGCATTAACGACGTCAGCTGATCGACAAGTCCGAATATCTATTTTCTGGCCTCGCTCGCCGTCTCCATCGTCATCGTCGCTTTGACACTTTTCACGCCGAAGATATTTCAATTTTAACTCGTTTTTACTCCCCCCCCCCCCCCTCCGCCGATCTCGCGATTCGACTTTAATAATTACGAAATCATTCCAAACGATTCGCTGGCAAAAAAAGGAACGACCAATTTTATGTAACCACAATATTAAATATTATTTTCATCCCGCAAAAAAAAAAATGCGTCAACAATAATCACAATAAACACCCGCAAAACGAAATCCGGATATAAATCCAGAATCCGATCCACCGTAACTGCAATTGGGTCGAGAAAGTCAAAAAAGGTTATTTTTATTATAAAGGCTACTTTTTCCCTCACCGATGAAAAAATTTAAAATAATTATGTTGTTTTTGGATTGCAGCGAAGGAATTTTTTGTCACTGGACTTACCGGTTGGGTTAACTGGTTGATTCGACACCAGAAATATGGGTTTTTCATTCTGCGCTCAGGCCAGAAAAAGCCAATCACAGGATTGTCCTCCGCTGGGGTTTTTCTTCGCAATCACATTTCATGACTGAATTGCAAGGATTTTTTTTTAGTTCATACTTAAAAATATCCATATCGCTGAAGCCCATTTTATCATCACTTTTTATTAATTATTCTGTAACTCAGGTTTAATACCCATAAAAAAATCCCTATAATTAAACTATATAGAAAATGTGATTGCAAAGAGATTGAACTTTAGCACAGAATGAAAAACCCATATTTGTGGTGTCGAAGCAACCGGTTGACCCAAGCTATGAGTCTAGTGACAAGAAAATCCTTCGCTGCGATCCTAAAATCACAGAATTATTTCAAACTGTTCCACCGACAAAGACAAAAGTATTCCTTATAACAAAAATAATCTTTTCCAACCGACTCGGCTCCCTTAATCAAAAGCACCAAAATTATCAATTTCACACCGACCAACAACAACAACAAAAAAATCCCAAAAAAAGTTACATCTGCATCCCCGATTGTCAGTCCCATCACCAACTTGCATGTCGATGTACCATTTAAGTCTCTCGAAAGAAAATCCTTCGCTGCAATCCTGAAATCACAGAACTATTTCAAACTGTTCCACTGACGAAGACAAAAGTATCCCTTATAACAAAAATAATCTTTTCCAACCGACTCGACTTCCTTAATCAAAAGCACCAAAATTATCAATTTCACACCAACCAACAACAACAAAAAAACAAACAAAAAAGTTACATCTGCATCCCCGACTGTGAGTCCCATCACCAACTTGCATGTCGATGTACCATTTGAGTCTCTCGACCATCGCGGCTTAAAATACTCGTGTTCGAGGTGCCCGAAAAAAAAAAAAAAAAAAAAAAAAAAAAAACGAAGAGTAGCCGAAAAAAAATATATCGAACCCTCAACCCTCCGTCAGATGTCGCTGCAGCCGGGCGATCCGGAGGCGCCGGTATTTTTCGCTGTATTTATTTTTATAGCCGAGCGGACGGCTCGTTAGGGGAAACTGTCAAACGCGGGTGGGCGGTGGGCTTAAGGGGTGAACGGTGGGGTTGAGGGGGGGCGGGGGGGCTGGGGTACCGGGCGGATAATTCGGTGGAAAAAAATCGGAACGCTCGGTGTCACATCGGTTTGGTCACCGGTGACGGTTTTAATTCGACACAGTCCAGTCCTCGGCTACCTGGCATCGTCACTCTCCCCCCAACCCCCCTCAACCCCCACGACACCCCAGCACCTCCGGTGCTTGGAACCCACCGAGCGATACTTGTACATTTATTTTGCAGCCCCATCGGCCGTGAACGGTCACTACGTACATTTTAAAACAGTCTATCGGGTATTGTGTGGCTATATATATGTATATTTATATATATGTGTGGGTTTATCTATATACTATATATATTTATATATATGTGTGGGTTTATCTATATACTACATATATTTATATATATATAAATGTCACTGCTGCTGCTGCTGCTGGGCTTAATTGATTTTGGGCCGACAACAAAGCCGCCCCCCTGTGCCATTTTGCCCCGGTCGACGACGCATTTTCAATTCTACGCCAGCCAGACGAACGACGAAAAGTCATCAGCGGAAAACGCGAGCGGCGAAATTGTCATTGAAATTCGGGAATTTTTCGGCGGGATGGAAAAATCTGTGGAAAATTCGAGCGGTGGAGAAGTTGAAGGGACTTTTTTTTTTTTTTTGGGAAGAAATGAGAGGATCGAGCGAAAAATGCTTGCAGAGTTTTGGGAATTTTGGGTGGAATCTGGTTAGAATCGAGCGGTGAAAAAGATGGAGGGAAATTTTGGGGAAGAAATTAGAGGATTGAGTGAAAAACGTTTGGAGATTTTTGGGAAATTCCGGAATATTTCAGCAGGCTGGAAAAATCCGGCCAGAATCGCGAGTTAGAAAAGTTGGTATTTTTTTTTAAAGAAATTAAAGGGTCGAGTGAAAAACGTTTGGAGAATTTTCGGAAATTCAGGAATATTTCAGCAAGCTGGAAAAATCCGGCCGGAATCACGAGGTAGAAAAGTTGGTATTTTTTTTTTAAAGAAATTCGAGGGGCGAGCGAAAAACGTTTTGCGAGTTTGAGGTTCGTGTTGTACGAAAATAAAGTTACATGAATTAATTGAATTTTTGTCAGAGGTTGCGGAGTCGGTTTTTTTTTTCGCTTTCTCGATGCAGCGAAATCTCCGGGCTTTTTTGCCCCGTCGCCGCGACTCGCCTGTCTTGGTCTAGACAGCTCAGCCTCAGGTTCTAGAATAGCGAATGCAGCTCAATAAATAATGTGAGGCGATAAAAACGTAAATGAGCTCGATAGACAGATAATATGACCGATAATTGTAAGTCGGAAAATTTCCGCCGAGCGATTATGACGAGGTGACTAATTCGCCCTGTTTCGCTGCCCTTATTTCGATTTTAATTGTATATAATTTATAAATTCACGTTGAATCTAAAAAAAACAATAAAAAAATTAAGGGCTACGTAGTTTCTAATGTAATTAGGAAGGTCATCAAATACACAAAGTGCTCTAAATTTACGTTGAATGTAAAATGCCAATAAAAAAATTAAGGCCTACGTAGTTTCTAAAATAATTAGGAAATAAAGTTATGAAATACGAAAATTGCCCTAAATTTACGCCGAACCTAAAACTTCTGTAAATAATTCTAAAAGAAATTAACGCCTACATATTTTCTAAAACAATTAGGAAACTAAGCAGTGAAATATTTTTTAAAAACGCTGCAAACTTACGCTTAATCTAAAATTCCAAGAAAAAATCAAGGCCTACATATTTTCTAAAACAATTAATAAATTCAATTATAAAAACCTCAAATTATTCTGAAACAAACTTTTTCCTCCAAAACCAAAAAAAAAACCGGACACACCGCAAACGTAAAAAAAACCCTCCCTATTTTCCATCTTCACCTCCCCAAAACTAAACCCCTCCTCCCCAACCCGCCCACAACCGGCGCACCAAAAAGAAAAAAAAGCAAAAGCAAGAAAAGAAAAAGTCACATATATACATCGAGGAGGGAACGGAATCGTCATGTCAAGTCAAGAAATCTTTGATAGCCGACGCTCGACAAGTCATTAAATATTAACTCGATAAGTCATTAAATATAAAAAAAGAATTGCTAATTTACATTTAATCGAAAGCTCCAATAAAAAAATCAAGGCTTACAAATGATCTAAAACAATTCGTAAATTAAGTTATAAAAACCACAAATTATTCTTAAACAAACTTCTTCCTCGAAAAAAAAAATCTGCACACCGCAAACGTAAAAAACCCCTCCCTATTTTTCGTCTTCACCTCCCCAAAACTAAATCAGCCTGCAACCGGCGCACCAAAAAGAAAAAAGCAAAAGCAAAGAAAAGAAAAAGCGAGCTATATACATCGAGGAGGGAACGGAACCGCAATGGCAAGTCAAGAAATCTTTGATAGCCGACGCTCGACTAGTCATTAAATATAAAAAAAGAATTGCTAAATTACGTTTAATCGAAAGCTCCTATAAGAAAATCAAGGCTTACAAATTTTCTAAAACAATTAGTAAATAATAATTATTCTGAAATAAATTTCTTCCTCCACGAATCCAAAAAATATCCACAGACGGCAAACTAAAAAAAAACTTCCGTATTTTCCATCTTCACCTCCCCAAAACCAAACCCTCCGCTCCCCAATCCGCCCGCAACCGGCGCACCAAAAAAGAAAAAAAGCAAAAGCAAAGAAAAAAAGCCAGCTATATACATCGAGGAGGGAACGGAACCGCCATGTCAAGTCAAGAAATCTTTGATAGCCGCCGCTCGACAAGTCATTAAATATCAAAAAAAGAATATAAAAACTTACGTTTAAGCGAAAGCTCCAATAAAAAAATCAAGGCTTAGCAATTTTCTAAAACAATTAGTAAATTAACCCTCAATGTGCACACCGGGGTCATGGTGACCCCAAATTCGCACGCAATACACAGGTAGTTTGGACGGATGTGTGCACACTAAGGGTTAAGTTATAAAAATTACAAATTATTCTTAAACAAACTTCTTCCTCCAAAAAAAAAAAAAAAAAATCTGCACACCGCAACAAAAAATCCTCCCTATAAAAAAACCCTCCCTATTTTCCATCTTCACCTCCCCAAAACTAAACCCCCCCTCCCGAATCCGACCGCAACCGGCGCACCAAAAAGAAAAAAAGCAAAAGCAAAGAAAAGAAAAAGCCAGCTATATACATTGAGGAGGGAACGGAACCGCCATGTCAAGTCAAGAAATCTTTGATAGCCGACGCTCGACAAGTCATCAAATATAAAAAAAGAATTGCTAACTTGCGTTTAATCGAAAGTTTCAATAAAAAAAATCAAGGCTTACAAATTTTCTAAAACAATTAGTAAATTAAGTTATAAAAACTACAAATTATTCTGAAACAAACTTCTTCCCCAAAAAAAAAGAAATCTGCACACCGCTGAAAAATCCTCCCTATAAAAAAACCCTCCCTATTTTCCATCATCTTTCATTTTCCAAAACCAAACTCCCCCTTCCGAATCCGCCCGCAACCGGCGCACCAAAAAAGAAAAAAAGCAAAAGCAAAGAAAAGAAAAAGCCAGCTATATACATCGAGGAGGGAACGGAACCGCCATGGCAAGTCAAGAAATCTTTGATAGCCGACGCTCGATAGCGCCGCGGCGGAGTCGTTGAGCGCCGGCGCCCTTACTCGCAGCCCCATTGGTGCCTCAAACCCTCCGGGCCGTTGTTCCCGGCTAGTACTCGCCGCACGTTCCCTTGGAAACGCTTCGTTCGCTCTGATATCTACCCCCGTCGCCGCGAGAGACGGGAAGACCTCTTTCAATTAGACTGCCGGGCCACCCCGCAAGCTCCTCTTCCTCCTCCACCTCCTCCATATCTCGTTCCCTTTTCCTCCCGCAAGTCTCGGTCTATCCGCTCCCTTTTCCTCCCCCAAGTCTCCGTCTGTCTCGGTCTATCTGCTCTTCCTCGCGGCCTCAACTTTCCTCGCTTTCCCTCCGCCACCTTCGCCGCGTCTCCGTCACTTTCGACCTCTTTGCCCGGCGCTCCGTCGTCAACAAGAATCCCCGAATGCCTTTCCGAAAGCCTCGCGACACCGTCGACGCTCACCCGGTGAGCTTTTGTCTACCTTTGGCGGTGCCGAAAATTTCGCGGCTATATTGCGATCGCTATTACATCGCCCTGCGTGAGGAATTTTGCAACAATGTTTGGTCTAACACGGAAAAAACGGTTTTGCTATGCCAGGAAATGTTTTGTTGAAATAGTGACAACATTGCGTTATCTGCAAACCTAGCAACCAATTTTGTTGTACTGGCAAACAAATTTGTTTGTCTAGCAAAAAAATATGTTAGCCGAGCAAAAAAATTGTTAGCGTAGCGGTTTTGCTATGCCAGGAAATCTTTTGTTAAAATAGTGACAACATTGCGTTATCTGCTAACTTAGCAGCCAATTTTGTTGTACTGGCAAACAAATTTGTTTGTATGGCAAAAAATATGTTAGCCGAGCAAAAAAAATTGTTAGCGTAGCGGTTTTGCTATGCCAGCAAATCTGTTGTTAAGATAGTGACAACATTGCGTTATCTGCTAACCTAGCAACCAATTTTGTTGTACTGGCAAACAAATTTGTTTGTCTAGCAAAAAAATATGTTAGCCGAGAAAAAAAATTGTTAGCGTAGCGGTTTTGCTATGCCAGCAAATCTTTTGTTAAAATAGTGACAACCAGTCTTGTAAGTCTCCATTACTTTGAGAATTAAAGTATACACACTAGTTTATTTTCTAGTTACAATTTTATAATGATGATCTGTAACGATTATAAAGTGATATGTGAACTTTTGAGTGGCTGTAATAACAACCGAATTTTTAATTAATTTTTGGAGAAATTGTGAGAAAAATGGAGACGCGCAGTCCTCCATTATTTTGGCAATGCATTAACAGTATTTCTCCATTTTTTCAATAAGATTACTATCAAGTTTTATGGGGAATTAATATTTCTTGCCTGTATTTAAAATTTTACATATCATATTATAATCGTTACAAGTTCGCAACATTTTTGCTGCGATGGCTACAAATTTGCTGCAGTGGCTAAACATTTTGCTGCAACAGCAAAAAAATTGTTGATGCAGCAATCGATTTCTCATCACTCACTGATCATTTTTCTCCGTAATTGATTAACATAGCTAAGTACCTACTATGTTACGTAACTAACTAAGAACTTGGTCGATATCACCTATAATTTTGTTGATGAGATCATACAAAGAAAATATAATATTAACTTCTTCTTCTATCCTCCTGGCTTTGCGCGGATACGCCAAGTGCCATTTAATATTAACTTACGGATATTATTTCAGAGACGTTAAAAAAATGTATTTTACATGTTCAGATTTCAAGGAACTTTCCTTGAATCAAGGATATTATTTCACCAGGTAAAAATGTAAGTTGATTCTGGATGCGAACCAGAATATAAAAATTATTATTATTCCATCCCCAGCAGAAACTCATGTAGCGTAATTTCTGGCCCAAGTCGGGCCCAGCTTGGGCCCTGACAGGCCCAGCATGGCCCTGATCAGGGCCTGACCAGGGCTCAACCTAACGTCAAAGATTTTCCTCCACACACACCAATGCTTATTTTTTCGAAAAAAAAAATCCCTCAACCTCGCAAGTGAATCGAAAACATATTACAAATTTCCCAGGCAAATTGCTCAAAGGTTCCCAGGGCGGCGTCGGCTCTTCCGCAATTTTCTCGAAATGTTTGCTGCACACCGCAAATCAGCGACGGCGGCGATATTACATCGCAGCCAAGAGTCGTGCACTTCAGTAAATTTAGCGCATGGAATTTGCTCTTTATTTATTTCTCTTTCTCTCTTTCACTCCTTTCGTTGCATTCGCAAGTGCAGAAAACGCACAGGCGCAGTTTTGCAATTGAGAGAAAAGGCGCGCGCGAAGCGAGACGAGGACGAAGATTCCTCGGAAGTCGGAGGCGCCTGGGAGTCGTCGGCGACTCGATAAATGAAACGCCAAAGAGTGGAAACGTCCGACGAGGCGAGCGAGCAACAGCGATCCGCACATATTTGCCGGGCTCGTTACACGCGCCACGAAAATCTGGAACATCTCGAGCGTGTGTGCTCGACGCGGACTCTGTGTGCGCTCCCGGGCATCGGCGTCGACGGCGACGCCGACGAGGCTGCTGCTTGATATGCGGAAAGCGTCCCGCTTGACTGACGCCTGCGAGAGTTGCGAATAAAAATTTCATGAATTTCTATTAGGCGAATTTTTTCCACGACGGGCGAATCGCTCGACTTTCTTCGGGCTTTTTTTTACCGTGTCGGGGGGGTGGGGATAAAAATTGCGCCCCGGGAATGAGGGAGACTATTATGGATGAATTTTTGGGGAAATTTGGTGGAGATGGTTTAGGATTTAAAATTTTTGGAGCTGGGAATTTTAAGCTTTTTTTGGGGGTTTTTAAAGGGACGGAGATTGTTAGAAAAGTTTATTTTTATTACAAGGGTTACTTTTTTGTAACTGATGACAAAATTTGGAATGATTCTATTATTTTGGTTGGGTTGATCGGTTGCTTTGAAATCAGAAATGTGGGTCAACAAAGTTTATTTTTATTACAATGGCTACTTTTTTCCTCGCCGATGACAAAATTTGACGTAATTCTATGATTTTGGGATTGCAGTGAAGGATTTTCTTGGCACTGGACCCACCGGTTGGCTTGATCGGTTGGGACTTTCACTCTGTGCATAGGCCAGAAAAAACTAATTATACGATTGGCCTCCGCTAAGGCTCAATCTCATCGCAATCACATTTTCCGTAGGTTAATCGTAGGGATTTTTTAAATCTTGTTTAAACCCAAGTTACAGAATAATTTGCAAAAAGTTATGACTGAATTGGCTTCAGCGATATGGATAATTTAAAGTATTGACTTAAAAAACAACCCCTGCAATTAATTCATAGGAAATGTGAGTTTCAAGAAATTGTGTCCTACTGGAGGCCAATCCTGTGTTTGGTTTTCTCTGGACTGCGCAGAGTGAAAAACCCATATTTCTGGTTTCGGAGCAACCGGTCAACCCAACCGGATAGTCCATGGACAAAAAAATCCTTCGCTGCAATCCTAAAAGAATATAATTATTTCAGATATTTTCTTCAATAAGAAAAAAAGTAGTCCTTAAAATACAAACAAACTTGTAGTCCTTAAAATTCCAACTGACTCTGACCCCTTAAAAAAATCAAACCTTCAAGCGCTTGCTTTTTATCGCGATTGATTTTACGCTGGCAGGAAAAATTAATTAGGCGAAATTATGAAACGCCGTAATAGGAAAAAAAATTCTCGACAATTTTTTCGAACGGTTTACGTGTTCTAAAAAAAAATGTGAGAAATGTCGACAATCGGAGGAGCAATTTGGCGGCGGTAATTTCGACGGGAAATATCCGTCACCGGGCGTCCAGTTATAACCGTTCGCCAACTGATTTAGCCCTCCGTGATAATTTATGAATGACGGAAGTTCTCGCGGCGCCGATCGACCAGGGGGTTTCCGCCCGATGCCCGCGTGAAACATTCACGAGCGCGAACACTTTTTCTCGCTTTTCACGTTGCCGGGCACGAATTTCTCACGGCGACCCGTGTCTCGTCCGTCGCTTTTTACGCCCACCCTTAAGTATACGAACGTTTTTTTTTTCCACCCGAATTCGGTGTCCGCCCTAATTCGCGAATCGAACCTCCACGCGGCCGGCGCGGCTCCCTCATCTCTACACCGGCTTTGAAAAATTAACCGCCGCCATTATTTTTTCACCGGGACTCGAGGCCGGCACGACGGAATTTTTTCTCTTTTTTCGCTCGTAATTTACATCTGTAACTTCGAACGATTTAGTCGAAAAGCCGTAGTTTCAAATACAATTTTTTTAATTTTGTGACTTTTTACGTGTACCACGAAGCTCATTTTTTACTCTTTTACGTTTTTACATTTAGCTCGATTCATTTTTTAGTCGTAATTGTTCGTATTTTACACCTGTAACTTCGAGCAATTCAGCCGGAAATCCCGAATTTTCAAATGCACTTTAAAATTATTTTTTTTACCTTTTCATTATCTCGATGCAAATTTTTTACTTTTTTACATTTCTACTTTTAGTTCGATTAATTTCTCAGTCCTAATTATTCGTATTTTACATCTGTACCTTCAGAAATTTAGCCGAAAAATTCGTTATTCACGAATGCCAATTTTAGTCATTTTACATTTTTTATCATTTTAGACCGACCCAAATTCTGTAAATTAATTTAACATTTTTTAAAAACATTATGTTGATAATTTATTTTTGCAATTCTAAAAAAATACTTGTTTCTTCGAAGTAAAATATTTAAAAAAATAATTAATTCAATTACAAATACAGATTTTTGAATACCCAAATTTTAGGCAAATTTGTGCAGCTGCTTCGGGACGGTCCGAACGTTAAGAGTCGCGGCGCCGTAAATTCGGCGATGATGCGACGTTCGCTGGCAAAGGGCAAACTGTATAGCTGTATGCGGTGAATAAACAGAGGCAAACTGTGGGGAGTCGCGGTTTCGAGGAAAGGCCGATGCTCGGGTCTCGGAGCGTTGCGGTCGACGTGTTGTACCAACTCGGAAGCACGCGGCACGTACAGAGCGCTCGGCGACGCGACGAGAAGTCCCACCAAAATTCGAAGTCTCCCGGGGGAGGGAGGCGCGCAACCCGACTGTAATGCCGTCACCAACTACCCCCGTGAAGGCTTAGCAACTCCAAGTTTGACTTTAATCCGGCCCGAGAGCCAACGGAGTCTCGACGTAGGCCTTGATAATTGATTTCAAGACAGCGCTGATAGTATTAGCGTGGAATGCGTATTCAACAAGCACCATCCCCGCTCCGCGACGTTGTGTTGTGTTGATGTTTGTTTAAATTTGCAAAATTACCGTCAAAATTTTCGCATTTTGAGGAGACATGTTACAGCGAAATTTGGTCAAAACATTTCCAGGGAATATTTAAGAAAAACATACCCAGGGAAATATTTAAGAAAAACATGTTCGTGGAAGCATTTAACAATAACATGTTCGGGGAAATATTTTTAAAAAGTGTTCAGAGAAATATTTAAGGGAAAGCATGTTCGGGAAAATATTTTTAAAAACGTGTTCAGAGAAATATTTAAGGAAATACATGTTCGGAAAAATATTTTTTTAAACATATTCAGAGAAATGTGGAGAAATATTCAGAGAATTCTATAAAACATGTTGAAAGAAACAATATGTTCAGAGAAATGTCGAACATGCTCAGAGAAATTGTGAGCATGCTCAGAGAAATGACGAACGCGTTTAGAGAAATGACGAACATGTTCGGAACAATAACGGGAACGATCGGAAAAATAACGGGTATGATCGGGGAAATAACGAACATGACCAGAGAAATGGCGAGCATGGCCGGAGAATTTATTAACATGTTCGGAAAAATAACGAACATGTTTGGCGAAACGTCGGACATATTAAAAAAAACGAATACGTTCGGGGAAATAACGAACACGATCGGGGAAATAACGAACACGATCGGGGAAATAACGAACACGATCGGGAAAATAACGAACACGATCGGGGAAATAACAAACATGATCAGGGAAATGACGAACATGATCAGGGAAATAGCGAACATGATCGGGGAAATAACGAACATGATAGGGGAAATAACGAACACGATCGGGGAAATAACGAACATGATCGGGGAAATAACGAACATGATCAGAGTGATTCGATAAAACTTACTTGCACTCTGCTTTCCGTGAGGCCGATCCTCATGGCGATCTCTTCCCTCAGAAAGATGTCCGGATAGTGGGTTTTGCTGAAACACCTCTCGAGCTCGTTCAGCTGCGCGGGGGTGAATCTCGTCCGATGACGCTTCTGCTTCGCCGGCTTGTCGTCATTCTGGCCGATTGCCCCACCGCCACCTGAAATTTTTTTTTTACAAACTCCGTCAATTTCGCAAATCCACCGGTCTATATCCACAGCGTAAAATCGTATATTCTAGAGGTTAAGTGTGTATTTTCGTGACGGTTGGCGCTAACGAGATTTTCCCTTTTGGCGTCCGATAATTCAATCTACCCAGCTCGGGATTCGTCAATGTCCGACGATTCTTTTGTTACGTCGCGGGGGCCTCGGAGAGACTCTGCCTGTCTTTGCGCCTCTCCCTTTTCTCCAGACCCTCCGCGTTCTCGTCCTCATTAATTCGCAACCGAGTCAAAAGCCGCCGCGGGAATCGATTTTTTTGAGGGCCGGAGATATAAAATTGGCGGATTTTCTCTTTCTTCGCGAATATCTTCGCCAGTCGATTTTCTTTTTTTTCGACGAAACCAGGACTTTTTTTTTTTTTTTGGGAAATTTGAGACCCTTATCGAGCGCAGAATTATTGTCGGCGGGCTTGACGCGCGCGAAGCCCGAAAGAAAAAGTGTCGGATGGGAGGGCGGAGTTAGAGGACCTACCTGCGCCGGGCATTGTCATGATTAATTCCTGATGAAGCGTGAGCCCTCCACCGGCGGACAGGCCTCCACCTAAATTCGCCCCCAGCACAGCGTCCAATTTCTCGTGGCGCTTTAGCTCCTGCGCATGAAGGTCCTTCGCTCCTGCGAACGTCAAAGGACACTGCTTCAATTTCTCGCTACCTCTAGTTTCTTCCTTTCCTCTCTTCTCGCCTTTTCGTAATTTTTTTTTTCGCATTTTTTTTTCGTTCCCTCGATCCTTCGTTTACTTCTTTTCTTCCTATTTTACGTCTAGTCTGGGCCCTGTCTGTTGGAGGACGAACGAATTTATTTTTGGTTTTTTTCCAGCCCTACGTTTTTAGCTTTTTTAGTTTCGGCGCTGCCAGTCTGCGAACAAATTATTCTAAATTTCTAAGTGAACTTCAAAATGATTGCTTTTTTTATTTCCTACTTTTTGGCTTTGAGCTTTTTTAGTTTCGGCGCTGCCAGTCTGCGAAAAAATTATTCTATATTTTTAAGTGAACTTCAAAATGGTTGCTTTTTTTCATCCCTACTTTTTGGCTTTTTTTTTAATTCTGGCGCTGCCTGTCTGTCGGGGTACGAAAAAAAGTATTCCTTGCCGATGAACTAAAAATTATTCTTTTTAAATTTCCGTATTTCTTCGAATCTCAACCCTGCCAGTCTGTCGGTGTACAAAAAATAATTTTATATTTTCAAATGAACCTAAAAGGATTATTTTTAATCTTTCCTATTTTTTATTACCTCAGCCCTGCCAGCCTGTCACTGTACGAAAAAATAATTCAAAAAGTTTTGAATGAACTTAATATTATTATTTTTAATCTTTCCTATTTTTTCGAATCTCAGCTCTGCCAGTCTGTCAGTGTTCAAAAAAATAATTCTAATCTTTTAAATGAAACTAAAATGATTATTTCTAAAGTGTCCTATTTTTTCGAATCTCAACCATGCCAATCTATCAGTGTACGAAAAAATAATTCCAAACTTTCAAATAAAACTAAAATGATTATTTCTAAACTTTCCTATTTTTTCGAATCTCAGCCATGCGAATCTATCAGTGTACGAAAAAATAATTCCAAGCTGTCAAACGAGCCTGAAATGATTATTTTTCATCATTCCTATTTTTTCCAATCTCCGTCACTGTACAAAATAAAATTCCAATCTTTCAAGTAAACTTATTATAAATATTTGTTTAAATTAATTTCGTTTTGCTTCTAACCCTTTAGCTTTCCCATCGACAGCATGTTACGTTTTTTTTTGTTTTTCAGCCATGACAATAGACAACCCCGTAAAACTATTATCAATATTTTTTAATTTAATTTCGTTTTGCTTCTAACCCTTTAGCTTCCCCCATCGACAGCGTGTTACGTTTTTTTTTGTTTTTCAGCCATGACAATAGACAACCCCGTAAAGCTATTATCAATATTTTTAAATTTAATTTCGTTTTGCTTCTAACCCTTTAGCTTCCCCCATCGACAGCGTATTACGTTTTTTTTTTGTTTTTCAGCCACGACAATAGCCAACCCCGTAAACCTATTATAAATATTTTTAAAATTAATTTCGTTTTTCTTCTAACACTTTAGGTTCCCCCATCGACAGCGTATTACGTTTTTTTTTGTTTTTCAGCCATGACAATAGACAACCCCGTAAAGCTATTATCAATATTTTTTAATTTAATTTCGTTTTGCTTCTAACCCTTTAGCTTCCCCATCGACAGCGTATTACGTTTTTTTTTGTTTTTCAGTCACGACAATAGACAACCCCGTAAACCTATTATCAATATTTTTAAAATTAATTTCGTTTTTCTTCTAACCCTTTAACTTCCCCCATCGACAGCGTATTACGTTTTTATTTTGTTTTTCAGCCACGACAATAGACAACCCCGTAAACCTATTATCAATATTTTAAAAATTAATTTCGTTTTGCTTCTAACCCTTTAGCTTCCCCATCGACAGCGTGTTACGTTTTTTTTTGTTTTTCAGCCATGACAATAGACAACCCCGTAAAGCTATTATCAATATTTTTAAATTTAATTTCGTTTTGCTTCTAACCCTTTAGCTTCCCCCATCGACAGCCTATTACGTATTTTTGTTTTTCAGCCACGACAATAGACAACCCCGTAAACCTATTATCAATCTTTTTAAAATTAATTTCGTTTTGCTTCTAACCCTTTAGCTTCCCCATCGACAGCGTATTATGTTTTTTTTTTTGTTTTTCAGCCATGACAATAGCCAACCCCGTAAACCTATTATAAATATTTTTAAAATTAATTTCGTTTTGCTTCTAACCCTTTAGCTTCCCCATCGACAGCGTATTACGTTTTTTTTTGTTTTTCAGCCACGACAATAGACAACCCCGTTACCTTCTGCACGCTTACGTTACACAGGCGCGGTGTTGCTATATGGAGGCAGTTTAAATTTGTATAGGAGCAGAAGCCGAGAGGCTCTCGGAGCAGCGGAGACGAGCGAGAGGGACCGGCGCACGGGTCACTTAGCACGAAGGTGCGAGAATCGTCACCGGCCTCCGCGCTTCTAGGCGAGCAAATACGTCGAGCGGTCGCGCGACGACGGCCGAGACGAAGACGAGCTCCGGGACGATGACGAGACAGACCCCGATAGATTCTCACATTCGAGCGCCGCGACGACGATGCACAATTTCCCCCACGTTATTTGGATCACCTGATTTTTTTCCATGTCTCTTATATCACGTAAATCGTCATCGTTGACCGACGAAAAATCAGTGGCTGGTTCGAGTTGCAGCGGTACAAATAATATAAAAAATGACTACTGATTATAGATTTTTTAATTAGTAGAAATAAACAATTCAAACAGCTCACAAATATCTATTTTTATCAGTGATATTTTCGTTTTTACTCATTAAAATCTGGATTCAAATTTGCGGCAAAAAAGAACGAAGTAAAAATTACGTTGTTGCTGTAATTTTATGTACTTGCAACAGTGTAAATAATATTAACAGAAATTGACTGCTCATTACAGATTTTTTAATTTAAAAAATAATTCAAACCACTCACAAATATCTATTTTTTTATGAATGGTTTTTTTGTTTTCACTCATTGAAACATGGATTCAAATTTGCAACGAAAAAGAAAGAAATAAAAGTTAAGTTGTTACTGTAATTTTATTTGCTTGCAATGGTGCAAATAGTATTTTTTAAAATTACTGCTGAATGTCGATTTTTTACTTAAAAAAGAAATTTCAAATAGCTCACAAATATTTTTTTATCAATGGCTTCTTTCATTTCCACCACTGAAATCTGGATACAGATTTGCAGCCAAAAATAACGATATAAAAATGAAATTATCGCTGTGATTTTATTCGCTGGTGTAAAAATAAAGTTTTAAGAGAGCTGAAGAAATGTGGGAAGTCATTTTAGTGGCAATTCATTATCTAACTCGGTGTAATGACGAAAGACAACGATGAGCGACGGGTGCGGACAGTTACTACCCGGTGGCCGTCGTTACCACTCACTAACCGACGGCGCGCGTCGGGCTACACTCAAATTTCCAGCCAATTCATAAGTCGATGGGAAGTCTGACTCGCGGCACAAAACTATTTAATTAATCAGAGCCGACTGAATGAATTTGGTCACTTTTATTGAATTAATACGGTTGACTGTATTTATGGCAAATTTCACTAAGCACTGAAATCATAATCACGTTTTTAGCAGCTGAGCCAAAATATATTCAATCAGGTGAATTAATTCTGCTTCAATCCAACTGAATTGAATTAATCGAAATAACAACTATTTTATTGAAACTCAACAAATAATTTTAGACACCGTATTAAAAATTCAACCGACGATAATATTATTTGCAACGGCCCGATCGGCTAAAATTAATTTCTGTAATTATTTGTTTAATTGGAAATAAAAAAAATATTAGCTGCAAAACTGTTGAACGATATTTTTAATTTTTAATTAGTAGTTTTTAGCACTATTTGGTGGTTTAATTGGAGTTTTGAGAGCAAATTGGGTCGGTCAGGGTTAATTTTAGCTACGGCGAAGTCAGAAAATTGCTCGGTGGTTCGTACAGAAAATCTTCCCGCGTGTGATTTACTATATAGAACGTCGAAAGTCAACGCGTCGTCGACGTGACGTAGCGTTGCGTAAAAAATTAGATTCGTTAGCGACGTTCCTGGCTACTGCTTCGGCTTCTTGCGCTTCTATATATAGGATTCTCTCAAGTGGTTCAGTTGTGGTCAATAAAGCGACGACGAGTTCGGTAATTTTTCAACGTACACTGTCAACTTTTTCAACAGTTTGCCAAAATAAGTAATTTTTTTTAATTAAATGATTCGAAGAATAATTTTTTTCGAGTGATTCAATTTTGATGACCAATAAATTTACCATGGACTGAGGAAAATAAAGAAAATCTTAGTATCTGCCAATCTTTATACAAATTTTCGATAAATTTATAAGAAAATTAATTTCAAAAGAAGACTAAATGAACTTCCGCAAAACAATTTTTGTTCGAATGATTCAATTTTGATGACCAATGATTTTGATGTTAACTGAGGAAAATAAAGAATGTCTTCATCTCATTATTTGCCACTTTTTATAAACTTTCTCGATAAATCTATAACTAATTAATTTTTAAAAACTAAATTATCTTTCGCGTACCATTTTTTTCTAATGATTCAATTTTGTCATTAACTGAGGAAAATAAAGAAAATCTTCATCTCAGTATTCGCTACTTTTTATAAACTTTCTCGATAAATCTATAACTAATTAATTTTTAAAAACTAAATTATCTTTCGCATACCATTTCTTTCCTAATGATTCAATTTTGTCATTAACTGAGGAAAATAAAGAAAATCTTCATCTCAGTATTCGCTACTTTTTATAAACTTTCTCGATAAATGTATAACAAATTAATTTTAAAAAACTAAATTATCTTTCGCAAACCATTTTCTTTTTTTTCTAATGGTTCAATTTTGATGACCAATAATTTCGCCATTAATTCTAGAAAGCAAAAAAATAATTCATCACTGTATTTACTAATTTTCATAAATCGCACTAAGTGAAAAATCGCATGGAAATCGCGAGGCCTAATTCGCGGTTTCTTGCGTACCGACGAAAAAAAAAAAAATCGCGTGTGTTTCACCTCGGGGACTCGCAACTTTGGGAAAGTTGAACGAAAGCGAGACGCGCGCGTCGTATATATTCGCGGTGCCGTCGTCGGCCGCCGCTCGGACTTTGGTCAATGGAGCGCGGAAAAAACAAGTGGCACACACGGGCATGAATGAACTTTACGACTGTTCGGGCGGGCGGTGGATATTTTTTACTTTCCACCGGTTGTTCGCCGATGCGGCTTTATTTCGATTTTATTGTCGAGAGGGTGAGAGACCGAAGACGCGAGACGCGGACGAGGAGAAAACGCAAGAAGCGGGGCTGCCGGGTTTTACGAGCCGCGCGCCACGAAAATTCGGCAGGTTCGCTTTGATCTCGCTATTGCCCCAAGGGAGAAAAGCGTTTTTTTTTGCGAGCTACCACATTTTTCGACCTTCGCTCAACGAGCGCTCAACAATTTTTCAGCAGTTTTTTGTGCATCAAACAAACGGCTGTTAATTTTATTTTATTTTCCGATTCATTTTTGTATTAACTAAAAACGAAAACAACGATTTCGAGTTTTTAGTCAAATCTGTCAGCAAATTTGAATTTTTTAAAAACAAACGGCTGTCGCCGATATAGGAGATTTTTTTTTTAATTGTATTTTGCGATTTGTTTTTGTTATTAATTAAGAACGGTTAACAACAATTTGGAATTTCAAGTAAAATTAACGATCGGGAATTTTTTAATTTCAATAAAACAAACAGCTTTCACCGATCCAGGAGTTATTTTACTTTCATTTCATATCGCGATTAATTTTTGTTATTAATTACAAACGAAAACCAGGATTTGGATTTTTTAGTAAAATTAGCAGTCAGCACGTGTCGATTTATTTCTAATCGACCCATCGATTCAGTGGAGAAAAATCTTCAATTTTTTGTTAACTCGCGGCAACATTTTTTTCATTTTTTTTTGCTCGTTCGAAATTCAAATTTGAAAAATTCTTGTGTCTCACGTTGACACACGACAACAATTGACCGAGCAGAGTCGAGCCCCCCGCGTACGGCCGCGACCGCGTGTCAGGTGTGACAAATGCATTATAATCACTCATCAATCGTCATTAATTTCGCACTATTCCCGCGCGTTTATATATAACACACGTTTGTCGCACCCGCGAATGATTCACTGTAAATCCAAGTGTGTTACGAAGTTGCCCCCCTGTTTCAGTGACATTTGACTCAATCTAAGCGAAAAAAAAAAAAAAAAAAAAAAAAAAAACGTATTTCGCTCCGACGCACTCAGACACCAAAAGAAATTACTAAAATTACTTTAGGCTCAAACTGAATCATCCACTATAAATCCAAATGTGTTACAAAGTTGCCCCCCTGTTTCAGTAAAATTTGACTCAATCCAAGCGTCAAAAAACAAAAAAAATATAAATTTCGCTCCGACGCACTCAGATACCAAAAGACTGAAATTACTTTAGGCTCAAACTGAATGGTTCACTATAAATTCAAAAGTGTTACAAAATAGCCCCCCCTGTTTCAATAAAATTTGACTCAATCCAAGCGTCAAAAAATAGCCTAAAAAACAACAAAAATTTTGCTCCAACACTCAGACACCAAAAGGCTCAAATTACTTTAAGCTCAAATTTAATGGTTCACTGCAAATCCAAGTGTGTTATGAAGTTATTTCCCTGTTTTAGTCACATTTAACTCAATCGAAGTTTCACAAAAATACCTCGTTAAAAATACACCAAAAATACAAATTTTGCTTCGACAATCACACATCAAAAAGCTCAAATTACCTTAGGCTCAAATTAAACAATTCACTGTAAATCGAAGTATGTTACAAAGTTGTTAACAAATTGCCTCAAAAAAATAACAAAAATACAAATTTTGCTCCGACACTCAGACACCAAAAGACTCAAATCACGTATACAAAAAAATTCAAATTCAACTCCGCGAAGTTCACGACCAGCGAATCGCAAGCCCGTTAAAAATTCACGCGGCGGTCTCGACTAACCCGCGAGCCGATCGCAAATTAATTACCCTTCATCGCACGTGCTCCCCCTAATTAATCAAATCACGTAATAATTTCGTAAATTTATTCCCACACTTCCTAATTCACGACTTTATCATTAAAAACTCGCCTCGTGGGTTCAATTTCACCATCTCCAAATTATCCCCGGTATTTCAATTGTGTTTCACTCCACCCACGAAAAAAATTATATTTCTCAAGAATTAAAATTTCGCCCAAAATTACGAAAAAAAAAAATTCCAAAATTCTCCACCTAAGCCTAAAACCTCCACCTAAATCCCGATTACCGTGCCCGTCGGCCACCGTCCGACGTCGCCTCGAGGGCCCCCCGGCAAAATTTTGCCGTCGCCACAACCCGAAAATCCCAACATTAAGCGACCCTATTACGACTTTCGGGACTTACCGGAAATGCCGTGTAGGGAACCGCCAGCCGATATATTGTTGAGCATCCCTTCCCAGGAGCAATACTCCTGCACACCCCGCGCCAATCTGCGTTCAATTTTAACTCACTTTTCTCGCGAGACCGAACAACAAGTATATTTATTAGTATTTTTATTATTATCAATATCGTTCCTATCGATATTATCGTCAATATTTTTATTTTTTATTTTTGTTACTTTCGCTACTGTAACAACAATAATTATTTCGCGAAAGGGGGGGCGGAGGGGGGGGGCGTCGAATTTGTCGATGCGACTCGACGTAATTTTTTTTTTTTTTTTTTCGTTTAATTTACATCAACATCCGAGTTGTTGTTGTTGTTGTTTTTTTTTCGTATGCAAAATCTCGACGTTTATCGCGCAGTGAAAAAAGCCACGACGCTGCGTTTTGTGGCGTGGCGACCGAACGAACGCGGCCCGCACCTTCGGAAGGCAAACAGCGAACTGGCCCGGCTGCCATATCCGAACTCCCCACCTCCGGGCCGCGAGCCGACCGAGGGAACCGAGGGAATCTCCACCTATTCGCCGCCCGTATCCACTGCCTCGCCGCTTGTGCCGTCCCGGCGGCCGCCGACGCGCGGCTGCCAGAGCGAGACGGACGACGCGCGGGGGCGCGGGGGGCTCGACGCACCGAGCCCCCCACCCCCTCCACCCCCCAACCGCCCCGCGCCCCCGGCCGACTGGTGGGCGTGATATTAAATCGCTCCTATCCTTCGGCTTCGACTATCGCGCCAGGAGCGTAACGTGAGGGGGCGCGAATTTTTTTTTGTAGGTGCGAGACGTATTTTTTTTTTTTTTTTTTTTTTGAGATGTGAGATGAACTTCTTGAGTGCGAAATTCAGGGGTTTTGAAATTTTTTTTTTTTGTGGATTTGAATAATTTGGGAAGCGGGACATTTTTCAAGTGGGTTTTGATTGGGATTTTTTTTATTGGACTTGGGTAACAAAATTCGTTCCTAATAAAAATCAGTTTTCTGTCGAGGCAGGATATTTTTTATAGATAGATGCATTTTTAGGGAGGAATTCAATTTTGATGACCAACAATTTCGCCATTAATTCTAGAAAGCAAAAAAATAATTCATCACTGTATTTGCTAATTTTCATAAATCGCACTAAATGAAATTCAGGAGTTGTTAATTTTCGTTTTCTTTTTTGCGGATCCGAGTAATTTGGCAAGCGGGACATTTTTCAGATGGGTTTTGATTGGGATTCTTTTATTGGTCTTGGGTAACAAAATTCGTTCCTAATAAAAATTAGTTTTCTGACGAGGCAGGACGTTTTTTTTATAGATAGATGTATTTTTAGGGCCGAAGCGTTTTAAAAAATATTAGACGAATTTTTAGGGAGGAAGATTTATTGTAATAGATAGACGAATATTTGGAGCGGGAATCTTTTTTTTAATAGGTAAATCGAATGTTCACAGAGAAAATATCAACGGAGTGATAACAACATTTTAGCTGTAACTGAACATTTTGTTGCGACAACAAAAAATTCGCTAATAGAGGAATCGATTCACTGCCTGATCATTTTTCTCCGTGTTATTCGGCACAATTATTCCCTGGCTTTTGGGAAGTTTTTGCGGCAAACTTTCCGCGAGGTAGAGAATTATCGCGGATTACTTCGCGTTTGTCCCGAAACTCCGCGTAATTCGTGCCCGAGTGCCCGACTACTTAGGCCGTAACCGCTCCAAATTGCGGTGGAATTTTAACCGCAACTTCCCTCCGAATTTCCCAGATCCGCAAAATCTGTTTTGATTCTAGAAACAGGGTAGAAATTTTCCTAGCCACCTGTTTAATTCAAGCGTCCAAAAATTCGCAAAGATCCCATCAAAGTGGTAACAGTCATACCCAATCAGACGAGTCCCAACAAACTCCACCCCAACCCAAATCCTCTAATCGTCACTAAAAAAAAAAAAAAAACAAATCCCAACTCCCAAGAAACGAGCTAAAAAAATGAGACTCCGAGTTGCCCGACCATAAAACCGGTTTTCCTTGACCACCACCAACGAAGTGGAAAAGGCCAGTAAGTAAACCGGCGCGCGATTTTTCCACGCCATACCGCAGCACTGGCGGTCAGTAGTATCGGCAGTGAATCTGTTTTTGCAATCCAAGAAACAGAGTACAAATTTTCCTAACCATCTGTTTAATTCGAGCATCCAAAAATTCTCCAAAAAAGTAGAAACAATCTTAACCAATCAGACAAGCAGCGTAAAGTCCACCCCAGCCTAAATTCTCACTAACATCCCAAAAACGTCCTAACAAAAAAAAACCAACAAAAACAAAAGGTGGGGGTCAAAATAGCTAATTACCATAATAGCGGATGGCTAAACTAGCAAATTTCAAAATAACGTATGATCTGAATATAGAATAGTCATTACTATGAAATTCGCAGTTTCAGCCATTGGTTATTTTGTTCATTCGCTATTTTGATTCCATTTTAATAAAGATGTAGGTCAAAATAGCGAATAATCAAAATAGCAAATGGCTGAAATAGCGAATTTCACAATGATGGCCATTCTGGATTCAGACCGATCATTATTTTGAAATTTGCTATTTCAGACCGTTAATTATTTTGAAATTTGCTATTTCAGACCGTTAATTATTTTGAAATTTGCTATTTCAGACCGTTAATTATTTTGAAATTTGTTATTTCAGACCGTTCATTATTTTGAAATTTGCTATTTTGGTCATTAGCTACTTTGACCCCCACCCGCCTGACCATAACCGGCAGTTTTCCTCGATCCCCAAGCACGAAGTAGAAAAAGCCAGTGCGTAAACCGGCGCGCGAGTTTTTCCCCGGCCGCGCAGCGCTGTGTCGGCCAGTAGTAACGGCAGCGAATCCTCAGCGTGCTCAGACGTCCCCGCGGCCCGGTTACGTCCGCACCAAACCGCTCCTGGCCGCCCGTCCGCGTGCTGTCCGTATCCACTGCGCTCGGGCTTTGTCCGATCCGCGCGCGCTCTGTGGGCGTCGCCCACCGCCGAGCCAATCGGAGCGCGCCGCACGCCCCCCGCGGGGCCCCCCACCACGCGGCGCCCGCAGCGCCGCCGCGAGATTTATTGAAATTTTATTTTTATGGACGTCGACGGCGCGCGCGGAGCGCACGGTTCGCACACGGCCGACGTTATCTCCTGCCTTCCTACCTTCCACGTTGCACCCTCGCTCAGGGGCGGAGGGGGGGGGGGCAAGGGGGGCAGGACGAGAGTCCAAAGGAAAGATTGCTTCGAGCCATCCCACCTTTGTTTCTGCTCCCCCTTTTTTTCTTTTTTTTCTCTGTCTCTCTCTCTCGCTCTGCTTCTTTTTTTTATTCTTTTATTCCTCTTCTTGCGCTTCCCCCGCTTTTTTTTATTTCCTCCTCTGCGCTCTTCATTCCTCGCCTTCTTTATCTGTCGGTTTCCGTTGGCTGCTGCTAGCTGGTCTTCCTACCCTCGAGTTTTCCTCCACGTACCCCGGGCAACATTCTCCACCCCCTCTTTTTACTCTCCCCGTTCCCCCCGGCAGGGTCCCCCCCCCCTTTCTACCGGCACTGCACATACCACCCTCCGCTTTCGCTTTACTCTCGCTACGTTCTTTTAATTCAATAGCTCGCTTTTTTTATGCGAGTTTCGTCGCGAGCGACTCGCGAGAAGCGGAGAGATAGAATCCTCGCTTTTCTTCTTCTTCTTCTTCGTTTTTTTTTTTTTTTTTTCGAGCTCGATTTTTCTGTCTCTTTCGTTCTCGCGCTTTCTTCTCGCTTTCCCCGGGCTTCGAGTCGAGTGCGGCTCCTCGAATCGCTGATCGAAGGGAAATTGTCGGGTGGAATGAAAGTCGGCGATGCGAGAGACCGAACGGTGGTCAAAGGAAGGGACCATTTTTTTTCTTTGTTTTTTTACCATCGGTTAACTCGGGACGAGTAAAATTGTAATTCGCAGTTGCGAAAAAATCATTTGGGAAGACTGAAAAGAAAGTATTTACGTGACGAGACTTTGTGAGTTTGGTTGGGAGTTTGTTTGGCTTTGGATTGGATTTTTGGGAATCGGTCTGAGGGACAAAAAATCGTGGGGAAAAAATTGTTCTTCTTCGCGGACGCGAATAAAATATTAATTCGCACTTACAAAAAAAAAAAAAAAATTGGAGTCACGTCTAATAAGCGATTTTTTTAAATAGATTATTTGTAGATTCAGATTTTTATTTGCCTTTGGGCTGGATTTTCGGGGTTCGATCTGGGTGATTAAAAATTGTTGGGGAAAAACACTTTTTTGACGCGAATAAAATTATATCTTGCGTTTCCGAAAACCTAATTTCAGCCAGGTGCCATGAGCGAAAAAAAAAATATATTTTCGCTACGACACTTTGCAAAATTGATTAGAATTTAATTTACCTTTGTTGGGTTTTGGGGTTCGAACCGAGCGAGTAAAAATCGCGAGGGTGTTTTTCTCCTAGACGTGAATAAAATGTTTTTTCCTTATTCTTTTACCGTCGTAAACACTCGAGATAAATTCACGTCGACAGATCGCCGGGGGCAAAGTTCTCGCGCTGGGTGATAACGGCGAAAATAATTCGGCTGATTGGAGACTAATCGACGATCGAAGGGACGAGGGACGAGTGAAAAATCCGGGATGCATTTGAACTGCGCGCGTTGATTAGCGAGAAAATGCCAACAATTTTTATCACTTTCGCCGCGTGTCTGACCGTACAGCGGCCGTTTCTACTTTCGCCTAATTCGCTACGGTATTGGCGGGCCGAATCGCGCGATTCGCCCTTTGCGTATCATCGTCGCAATATATATTCGATTGCGTGGAAAAGCAATTCGCGGTTAACCGCGAATAATATTCATATTCGTTTAACTGGCTTCGGGGGAACTAATTATAAACCTGCTGATTAATAACCGCGCGGTGAACCGATCCAAATCGAAAATTGATTATTCGCTATTTCGACCGCGGGGCTCGACGATAATAATTCCGCCGTCGTCGCGCGCGGCATCGTAATGAGCTCTGTCACGTGCATTCGAAGGAATCGTGACGGGTCTGGTAGAATCGAGTGTAAACGACGGAGCCCGGGAGAATCTGTGATGACATTTTTTTTCCTCGACTGTTGAGTCTGTAAAAGCTAAGAGTTCGCTTTTTGCACGAAATTTCGGCCTGTGGAAAAAATGCATTACAGTTTTCGTTACCGACTGAGCTGGAAATGGGTCTGAAGTCAATCACAATTTCCCTAAATACACAAATAATTATTCTCTACACTCAGATAAACGTGATCCAAAAATCGATCAGCCTATTTATGAAAAAATAGATTACAGTTTTCGTTACCGACTGAGCTGTAAATGGGTCTAAAGTCAGCCAACGTTTTTCTAAGTATCTAAATCGTTTACAATAAATTCTAACTCTGACGAACATGCCCCAATAATCGACCATTCTATTTATGTAAAAATGGTTTACAGTTTTCGTTACGGACTGAACTGTAAATGGGTCTGAAGTCAGCCAACATATTTCTAAGTGCCTAAATCATTTACAATAAATTCTCACTCTGGCGAACATGTTCCAATAATCGATCAACCTATTTATGTAAAAAATGGTGTACAGTTTTCGTTACCGACTGAGCTGTAAATGGGTCTGAAGTCAGCCATAATTTTTCTAAGTGTCCAAAACATTTGCAGTACATTCTACACTCTGACGAACACGTTTCAATAATCGACCAGTCTATTTATGAAAAAGAAATAGATTCTAGTTTTCGTTATTCTACACTCTGCCGAACATGTCCCAATAATCGACTAGTCTATTTATGAAGAAAAAAAAATGTTTTACAGTTTTCGTTACCGACTGAGCTATAAATGGGTCTGAAGTCAGCCACAATTTTTCTAAGTGCCCAAATAATTTACAGTAGATTCTGCACTCTGATGATGTCCCAATAATCGCCCAGTATATGTATGAAAAAAAAATAGATTACAGTTTTCGTTACCGACTGAGCTGTAAATGGGTCTGAAGTCACCGCGCGCTTTTCCCAAACTGCACGAGTCATATGCAGTAAAATTTCTCGACTCTCACGAGGGTCTCGATACTCGCCCGATGCACCAGTGTCGGACCTGAAACTCGTTGTCTTGTAACGCTGTAAAATGTGCCGCCCGCGGAGTGCGAAGTGACTTCGATCACTTCGGTCCAGCAGTCGATGACTGCGGGGCACACGCGTCCACCCTTACACGTTGCATCGTGACAGCGGAGTCTGGGATGGCCCTCTCTGTCAGTGATTGATTTTAAACGAACTCGCAACAGCCGCGGGCAACGAGCCAACGAGCGCGCGGGCGCGACATCGACAGACGAGAGACACACAGTCCGCGGGCGCGGGAGACGGCGGAGACCGACGACAAATTGACAGTTTGTCGAATGCAGCGGCGGCACCGCCGCGCTGCCCTCGTCCTCCGCAGTTGCCACCGTCGGGGACTCCACTCTCTCTCTCTCTCGCTCTCTCGCTCTCTCCGCACACGCCGGGACGTAATCCACCCTTGCGTCATACTGTCGCTCCTCGAGTGTGTCTTGCAAACACTTTTCCCGCCTTTTTTTCCCCTCGAAAAAAGAATCCAAGGCTTTCAATTTTTTTTTAATTCTTTGATATGTTTTACCTCCAATACAGATTTAAATTTCATCCAAATTACACGATTCAATTTAAGTGACTAAAACTATAAAATTACAACAAAAAATATAAACTTTGTAATAAAAAAATTGATTTTTGTAGGAAACAATTGTCGGGAATTGTCTCCCGTATGAAACAATTTTTGTATCGCAAAAGTTGTCAACAAAAATATAAATTCTATAATAAAAAAATGATTTCTGCAGAAAACAATTGTCGGAAATTGTTTCCCGTATGAAACAATTTTTTCTATCCCAAAAGTTGTTAACAAAAATATAAATTCTGTAATTTAAAAAAAAATGATTTCTGCAGGAAACAATTGTCCGAAATTGTTTCCGGTATGAAACAATTTTTTCTAACTTTAACATTTTTTCAGACTAACTTTAAAAATTTCATACAACCAAAAACGATAAATTCCCGGGTATCAAAAAAATGCCTCGAACTTCCAATCGACATCGCCAATTCTTTCCTCTCCTCCCATCCGTACATCGTCTCCCAATAAAAAAATAAAAAATAAAAAACCCGAAACAAAAAATCTCGCATAAAAAAAAATGCCTCACGACTGCTTATTTCCCACCTGCGCTAATTGTCCCGTGCGAGCGGCGCTCGACACCGCGACACACACAGTACGCCTCGCCGGTTGTAATGTCGAGTTCACTCGCTCCGCTCGTCCTATAGCGCTCGCAAATGATTTAATAATTATTCGCCGAGCGTATCGGGTCGAACCAACCGTGCCATACCAACATTCGCGAATTACCATTGCCCGCGTTTCTCTGTGCCGAGTACGGCATAGGGTTACCGAGGGGGGGTTGGGGGGTCTGATGCAGAGCCAACGGGGCGAGGGGGAGGGGGAGGGGGGGGGGTTGCTCACCGCGCGTACCTGCACGTAGGTCTGTTGCGGGTGGCCAGGGGGGGGGGGGGAGGAGGGTTGAGGCAGGGGAGAAGAGGGGGGAAGGGGGTTCGGATCGATGGAAAATCGGCTGGGTGAACAGTCGACCCTACACGCCGAGCTCTACCTGTACTTCTGGCGCTGTACATCGCGATCCGCCGCGCATTCCACAGCCGCACGCCCCGTGTGTTTCCCCGTTAAAGGGAGGAAGGATGCTACTCATAACCGAGCTTTCTCTCTGTGCTTCACGAGGGCGGGTTGTGCGCGGCGAGGGGGCAGGGGGGGGGGGAGAGGGGGGACTGGTTGCGCCACCGGCAGGCGACATAGGTAGGAATGTCTGATATTACATACCTGAATCCGGTATGCTCTGCCTGTAGTCGCGTCTCTCTCTCGGTCTCTGCCTGCCGTCTCGCTCGCTCGCTCAATCGGCCCGGACTCCGGGGGTGCGTAACAACCCCGAGGGTGCGCACGACCGGGGGGCAGGGGGGACGGAGGGGGCAAAACGGCGCACTCGTCGGTGTTCTCCAAACTCGGCCCGAACGCACACGTACATATACTTGCCTTGACTCACCTTGGGAGAGATGGGACGTGAAGGTTTGGAGATATACAATATGTGTTATTTTTTATGGGAAGGGAAAAGGGGGCGAAATGGGACGCGTGGGCGAAAAATGGTTTTGTGAGGATGCGCAATGCGGATTTTTGCTGCTTTTTAGCCGGAAACTTGATTATGATCGTCGATTTTGAGCGTCGGTGAAACAAAAGAATTGGGGGGCAAAATGGGACGCGTGGGCGAAAAATGGGTTTCTGAGGATGCGCAACGTGGATTTTTGCTGCCTTTTAGCCGGAAATTTGATTATGATGGTCGCTTTTGAGCGTCGGTGAAAACAAAGAATTGGGGGACAAAATGGGACGCGTGGGCGAAAAATGGGTTTGTGAGGATGCGCAAAGTGGATTTTTGCTGCTTTTTAGACGGAAACTTGATTATGATCGGTGTTTTTGAGCGTCGGTGAAAAGAAAAGATTGTGGGGCTAAATGGGACGCGTGGGCGAAAAATGGGTTTCTGAGGATGCACAAAGTGGATTTTTGCTGCTTTTCATCCGGAAACTTGATTCCAATAGTCGATATTGAGCGCTGGCAAAAAAAAATTCCGGGACAAAATGGGACACTCCATGAATTTGGCAATTGCGTTGTTTGCGTTGTGTCCCTGATTGCAGGTGAGACACGGTCGTAAGTTTTCTAGAAGTATCAAGTACTTTCGCGTTCAATGGACGCCTAATAACTGAATTACAGAAAAAAACTGGGTTATCACTTTTCCCTATATTTTCTAAATGTCGGATCGTGCCATTTTGTCTCGTAAAATCATCCGAAATAAAAATAATGACTGTTCCATTTTGCCTCGTGGGGCAAAATGGGACAGGGGGTCGAGGGGAACCTATACAAATTTATGTATTGATGTGTATATGGAAACGAACTTATGTAATATATATTGTATATAATGATACCGATAGACATACCTCGCACTTGGTTCATCCTTCGCCCCCGTTGTTCCAAACCACTTTGACTATGGGTTTCACCGTTCGGAAACTCTTGTCGATACTTGTGTTTATATATATTGAAGTTTCGTCTATAGTTCAGGCCTTTTCATTGTCCACTATACCCACCTCGAGAATGGTGCATAGTTGTATAATTGTTGTTATTACTCAAAGAAGTCGCTGGTTATTGGCCACGCGGATGATACACGAGTCCACATTGCGTGGACTGGAATAAGCTGCGTACATTCGATGTATTCACTATTTTTTCTATACCGTGAAAACATTTATCTCAGTATTGGGCACCATCACAAATCGCACTAGCAAAAAAATGGCCACATTGATAACGTGTCTAGTGCCATTTTTAGAAATGGCCACATTGATAACGTGTCTAGTGCCATTTTTAGAAATGGCCACATTGACAACGTGTCGAGTGCCGTTTTCAGAAATGGCCACATTGACAACGTGTCGAGTGCCGTTTTCAGAAATGGCCACATTGACAATGTGTCGAGTGCCATTTTCAAAAATGGCCACATTGACAATGAGTTGAGTGCCATTTTTAGAAATGGCCACATTGACAATGAGTTGAGTGCCATTTCTAGAAATGGCCACATTGGCGATGTGTTGAGTGTCATTTCTAGAAATGGCCACATTGGCGATGTGGTGAGTGCCATTTTTAGAAATGGCCACATTGGCGATGTGTTGAGTGCCATTTTTAGAAATGGTCACATTGGCGATGTGTTGAGTGCCATTTCTAGAAATGGCCATATTGACAATGTGTCGAGTGCCATTTTTAGGAATGGCCTCATTCACAATGTATCGAGTGCCATTTTCAGGAATGGCACTTGACGCAATCGGAGGAACCACGGAAAAACTCCCAACAGTCCTTGAAATTGGGCCACGCGTTGAGATAGGTCGTTTACCCATCGAGGATTTAGTGGCTTCGTTATAAGCCCTGAGCTTCATTCAATTTTCTTCAATTTGCGACAATTTGTGCTTACGGGACTCTCGCGCGCGGCGCGCGCGGGACACACGGCCCGAGCGTGTGAGTCTTTGTGCGCATCCTCGACCCCCGGCGAACACGCCCGATCGCCGAGTAAAGTGAGGAGCGGCGTGGGGGGAGGGGGAGGGTGTGACTCGACTGGTATCCGGTTCGCGCGCCTCTCCGGTCCGACGGTAACGGTGACAAAATGCTTGATGGCCGAAAAATAGGAGAGAGAAAAAATTAAACGCAAAGAGCAGAACGTTGAACGGAGTGCCAAACAAATTTGGGCACTCGAAATACGCGACGGTGCGTGAAAAAGAAAAATCACGGAAAAGTTTCGAGTGTACGAAAAAGGGAAAAAAGTCCCTACACTGTTTGCGTCGCGTGACACGCGTTACGCGTTCACGGATGGCGCGGCTCGAAAAATGTCGGTAAGTTACCGACCGAGGCGCGAATATATAAAAACAGTTTTCGCGGACGTTCAACGACTACTAAATGATTTGCTTGACGACTTGATTACTAAAGTACTTATTTAATTAAATACTTATTAATTAAAGACTTATTTAAGGTTTATTAAGGACTTATTTATGGTTTATTTTTTTAAATAGACAAATCCTTCGTCTTTTTTTTTATCGCGAAACACGATTAAAAAAAACAGTCCTGTTACAGATTTGACGTTCCGCATACGGATCAACGAGTTAATCTCTTCTTGGAGGCGCAGCAATAAAACCCGCGTGACGCCGTGTGTAATAAATACACTTTTCCATCCCGTCCGTCCGACTGGAGCTCGCGATTGAATAAAGTCGTCGCGGCAAGAAAAACATGGTATCAGAAAGCATCGAGTGGGCCCGACGGTGGCGCGGGTGCTCCGTGGATACCTCCGACTCCCCGGCCACTACCGAATTGATCAATTGGAACGAATTGCTTCCACTCGACGAAATCCCGACCTCCACCTCCTCCTCCTCCTCCTCCTCCTCCTGATTCCGCTACAGGAAGCAGGCGTCCCTGGTACCTGGTGGAGCGTCCCGAGATATTCGATATAACGATACACACTTGACTCTACTGTCAGTATATACGTCAAAACATATCTATGTATATACAAATAAATATGTATATAAAAAAATTGGATATAAGTAAATATGTATATAAAAATAAATAAATATATTTAAATATCTATAGATAAATATATAAATAAATATGTCAATATATGTATTTTGATGTGCACCACGGATCTCATAATACTCAATATTCACTGGCTCGAGACGAGATTTATTGGCAGAAATGAAAGCGTTCTGCACCGTCCGCGTTTGGTAAAAATACCGCGTGAGTCAAGCTGGAGGCTCCAATCTCTTCTTTTCCGGATTTTTCATGTTCGGAGGACGAATCAACTGCGCCGAGTTCGATAGCGTTCGGAGAACCCATTTTTAACCGGATTACTGCTTCGAACGGTTTTCGCAACTATTGTTGCCCGCACTCGAGGTTTCATCGAGAGATCTGACGATTACTCGCGCTGGGAAATTCAGCCGGATAACCGTTACTTGGAAGCTTGGAACTCACGTTTTTTATCAGAAGTGACTTGAGAGCGAAGAAATTGATTTTACGGAGGAAAATGATTTTGTTGGGCTAGCAAAAACATGACCAGAAAAATATTTATTTTTTTTCACAAGCGAAACATTTTTTTTTTCGCAAGCGAAATGTTTTTTTTCGCAAGCGAAATATTTTTTTTCGCAAGCGAAATATTTTTTTTCGCAAGCGAAATATTTTTTTTTCGCAAGCGAAATATTTTTTTTTCACCAGTGAAATTTTTTTTTTCACCAGTGAAATTTTTTTTTCACCAGTGAAATTTTTTTTTTCACCAGTGAAATTTTTTCTTCGCCAGTGAAATTTTTTTTTTTCGCCAGCAAAATATTATTTGTCCAGCAAAATATTTTTTAATCATCAAATTTTTTTTTGCCCATCAAAATATTTTTTGGTCCAGCAAAATATTTCCTTGACGTCCCCACTTTATCCTCCCGATAACATTCCACCAAATCTATGTAACAATCGTTATAATCACTCAACCCTCTGCAGCGCAAAGTCACCCGGATTCCAGAGCGCCTGGTTCCCGTTACGATTACAACGATTCCCAACAACGGGTTCTTCAAGCGCGCAGCGCACGGTATATTCCGCATACCGCGTATACACGCCCGAAAACGCCGCCGCCTCTATCGCATAGTTAACCTTTGTTGCGTCAGAGACGCGCCGGGGATTTTCGTTCAAGTGCCATTCGTCGGATTATTACATTCTGATGAGGCAACGCGCGGGTTTTCCCCGCGCGCGCCGCGCGGAACCGGAAAACGCGATGAGGGCTTTCCGCGCGTTGGGTATTAGCCGGTGGTGCAGACAGCGGCAGACACAGCAGCGGCGGCGGCGGCCAACGTGCGCAACGTATGCTTTCATTAGACGTTACCATCGAGCGTTTCAATTTAACGCGCTGCCCTCGAGCCTCGTTTACAGGTCTATAATATCCACTAGTGGCCCGCGGACGAGCCGAGCTTCGGCTGACTCGCCGTGGCCGCCGCCCGCCCGCCCCGCGCGGCCGCTACTTGCCGATGTTGGCCCCGTATTGTGCAGAACGTGGCGCTTCATTTGTACGAGTATCGAGTTCCGACCATATCTCACATTCCTGGCCTTTGGTATACTATAACAAGTCGGGCAAGAGCGCGCCCGCACACACGCGGATATTCGGACGCGGTCAACAACGAGCGCCGCCCCGCGCACTTCTATCATCATTCGCGATGAGAGTCTTCCGCTATGCCCCCGGAGGTGGGCAGGAGGGAGGGAGGCGGACTCTCCATTTGGCGTCGATGTGGGCTTCGGAAAAATCATGTCAATGGGCACGGCTCGATTGCGCGGGAATAGTTGCCGATGCCGTTGGCGAGAACGAGGATTGAAAGTTGGTTTTGGTGCTCACGATAATGGAGAGTTCAAGTTGGTTTTGGTGCCCACAATAGCAGACCGTTCGAATTGGTTTTGGGGCCCACGATAACGGACAGTTCAGGTTGGTTTTGGTGCCCATAATAGTGAACAGTTCGAATTGGTTTTGGTGCCCACAATGATAGACAGTTCAAGTTGGTTTTGGTGCCCTCAATGATGGACAGTTCAAGTTGGTTTTGGTGCCCACAATGATGGACAGTTCAAGTTGGTTTTGGTGCCCACAATGATGGACAGTTCAAGTTGGTTTTGGTACGCACAATTAATGGACAGTTCAAGTTATTATTGGTGCCCACGATAATGGACAGTTCAATGTGGTTTTGATGCCTACGTTAATGGACAGTTCAAGATGGTTTTGGTGCCCACGATAATGGACAGTTCAAGTTGGTTTTGGTGCCCACGATAATAAAGAGTTCACGTTGGTTTTGTTGCCCACAATAGTGGATAGTTAAATTTGTTTTTGGTGCCCACAATTAATGGACAGTTCAACTTGGTCTTGGTGCCCACAATAATGGACCGTTCAAGTTGTTTTTGGTGCCCACAATTAATGGACAGTTCAAGTTGGTCTTGGTGCCCACGATAATAGACAGTTCAAGTTGGTTTTGACGCTCAGAATAATAGATAGTTCAAGTTGGTTTTGATGCCCACAATTAGTGGACAGTTCAAATAGGTCTTGCTGCCCACAATAATGGACAGTTCAAATTGGTTTTGGTGCCCACAATAATAGTTCAAGTGCACTTGGTTTTGGTGCCCATCATGATGAACACTTCAAATTGGTTTCCATGCCCACAATATTCAACGATTCAAGTTGGTTATATTGCCCACATTATTGAACACTTCAAGTTGATTTTGGTGCCCACAATATTCAACAGCTCAAGTTGGTCGCGATGCCCACAGTGTTTTCTACCAGAAGTCAGTAGAGACGTCCCGATAAATTACTCGAAGAAAGATTTTTTGTATTAATAGAAAAAACAGTGGAACAAGAGACCTTTCTCAATTCTCTTCGGGTCGGAAATGGAGTTTGGGAAAACGCCTTCCGCTTCCCATGCCCCGCAGTGCGGAATTCTTTCGCGGGGTTTACACTTCCTGAATTGTTTTCTTCGGCGAACTCTTCGAGACCGGTCTCGCCACCCCCGACTCGTGTGTCCGTGGGTCCAAAGTTTAATTAGTTTTTAGAATGTATGCCGGTTCCGGGTCGGCCGTGGGGGAGAAGGTGGAGGACGACACCGGGAGGACCGCGTGGCGCCCGGAGTTAAGTTCCGGCCCGAGTTGCCGGGCGGCGGCGGATGGGACAATTCTGTCGGGAAGTTTTTCAATTTCCCCGGACTCCGGTGACGACGAGGACGACGCAGTTGCCGGGGGGGGCTAAAGTAAAAGGAGAAGACCCGGAGAACGAGCGGGCTGCCCTTGGCGAGAGGACGATCGAAGAGTCGCCTCATAGAACTCCCAACTGGCCCCCCTCCCCCGTCGCCCATCACAGCCATCGTCACCTCGCGCCCACTTGGTTTTATTTCCGCTCGAAAACATTTTTGTCCCTCGTTTACCCGCGCGGTACTTGATGATAAAAAGAAGTCTCTTAGGGTCTACCAAGTTTCGCGTCACTTGGAGGAAATCCAGTCTAGGACCTTGTGCTTCGGCAGGTTTAATGGGGATGAAGATGGGTAAAAGTTGTGCCCACAAAGCGCAACACTTGGAATTGAAGACTTTAAATTGGTTGTAATGCTCATTGAGCACTTCAAATAGGTTGTGATGCCCACAACAATGAACGTTTCAAAGTGGTTGTGAGGCCCACAATATTGAACACTCCAAATTGGTTAGGATGTCCACAATATTGGAAAACTTCCAACTGTTTGTGACGCCCACAATATTGAACACTTCAAGCTAATTGTGATGCCCACAAGATTGAGCACTTTACACTGGTTATGATGCCCATATTAATTGATACATCAAAGTGGCTGTAAAGCCCACAATATTGAACACTGCAAATTGGTTACGATGTCCACAATATTAGAACACTTCAAACTGGTTGTGATGCCCACAATATTGAACACTCCAAATTGGTTAGGATATCTACAATATTGGAAAACTTCCAACTGTTTGTGATGCCCACAATATTGAACACTTCAAACTGATTGTGATGCCCACAAGATTGAGCACTTTAAACTGGTTATGATGCCCATATTAATGAATACTTCAAAGTGGTTGTAATGCCCACAATATTGAACACTGCAAATTGGTTATGATGTCCACAATATTGGAACACTTCAAACTGCTTGTGATGCCCACAATATTGAACATTTCAAACTGATTGTAATGCCCACAATATCGAACACTGCGAACTGATTATGCCCACAATATTGAACACTTCTAACTCGTTATGCCCATAATATTAAGTATTTAAAATTGGTTGTGCCCACAATATTGAACACTTCAAATTGGTTAGGATGTCCACAATATTGGAAAACTTCCAACTGGTTGTGATGCCCACAATATCGAACACTTCAAACTGATTGTGATGCCCACGAGATTGAGCACTTTAAATTGATTATATCCACAATATTGAACACTTCAAATTGGTTACGCCCACAATATTGAACACTACAAATCGGCTATGCTCACAATAATGACCACGTCAAATCGGTTGACGTAGTTTCAACAGTCTAAAACTGCATTTCCCATTCCACCACCCGCAGATCCGTCTCTCCCGCATGAGTTCTTGTATTCCGCACGTAGCTGCACTCCTCGTTGACATTCCCATCGGGCTATACGTAACGCGCTATATACACCTGATTTAAAACTCCGGCCAAGTGGATTTGGAAGCTCGGCGCCGCTCGCGGAATCGCAAGGCCCGCGGCCACCTAGTTGCGGGACGCGATTCGCGCCGAGCAAAAACAAAAAAACCAGCAACACCACCACCATCAAACCCACGAGCCATCAAATCCCAGCCCTGAGTCTCCCGCCACGGACGGCGGCGACGGCAGCGCGGCTAAACTCTACGTCACCGCGGGGCCGGCGTAAGAAGAGTCTGCACCTCTTGATCCCGCAGGATGAGTAGCCGGACTTAGCGCTAAAACGTGGCGAGATTTACGCCGAAACTTGAGTCCAAACTAGAGATTTATCACCGCTCTACGGACGCGCGGTGGCGGTGCGGTTCTCGCCTCTCGCGCAGCCTCTCGTTCGTGTTCGCTTCTCTCGCTTCTCTCTGCTGCTCTCCAACGCCTCCGTTTCCTCCTTTCGACCGTATATCACCGCAGCATCCGCGATTTTTTTTTTCGAGCGCCTAAAGTAAAGTAAAGGCCCATGAAGGCCGAATGAACCTTATCAATATTATTACAACTATTACTATTAATACTACTATTATTACTAGTATTACTATTTGTATTACTACAATGACTATGACTATAACTATGACTATGACTATGACTATCACTATCACTATCACTATCACTATCACTATCACTATCACTATCACTATCACTATCACTATCACTATCACTATCACTATCACTATCACTATCACTATCACTATCACTATCACTATCACTATCACTATCACTATCACTGTCACTATCACTATCACTATCACTATCACTATCACTATCACTATCAATACCACTATCACTATCGTCATCACTATAACCATCACTATCACTATCACTATCACTATCACTATCACTATCACTATCACTATCACTACCACTATCACTATCACTATCACTATCACTATCACTATCACTATCACTATCACTATCACTATCACTATCACCATCACTATCACTATCACTATCACTATCACTATCACTATCACTATCACTATCACTACCACTATCACTAGCACTATCACTATCACTATCGTTATCACTATAACCATCACTATCACTGTCACTATCACTATCACTATCACTGTCACTATCACTATTACTATCACTATCACTATCACTATCACTATCGCTATCGCTATCACAATCACTATCACTATCACTATCACTATCACTATCACTATCACCATCACTATCGCTGTTACTATTACTATTACTGTTATTACTATTACTATTGTTATTATTATTATCATTATTATTGTTGTTGTTATTATAATTTGTCTTTGACTTGAATGACTTTCTGGTGCTCGTGCCACGTTTCGGAAGCCACATTGTCGTATCTCGTGTTGAATTACTACACACTAGCCGACCCCCGTGTAAATAACTAATCGTAATGGCATACAAGCTCGGATGCCGTGATAGCGCGCGTTGTGCCGACTTTCTCGGCGGCGACCCCGAAAAACCTCGTGACTCGGTGTTTGGCCTTCCGAGAGGGCGTAAGTCATCGCGTCAGAAATTAAAAGGGGGACGGCGACGAGATTCTCACTTTGCTCTTCGTCTCTCTCTCTCTCTTTCTCTTTCTCGCTTATTCTCCCGTGGGGACCGGTTGCGTGCGTATCTGGGCAAACAATGGGGGCCACCGCGGCGCACCCTGCGAACTTGTAGCACGGTACACACGGCTTTCGGCGCAATTCACGGGCCCCGGCAAAGTTATGTCCCGATCGATATCATCGGGCGGCCGGGAAAACGCGGTCTATATTTCCGAGTGCCCCGCAGCCTTTTGACTTCCCGGTCATTCTACTTAATTGGCGGATCCCGCGGCGCGTCGAACGCTTCTCATTGTCCGCTCGTTGTGGGCTTTCTCGGTCATGGGCGCGCGTAGAGGCGAAAAGAGGTGCGCGCGATCCCCGACTGTGGGATCCAGGGGGATTATGCAGTCGACAACAGCAACACGCAGCATCGATATATAAACACACGTGTAGTGGTTAACGATGGATGTGAGCTGAGAGACCTGGGAACATTTTTGGCAGTCGAAGTTTCGGATTTTCGGACATTTGGACAGTCGAACTTCGCCCTTTGGAGTTACGACAAATTTATTTGGGCCCTGTGATGCACTTGTCATGAGAACGAGAAAATACAGATTTATATGGATTATATGGATTTATATCGAAAATATGGATTCATATGGATTTATAGGATTGTTTCAAATTTTTCTCAGCCCCCTTAAAACATTAAAAACATCCCTAATTTTGTTTCAACTATCTCTAAATCATTATTTAGGGACAGTTGAAACAATTATTTAGAGATAGTTGAAACAATTATTTAGAGATAGATGAAACAAAATTAGGGATATTTTTTATGTTTTAAGGGGGCCGAGAAAAATTTGAAACAATCCTATTCTTTTATGACTGGAGCGCAGAATGGAAAACCCAACCGGTGGGTCCAGTGGCAGAAAAATCCTTCGTTGGAACCCTAAAAGAATAGAATTATTTCAAATTTTTTCATTGGTGAGGAAAAAAATACCCCTTATGCTAGAAATAAACTTTTTGTGCTGACTCGGTCCCCTGAAATTTGTCTCCATTATTTTTTTTAGATAATTAAGAATGATTCCTAGACCAAAAAATGCCAAAATCTGTTTTCATTCATTTTTTTCTTCAAAACATCGATTTTTGACCTAAACCAGCGATCTCAAGTCGCTTATTTTACCCCCGAAAACATCGGTGTCAAACCTTTTTAAATTTATTTTGAAAAAAAAAAAAAAAAAAAAAAATGTATTCCAAAACTCACAGATCCGACTAGTGAATTTCTATCGCACATTGAGAGACGTCGGTCGTGTAGTGCTACACCATTTTCGTTCACACGAAAACATCGGTTTCGAACCTTTTTAAAGTTATTATGAAAAAGAAAAAAAAAGAAAAAAATTATCCCAAAACACAGATCCGACTGGTGAATTTCTATCGCATATTAAGAGACATCGGTCATGTAGTGCTACCTCATTTTCGTTCAGACAAAAACATCTGTTTCAAACCTTTTTAAAGTTATTTCGAAGAAAGAAAAAAAAAAGAAAAAAAAGTATCCCAAAACTCACAGATCCGACTGGTGAATTTCTATCGCACATTGAGAGACGTCGGTCGTGTAGTGCTACATCGTTTTCGTTCAGACGGATCGAGCGTGCGTGTGCCCCCTTCGTGAAAAGCCAACGTCGCCTTCCTGACTGCAGTGCAGCAGCGGCGACGACGTCGTCGTCGTCGTCGTCGTCGGATTAGCCGACCCCATAGAGGGAAAAATGTAATATAAAAGGCTTACCGCGTCCTAAGCCGTTAATATGTTGTACAACGAGGGCGAGAGGAGCGAGAAGTAGCACGGGCGGAGGATACGTCCGAGAAAACTATGTATATATTACCAAAGCCCTGCAAACATATGTCCCGGGTAATCGGGCACCGCACCCACCCCATAACGTGCATCCCCCCCCTAAAAACCCGGCCCGGGTGCCGACACAACGGGGGTGCATTGAGGTTGACTTATCGCTATTCACGCGATTCCGAATCGATCTTTATGGACTGTTTATAGCGGCGGTTGAAAGGCTTACATTTTTTTTCATTGAATTACCTTCCGTTATCGCGATAATTCTATTCTACCGTTTTTAACTCGTTAGTTGTGTAATTTTTTTCTCGGGTACCGTTCATTAATTTCTGAAAAAATTGTGGTGGGCCTCACAAGTAATACTATTATTATTAGTTTTATGATTGTGATTATTATTACTATTATTAATTTTGTTATTATGATTATTATTGCTATTGTTAATATTATGATTATGGTTATTATTGCTATTGTTAATTGTTATTATGATTATTGTCACGATAGTTACTTTCATAAAATTATCTAGGCATAGTAATATTATTGAGGCATGAGGGTGTGAAAGAAAAGAAAATCTAAAGAAGTAGAAATGAGACGTGGAAGGGTGAAGGAGGGAAATGATGTAAAGAAGTATGTAACAAGGAGTTAACCCTGTAGAAAAAAACTTGCAACCTTTCGGGAAGTCAATAAACGAATACATACATGCATACATACTGTTGCGAATTGACTACGATTCATATAGAGCCCCCCCCCCCCCCCCCTCCTTCTATGATTTATAGAGGGTATTGAACCGGGATTGGAATGTGAGAATGGCAGATAGACAAATTAGTAATATTTAAATAATAAAAAAATAAAGACAGAAAAATTGCTAGTACATATTTTGATTATTATTATTAAATATTGTTACTATTATTATTATTATTATTAATTATTGTTATTGATATTATTATTGTTATTATTATTATTATTATTATATATGCAAACATTTCCACGATTTTTTAAATCTTTTCAAGTGTATCAGAGTCCCCAAGAGTGAGAACCAATTTCAAATATTTCTGCCCACTCCGCGTCTCTCGTCTCCGAAACTTGGTCCGCGCTGTCATTCCAATCTGTCACTTTGAATTACCACGCGATGTTCGTCGACGGACCAGCGCGGCGAGAAAACACGACGCATAGCGGAAAGATGTTTATCCGTGTGTTGTGTGCTGTGTATATGTAGTCGGCGAGACCGATAAAAGGACGTTACGAACAACTGTAACGCGCTCACGCAGCGTGGGTCGCGTAGGCCGTGCACAACACGCGCGCTCGCGTTTGAATTACGCCCCCTGCAGGAGGACGAGTGAACCGCGCGTTACGTCCGATGTTTACGGGACGCCGGGCGAACGGGTGGCCGAATGGCCGCCACGTGGCGGCGCGTGGCGCGCACGGCAACTAATTGAGATATGAAATTTACTTGGCGCACCGGAGTCGTCATCGCCGCGTCGATGCGCCGTGAAAATTAAATAATTCTCCTTCGTACCCCGTTTCGAACTGGGGAGGAATTCGAGGGGGGAAATAATTCGCAGGTTTTCTGCAAAAATCGCGACATCTATGTAATTCTGCATATTCGTAGCAGGATGTAAATTATTAAGAAAAAAAGCTCGGCTCTTGTGACAAAAAAAAAAAGTTTTTTTTGGCATTTTTTTGTTTATATTTCGCCTTCGTTTAATAATAAATTTAATAACGTCGTGAAAATAATTCGTACGTTGAAAAATCTCAACCGAACGGATTGTGCGTCACAATTAATCGCATCCGGTGTCGGGTCAGTCGTTAAATTTTCTCGAGGTTAAAATATCCCGTCTTCTCGGTTACTACGGAACGCTGACAACACGTTAATGTCACTCAAAAAAGAAAATTAAATCAAGTACTAATAATAAATAAATAAATAAATATTTGTTTCTAAAGAATGCAATGGGATTGTTATAGCCGGGAGGTTGCGGTTGATACGGTGGACGCTTACGTATTTAGGCTAAACGCTCTTAACATTAACGATCTTACTATAAAACAACAAAATTTCTTAGTCGATTTGTCATTATTGGTTAGTAGTAGGTTGCTTGTCTTTTTTAGATTGATGGGAAAAAAGTTACTGGATTAAACAGAAATTACCACTGGATATCGACACAACGTCAACGTCACCCAAAAGAATTAAGTAAAGAACAGAAAAATCACTAAATCGTAAAAAATTACCACTGAACATTAACACCACATTAACGATACCCAAAAAATGAAATAAATTACAAAAAAATTCCTAGATCGAAAAAAATGACCACTGACTATTAACATTAACATTAACATTAACATCATGTTAATGTCACCGAAAAAAATTAAACAAAGTACAAAAAAATCCCTAGATAAAAAAGTGATCACCGAATATCGACACCAAGTTAGTGTCACCCAAAAAAATTAAATAAACTACAACAAAATTCCTAAACCGAACAACAATTACCACTCGACATCGACACCACGTTAGTCCCTAATTAAACATTGAATCAACTACAAAAAAAAATCACAAGATCGACTCCGACCCCGGAGGCTGAGAATCCAACACAGAAGCTGAGGAGGCTCGGGAGGACGCAAAAAAATGCAATAAAATACCAAAAAAATCCCTAGATAAAAAAAAATTACCACTGAACATCGACACCACGTCAGTCCCTAAATAAAAATTGAATCAACTACAAAAAAAAACGCCAAATCGACTCCAGTTCCGGAGGCTGAGGATCCTCCTCAGAAGCTGAGGAGGAGCGAAACTCCCTCCTCCCTCCTCCCTCCTCTCGGGCTCGCGAAGAGGAGGAGAAGTCGGCAGAGGAGGGGGGTAAAGCTTTGCGCGCTTCGGAATAGGAAGTGATCCGGCAGTCTGCAGTTAATTTAGAAGCCATTCCCTTCTGTAAATAGCCAATAAAAGCAGCGCGGGACGCGCGGCGGTGGCGTCGGGCGTCGGTGTGTAGCTATAGAGTAGCAGCGAGGCGCGTATATAGCCGCGCTATATAGGTGCGGGTATAGCTAGCCAGAGCGCGCGCGGTGTACGCGGTGCCCACGGTGTCGAGGGGGACTCGAGGGGTCGAGCCCACCGAGGGAACGCAGGGTGGGCGAAGCGCCGCGCGCGGCGTGCAATATTATAAAATTTAATGTCTTGGTTTACGGCTCGGCAGAGCCCTCGGTTATATAACCCCGGGTAAAGCGGGGGGGGGGGGGGGGGGGGGGGGACGGCGACTGGTTGGCGTTGGTACGTCGCGCGGGGCATCCGAGAGCCGAAGCGGCGGAAGCAGCGCCGATATTTACTGGGCAATTGGGCGGCTCGCCGATATTGCCGGGCGGCGTCATTGCCCCAACCCCGGAGGGGGGGGAGTGGCGGGAGGGGGGTGAGGGGGCAAACGTAGCGCCGCCACCTCTCGCACCTATCGGCACATCACGTACTAAAGCGCGGCGCTAATATCTACACTGATGTCTGTCCTGGCGGTTCCGAGCTCTTCGTACCCCCCCCCCCCCGCCTCCCCCCCCCCCCCCCGCGCACCGCGCGCGAGTCGCTCCGTCTCTCGTCGCGTCCTCGATCGGATTTTCGATTATCCCGCGAGAGAAGCCGAGAGAAGCGATTCTCTCCGCGCGGCACTCCGATGACGCGCGGATGACGATGACGCCGACGCGGGGAAACACGGGGCCGGCGGTCTGTACAGTCTCGACCCGCGCGATTTCGGAATTTTAACATCTGAGATTTGTTTTCGCGGCTCTTTGCGGTCGTTGGCGACTTTTGTTTACCCCCCATTTTGAAAATGGGCGTGTGAAAAAAATGATTTTCCGAAAAATTGGAGAAAATTATATGAATTTTGATCTGTTTTTGTTTATTTGTATAATCATTAATTACTATTATTATTATTATTATTATGATTGTTATTGCTGTTGTTGTTGTTGTTGTTGTTGTTGTTGTTGCTGCTGCTGCTGCTGCTGTTGTTGTTAATAATTAATAATAAAAAGTATAATCGTCACCAATTTATTGAAAATAATATCTTTTTTTCACACGCCAATTTTTTAAATTCAGAATCATTCGTTAAAAAATCCCTGTATTATTATTATTATTATTATTGTTGTTGTTGTTGTTGTTGTTGTTATTGCTGTTGTTGTTGTTGCTGTTGTTGTTAATAATAAAAAGTATAATTGTCACCAATTTATTGAAAATAATATCTTTTTTTCACACGCAAATTTTAAAAATTCAGAATCATTCGTTGAAAAATCCCTGTATTATTATTATTATTATTATTATTATTGTTGTTGTTGTTGTTGTTATTATTATTATTACTGTTGTTGTTGTTGTTGTTATTGGTATTATTATTACAACTATGATGTCGATGGATGTGACTACATTTTTAGCGATGAATTTCTGTATCGATTTATGGGCAACACTACTGTATGCGCGACTCATATATCCGCTGCTGAACCGAAGTCATATCTGCGGTAATCGAGACTGTCTCGAGCCTCGCGCGGATAGTGGAAGTCAGGCTTGTTAAATCTGTACTGATAATTCAATGGAGCCTCGACCGCTCGTCGCGCGCTCTATGAATTGTCAATGACCGACGAAAGGGACGAGGAGGAGTGCGGGGAATTCTATAGCTCATGTTGGCGATAATTCTATAAATAACAGCCGGCGTCTCGTGACTTGATATCGCGCGCCGCAGGGGAGAAGAAGAAAAGGGAACGATTCAATTAGCGACGGCACATGAATAATTTGACTTATCGGATTCCAAGATCGTTGACCATTCACCGTTCGCTTGTTTTCCATTGAGTTTCGCGGGGTCCTCAACTCACTCGATAATAACGGAAATTAGGCGACGGAAAAAGTCGACACGTTGGCTAAGCTAAAACGGTAACGTTGAAAAATGGATGTCGACTCTGGTAGGTTCCAATAATTTTCTTCCTTCCTACTATTTTTTTCTATTCTATTACATAGAGTAAAAAACATTTTTGTAATCATTAAAATTTTAACGCTTAAAAAAATTATGGTTTCGAAATAAATAAATAAATTCTGCCAAGGGAGATGAAATGATGTAAAAAGTAATATCAGTTTTTAACGATAACTTTTTTACCCAATTTCTTGTGTTTATGTCTAATAAAAAAAATAAAGAATGTATAACTACAGAATTGAAAAAAAAATTTGCTAAAGGGATAAAGCAATATAAAATGTAATACCAATCTTTAACGATAACTTATTTACCCAATTTTTGTGTTTGTCCTTTTTTTAAATAAAAAATGTTTAACTACAAAATAAAAAATTGCTAAGTAACGTAAATAACGTAGTTGCTAAATAACGTCAATAACGGAATAACGTAAATCTTTAACGACAACTTTTTTACCCAAGATTTTTATATGTTGTCCTGTTAAAAAAAAAACGAAAATAAAAATATCCTGTTCGAAAAGAAATGAAAAAGGTCTAAGGTACAAAATTCGTTGTAGCCACCAATTAATAGTCATCCCATTCCAGCCTCCAGCTTCCCTCAGCCACCGTACACAGAGTCGCACTATCCGCCTTCCACGGCCGGCATATTTTTTTACGTCCATCGTAACAGCCTCCGCGTCCGCGTCCGCGGACTTTATTGAGAGATAGGGACACGAGGTATCCCTATACGGGGGTTCGGTAAATACGACACACACGTGCATCGCGCAGGAGGAGACGAGGTGGTCCAGGGTTGATCCGAGAGCAGGAAAAGCAGACGCGGCCGACGAGAGCTGATCCGCTTCTGGTCTCGCGACTCTCATGCAGCTTTTCGCCGGGATCTCGCGGGTCGCGTGCAGCGTGTTGTTATATTTTTCGTTGGTGTAAGTGCGAGTCTGAAAGTAGAGAGAGAGAGAAAGAGAAGAACTGAGAACTGAGGAGCGGAAGCTGAAGAGACACAGGACGATATAATGGAGCAGCGAATGGACAAGGAGCTGGATTTTGTGTATACAGAGAGACACGGAGAGGCCGAGAGTGGACGTGCGGGATCGGAGGCGAAGCTCCGAGAAAGCCGAGAGAACGGAGCTCGAGGCGGAGAGGAGTCGAGGCCGAGGATCTATCTCTCGGATAGTCCTCTCGCCGGCCCGGGAAACGTATGTACACACCGAGCGTATCCCGTCGGACGTACGGCCGACGTATACCATCCGCGCGGCAGACACATCGCAATACGGACCGCCGAGTCGCTCGTACGGACGACGTGGGGCATAATGGGACACCCGAATTTTTTTTTTCACTGGAAAAACTGGAAAAAGCATTGATTGGTGAAATTGATTTTCGTGATGATTCGTGGTTGTATAATAAAGATAAATTATGTATAAATAAATGGGGCATAATGGAACAGTCGAATATTTTTCACTGGAAAATAAATTAATGGTCAGTGAAAATTATTTTTGTGATGATTCGTATTTGTAAAAAATTAAGATAAATTATATAAATAAATGGGGCATAACGGAACAGTCGAATATTTTTCACTGGAAAAGAAATTAAGGGTCAGTGAAAATGATTTTTGTGATGATTCGTATTTGTAAAAAAAAGATAAATTATATATAAATAAATAGGGCATAACGGAACAGTCGAATATTTTTCACTGGAAAAGAAATTAAGGGTCAGTGAAAATGATTTTGGTGATGATTCGTATTTGTAAAAAAAAGATAAATTATATAAATAAATGGTGCATAACGGAACACTTGAATTTTTTTTCACTGGAAAAAAAATGAATGTTCAGTGAAACTCATTTTTGTGATTATTCGTATTTGTATACAAAAGATAAATTATATAAATGAATAAATGGGGCATAACGGAACACTCGAATTTTTTCCAGTATAAAAGAAAAAGCATCGGTCAGGGAAACTGATTTTTGTGATGATTCGTATTTGTAAAATAAAGATAAATTCTATAAATTAATAAATGGGGCATAACGGAACACTCGAATTTTTTCTACTGGAAAAAAATGAATGGTCAGTGAAATTGATATTTGTGATGATTCATGTTTGTGAAAAAAGATGAATTATTTGAACTATGATTTTCAGATTACGTTAAAAAATGAGAATACGACAAATGAAACATCGTATCCCGAAAATCTCTCGGCGCGCACTTGGCTGAATTACGATGAACAACAGAAGGAGGCTCCTTCTTGTCTGCACAATTTTTTCTCTATTACAACATGATGAGCCAAATTACCTGCGGGAACTCAAGGTGCCGCATGATCCTCCCCCATGGAAAAAAAGTATATTCGAAAATATATTGAAAAGTATATTTTTTTTACACCATGTATACTTCCGCGAAAAATGGTATATTTGGGATATAACTTTCAGTATACTTTATAAGTATATATGGCAATATACTTGTACATATATATTTGATATACTCCTTACACATGCATTTATGTATGAAAAGTATATATTAAAATATACAAATATACAAAATATACAAAAAAAGTATACTGCACGTATATTCGCCCAGATATACGTTCCCGCGAAATATGTGATATTGCCGAATATATAAAAAGTATACAAAAAAATATGTGATTATTATACCACGTACATTATTTATATATTTTTCGATATATCGAAAAATACACTTTTCTTGCATACTTTTTTTCCATGGGGGCTGGAACTCGGCACCACGAGACCAGGCACAACCCTCATTTGGCGATACCATTTACGTACACAGCTGCCTACCAAACCTCATTTGCCCTTGCAGGAGGGCAAATGACTGCGGTTTTTTTTTCGATTACTGCAAAATGAAGAAAATGGCGGAGTTTAAAAGATTTTTTCCCTATGTTTTTCATATAAAAACGTTACTAAAAAATCAAAAAATTAAGTTATCGAAAAAAAAACCTCCGTCATTCCATGAAGACATGTTTTCCGAGTATGTATGCACAATTTCAGGCCGATCGCATAATTACAGTGGTCAGGGGAGCGATAGCCATTTATTTAGGATGACCGTGTTTGAGGACCTGGGCCGCCGACAATTTTTAACTTTAAAAAATTCATTGAATACTATAAAACGTAAATAACAAGTAGAAAAAAACTGCAGTCCACTACTATTATTCGTTTTCCCACAAAGAAATAAAATGAAAAAACGGTGCTCCAGGCTAAAAGTCCCCTTAACAAACATTCATTCATACACACATACATACAAAAATGGAATATGAAAAAAAAAAGAAAATCAAAACCACATTTTTTAATGTTCCTACCCATCAACTTTCATGCCCAGAATCCCAACCCATAATCTGTCCCTTTTCACCCTTCCAAAAATTCATACATAAATACATACATACAAAAATGGAATATGAAAAAAAAAAAAGAAGAAAATCAAAACCACAATTTTTAATATTCCTACCCCCAATTTCCTTGCCCAGAATCCCAACCCATAATCTCTCCCTTTTCACCCTCCCAAAAAAAAAACTGTCCCCCTCCCCCCTGCCCCTAGTCCCCACATCCCAACCACCAACTTCCAAAAGGTCGCCCAGGTCCGGCCTGGGTAACCCACCGACCGGAAAAGGTCGCGCGCTGCTCGCACCGCGCCGGTCCGTCTTGCCCCACCGGCGCCCCCGGCACTCGGGTTATATACACGCCTTCCTATATTTCACAATACGATACAGCGCCACGACGCTGCAGCGTTCGTACGTAGACCAGAATCCATATACCCACCTATATACACATGTATTGTGTGTATATAAACCTACAGTACATAAGCGCACACATACAATACATACATACAACACATACACATACATATACATATATATACAATACATACATACACATATATATACAATACATACTTATACATATATATACAATACATACTTATACATATATATACAATACATACTTATACATATATATACAATACATACATAAACCCACACCTACCATAGGGCCAGGAGAAACGGGAAAACACAAGACACGGGGTAACAGTAGGAGGACGGCGAGGGGGGTGAAGGGGGGGACGAAGAGGGGGGGGGGGGTTTAGGTAGGGTTTGCAGAGGTAGAGCGCGAGGTAGCGACGTCACCACGGAAATCAAGAGTAATGCCAACACGAAACTGCACTACCCCTCCGGCACACGCCCTCGCCTGGTCGAGACCACCGCGAGCCTCCCCCCCTCACCCCCTTTCGCCCCCTCCGCCACCCTGAAGCTCGACTCGCTCGAGCCGCTACAGTCGAACTCGTCGCGTCTCCCTCTTCCTTCTCCTTCTTCGCGCGGCGCGCTCCACATTTCCTCCAGCGTTCTGTCTTCCTCCCACCACCACCACCACCACGTCGGCTGCTGTACGTTGCTGGTTCCCCCTCTCTCCCCGCGCATTGCTGCTTCGCGACTCACCGACTACCGACAACCCCGCCGCGCCTCTCGCCTCCTCGTGGAGCTTCCACCGCCCGACGCACTCTCGCCGTGGCCGTATACCATCCGAGCCGCTCGCGCGTTTCTGGACGCGCAACTCGCGCGGCTGACGGAGGCCGCTACGCTCGCCTCTGTCTCTTTCTGGCTTTCTGGCTTTGGCGCTTTGTCTCTCTCTGGCTTTCGGGCTTTCTGTTTCCGTCACTTCGTCTCTCTTTGTCTTTCTGGTTTGCTGTTTCTGCCTCTCTATCTCTCTCTCTCTGTCTTTCTGGCTTTCTGTTTCTGTCTCTTTCTGTCTTTTTGGCTTTCTATCTCTGTTTCTGTCTCTCTCACTCTCTCTGTCTTTCTGGCTTTCTATCTCTGTTTCTGTCTCTCTCTGTCTTTCTGGCTTTCTGTTTCTGCCTCTTTCTGTCTTTCTGGCTTTCTATCTCTGTTTCTGTCTCTCTCTCTGTCTTTCTGGTTTTCTGTTTCTATCTCTTTCTGTCTTTCTGGCTTTCTATCTCTGTTTCTGTCTCTCTCTCTCTCTCCCTCTGTCTTTCTGGCTTTCCATCTCCGTCTCTCTACTTCTCTCTGTCTTCCTGATTTTCTGTCCCTGTCTCCTCGTCCGTCTCTGTCTTTCTGGCTTTCAGTCTCCGTCTCTCTGTCGTCTGTCTCCGTCTGGCTGCCGACCCAGGGGAATAATACGCTCTCTCCTCGCGCTCAGCCCTCGCGACTGCCAACCCGAGAGATAGCGACGGAGACGGCGCAGGGAGAAGCGAGAGGAGAGAGAACGATGGATCTGCCCGACCACTGTCAAAGAGCTCGTTTTAAGGGTGAACCGGCGGAGGCTCCCGCGCCACTTCTTCTTCTTGCTTCTTCTTCTTCTTCTTCTTCCGCCACTCGGTCTTCTTCCACGTTCTCTCGGTTCTGCTTCGTTGTCTTTCACTTTGCTTTTTTTTGGAAAGTCTTTTTCGCTTTTTCCTCGACTTCGTTTCGCTTCTGGCTTCGAACGGTTTTGTAGAGCTTTTTTTGCACATTTCAGCAGCTTTTTGCAAATTTCACTTCACTTCGCTTCGCTTCAGATCGTGAAACGTTTCTTGGATTTTATCGTCTTTCTCTTCCTGTCTCTCGCTTTTCCTGCAGGAGCCACGGAAATTCATCTGGAAGTTCCCGCCTAGCGCGGTTCGAATTGGGGCCTTAACCATTTTTCCGCTTCACCGTCCAGACGAAAGTTTGCTTCGCCGGCTTCGAGGGGTCGTAGCGTTTCATTCGTGTTAACTGCAATTTCACTTCCGGTGGAGATTTTTTTTTTTTTCCTCGGTATTCAATAACGACAAATATTGGACGTTTCCGATATGAAATTTTCAGTCTCTATTTTTTGTTACAGGAAACAAAAGAAAACAAAACGAAACAAAAGGAAACGAAAGGAAACGAAAGGAAACTGTAACATTTCCTCCGCCGACTTTGAGGGATCGCAGCGTTTCACCCGTGTTAACTGCAATTTCACTTCCGGTGAAGATTTTTTTTTTCCTCGGTATTCAATAACGACAAATATTGGACGTTTCCGATATGAAACGTTCAGTCTCTATTTTTTGTTACAGGAAACAAAAGAAAACGAAAGGAAACGAAAAAAATTGTAGGAAATCTTTGACGAGCCGAGAACGACTCGATATTGGAAAGGAAAGTGGTCCTGGTTGTTTTACAAATCCGCGAGGAGGAAGAGACGACAGAGGCTCGAGAAAATGTGGCCATTCGTATGATCGGCCTGCCCCCGGAGTCCGGGACTACCCGGGAGCGACCCCCGAAACGTCTTTTAATATACACTATATCTCCGCACGAGCCGGGGGATTTGAGCCACACGGTGCCTTTTCTTTCTCCCGCACTTTTTTCCACGCAGGACCAAACACAGCAACACAGGAGTCGAGACCGTCGCAGCTATAACGCACTAAGTCTATCGTTGCAAAGAAAAAAATACAACCACATTTTTTTGCCCCATTATTTTTGTTGCCATAATTTTCATAGCTCTCGAATCTAATTCCATAAATTTGCTATATTTGCCACAATTTTTGTAGGACGCGAATTTAATTCATCCTAATCATCGAGAGAACAAAAATATTTCAATGACATGAAATATTGTGTGGTACAAAATAATGTCTAAAAATACTACAATAAATTATCCCAACGTAGCAATTAGTAATAATAAAACCCAAAATATCACCTCAAAAAATCGATTTTTTTAATCAGGATAACAGGATAAAGTATCCTCCATATTTTCATTTTGTTGTTGTTTTTTTTTAAGACCGCATTAAGACGCGAGATTGTTATTAAATTATTACACTCGATAGCAAATATTAGAGTAATAATCACGTACGATCTCTCACTTTCTGTCAAAGGACGGGAGCAAGCCGGTTCGCTCAGACGATTCATGATCATTGCGAGATCTCACGACTTTGGGGCTGTCGCTCCTGTGTGCGCGTCTTAAGAGTAGTGCTAGCGTCTCGTCGTGAGAGTCTCGTGAGGTAGCATTATAGATTTCTTTTAATACTTTGCGTCGAGACGCTACCGCGTCTCTTAATTACATTAAGAACCAAAAACCATAATCTTTTCAAGCGAAACCAAAAGAAGTCGAGTATTTTTTTCCTTCTAAGCACCATGTGAATTAGAAACTCCCTTTTTAAAACTTATTTACCAGAGTGAGACGAGAAAAAAGTCTGAAATACAGAAACACAGTAGCAATCTCCATCCCCATTATTTTTCTTCTCGGCATAATTTTCATAACACTCGAATTAATTTATCCTGATCAACCAAACAATAAAAACATTTAAACACCACAAAGAATAGCACACAAAAAATAATTGCGTTAAGAAACCAAAAACTACCATCGTTCCCAGTGAAACAAAAAACAGTCATTTTTTCCTTCCAAACATCCTGCGAATTACAGACTCCTTTTTAAAAAAATTACTTATCGGAGCGAAAAGAAAAAAAAAAATCTAAAATACAGAAACAAAGTAGCAATTCTCCCCCCCCCCCCCCCATTATTTTTCTTCTCCGCATAATTTGCACAGCACTCAAATTAATTCATCCTAATCAACCAGACAATAAAAACATTTAAACACCACAATGAATTGCGCGTAAAAAATAATTACATTAAGAAACCAAAAACCATCATCGTTCCCATCAAAACAAAAAGAAAACAGAGTAATCTTTTCCTTCCAAACACCCCGCGAATTACAGACTCCTTTTTAAAAAAATTACTTATCGGAGCGAAAGGAAGAAAAAAGTCTAAAATCCAGAAACGCGAATCGCGGAGAGCGCGCGCCGTGGCTGCGAAGCCGAGTGAAACGTGTAGAGCCGCAGGACGGATCTCGTCTGTTTATATTGCGGCAGATTAAATTAATTCCACCAAATTAATTGGTAGTTAAGATGTTTAGCGTTAAGTGAGAGAGTCTGGTTTGTCTCGCGCCGTCTCGCTCGGCCTCGCGTCTTCTCCCTCCGCCGTGTCTTTCGCGCTACCCTCTCGCCTCTCGCGCGGCCCCCGTTTCTCTCGGGAAGCGCACGCGCCGCTTCCGCTTCTGCCTCTGCTTTATATTTACAACAAACGCGGCGCATCAGCCGAGTCGCCGGCTCTTCACGTCGTTCTCGCCGCTCCCGTTACACCCGCATTTATATACATCTGTACATACGTATTCGTTACACGCGCGCTTCGTATGTAGTACGTAAATACATTGTTCGTGTCATGCTAAACATATTTACGTACACCGCCGCGCACCGCCCGGCTTTAGCGTGTTAGCATGTTTATGCTTTTGCGGTTGTTGCGATGCGTAATATTAGAAAATCGATAAACGCGGATTCGACTTAATGCAGTCGATGTACGATATTGGAATCGGTCACGAGGACAAACAGAACTGTTTGCGCCGTTTCGAGTGGTCCGCATGAGACTATGTTGGAATTTGTATTGAGAGGTTTTATTCATTTTTTTTTGTAGTGGTTGAATTGCGAAATGAATTTTCCTCAGTGGCGGCAAATTTTGTTAGACGACGATCGGTTTTCATTAATTTGTTTTGGTACTGAATCGGTCACGAGGACAAACAGAAAAGTGATTTTATTCATATTTTAACAGAACTGTGATTTTATTCATATTTTAACAGAACTCTGATTTTATTCATATTTTATCAGAACTGTGATTTTATTCATATTTTAGCAGAACTGTGATTTCATTAATATTTGTTTATAGTGGTTGAGTTGCGAAATGAATTTTCCTCAGTGACGGCACATTTTTTTAGAAAGCGATCGGTTTTGATTCATTAATTTTAGTCATGAATCGGTCACGAGGACAAACAGAACTGTTTGCGCCGTTTTGATTGCTCGGGGCGAAACTATGTTAGAATTGTTACTGAGACTCTGAATATATATTGTTTATAATCGTTGAATATCAAAATGAATTTTCCTCAGAAACGACAAATTTTGTTAGAAAGACGATTTTTTGGAAATCCGATGGTTTAATTAATTTATTTTTAGTAATGAGAAAGGTTTTTTATGAGATACATTTTTTTACTATTAGATCTTTTATTTTAATCCATTTATTATGTAAATCAAACTTCACACCGCCCATCCCCTTGCGATGTGAAAACCGTGTCCGAAGTCCAAGTTCTTAGCCTAAATAATACAAAAATTCTAACGATCCACGCGACGCTCGTATTTTAAATTCGCGAACGTCGCTCCGTTCCATTTGCTAGTGAATAGATAATCATTGGCTACGGCGGCGAATTAGGAATAACAAGTGATGCCATGAATTGAGTATGAAATTACTCTTGCCGGACTCGTTTTATGGTGGAAAATTCGCCGTCCGTCGCGTTCTACGTTTTCTACGCTGGGATTTCTTCCCAGGGTTTCGCAGGTGGCGCCTCAGCCCGGGTTGGCCGCTTCCAGTCCTCGAGTTGCCGGCCGTAGGTCACGTAAATTTCTGCTGCACCATGCGAGCTCCCTGCGCAACCGACAGGCGATAACAGAGAGACCCTCCTTATCCTCTGCAGGAAACGTCTGTGCCGACCGTCGGCAAAGTCGTCAGCCGTCCAGACCTCGCACGCGAAGCTTCGTTTCCATTCCCCAGTAAAACACAGACTGTTTTATCAACGTGTGTATCTCCCTCGCAAAGGAAGTGAACGTCGATGTGGCTGCCGATCATTACGTATTGCCGTTTAGTTTCAAATCATTGGCTGCCAATTCTTCTCGTATCAACAACGCCAACCGTTCCATAGCCTGTGCAACAGATGAGAGTAAAAAAATTAATAACACGAAAATAAATTAATTTCGGGTATTGTATAACGAATTTCGAAAAAAAAAGAAAAGGGAGAAAAAGATTAGGATTGAAAATCACGAGGAAAAGAAATGTTTTACCATCGACAGGCACAGAAAAATATTTTCTCTCTATCTTATCGACTTTAGGTACAAATATGTCGGTAATCATAGCTACAGATGGTAAGGAAGAATCGATGCGAAAGTTACCGACCGACAAAATATGCGAAGTTTTGTTTTTATCGCGGATTCCTAACTTACCGAATCCATCTCCTCGTACGTGGCTTTGGCGAAACTCGCCCTGATGGCGTTACAAGGCTTCGTGGGATCGGCCATGAAGGCAGCGCCCGGCGCGACGAGCACGCCGTTCATCACTCCTCGCTGCATGACCATTTTCCACGTATCCCGGATGCCGCGCACCTTGATCCACAGGAAGAAACCCGCGCTCGGCACTGCGATATCCACTAGACCTTTATCGACAAACGAAAATGAGGAGGGGGTCAATATGCGAAATTCGACAAAATTACAGGTTTATCAACGTCTTCTCGCGATGATAATCACCTCGCAAATGCTTGTCGGCCAGTTTGACAATCACGTCGCGACGCTCCTTGTAGAACATCCTTATCGACCGGAAATGGTCCATCATTCCCTGGTATCCCCAGATCTTCATCAGCTTGTACATTATCACCTGGTGACAAAAAGATTTGCGAATTTATCATGAAATTTGTCTAGCTAACGTTGAGAATTTTATGGAAATTTGTATGGCTTATCTTAGGCATGAAAAATTAATAGTAGTCAATTTCCAAAATTCTTATTGCGAATTTGCGAATTTGTTATACCATTTTTGGAGCGAACAATGAGACTCTTATACAAATTCGTATGACTTGTTTTAGGCATGGAAATTAAAAGTAATCAATGTCCAATTATCATTGCGAATTTGCAAATTTATCATACCATTTTTGTAGCAAGCAATGACTCTTATAAAAGTTCGTATGGCTTGTTTTAGGCATGGAAATTAAAAGCAATCAATGTGCAATTCTTTTTGCGAATTTGCGAATTTGTCGTACAATTTTTCTGGCGAACAATGAGACTCTTATAAAAATCCGTATGGTTTGTTTTATGCATAAAAATTAATAGCAATCAATATCCAATTCTTTTTGCGAATTTGCAAATTTATCATACAATTTTTCTATCAACAATGAGACTCTTATAAAAATTCGTATGGCTTGTTCCATGCATAAAAATCAATAGCAATCAATGTCCAATTTTTTTCCCCGAAAAGCCAGATGTGGGAGAAGAAACAGACGACTCCGTAATTCGTCTCCACTCGTGTTAACAAACTCGCAGCCAGTATCTCGCGTTTCCTCAGAGCTGATAGACGAAACGGTATTGGAATAAGTAAAAGAAAAAAAAAACGAAAAAAAAAAAAAAAAAAAATCTCGAATGACCTCTCGAGCCCCCGCGCGTACCGATAGCGCCGGACACGCGCCACGGTCAGAGTTCCTCTCATTATCTTCCCTCTTTTTCGCCTCTTTTATCGCCTCAACATGCGATCGGTCTTGTTCGCTCGCTGCGCGAACGACGACGCCGATTAGCCGTCAACACATCTTGAAGCTGGTCAGCACTCATTATCAAACGTGACTCAGAAGTCGCACCACGGTTTTTTTTTTCTCTTTTCGCCCGACGATTTTTCAACGACCCCGCGCAATCGTTGGAGCGTTAATATAGCCGTGGCTGTCGCGTGTTTGTCGCAAGCTGGACAACTGGACGATGAATTACATCATTTTCCCGTTTTTCGTTTGCTCAATGAGTTTTAATCTCACGCTCGGACGTTTTGAAGCGATTGGACGGGGGTGAGACGAAGTGTTATTCGCTGCTGATCTGTATAATTAATCGAACATGTGCAGCATTTTTTTTTCTTTTTTTTTTCGCTTATCGTTTAACGAATTAATTTTATCTGCTGAGTGTTGTCGTTAGGCCGGACGATAACAGTCATTAGGACGGATGATAAACATACCTGGGAGAGGGTTGGCGCGTGCAAGTGGCTGCTCTGCATGTGAAGCTCGATGCTCGCCACGAGAGGAGCGGCGGCCGTGATGAATCCTATCCTCAGGCCGCTGCTCACGACCTTCGACATTGAGTCTAATCGTATAACGCGGCCCTCGACGTCGAGAGAGAGAAAGGATTTCGGTTGCTTCTGTAATTATATTAATTAAATTATCGATTAAAAGAGATTCGTCGATGAGGATAAGAGGATTGAAAATAATAATTACGAAACAGTCGAGATTGTTGTTTTTTCTTTTTCATTATTTCGTAAGACTTTTTTTGCTTTCAAGAAGATTGGAAATAATAATTAGAAAACAACTGAGAGATTGTTTTTGGATTTTTTAATAAAATATTTTTTGCTTGCAAGAGGATTGAAAATAATAACTACAAAACAATCAAGAGATTGTTTTTCGATTTTTAGAAATACATTTTTTGTTTGCAAGAGGATTGAAAATACCAATTACAAAACAACCAAGAGATTATTTTTGAATTTTTTTAGTAAGACTTTTTTTGTTCGCAAGAGAATTGAAAATAATAATTACAAAATAATCAAAAGATTGTTTTTCGATTTCATGGTAATACGTTTGTCGTTTGCAAGAGCAAACAAAAAATGTCTCAAAAAAATGGCTTGCTGAAAAATCTCTTGCAAAAAATGCCTTGCAAAAAAACGCATAACTCCCGTCTTTTTGCCCCTCTGGGGCAGTCGGGAGTTAAAAATGGAAAATAATAATATTTATGTAAAAAAAAACTGAAAATAATAATAATTTGAATTCTCACCTCAGTAAAGTACATAAAGTGATAGGGATCGTCGTCGATAATGAGGAAATTGTAGTCGCACGCGATCCTGTAAATTGCCTTCCGTCTCTCGAGGGGAAACACGACACCGATGGGATTGGCGCCCGTTGGGTTGATGTACAGCAGCTTCGGCATTTTCTGCCCCGACATCTCGCGACTCTGCAGGATGTCGCGGAGGACCTCGGGGTCTATGCCCATATCGTCCTGGGGCACGGCTATTACTTCCGCCTGGTGCGGTGTTATCTGCGATAATCGTAATCTCGTTAATTAATTTTTTTTTAAATAAATTTATCTGTTTTAACTTCTAAGTTGTTAACTTTCTTTTTCATTTATAAATGTATCAATTTTCGGTAGCTTAGTAAAGTACAGGTAGGACGTGTTGCAAATTAAAAGTAAAAGACGATTAAAGCGATACCATGGAAGAACCAAATGTTCTAATTTAAAAAAAATCAATATAAAAGATTTTTTTATCAATAAATGTTTTAATGGATTTTTTTCATAAAAAATTTAAATGTTTTTCTTTTAGTTAAAAAATTGAAATGGTTGTCTTTCAAGTAAAAAAATAAAAAAAAATTTGATTACAAATTTTCTTTTTGTTTAAAACAAAAATGTTTGTCATACAGAAAAAAATAATTTTTTTAAAAAATTAAAAACAATAAAAACGTTTTTTCTTGAGTTAAAAAAATTACGTACCACAACACCAACGCCCGGGTAATAAGGATCCTGAACCAGAATCGGATCGCCCGGTCCGATGATCGCCTCGAGAGTCTTGCTGAGGCCGTCCTGACCGCCGGAGACGATGACGACGTCGCGGCTCTCCCACAGGGGTGGCGCATGGGCTCTTCTCTGAAACTCCCGGACGGCCTGAAGAAGCGGCGGATAACCCTGACTCGGGATGTACTGCAGAGCCGCGGCCAGCTCCTCGCCTGCCAGGACGCAGCTCTTGCCGCCCATCATCTTCAGCGTTATCTCGGTGAAGGGGAACGTTTCCTCGTTCGGCATCCCCTCGGCTAACGAGATGACGCTCTGGGGCGCCGAATATGCGATTTTAGCTGCGAAAAAAATTAAATTGTTCAGAACTTTGTTTCCAAAAAAAACTTGTTTACTTATTTATCTCTAAATTCACTTAAAAAAAAAGTATTTGTAAGTTTCTAAATTCATAATTTTTAAAAATTTATTTCTAAATTCATAATTTTAAAAATTTATTTCTAAATTCATAATTTTAAAAATTTATTTCTAAATTCATGATTTTTTAAATTTATTTCTAAATTCATAATTTTTTAAATTTATTTCTAAATTCATAATTGTTTTAATTTAATTATTTCTAAATTGATACTTTTTTCATTTCAATTGTGGGTTTTAATCGATTTAAAAAAAAAGATCAAGTTATTATTATTCTCACTAAGTTCTCTCGTTGCTGCCGATCGCCTGCGCTTCGACGTGTCGGTTTTGAAAAGCGAATAATCCATCTTAAATTCGTCGTTATAATTTTTTCAATTGAGATCCAAGTGTCACGTAAAATATTACGATTTTTTTTTTACGTATGTAAATAATCCCAATTTATGCAATGCACATAAAAAGCGTCGACACACAATCGATATCGAGGAGGGAAAAAAAAATGCAACACTCGAGATTCACGCTCGACGGACTCGAAAATGAAATTTCAATTATTTCGGCTCTGCTTCTCTGTATTGCTCGAACCACTTGGCAACCCTCGCGATCACTGACATCGCGCTCAGCAAGACCACCCGCTTTTATACTACAAATACATAGCGCTCGGTATGGTATACGTTGCGTCAGATAAACGTAACGTATTCAAATCAAAAGTATCGTGCCCGGCTGTGACTCGGTCGCTCGTACGGCACGCACTATCTGCTTTTCTGTCTTGACCACTTCCACGCTATCTTCGCCTCGCACGTTTTATCCCTCTCTTAATATTTATTTTGCTACACGGAAAAAAAACGATTCCCACGAATTTCGTCAGCCAATCGACGTTTGACTGCGCTTCAAATATGACCTAAAAAGTGACAAAAAAGAATCGAAAAAAATACAACGAGGGAATACATTTTCGAAATGTATTTCGATTTTTCGAACCTTTTTTTTAAATATTTCGATTTTCTTCGAAATTTTTTGTAATGATTTTTTTAGTATTTTAAGAATTTACTTCTAAGGTTTTTAAAAGTTCAGAAGAAATCGAGAAATTGATTTAGTTTAATCCGGTATTCCCTGACTTCGAGGATTTTCCTTGTATTTAACTCCATCGTCATTGACTCGTTTTTTTTTTCCAATTCCTGGAATGAAAATGATATTTTCCTGGATCTCGCGTTACTGCGCTCGATATTCAAGTGTAACTGCCACAATTTTTGGTACAAAAAATATAAACAATTAAGCCAAGGGATTTCACAACCCACACCATACACGAATTTCAATGTAAACAAACGTCTGTTTCCCTCATAGGCGCTGAACACGCATCAACACGGCGGATGATGATGATGCAACTGAAGTTTCGAAATGTCCATTTGTGTACATAACAGTATTATCCGTGGTCCATTGTGACCTCTTATCACTCGCTCGCGTCAGCTCACGCACATACCTTATGTGTGAAACACTGGATTCTTATGTACTGCAAGTGCAACGAGTGCATCAACTGTCTGCAAACAGCAGCAAATTTTCCCAGCAGTCGCTATCCGTCGAGTCGAAACAATCATTGGAGCAAAAAATCAGATAAGTATTTTTTTTAAACATCAAATATTTAAAAAATTAATCCATTCAATTCGTCGATTCCATCGACAAAGAATTCCATTCAATATTGAAATAAATATTCATCAAATTCGGACTCAAGTTATTCCCGAATTCCTATATTGCACTTGCAAATGTTACACTTCATTGACGACCCATTTTCCATAAATTCCTGCATTCTCAGAAACCACGTGGCTTAACAATTATACTTTTTAAATACCTCAAGACATCAAGGTAGTTTTTGCGTCTAGTATTCATTTCGCACAAATTCGAGAAAAATTAGAGAGAATTTCGAACACTTCTCGATGGTACAAAAATCTAAAAAAATGCATGCAAATTAAAGGTACTGAAAAGATTAATAAAAGCATAATAATAATTCTCAAATATTATTTACAAATTAATAAAAAGAAAATTGTTTAACAAATTTATCGATGACCCAATTTTTTTTTAAATGAAAACGATTTGTTAATTTTTTTGAATACGCATAAATGTTTTCACATTTGAGAGTTCATTTTAAATTTTCATATATTTTCCCTATAAAAACACAAATTTCAAAGTGAACTCTAAAATAAAATTAAAAAATCATACGTATTCGGAAAAACGAACGACACCTTTTCATAAAAAAAAATGTGGGTCATCGATAAATCTTTTTTTATCAATGTTTAATTTTTTTTTTTTCATTAATCTGTTAGTAAAATTTGAGAATTATTATTATGCAAAATTAATCTTTTTAGTACCTTTAATGTGCATTCATTTTTTCCAATTTCTGTACCATCGAAAAGTGTTTGCAATTCTCTCTCATTTTTCTCGAATTTATGCGAAGTGAACTCCAAGCACAAGGACTACCTTAAGAAAGGAATAAAAATTCAATCTATCTCATCTGCGTATCGACAGCGTCCGGACTAGTTGAAACGTCGCTGGTGCATCACAACAAGCCCCGTATGTTTATTCAAAAGAACAGTGACATCAAAGTACACGCGAACGACTTAAGGTCACGGTTAAACTAATGTGCATATACGATATGATGTAAGCCGGTCTACAATTTCATTTTACGAGACGCCGCGAGTCTGGTTGAATGAGTGACGAAATTCGATTCGGTTGAATGCGAACTACGCGTCTAGTCGGCGTTATTTTTTTTTCTTTTTTTTTCTTTCTATTTTTCCATTTCTTTTTATCCTCGTCGCTCTCGCGCGTTCCATCGACTTTCGGCGAGACGGAGCGCGAGCTACGTTCCCAAGCGACCGGCTGGCAGCTCACGACAGCCGCACGCGCCTCAAGTTTGCTCGGCGTCGGCCGAGAGGCATCATCAATCTGTATCGAGTTTGCAGTCGACAGTCGCAGCCGACACATTTGCCCCGTCTCCGCGTTTTTCCCTCCTGGCCCCGCAGCCGCTTTCTTGAAGACTCCGCGCGCGCGGGACGCCGGAACGCGGATTTCGTAAGCGCGATCTTCTGACGCAACCAACAGGCGAGATTTTTCACGTCCCTCGTACGCGACATTCGGCGTCGCACGCGCGGCGATACTGGAACAAGTAAAAAAGTGTACGGTAAAAAATGAGCTCGTGACTGGAAAAATAGTTCAATGCGGTTAACGTGCAATTTGGATATCTCGTCACCCGGAAAACGACGCACGATTTTTCTTATGAGCGCAAGTTTCCGAGTAGGAAACGTCAATTTAATTTTTGTAAATGTTACTCCGTTTCTATGTGGAGAGTGATTTGTTGTCATTCGTAAACTCAGCTACTGAAATATTATTTTTGTTACCAAATTTCAATCTAACAGTTTTAATTTTTCTATTTATTCGCATTATATTAAAGCCATATCGACCTCTTTGAAAATAAAAAACATAAAAAATACTAACAAAATTAATAAAACAATAAAATATCAAAATATTGGAAATATAAAAAATATTAAAATATTACAAATATTAGATGATTACAAACATTAAAATATTTAAAAATTAAATTACTAGAAATATAAAAATATTTAAAACATTAGATTATTACAAATATTAAAATACAAACAAATAGTATATTAAAAATATTAAAATAAACTCGCTCGCGGTCGAGCGAGTAGAAAATAAGGAAATGTAAATAGTAGGATAAGGTAGAATAAGGAAAGTAAGAAAATAAGAGAAGGTAGAAATAAGAATGTAAAAATAGGTTAAGGAACGGGAGCCTTGTAACCCTGAGGGGAACAATGAAGGAATACACACATACATACATATTAAAAATATTAAAACATTTAAAAAATTATATTACTAAAAATAAAAAAACATTTAAAATATTAGGTGATTAAAAATATAAAAATATTAAAAAACGAAATTTGTTATTGTACTTGAAATATACGAATGCGAAAACGAAAAGTTACAGCTCGAAATCTCGAAATATCGAGTATTACAACAAATACAAATCGACGCTCGAGCGTCGATATCGCCGATAAAAATAGATCAAGATTGAGTAACATCAATCGATCAACACCAACTCCGACATCCAAGTGCATCGTTTTCTCGTTTACACACAAAACACCGCGACACCCTTATCAAGCGCATTCCCGCCGATAGCGCGCGCGAGCGCTTCGTAACTTCTATCGCGCGCATTTTAATATTGTCCTCACGCCCCTTTATTGTTACACCCGGTTTTATCGTCGCGTCGCACCCGCGCGAGAACTGACGTCAGTTCTCGCGCGATATCGTCGAGAATAATACACAGCGTGTCGCGAGATTTTTGCATGGGGCACGATGAAGAAAGGGGCCAAGCGAAAGTGCGATAAGCGGGATGAGAGAGAAGAAGAACCGGAGGAAAAGCGAGAGAGAGAGAGAGATGGAGGGACCGAAAAATATTCTCACCCCACGAGTCATCGCGCCTCCGCGATTCCCAAATTGGATACTTCCAATCTAGCCGAGATTGCCTTTATTAAAAACCTCGGTTTCCATCGTCGTCGTTGTCGCCGCCGCAGCAGCAGCGAAGATAGCGCGGAAAATCCGGGAAAACGCGGATTGAAACGAAAATAAAAAAAATAAAAAATAAAACGAGAGGAGAGCCGATAACTCCGCAACGATTGCGCTGCGGGAATCATTTTATTTTGTTCCTTGCCCGTCGTGCATCTGTCGATTAATCCGCGACCGCCTGTTCAACCTGCGGATCACAATACGTGCATTAAATAATTTTATTTTATTTTTTTATTTCTATTTATTGTCGTGCCAATTAAAATTACTTTTTTTTTCACCGGCCTCTCATTAGTCCGTTTAAAACGGCCTCGGGCAATCGCAACGCTACATTGTTTTTTAAAATATTGGGTTTTAAATGTGTTTTTTTGAAATATGTTTAATTATTTCTTCTTGGTTGTAAATTTGTTACGGGGGCTATAAATTTTTTTACGGAGAGGCGATAAGACGCGATGGAGATAACGTTGCGCCTTGAACCAGTTTTTTTTTGCAGATTGGCAACTGTTTCATTTTTAGTGGATTTAATTTAGTGAGCCAAGGGGATTAAAACGGCGAAATTAGTGAATAAATTGTATTATGGTATGATCACGAGATACGAATTTTATCGGTTGTATTTTATCGGCTCACGTGACGGAGCTCGCTGACACTGATGCCAGGCGAAATAACGATGCGGCAGTAAAAGTTAATTCAGCGTGAACAACGATAAGAACGCTGCATAGTCAAATTCATCTTCGATAACGAACTGCCATAAAAATATAATATGTACTATCAACAAAAAGTAATCTCGGCGCCACACAAATCACTGAACTAGCTTTCACTACTTTATGTAGAATTTAATTTATGCAAAAGAAAAAAAGAAAATTTTCAGTGGCCAACAAAACCCTGGCGATGCAGAACAAAATTATAAACAATCGCCAAATAATCCGAAATTTCTTGACGCGCCAAATTTCTTCGCTGAATCTCGCGATCAGTATTAGCTCGATCGCCGATGCAGCGACGACCGAGCGAAGCGAGAGAAAAAAGACGCATAAAAAATACCCAGCTTAATAAAAAAAACCATCCACTGCACATCAAAACCCTAGTGATACATAACAAAATTACAAAAAAAATCGCTAAACACCCAAAATTTCCTCGCGACCCGAATTTTCCTCGCATACCAAATTTCTCCTCTAAACCCCCCGACCAGAATTACCTCGATCGCATCTGCAGCGCCGACCGAGCTCAGCGAGAGAAAAAAAAAGATGCAAAATAGAAAATACCCAGCTTCCTCCCCGGGGTATTTGCAAGGTGTATTGGAGACGCCGCGGATCTCTCATTCCACGCACAAAAATCCATGTACATTCAAGGTACTCACAAGATTAATTTTACATAATAATAATTCTCAAATGTTATTAACAAATGAATGAAAAAAAATTAATCATTGATGAAAAAACATTTATCGATGACCCAATTTTTTTTACGAAAATGATTTTTTCGTTTTTCCGAATACGTATGATTTTTATTTTTTTATTTATTTTGGAGTTCACTTAGAAATTTGTGCGTTATTATAGGGAAAATATGAGAAACATATCTGCAAAAAAAATCCAGTGCCCATCTAAACCCCAGCAAAACAAAATTACAAAAAAAAAATCGCCAACCACTTAAACTTTCTTCGCTATCCGAATATCCCTCAAACTTCAAATTCCTCCTCTAAACCCCCCGATCAGAATCACCTCGATCGCCGCTGCAGCGCCGACCTTAGTCGAGCTCAGCGAGAAAAAAAAAAGATGCAAAATAAAAACTACCCAGCTTCCTCCCCGGGGTATTTGCAAGGTGGATTGGAGACGCCGCGCGCGGCTCCTCCCGCGCGCGGAATGAGAGCTCCGCGGCGGGGCGCGCGGAGGCTGCGCCGGGACCCCCCGGCGCAGCCTTCGAGAGCCCCGTCGTCGTCGTCGTCGTCGTCTCCGGGTCTCCCGAGACGGAGATGGAGAAACGTACTTAACGAACGTAGAAGTTCATTAAAAGCGAAACGACATTAGCCAACCTAAAATTACCCCTCCTGATTCGACCTCCGTTGGGCTCGGGATTCGCGCTGCTTGCTCCCTCCTCGTCTCGACACTCCGCTGATATTAGGTATATCCTCGCGCTACGTCGCCGAGCCGTTGCTCTTTTTCGCCCTCCCCCCGCCGATTTTCCCTCCTCCTTCGTCTTTCCTTCGCTTTTCTTCCTCCTCCGCGTTCCCTCGCAAAACGTCCTCCCATTTCCTTCTCCCTCGCGTAAACCACTTTTGCGCCGCCATAATCGTCCCGCGCGAGGCGCGTTTATATCCCCTCTCGGTGACGAGCGAAATCGCCGCTCGATATACGCCCGAGGATCGAGACGAGATAACGAAACGAATGAAGGAGATTCGCTCGCCCGAGCAGTCGATGACTACGTCGCGACGCTTCGAGTCACTCAGCCTTCCATCCCAATAGGAAATAGTTCCGCTCAAGGCAATTGAGAGAAGAAAAAAACGAAGGGAAAAAGGAAGAAGAAGAGGCGGAAAATAGTGGAGGGAGAGAGAGAGAGAGGGAGAAAGGAGGAAAAAACGAAGCGAACGATCCGGGCCATCTCCTCGTCGGGAGATTGTCTTCCTCCTTCGTAGGATGTCGTCATCCACGTCGACGACGGAACTTCTGCTCCTGCAGCTTCGCAGCTTCTGCTGATCTTCCCTTTCTCTCTGCTTCTCTCCGTCTTCCTCCTCCTCCTTTCTTCATTGGTTTCTCTTTCTCTTTTTCTCGCTGCTTCAGTTTAGGCTAGTCGAGGTTAGATGAGTTAGATTGCTAAATGCATGAAAATTCCTAGTATTCAGTTTGCTATTTTTCATTATTTCTTATTTTGTTTTTAGTTATTTTTGTTCTATGGTGTTTATGTTTATTTCATATGATTTTGCTTTTCTTATTCCTTCATTCTTGGGAAGTGAAATGTTTAGGGCAGTCGCACTTATACGGCAGCCTCGGTTATGCGGTTATGTACTCATGATCATTATTTTATGTAATTTTTGGTTTATCCTTATTATTTCTTTAATATTTACCTTTGGACTTAATCAATATTCTCAATGCTCTGTAATATTTGCCACATAGTATACTATGGCATAATAAATCAGCAATCTCTCTCTTAGTCTTAAAGTAGGTCGTAAGGTAAGGTAATAAATCAGAATGACGAACAGTTCTTGATAAGATAAAAATCTGAAAAAATCTAGCATATGGAAGGTCATGAAAAGATTATTTTGGTAAAATAATAATTGAAAAATATTATTAACAAATTACTGAAATAAATAATTGTTCAACAAATTACCCGGTAACCTAATGCATTTTTTTCTGATTTTTAATTTTAACTTGAAAAAAACGCAATTTCCAAACATCATACAAAATTCCCGGCCGGGTAATTCCGGGTAATTTGTTGAAAGAAAGATAATTTGTTGAGAGGCCGGGTAATTTGTTGAACAATTATTTATTTCAGTAATTTGTTGATAACATTTTTAATTATTATTTTACCAGAATAATATTTTTATCACCTTCCATATGCCTGATTTTTTCAGATTTTGATCTTATCGAGAACTCTTCGTAATTCTGTCTCATTCTCATTCGAACTTATGCGACGTTAGGTACGGCGCTCATACTGCCTAAGCACGAAATAAATTTCTCTCTCTTACGTCTTGCTCGATGTCTTGACGTCGGAATTACCACGAAGCCTCCGTCACCCAGTGACGCGTTCGGCGGGACCTCGAGAGACTCTACGTCGTCGAGGATCCTCGCTGCGCGATTTTCCGTCGGATCTCCCGCAACCGCCTCGGTCTCGTCTGGGTTATATAGCCGGGTTATTTAACCCTGATGGAAACCACTCAGGTGGCACGAGGATTGCCCCGACGATTATCCCGAAATTTCATTATTCCCGCTGGGCGATAGGAGCCGCCGTGCCGCGCCGAGCCGCGCGATGGTCCGGAGGGAGGCCGAGACCTTCGTCTTGCGGTGCCCCGGCTGAGCTTCCATGGAATAGAAATTTCCTCTGGCTGACGACGACGAGGGGGCCACGCGGGGCGCAGGGAGGACGCGCTGCGGTCGGAACGGATGCCCAGGCTTTCAAGATCTCTGGATGTGACGAGGCATTGATGCCCATTAGAAGCGAATCTCCCTGCGATGATTGTTCTGGCCTGTGACTATAGTCACTTCCAGGTGATTCTCCAGCCGGGATTCCATTTTCCGCGTGTAACGATCGCGCGACTCTCTTCGCGAGGCTGCGGCAATCGAATCAGGCGGAGGAAAAGAGGTGGAAAATAAATAAATTATGTTAAAAATGTGAAAAATGTTCGAATCAGGCTGAAGAAAAGAGTTGAAAAATAAATAAATGATGTTAAAAATGTTCGTCGGGTAAAAAATGTTAAAAATGTTCGAATTAGGATAAGTTCTTGGATAAGTTAAGGATAAGATAAAATGTTCGTCGGGTTTTGTGCATGGTTTTTGGTACTTGCGGCTGATTTTTGTTTGCTGATTCTTTTCCATGTCGCCATTTTTCTCCTCAACTGTAGTTGAAGCGTCGGGGATATCTAGAAAATAAAAAAACCTTTTGATTCAACGCACAAATAACTAGAAAGTCGATTCTTTATTATTAGCTTCGTGCAAAGAGAATATATTTTTTCGTTGCAGTTTGTGGGCCAAGATGGAATGAAGAAGCGAAACGATATCGAAATCTGGAAACTGAAGAAACCGTTTGATTCATCGCACGAGTAACGCGATAGTCGATTTTCTTTGTCATTAGCTCCGTGCAAACAGGATATGTTTTTTCCATGCAGTTTGTAGTGACAAGACGCAGCGAAGTAACGAAACGATATCGAAATCTGGAAACTAAAAAAGCCTTTTGATTCATCGCACGAGTAACGCGATAGTCGGTTTTCTTTGTCAGTAGCTTCGTGCAAACAGGATATATTTTTTCCATGCAATTTCTGGTGCCAAAACACAGCGAAGTAACGAAACGATATCGAAATCTGGAAACTAAAAAAGCCTTTTGATTCAACGGGCGAGTAACGCGATAGTCGGTTTTCTTTATCATTAGCTTCGTGTAAATAGGATATATTTTTTCCATGCAGTTTGTGGTGCCAAGACGCAGCGAAGTAACGAAACGATATCGAAATCTGGAAACTAAAAAAGCCTTTTAATTCAACGCGCGAGTAACGGGATAGTCGTTTTTTTTTGTCATTAGCTCCGTGTAAACAGGATATATTTTTTCCATGCAGTTCGTGGTGCCAAGATGGAGCGAAGAAACGAAACGATATCGTTTAGAAAAACTATGATCCTCAAGGATCCGGCATTGTGGTCCACCCTATCGTGTAGCACAACAAGGGATCTTCGGGCCTCAAAGAATTCTATAACTTTCTCTCTCTCTCTCTCTCTCGCTCGCTCGGTTTGGCTACGTTAGACGCTATTTGTATCTCCTCAGTTCGGGCTCACCGGTCGGGTTTGGATACACTTTGTAACACTGTATAGCACACACGCGTTAACGCCCCGACGATACCTAATTGGGTGCCCACCCCATGCTGCCCCATTATTCGGGGTGTCAAAATACTTGTCGGTTCTTTTCACCCGAGGGTCGTTGCTGCCTCCCCGGCCGGCGGGCCGCACGAGATCCCAGCCCTCGAAACTCGTAATCCTCGGGCGAGAACCTCGCCCGGCCCTTCACGGCTTTCGCGGCCACCGCAACGCTATTATAACGCGAGGATTTTTCGACGCGCGCGAACGTGGCCGAGGAAAAAAGACGCAACGAGACCGAATGCGCGTAAACAATGCGCAAAATGCGCCGTGAGTAACCACGTTCGGCGCGGCTCTTCTATCTCAAAGAGTTCGAATGAAAGGGAACCGCGGGTTAAGGTGCTCCACGAGTTGTCGTGCACAATGGCATTGTGTCTTTCGGTAAGTAATAAAATAAAATAATCCATTATCCTGTTGGGGTATTTTAACGAATTTGAAAAGCGTTTTTTTCTGTTTGAAAAAAATATATTAAGGTAAACGGCCCAGTTTCGGTCACTGTCACGGTTTCGGTCGTCGAAATTACATTAAAATTAATAGTGAATTTATTTTCCGGCAAAAAAACAGAAAATTACGACCATATTGAAGAGCGTCTTGGACTCGTCATTTCTATTATCCTGTTAGAGTATTTTAACGAATTTGAAAAGTGGTTTTTTTTCTGTCTGAAAAAAAAATATTAAGGTAACCGGCCCAGTTTCGGGCACTGTCCCGGTTTCGGTAATCGAAATTACATTAAAATTAATAGTAAATGTATTTTCCGGCAAAAAAGAAGAAAATGACGACCATATTGAAGAGCATCTTGGACTCGTAATTACTGCCGAAATACGTATATGTGCATTGATCTTTAAATTTTAAAACGTTAAAGTGAGTGGCGCAACGTGTTTTTTTTTTAGCTTATGTTTTAGTTTCGGCCATTTGCGATATACGGCATGGAGGATCGAAGGTGAAAGAAACGCCAACAGTCGAGTAGTGTTATTAAAATAATAATTTAAATAAGATAATGTAATCATAGAACGTAAATAATGATTGGATCATATTCAGAAGGATTTATTGTATGCATTAGAACAGTCTGTTTTCGACATATCGATAGAACCCGTTTATGAATAGCGGAAAAGACGAGCCTAGGCTCTAAAGATGACCGAAACTGGGCCGTTTACCTGATCTGGAACATTTTGTATTGATTTATTTTCTGCAACATTTTTGTCGATATATATCTGGCCATTCTGTTGGTTGCTTAGGACACTTTAAAGTAGGTGGATTTTTTTAGATTTGAACCAACCAATCACTTTTTTCACTGTGAATTTTTGCTGGATAAATTAACGAGGGACTTAGAAATTGTGCTTAAAATCCGTAGGTCGTGGATCAGCCACGTCTAAAAAAAATTTAAAAATCTGCAACATTTTTTTTCGATATTAATCTAGCCATTCAGTTGCTTATTTACGCCACTTTAATGTAGCTAGATGTTTTTCAGTTTTAAACCAACCCATCATTTTTCTCACTGCAAATCCAGGACCTCGCAAACAATGTCAACTCGGATAGACTCTTCAGTTTTTCTTTACAAATGTTTAAATCTAGTATTAGCGAGTCATTGCTAAGATATAATTAGCCAAGTGATAACAAGAAGACTCATAGATAGATATAAATTATACAGATATAAATTTATACAGATGTTTTTCCCATTTTATAGTATTCTATTGTTAAATCCGCTTAAAGCGGAATAGAAAATGTACAGTAACTGCAGAAGAAATCGTATTTACACTAGCGAAACTATATCCTCACTTAAAAAAGACATGGACAATCGAAGTCGAAATTCGAGATAATCGTGAGGTCATTTTATTCCTCTCCTGATTGGCTGTGGTTCGCTGCCTAACTACACGCCAGATACACACGCGCACATTCAAACACGCCGTGACATACTTGATGCGTTCGGAATAACATGAAATTGAAATAACAAAAAAATTTTGTTTCCCGATTTTCTTATTTAAAGAATATAATATTATTAAAATAATATTAAAAAAATAAAAAGGTTGATTGGAATTACAATTTTTTGGATTGCTCAGACCCATATTTGTTGTTGTAGCCCATGTGTTCATTGCCAGGACCTCGACGACTGGTTTCCTCAACAATTTCAAATTGGTTAAGATGCTGATATCACTGCTGTATCCCGTACGAAATGATCCAATTTTTTTTTTTTCGTAATCAATACGTTTCGTTGTTGAAATAAGAACATTTTGTTAAATCAATCTTTTTTGGTTCTTGTGACAACAAATAATTTTTTCTGAATGTGGTCAGGAGCGCGAGCGTGTTGTTGCTGGTTTTTGTAAAAAGGGCATGTCCCGTAAAATAAATAAACAAACAAATAAATACATTTTTGTTAAAAAAAAATTAATTCGGGGCTTCAAACTGTGGTTAAAATTGAGGTCGCAGATCACCCGCATCAGGACTCGGAATTTCCGGAGTAAAAAGTGCAACGCGTGACACGCGAATCGCGATCGTGCGCACGAAGAAAACTGCAAGAGCCCCCCCGCGAACGGTCGAGCGGGGCGCTCGGTAATCGAATTGGAAGGAGAAAAAGAGACGAGAGAGCGCGAGAGCGAGCGACGGGGAAAAAGATTTTTCACGGTTGGCGAGGCTTTCGCGGGGGGTTCGACGCCTTTTCTACTTTGCCGCGAGTGCATCTCGCCGCGCTCGACTATTTCGCCTTTATACAACTGCCACGTACTCCGCGCACCGTCGGCAATGAACGGTGCACACGAAAACAATTCGCCAACTCGCGGGCGCGGGTGAAAAATGTCTAAAATACGAAGAAACGACTTTTGCCCTCCGCGACGGAATTTTCACGCCCGAGATGATTTTTCCGCGCTGGATTTGCTCGCGCAGTTTTCCGCCGCGCGACTCTCGACTATTGAATTTTTCATTCTCTCCTCCCGACCGCCTTCAGTTTTCTTTGTTACTCTCTGCGGGGCTAAACGGAGCGAGAGTGAATTTATTATTGTCGCGACGCGAAACGACGAAGAGCGACGAAAAAACGCACGGAGGGCAAATAAAGCCACGATTTAAAAAAAAATAAAAAATTGCACCGCACGTGACGCGAGAATAATTTCTTCTTCGGCAATAAATTAATTATCCCTAAGTCGCTTCTCCAGCGCTGTTTTTTTTTCTCCTCGCTTATGCTAATCGAGGGCGTCGAATTACCGCTCGTCGGGGGGCAAAATGCGTTTATCAGAAGGTCTTTTCCGCGAATGTCCCCGGCGCTTCTCGGCGCCTCTGTAACGCAGTTACCAAAGGCAGCGTCGATAATTGCTGGTAATTCGTGGAAACTTCGTTAAGACGCTCATCAAGCGGGGTCGCCTGGGCGCTGGGCGAAATATCCTTTCATTTGATTATACACTCGATTTCGGCTATATGCGATTATCACCGGGAGATATACGAACGTTAATGGCTCAATAGATAACTCGCTGTATTTCATTCCGTCATTTCTTCGTTATCGAAATTAAAAAAAATTCATCACGGCAAAATGGCAGCGGTGAAACAAAATATTTATACAGCAAATATTAATGATAAAAAGACGTTAGCAATAAACGTGTTAATTGTAAAACTTAATCAATGATAAAAATTGACGATAGAAAAGCAATGAACGTATTAATTGCAAGACGACTTTTTAACATTTTTAATATACCTTTCAACTCTACTGTATTAAATTCGATAACTTGATATGTTTGATTCCGTCATTTCTTTGTAATAAAAATAATTACAAAATTCATCACCGCAAAATGGCAGCTGTGAAATAAAACATTTATATATAGCAAAAATAAATTATAAAAACCGTTAACGATAAACCAGTTAATTCGAAACGAAATTCATCACCGCAAGATGGCAGCTGTGAAATGAAACATTTATATATAGCTAAAATAAATGATAAAAAACGTTAACGATAAACCATTTAATTCTTAAACGATTTTTTAACATTTTTAATGAATACACCTTTCATTTTTTTTTTATTAACTTTTGTATATCAAACTCGATAACTTAATTTCTGATAAAAATTAATGATAAAAAGCATAAAACGTGTTAATTGTAAAACGATTTTTAAACATCTCTAATATCTTTCAATTTTTTTCATTAACTTTTGTATATCAAAATCGAGAACTCGCAAATTTGTTTTCTCTCAATTTTGTTTCTCGTTGCGTTTTTATTTCACGCCGTACGTTGAGCAACGCATAAGAGTCTCGAATTGCATTCTTCGGCCTAATTAGGTTTGGTCGGGTTTAGGTATAGCGAGCGGTCCAATTATCGATAATTGCGTAAAGATGTCACTCCCTAAGCGGATTCCTGGCGGTTTTACGGTATTGTGTGCACGGGGAAACTAAGCTGCTACACGCTGCCGCCGCCACCACCACCAGCTCGTCACGGGGCGACGCGAGTGTGCGCGCGTCCGGGGGAACCGTTACTTTCGCATTAAAATGCATCCCCCTACTTGCCTTCTTTCTCTTTCACCGCGCCAATATAACAACAATGGGCCGAGCGCGCTTCTTTCACACTTTCACGTTTCACACTCGACGCCCCTCGGTCCTCACTAACACGCGAACACGTAAATGCTTCACGTGATATTTTGTTAGCTCAATAATTAATGTTTTTCGATTTTTTAAATCGTAATTTGAGCAGTGGGAACAAATCGTTGAAACCAATAAAAGTGTTTTACTTATTTTGGCCAGTAAAAATAATTGCAGAATTTCCAGTGCTCATATTATAAGAGTAAAAAAAAATTCTAGCCGATTTCATGAGCTTCTCGTGCTCGAAAAATAATTGCTAACATATTAACGTTCGTCGCAAAATCGTGAGTAAGAGGATTGTAAATCCCTAAATATTTTAGAAACAAAGTTGATGGTACTATTGATTTTGTAATGGTTAATTAATAATAGTAACATGGAGTAATTATAATATAATGTGTACATTTTTAAATAGCTGCTAAGAATATTTATTTTCAATCAAATTTCATGGCAATTTTGCTGAAAAAAAAAATTTTCCAGAAAAAAATGTTTTTCCAGAAAGAAATGGTTTTCTAGAAAAAAAATGTTTTTCCAGAAAAAAATGTACTTCCAGAAAAAAATGGTTTTTCAGAAAAAACTGGTTCTTCAGAAAAAAAATTTCTCCAGAAAAAATGTTTTTCCAGAAAAAACTGGTTTTTCAGAAAACAAAAATTCTCCAGAAAAAATGTTTTTCCAGAAAAAATGTTTTTCCAGAAAAAATGTTTTTCCAGAAAAAATGTTTTTCCAGAAAAAATGTTTTTCCAGAAAAAAATGTTTTTCCATAAAGAAATGTTTTTCCTCCATTTTTTTCGCAATTGCTCACATATTTTTATCGAAAATGAGGTGTCTATACAGTTACCCAAAAGTTCACATATCATTTTACAATCGCCATAGGTTATTATTAAATCACACCAACAAAACAAACCGTACTCTAACATTTGTTTCTTAAACTAATGAAGACTTATATCAGGTCGATAATACGAGTGTTAAATGGGGTCACTTTGTACCGGTTGTAAAAATAAAAAGCCCTAATTTTGGTGTAACACGTGCAAAAAACGAGAATTAGCGTTTTCGTCGCGAAGGTGTCGGAGTGTAAGAACCGGGCTGAGCCGCCGGATTTGCCGCGCATCGTTGCACTCTGGGCGCAGAGCGCGCGGAGCGAGCCCCGCAGACGCGGCTACAGAAATTAAATTAGCTTGCCGCGGTGAAATTGAAAAATCTCTTAAACCGAGGCAACTGCGGGGAAAAGAACTACCAGTGCGCGGGAATGGACGACGGGGGGAGGCGCGAGAGGAGGGCGGAGAGGGCGAGCGACGAGGCTCCGGGTTGCACCGGCGCAAAACTCGTTTAAAGATGAAAGGACGGCTAACGACTTATTTTTGATAAGAAGAAAAAGTTAAGGCACTTTGCGGAAGGAGAAACGAGGGCGGTGCGCGCACGCGGAAACGAATGTAAGCGGCTACAAGCGGATAGAGAAATAGAGTGGAAGACGAGTGGCCCGCGAAGTTGAACGCGCTTAGCGGCAAAAAAATCGAGCGCGCGTTTTTCCTTCCCTCTCTTTCTCTCTCTCTCTCTCTTTCTCTTTTTGCCTTCTCTGCATCGAAGAAACGTTGTGGAAAAATTCGCGCGGCGATGTGCAATGATTCGACTGTTAATCGTGAGCCGATCGTGATGCAGACTAATTTTTTCCTCATTTTTTCACCCTTGAAATGCTGGTACTGAAAAAATTCCTAATTTTTTCGCTGTTGAACTAGCGATACCAACAAAAATACCTAATTTTCTCACCCTTGAACTACTGACACCAAAAAATTCCTAATATTCTCATTCTTGAACTACAGACACAAAAAAATTCCTTATTTTCTCACCCTTGAACTACCAAAACCAATTTTTTTTTTTTTTTTCACCTTTGAACTACCGATATAGAAAATTCCTAATTTTGTCACTCTTGAACTGCTGATACCAACAAAATTCCTAATTTTCTCGCCCTTGAACGACTGATATAAAAAAAAATCCTGATCTTTTCACATTTCAACTACCGACATAAAAAAAATTCCTAATTTTCTCGCCCTTGAACGACTGATACCAAAAAAACTCCTGATCTTTTCACCTTTCAACTGCCGACACAACAAAAAATTCCTAATTTTCTCACCCTTGAACTACTCACGTTAAAAAAATTATAATGTTTTCGCCTTTGAACTACTGATACCAAAAAATGCCTAATTTATTCGCCTTTGAGCTACCGATACCAAACAAATTCCTCATTTTTTCACTCTTGAACCACCAATACCAAAAAATTCCTCATTTTTCCGACCTTCAACCACCAATACCAAAAGAATCTGGAAAAATAATGTTGACCCCAAAAAGTACCCCGAAAATATTATCAAAAAAAGACTTCACGAAACAAAAAACAGACTTGACAAAACGATCATAACTGTCGCTCCCGATTACAGCAAACGTCGAAAATCGACGTTGCCAGCAAAATCGCCCGCTCGTACCGAGTTCGATGAATGGAGCGTCTAACTTGTTCCTCCTTGTCTCCTCGTCCTCCGTACAAAAGCCTCGTCTAAACGCAGAAGCGGCGGGAGAAACGGCAGCAGCGGCATCGCGAAAACACAACAGTTGCGCTCAACTCAACTCAATTGCCATGTCAAAACGACGTGAAATGGGATTGATGTAATTTGGTTAGCCCACCCCTAAAATCCGCCGTTTATATACTCGTTCCCGTAGCGCCGCGCGGCGTCGGGTTCCTCGTCGGGTTCTGCGGCCGATGTAACGGGTGTTTCGTGACAAACCGACCGGGCCGGGGAGACGACTCCGCTCGCTCGGGGGCTGATTCTAATGACTTATGAAGTCAATCCAAATGGCCGGACCGCCCTTTCCCGGAGCGACACGCGAAAATACACACAGTAGTAATAATTCAAACGAGTGTAGGGTACACTTCGAGTCACTCGAGAAAATTGAATAATCCTCGTACCCTTCGGGACGTCGGCGGCCGCCCTTATCCACCCCTCCTCGTCTCCTCGTCCTCGACGACTCCTCGATCGCTCGAATCCACTTCGTATATTAAATCAGTCCAGTTCCCCGCTGATTCGATACACGTCCAGAACTCGAGATCGCGTTTCCTTCTGGAATCGAAGCGCCGCGCCGCTATATCATTACGACGAAATTGCGCCGCAATCTGTAAAGAGAGAGAGAGAGAGAGAGAGAGAGAGGAGAATAAAAAAAAAGAAAATAAGTCGGATTAAATAACGAAACGAATATCCGAGTCGAAATGGAACGCCGTGAGGCGTCGGCGGACCGAGGGACGAATCCTGGACGGGAGTTTTGTTTCATAGGCTACGGTCAATCAGGAGAAAATGTAAATCAAATTTTGCATTCTTTGTTTTTCGAGTGATCGCAAAATTGCATCTTGACAGCTGCTCAGTATCGTTGCAATGAAACGCAGAAGACGCAAAAAGTGTCTTCCGATTTTACCGAGGATAAAAAGTTGATACCAATTTTTTTTCCTCAAGTTTTCATTTTCTACCAATCATTTTCTGTCATTTCAAATATTACACTCGACTATTGAACTGTTGCTTTTTTTCGGGGAAACACGAAGCTCATCAATGTCACGTTAACTCAGTTTGGCTAGATTTATCGAAGAATTGGCGATGGTTTCAGAGAAAAAAGCAATGACAACGAGGGGGGGAAGAAGGCAGCGAAAAAAAGCAATAAAAAAACAGATAGACAACGATCATTCTCGCACGCATTCGCGATGCATTCTCCCGCATCCTAGCGCTTTAACAGTTGCTCAATATGGCTGCAATTAAACGCGGAAGACGCAAAAAGTGTCTTCCGATTTTACCGAGCATAAAACGTTAATCCCCGTTATTTTTCCTGAAGTGCTAATTTTCTATCAATTATTTCCCGTCATTTCAAATATTACACTCAACTATCGAACTGTTGTTTTTTTTTAGGGGAAACACGAAGCTCATCTCTGTCACATAAACTCAGTTTGGCGAGATTTATCGATGAATTCACGATAGTCCCAGGGAAAAAAGCAGTGACAACAGAGAAAAGGCGGGAGTGGAAAATACATATCGCTGCAATTAAACGCGGAAGACGCAAAAAATGTCTTCCGATTTTACCGAGGATAAAAAGTTGATACCAATGTTTTTTCCTCAAGTACTCATTTTCTACCAATCATTTCCTGTCTTTTCAAATATTACACTCGACTATTGAACTGGTGTTTTTTTTTTTTTGTTTTTTTTTTTTGAAACACGAAGCTCATCTCTGTCACGTTAACTCAGTTTGGCGAGATTTATCGAGGAATTGGCGATGGTCCCAGGGAAAAAAGCAGTGACAACGGGGGGGAAGGAGGGAGCGTAAAAAAAAACAGATAGACGACGATCATTCTCGCACGCATTCGCGATGCATTCTCCCGCGGCCTGGCGTTTTAACGTATACATTGAGGGTGGCCGGGGGGGTCGGCCGAGGGGGGCGAATAGTCACCCCACGGGACTCGACACGCCCAACTTCGTTAAACTTCGATTCCGGCCGCTCGCTCACTCGCCGGCGGAGCGCGGAGCTCGCGACCCGCACCTCGTTGGCCGATAATCGATTGCCCGGCGATTAAAAAAAGCAACGACGGAGCGAGGGGGAAGGAGCGAAACCTCCGAGCGAGCGAGCGAGGGAGAGACGAGAAGAGGGAGGGAAAAAAACGCACCAACTCGCAGTCACGAGACGAGAGCTTATTACTTGCGGAGTAATCGGGGGGGAGGGGATTGCGAGAGGGATTGAAAATTGGCTGAACAACGATCGCACCTGGCGTAACATAGTATTGCGCGCAATTCAGTATTATATGATCGCTCGCATTTTTCCACCGATAAACGCAGCGTTTTGCGCGACAATCACCGAGCAATTTTTTTTTTCCCTCGCCGATTGTCGTTTAAGACCCATTTGCATTATTTTTTCATTTTTTTGAGCATTAGTTTTCGACAATGGTTCCTCTTTTGCGTTTCTCGGATTACCGAGGGAAGCGAAACGTATCGATGACATATGGCGCAGGGCTTTTTCGTTCGAGGATTTAATCAATTTTATTTTTTTTTATTAAAAAAAAGTAAAAATGTTGTTTCGTGACTTTATAGTAATTAGCGATAATACGGTGTGATTATTATTTTTAATAATAATTATTATTTTTAATAATAATCAGTGAACACCTGAATCAGTGAACACCGATCGCACCTAGCGTAACATAGTATTGCACGCAATTCAGTATTATATGATCGCTCGCATTTTTCCACCGATAAACGCAGCGTTTTGCGCGACAATCACCGAGCAATTTTTTTTTCCCTCGCCGATTGTCGTTTAAGACCCATTTGCATTATTTTTTCGTTTTTTTGAGCATTAGTTTTCGACAATGGTTCTTCTTTTGCGTTTTTTGGGTTACCATGGGAAGCGAAACGTATCGATGAAATATAGTGCAGGGACTTTTCGTTCGAGAGTTTAATCAATTTAATTTTTTTTTATAAAATAAAACGAGTGAAAATGTTGTTTCCCGACTTTATAGTAATTAGCGATAATACGGTGTGATTATTATTTTTTATAATAATCAGTGAGCACCGAGCGCACGTGGCGTAACATTGTATTGGCGCAATTCAGTATTATATGATCGCTCGCATTTTTCCACCGATAAACGCAGCGTTTTGCGCGACAATCACCGAGCATTTTTTTTCCCCTCGCCGATTGTCGTTTAAGACCCATTTGCATTATTTTTTCGTTTTTTTAAGCATTAGTTTTCGACAATGGTTCCTCTTTTGCGTTTTTTTGGGTTACCATGGGAAGCGTAACGTATCGATGAAATATCGCGCAGGGATTTTTTGCTTGAGGGTTTAATAATTTTTTTTTTTTTAAACGGGTAAAAATGTTGTGTTTCGCGACTTTATAGTGATTAGTGATAATACGGTGTGATTATCATTTTTAATAAATGTTTTTTAAACAACAAATATTCGTAATTTAATTTGAAAAAATTGCTCGTTATTAATACCTGAAGGAAATACAGTGTAGCCCTACTTACATTACTTTTCAACATTGTTCCACCTTTTGCTTTTTTATTATCTCAGGAAGCGTAACGTATCGATAAAATAGCGCACATGGATTTGTCATACAAGGAATCAATTCATTTCATTTGTTTAATTTAAAAAAAAAGATTAAACATGTTTTCTTTCACGACTTTGTAGTGATTAACGATAATACCGCGTGATTATTATTTTCAATAAATATTTTTTAAGCACAAATACTCGTAATTTAATTTGAAAAAATAGCTCGTCAATAATCCCTGAAGGAAATACCTTACATTATTTTTCAACAATGCTCCTCCTTTTGCTTTTCTCTGACTAACCCAGGAAACGTAGTATCGATGAAATATCACGCACGTATTTTTCATCGCGTCAATAAATCAATTTATTCAAATCAGATATTTTTTTATAAAAAAATATCTTAAAAAAATTGACGACTCTATATTAATCAGCGATAATACAGCGTGATACTATTTTCAACACACATTTTTTTCAAGCCCAAATATTCAATTAAAAAAAAATTACTCGTCGTTGTCCTCGGGAAAAAATATCGTATAATCTTTCGCAACTCAATCGGCGACCTTCTCCACTACGAATGACGTTATGATATTTTTTTCTTGATTATTTTATTTTCTTTAAAGGATGTTCTTCATGCTATATTAATGCTAAATACCATGATAAAATATTAATAATTTGTGTTTCAAATCTATTAAACCAAAGTATGTAAAAGGGATTTTCCCGTTGATATAAATAAATAAATAAATAATAAAATCCTCACGCGAAACGCGTCTCAAACGACCCGACAATGCTGCTGCCCTCGCCCAACCTTCATCCACGATCGTCTCAAAATCAACCCCTTCGATTCGTCCCGCGCTGAGTGTCGATACAACTCATCTCGTTACGCGGAGAAAGCTCGGGGCATTGAAGGAGCCACACAAGATCCGCACACACACAGCCGAGAATTCCGTGCGCGACGTAGGTACGAAGGAGCAGCCCTCAGGAACCTGCAAAAGAAGAAAAAGAAAGAAATAAGAAAACACGAAGAAAAAATGAAGGAGGAAAAAAAACATCTTATGGCTCTCCCTCGCCCGCGACACTTTGATCGGTAACTTCATTTATGGCGACGCTGCTGGACAGAACGTAGGAAACACCGATAACGCCAATGACGGAAATATCGACTTTCGAGCAGCCGCGACTCCGCCGAGATCCGCGCGTTCCGCCCCCCGCGCAACGAGACCGAGCGATTCTATAGGTCTCCGCCGTAGGTGGAGAACCTACTGGCATTTTTCCCAAACCCTCGACCGACGACCCCCCCTCGGCAATCACCCGATCATCCCCGTCCCGCGCGTTCACCACCAGCCCGCGCGACGAACCTCCGCACTCTGTGGAGGGAAAACCCGGAGGGAAGGAAAGAACGAGCGAGCCGAGAGAGGAAGAATAAATCGCTCGGCGAGGCCGAGCGAGAAGGACGCGGAGACTCGCGGCCAACGTCGCCGGGCACAGCGATTGGCCGCTCAGCCGAATAGCCGATTCTTCGCCCTCGACGCTCGGCTCTCGCTTTGTGGGAGGAAATATTTTCGCGATTGCGCGATATTTCTCGTACTTTTGTAATGTCGAGCGATTTGTGGCGCCGGGGGAAAAAAATGAGACATATCGTTTTGGAAAAATTACAACGGTGACGTTGAGTGCGGGAATTTTTTTTTATCTTTTTTTTGTGAAAATATCGATGGGAATTTATTTTACGGCGAATATTCCGACGTTTCGTTAATTGTCACTGCGGAATTGGGAATTTTAATAACGCAAATCGAATAATTAGAGAACCGGGGAGAGAGGGAAAAAAGCGCGAGCGAGATTTTATTGTTATTGGAAAACCCGTCAGTGCGCACCGCCGAGAAATAATGGAATCAATGTTGAATTCGCGAATGCGATCGGGTGAAAACATCAATTTCCGCGGATTCGATTTGCCGGACGTTGACGGAGATATTATTTTTTCTTTTTTTGTAATGCGGAGATAATGTTTATAATACATTTTTCTTATTTATGTTCAGTCAAATTTGAAGCTCAAGTTTTTTTTCTTTTTGGAAAAATCGAAAACCTCGATTACACCAATAATAGCGAGTTGTTTAATTTTTAAGATTTTTTAATAACTGCGAAACCCAAAAAATGTTGTTACTTTTCAGAGTAACCGGAAACCTCGATCACATATTAATAACCGTGAGTCATTTGATTTTTTAACATTTTTTAACTGTGAAGCCCAAACGATTTTTTTTCCTTTTCAGAAAAACTTAAAATTTCGATGACAGCAATAATCGCGAGTCGTTTAATTTTCAAACATTTTTTAACTTTGAAACCTAGATTTTTTTTCTTTTCAGAAAAATCGAATATCTCGATTACATCAATAATCGGGAATCGTTGAATTAATTTTTAAACATTTTGTTAACTGTGAATCTCAAAAGATTTTATATTTTCAAAAAACTGAAGAACCTCGATAATATCAGTAATCGCGCAATTTAATTTTTAAACTTTTTTTTACCATAAAGCCCAAAAGATTTTATTTTTCTTTTCAGAAAAATGAAGAACCTCGATGACATCAGTAATCGCGCAATTTAATTTTTAAACGTTTTTTTTTAACCATAAAGCCCAAAAGATTTTTCCTTTTCAGAAAAATGAAAAACCTCGATTACAGCAATAATCGCGTTTAATCATCACGCCCAAAGTACGTCATCCAAATAGTCGAAATCGAGGCTCCACTGTGCTCGGTTACAGGCGACATTAGGTGCTTCGCCTCCTTGAAACGCGCCGCATACGCCGGCGGCGAGCGGGGTGGCCAATCGCTACGCCGCCGAGCGTCGATGCACTTTTACACAGGTCGCGCGGTCGTGTGTACGCTCGGGGCGCGCGACGTGTGTATAGTCGCGGATAGAATCCCCGGCGGTTCTGGTGGCGGTTGAAAGAACCAATTTTGTCCTAATAGAAAAATCCCCAGCGCCGAACCCAATTTATAAACCCGCAAACATGGCTGGCTGGGTGAACTGAAATCGTCCGTGTGTGTTCGTATATAATACACGTCGTTCTTGCGTATATATGTATATATAAAATATACATATATACGCAAGGAGGTTCCGTGCTGGAGGAGCTCGTGGGATATACGTTTTTATGTAACAGGGCGCGCGATTTTCTCTACGCTCGTCGCTCGCCCAAATTCCGTCACAAAAACCGCGCGGAGGGCGAGAGGCGCGCACATCGAATTTACAAAAGCGCGAAGCGCGCGAATTTTCCGCAGGGTGAATCACTTTTTTTCTTTTTTTTTTGTTCCTCTCTCGTATTTTTCCTCGCCTCCCGTGTGGCGCTCTTTGTGCGGGAGGAAAAGCGACGCGAGCGCCTCTATCGGACGGTTTAAGGAGCGAGAGCGACGCCAGCGCCACCAGCGACGAACCCGGAAAGCCTGAGAGTCGGTGGGGAAGATGAGAAACGTCGTGAAAACATTTTCGTCGCCTCGGTGGAATTTATCCGCCATTCTTCGACTCGTCGGAGGCGGCGCGAGGGAAACTCCCGATGTTGCTGACTCAGCGATGAAGCTGAGGCTACGGAGGCGAAACGACGGGCGCGGGAAAAATTCCCATTGGCCGGCGTCGCGAGTCTTCTGTGGTGGCGTAAGAGACTCGGATGAAATTTTTCTTTGCATCTATGCGTTGTTTTTTACGTGGCCGGAAAATCTGGAAACAATGAAATAATCATTTTACCGAAACACACGAACTTTTTTTTTCTAGAAAAAATGTATATTGAGTTACCATTTTTTAACGCAAAATGATGAACAGATTGTAACTTGCAATTCTACAGTAAGTGGTAATTATTGATTCTACACTAATCAATAATTAGTACTCACCGAAAAACGAAAACGACTGTTGTTTAGCCCCATTTATATTATTTTTTAACAATTTTTCGAGCATTATTTTTCAACAATGCTTTTCGTTTTGCTGTTTTCTGATTACCTCGCAGGAATGTCCATACAATCTACAAACAATAAAAATCATCGAAATACACGAAGTTTTTTCTACAAACAAACTATACTTTATAACTTTTGTTTTTAAGAAAAATGATGGACAAATTGGAAGAGTAAGTGGTGAATACCAATTATTCAATACCCGATAAATATAAAAACTCCATTTACATTATTCTTCATTAATTTTTCGAGCATTATGTTTCACCAATACTTTTCATTTTCCTTTTTTCTAATTATCTCGCAGGAATGTCCAGAAAATCTACAAACAACAAAAAAATCATCACCAAAATATACCAACGTTTTTTGCTCCAAAAAAAGTATATCGAGTTACAATTTTTTTTCGTTACGCAAAATGATGCACAGATTGGAACACGTGCGCGATTTCATAGCAAGCGGTGAGTACTAATTATTTGATTTCCGATAAAAACGAAAGCGACGGAGCCGGATCAGGGAGTCTCCGGTCGGGGGTTGACGAGGGACGAAGTGGATCGTTGAGTCGCGAAATATCGTGAAGCAACACATGGCCCTCAAAGGGTACTCGTATTCGGCTACAAAGGTATCCAACAGAGATAAATGCCTCGCCGAAAGTTGAGGCTCCGGCTCGGCTCGCGCACGCCCATCATCCATCGGCTGTGCAGGCATTAAAAGCGGAGAGTCCGCGCTCCGTTCGTGTGTGCGATTTTAGACGCGTTCGTGTGGGTACGACGAACTCGCGCGGGACTCGAAGGACTCGCAACGTTGGATCGCGCAACATATGCACCCAGCAGGAAGCTCACGGCTCCATCTGCGGGAACGACGACGACGCGAGATTCGCGAACGCGATAAAGGGTTTTCGTAATCGATTTCGAATTCGATAACGAGACGACCTGCAGGCCTCGGGGGAGCAGGTCAAAGAGGCAGGGCCGAACGGCTCGACGGTTTGTCACGAGCAGATCGACCAAGTCACTGCAGTCGACTAGAGAAAATGTTATTGCACTGTGGAACATGATGACGAGAATTGAAAAATACGTGAAAAGGGAAATCAAGGGGAATATTGTAAAAATGTAAATAATTTTCGTTGAGATTTCTTCTAATATTTTGATTCCTTGAGAAAATGTCATTGCACTGTGGAACGTGATGACGAGGATTGAAAAATACGTGAAAAGGGTAATCAAGGAAAATATTGTAAAAATGTATATAATTTTTTGGTGAATTTTGGTCCTGATTTCGGAAATCAGATACAGCAATTTTCGTTGAGATTTTTTAGAATATCATTATTCCTTGAGAAAATGGAATTGCATTGTGGAACGTGATGACGAGAATTGAAAAATACGTGAAAAGGATAATCAAGGAAAATATTGTAAAAATGTAAATAATTTTTTGGTGAATTTTGGTACTGATTTCGGAAATCAGATGTAGCAATTTTCGTTGAGATTTTTTCGAATATTTTTATTCCTTGAGAAAATGTAATTGCACTGTGGAACGTGATGACCGGAATTGAAAAATATGTGAAAACGTTGATCAAGGGAAAAATTGAAAAAATATAAATAATCTTTTGGTGGATTTTAGTCCTGATTTCGGCGATCAAATGCAGCAATTCCTGTTGAGATGTTTTCGAATATTTTCATTCGTTACTCTTTGTGGCTTTTTCAAATTTAGGGCTTAAAAAAAGTTACACTCCATCCTGCGATCGTCAATTAAAAGGCGCAAAGTTTTTGCAAAGTAGAACGTGATAACGTGAATTGAAAAATGAATCGAAACATAGATCAAGGCAAGAATTATAAAAATAATAAACAACTTTTTTTGGATCTCAGCCCAAACTTCCGCGTTCAAATGCATCAACTTCTATAAAAAAAAGTACAATTCGTTAGTCATCCCTGATTCAAATTTACCGCTAACAAAAAAAATCACACTTCCCCTCTGCATTCATCAATCAAAATGACTCTCAAAATCCGTGCACTAATTTCTCATCCCCGGCTCAAAGCACAAAGAACCACAAGCAAAGTTGCACATCGAGTCGCGAGAGCGACTCGAGGGTGTCGAGCCAATCAAGAAAATTCATAATTTCCCGGAGGCTCTGGAGCCACCCGAAAAAGCGGCTCGGAAGGATTTAAATGACGCGTTGGGAGGGGAAGCGGATGAAAATCGAGAGACAATAAACCGCGCGTGGACTTTTAAGTGCGCGAAGGGCCGAAGGGATGAAGAACACGCCCTGCGCGCGAGGGGCGCGAGGCTCGTTTTCGGGGGGAACGACGGCGACGGCGATGGTGGTGGCGACTCGTGGAGCCTTCGGGCTGGAGCGGCGCGCGCGTTGCAGTTTATTTAGCAGCGCCCTGGGCATCGGTAAACACCGGGTTAGCGAATTGGCCCCGGGCCGAGAGACCGAATGATAGTTAACGTACCGCTAAACGCCATTGGCGAGCCGAGGACGAGAGAGCAGCGGCGGAGCTGCTTCGCTCCGGCGTCAGCGTACTTCGTGGCTCCGACCCCTCGCGTTCCGCGCACTGAAACATACAGAACAATGTATATAGATGTGTATATAAATATACAGAGGCCGCACTCGCGTCCCGCGCGTCTCGTTATATTGCGAGCGAACGAGCGCGACGAGCGCGAGGGGGACGCGAAATTTAATTTTGTGCTTTTTGTACGCCGCCGAATCTCGTTTTTACGGCTGAACGACAAAGCCAGGGGCTATGACGGTGGGCTGAAAGCGTGGGAGGGGGCGGGAGGAGGGAGAGCGATGTTCGGGGAAGGACAGAGGCAGATTTCTGACAACTATGGTTCGACGGTTTTAGGGGTTATCGGTCGGTTTTAGGGTCGATTTTCGTGTTTGTTGGAGATTTATCGATGGACAGACGGTGGATCCGGGGTACGAGGTGATTGAGAAGATATTTTGGACTGATTTTTAGGGGAATTTTTGGAGGGAGGGTTTTTTAAGAGCAGGGATGTTTTTTTTTTGTGTTGGAGAGATTTTGGTTTTTTGGGATTGAAATAAACAGCGATGGACTTGAGAGGATTTTGGAACTTGGCGAAATTCTGCTGGAAAAATTTAATGAGCGGAGCCCGATTATAATTAGCGTGCATTTTTTTCGAGAGCTGAGAATTTTTTTTTCTGCAGGATGGATTTTTTAATTTTTTTAGAATTTGCAGAAACATCGATAAGCTTGAGAGGACTTTAAAACTTGGTGAAGTCGTGCCGGGAAAATTAAATACGGAGCTTCGAAGCGAAGTTCAATTACAATTTGCGTGAATTCTATTCGCGGGCAGTGAAAATATTTTTTTCTACAAGATGCATTTTTTTTTTAATTGTCAGTATTTCCAAAAACATCGATGGACTTGAGAGGACTTTGAAATTTCGCGAAATCGTGCCAGAAAATTTTAACTCGAAGTTCCAAAACGAAGTTCAATTACAATTAGCGTGCATTTTTTCGCGAGCAGTGCATTTTTTTCTGCGGGACGCATTTTTTAAATTTTTGAGTATTTCCAAAAACATCGATAGATTTGATAGGACTTTAAAACTGACGAAATCGTTCGTGGAAAATTAAATACAGAACTCCAAAGCGGAGTTCGATTACAATTAGTGTAGTTTATTCGCGAGCAGTGAACATTTTTTTTTTTTTTGCAGGACGCATTTTTTCAATTTTTGAGTATTTCAAAAACACCGATAGATTTAAAAGGACTTTAATATTTGGCTAAGTCGTGCCCGAAAAATACGGATTTCCAAATCGATTACAATTAGAAGAGTTCGACCACAATCAGCGCGAATTTTATTCGCAGTTAACTCTTTTTTTCCCCTATTAAAAGTAGCCGGCATTCTTTTCTCGAGCAATACAAAAATATTTTTCTGCAGGGTGCATTTTTTTAATTTTGTCGGAATTACCATAAACACACCGATGAACTTGGGAGGGTCTCGAGGGCTCGATGAAAGCGCGGTACGAAAATTAAGCACAGCGCACCAAAGCGAAGTTCTCGACTCTGTGTGATTGCGAGCTGTACGGTAGTCGGTTACCTCGCGCCGATTCGTCTATCGCTGCGTATTATAGGCGCGCGCGCACGTCGGAGGGTCGCAAAGGCCGCACGAGCGCCGAGACTCCGGAGAGTCGCGGGAGCTAGACAACGGCGGGAGTTGGCTGCGGTGTATACACAGTTAATTAAGCCGGAGCACCGGCGGCGGCGGCAGACCCCAGACTGCCTCGCGATGGCTGTACACGAGGCTGGCAACCGGGGCATAGACAACGGCGTTATAGTCGGCAGGGACGAATGCAGCGCGACTGCGGTGGAAAAGAGCCGCGCGAATTAGATCCGACGCGACTCGAGGCTTCCGGTTCCCGACGTCTGGAAACACAGCAAATTAAATCGCAATTAAACACTTGTATACTAGGAAAGAAAAATCGATTTTGTTTATCAGCTGCATATTTTTATCGATTGATTTTATTACCTGTGCTTCACTCGAAATATTCTGGGTTCCCGCAGCTCGCGGTACCTGCAAAAAAAAAGATAAAAAAATTGATTTCGAATGAAACGTTAGTTCGGCGCGACTCGAGGCTTTCGGTTCCCGACGTCTAAAAACACAGCAAATTAAATCGCAATTAAACACTTGTTATTCTAGGAAAGAAAAATCGATTTTGTTTATCAGCTGCATATTTTTATCGATTGATTTTATTACCTGTGCTTCACTCGAAATATTCTGGGTTCCCGCAGCTCGCGGTACCTGCAAAAAAAAAGATAAAAAAATTGATTTCGAATGAAACGTTAGTTCAGTGCGACTCGAGGCTTCCGGTTCCCGACGTCTGGAAACACAGCAAATTAAATCGCAATTAAACACTTGTATACTAGGAAAGAAAAATCGATTTTGTTTATCAGCTGCATATTTTTATCGATTGATTTTATTACCTGTGTTTCACCCGAGATATTCTGGGTTCCCGCAGCTCGCGGTACCTGCAAAAAAAAAGATAGAAAAATTAATTCGAATGAAACGTTAGTACTTGGAAAAAAATGCTCCATGTCGAGAACAATTTATTCTATTTCGTACTGAAGCATTTCGTATAAAAATGTGTGTTAATAAAAGGCAAATTGAATTTGCGAACGGAGATAAAAAAAGTGAATTTCGGAATAATCATTCGCATTCCGAAAAAAAAACGACGCGAATAATCGGTTTTAATTCTTTTAAAAAATATTCTCTAATACCATCGATTTTACTTCATGAATTTGTTTTTTCTCTAATGCGATTGATTTTACTTTATAACATTTTTTTTTCTTCTAATACCATCGATTTTACTTCATACATTTTTTTTCTCTAATACCATCGATTTTGCGTCATACATTCTTTTTCTCTAATACCATCGATTTTACTTCATACATTTTTTTTCTCTAATACCACTGATTTTTATTCATATATTTTGTTTTCTCTTATACCATCGACTTTACTTCATACATTTTTTTCTCTAATACCACTGATTTTACTTCATACATTTTGTTTTCTCTAATACCATCAATTTTACTTCATAACATTTTTTTTCTCTAATACAATCGATTTTACTTCGTAACATTTATTTTCTCTAAAACGATCGATTTTACTTTATAACATGTTTTCCCTCTAACACATCGATTTCATTCAATAAAAAAAATCGCGTTAAAAAAATCACTCATCAACAAACCGCAAATTAAATCGCCCCGTTCCTCACCCCCGGCGCAGCCAAATACGAAAGGAGATGGTGGGAGGGGAGGGAGCATCGAAACATCGTGGAGCCAGTGAGACGCCGGTTGTTCCGGCTTCAGAGCGAAACAACAGGATTAGGCGTCGGAAATCTCCGTGATCCTCTCGGCCGGTGCCGCGCGGCGCTGGCGGCTGGCCTACAGCAGCGCCGCCCGCTGCGAGTTTTCCCAAACTTGTTGGGAGCTCCGCTCTCCGCTGTGTGCACGGAAGATCTTGCGGCGAAATCCGCGCGACTATCTCCCTCTCTCTCTCCCTCGCAGGTCTCAACAGGCGGCGTCCCAACAATGTAACTTTTCTCTTTCTCGCGGCCGCAGGCCGAGCGAGCGAGAGCCACACGAGGACATGGCGGGAGTAGCCGAGCGCCAACGGCAGCAGCAGAGGCAGAGAGCACGGGGTCCGCCACCCGCGGCGTCGAGATTCCTTGCGGTGGATCGCTTCATCGTTGTTTCCCTTCTCTCCGCGCCTGCGAGTTCCGCTCGGCCTCCTCTATATCTATATTTATATACACACAAACACAATACACAAAGATACATAGATACATCTATACCTACAGCCGTTTAGCACGCAGCAATACAGTCGAGTGGCCCGAGCGCTTTAGAACTCGTAATATGCCGGCCGCGATCCGGGGTAAACAGAGCGGGTGGTAAATCCCTCTGATTCTGTACACACAGCCCCCGCGCGTAATACTTTTGGCCCTCGACACCGCGTATAATACACTCACCGCGCCACCGCACCGAGCTGGGTACCAACACTGGATTTACGTTTTTTTCATTGTCAGAGCGAGGGAAAACTGGGGCGACGCGAGACGCGAGCGGACTGCAGCGCCCCCGGACGCGACGGGTTAGAACCCGAAGTCTCACGCCGCGAGCGAAGCGCTGGGATGTATAGGGAAAATTAGAGCGGATTTTTACGTTGTTCTGTCTTTGTCTACAGGAGAAAGCGAAGAACGAGCGGGAGTAGAGATGAGAGGTTCATGTTGTGACGGTCATTTGACCGTCACAAGACCGTGGAATGATCGTCAAATGACGCGTGAAAGAATTACCAATTTATTTGTGACCGATTATTTAAAACTACCGCCAATTTCGCGTGTTTTTAGTTTGAGCCCAAATGATTGATACCTGCATAACAATTTCAGGAAATCATCAAAAATTTGTCTAAATACTGGGTAAGTGGTGGATATTAGCTGATCTGCGTTAAAAGACACGATTTTTTATGTTTAGCTTCAATATTGAGTTACATATTTGAGTTCATCGTAAAGAATTCGTGACCAAATTTGTGACCAAAAAATAAAAGATCATCATTTTGAAACTAAACAGGTGTTTTGGTTCACTTTGGACCGTCACAAGACGCTTGTCGAAATGACCATCATTTTTACTTCAACAAAATGGGCAAAAAAAATTACGTCAAATGACGGTCATTTTTTGGTCTTTTGACTAATTAAAAAAATTACCGTCACTTCGCATCTCTAAGCGTGAGGTGAAACGAAAATTAAGGAATTAAGGTAAAGGTGCCAGTTTCGGCCACCTTTGGCTTAGATTCGGTCACCGAGTTCGAAAGCACAGAATTATTTGTATTATTAAAATGAAATACAATTGTATCGATAAATTTGTTACTTTATTTGGATACTTTCGAAGTATCAACATAAAAATACAGAAAACAGCAATTTGAAATAGAAATATAGTGAAAACGGCCGAAATCGGTACCTTTATCTGATGGAAATTCGTGTCGCGCATGCGCAACGCGACTCGCAGAGGTCGCCAGCAGCGCCCCCCGCGTCGCTGTGGGCGAAACGACGACCGCGTGGTTGTTTTATCGCTGTCTCTCTCGCGTCTTCTTGTCTTACGCGCTTTCGGTCTCGAGGTTTTCGTCATCATTACGCGAGCAGCGATCGCTGCTTCTCTCGTATCTTTTTCTCCTCCACGCTTTCGGCGTCTTTGTGATTTTCGCTGCGCCGTCGCGAGATGAGTGTAACGATTTTGCGGTATTGCAGGTTACACTGGGAATTCCGGATTCCGGATTAGGCAGAATAACGAGAGGTAAGTATTTATTTTTATTTATTTTCCTTCCAAGTCTCTTTTTTCCGTCTTTCTTCACCTTCCTCTCTAATGTCGTCCAGTGTATGGACAATATCGTTTCAGGCCGCGACCGACCCAGTTGTAAATCACGGGAGGTAAGTGTTTATTTTTATTTATTTTCCTTCCAAGTCTCTCTTTTTTTCTCGTCTTTCTTTCGTTCCCTCTCTAATGTCGTTCAGTGTATTCGGACTATATCGCCTTAGGGCTCGGCTCGGTTGTCCTCGGATTTGGCAAACCGTGTTTTGAGCTTCCGCTACGCGTTTCTCGTGCGTGTTATTCGTCGATGCTCTTTTCGACGGCGGCCGATCGGGCCGGCCACTCGAGCGCACAATGAGGCGAACGCACGGGGAGTCTCGGCGGCCATTCAGACGATCGAGAGCGAAGCTTTTCTTCGCGATCCCGAGGATAATGCCGCGCGCGACGTCCGCCATTCATTGGAAAACGCCACCGCACTCGACTGCTGCGCGCGCCGTCGCCTCGATTGTCGGAAATTCGAGCGAATTTGTCGGGCATAATAAGAGCGCCGGGATTATCAGACGGAATTTTTCGGGCTTTGTGGGACACGCTGTAAGATGTTTAACGCCGCGCGCGGCGGTGCCACCGGGAAAATCGTATCTTCGCTCGCTATCGGGAAACGTGTTTGGGGTATCGATTAATATCGATTCTCGGGAAATCTTGTTGTGAATAACAGATCGAGTTTCCATTGGAGAATCATTTCGTTTATTGGAGGAAAATTTGCAGCGCGTGCGGGGATAGAATTTTCTTTTTCTTTCACGCGTTTCCTACGTTTTTGAATAAATTCGGATGACTCTTTGAAATCTTGAGGAAAAATCTTGTGTGTGAAAATCGTGGGAGGGGGGGGGGGGGGATGATTTTATATTTTGTTACTTAACTTCGGTTCATCGCTCATTGCACTTTTTTAATTTACTTTTTGCAGTTTAGTTGAATATAAATATTTAGCTGAATCCATCTAAAAAAAAAAAAAAATTGGGCTGATAAAAATGAAAAATCTCGTGCATGAGAATCGTGAGGGGAAATTATTTTATATTTTGTTACTTAATTTCGGTTTATCGCCTATGGCACTTTTTTTGCAGCTTAGTTGAATATAAATATGTAGCTGAATCCATCTCGAAAAAAAATGAATAAATTCGGCTGATTCGTCGCAATCTCGAAAAAATGAATACATTCATCTGACTCGTCGCAATCTCGGAAAAAAATGGATAAATTCTGCTGACTCGTCGTAATCTCGAAAAAAATGAATACATTCGGCTGGCTCCTCGCAATCTCGAACAAAAAATTAATAAATTCTGCTGACTTGTCGCAATCTCGAAAAAAAAATGCATAAATTAGGCTGACTCGTCGCATTTCCGAAAAAATCTCGGCCGCGAAAATCATGGGAAGAATGATTTTATACCTTGCAACATCATTTCAGTTTATCACTCGCAGTCTAACTTTTTAATTTTTTTTTTGTTTCAGTTTCCCTGAATAAAAATATTCAGCCGAGTCAATCGACAAAAAAAAAAAAAGAATCGTGACGAGTCGTGCGATTTTTCCCCATCGTAATATCGGCAGTTATATATCTGCCGCTCATCTCGAGGGATCCCGCTCGTTCCCGGAGTCGAGGGAAAAAGCTTTTAGGCTTTGCCGTCCGCTTTCGTCTCCTTCCGCTCTCGCTCGCCTCCTATTTTCCTCGGCCCGGGGACTGCGTTGCGTCGACGGGGAATCCGATCGGAAGTTGCATTTAACCGGATCCCATTTGCAACGATAAATATCTGGTGGAAATAGTCGGCAGCGCGATACGGAACGTCGGGGCTGGAGGGGTGGAGAGCGAGGGAGCCGATCTCGGTTGCGTGACGAGGCCGCGCGATGTTGAATCACCGCGCGTTATTTCGTACCTGTGGAGCTTAAGTAGTCGCTCGTCCCGCGCGGCTGACGCGCTTACCGATCTTTTTGGCTTCGAGCTGCCTCTCGTCTGTCTCAACGCTGATGGCTCCAGTTTTAACCCCGGTTTTAACTGTCTAATTGCCTAAGGCCGATCCGACGGATAAACCGAACCGAGAGGTTGGCGCTTCGAGAGCCGTAATCTCGGCCCCGACATACCGATAGTCTATCTTGGGCGCTCGCCGACATTTTTCCTGCCACTTTTCCTCCCCAAGCGTTTTAAGCACCCAAGTGGCCGCAGATCAGTTACGCGTATCTGGGACTCTGTGTCTCGTGCTTGAAGGTTTTTGTCTGAAGAAGGCATCGTAAAATCGGCCCGCCGATTTTTGGCGATCGGTTCCATCTTATCCGATGATCGAACCATTTAGCGAGGCAACGGAGAACAAAAGTGAAGACATTTTAAGAAGCGTTGTTTCATTTTCATTGACTCGAAAGGAATAAAATTTACGCAGCGAGGGAAAAATCTAGTATCGGTAAGTATTGAGTGACAATTATTTTTTATAGTTACACTAACAATTTTTTCAAGATATGGTTACTACGACGCTGTTATCATAGCTATTTAGTAACTACCGTGAAGCATAAAAATAATAGCGTAAACAAAAAATTGATATACTGTTAAAAATGTGGTGTTAAAAACTGCACCAAGACGGTATCTATATGCAATTACGGTGCACAGCAATTACGGTGTTAATGAGCGGTGGTAAGCGAAAAATGTTACAATATTTCGTCACTTAACACAGGAACAAATTTAACGAAACGGCTCGTGTTAAACACACACCGTAAAAGTGTTACTATTAACACTATAATAAGTGACAAGGACAAAGTGATTGATACCAGCAGTGATTGACACCGTATATTTTTAACGGTGTAGTAGTCACTTTACAGTGTTACCAGAACTTACACAATTTCTCTGACTGCACAGGTAAGTCGAAAAAACGAAAAAAGAACGTGAAGGCTAAACAAAAAATTATTTTCGTTTCAAATGCGACCAAAAAACTGGAAAGCGATAGTCCCATATGGTGCAACAACTGGTCGGCCCGATGCTGTGAAAAAAACTACATTGTATGTTATTAGACACAGCGACGCACGTCATCGGCAAACCACGCTGCTAATTTCATGTAGCTAAACGGTGATTTGATGATTCCCGCAACCCACAGAAGCGATTGAAACGTGCTCTCTCTCCGCGTATACATACGTCTATATACGTATATACATATAGAGGGCGCGTGTGCGGTGTATCACAAAGCAGACGCACTCCGCAGCCGCAGCTTTTGAAATGCTCGCTCGGTGCTCGCGCGCGCGAGCGGCGAGGAAGAAATTCGTCCGCAAACGTATAATTTGCCGGCGATGGCCGGGGATCGATTTTGAGTGGCCACTGTTTCGTTACAGGCGGATATCTTTTGTGGCGGGATTGTGGGCGTGCGCTTCCCCTCGGGGCTAAAACGCCAAATGGTTATAAACCTCGCTGCGCAGTACGCGGGGGATACACCGTGTAAATACACGATAAACACTGAGGCTGTATGCGCGGTCCACGAAATTGTGAAACGGGCCCCGATCCCGATGGTCGGAAATAAACTAAGAGTAACAGAAAAGCGCGGCCACGAAATTGTAGGAAAGAAACAGAGAATGGCGGCCGCAGAGCACGAGGGAAAAAAAAGAAGAAAAAAAAAACCACGCAGAGGCGAAAATAGAGAACAAGGGATTGAGCGAATACTCAGTCGAAAAACGATCGACGAGAGGACCGGATGAACTTTCGCGGAAGTGGTTTTCTTTCATTTCGTTCGAATATCGAGCCCCCCCCCCCGCTCGCCCCCCGCCCACCTCCGCCCGCTGTACGCCCACGATCGATATCTCCTTCGTGGATTTTAATTGAGCTGCGGAAGCTCTCAATTGAGATTCCGATGAGTTGCCTATAGGGAAACGGTAAATTGGTAAAAAGGAAAAATCCGACGGGGAAATACCGTCGAATCTCTAACCGCTACTTCTATATAAGTTTCTCCTAAATTCACCGGCCGGGAGATGGAATTCTCGGTTCCTCAATATCAGAGCATCAAAATCCAACAAAAAAAACTCCTCCAGCTGCAAATTTATTACACTGAAAACAAAAAACCCTTCATCATATCCTCAAGTTTCTAAAAACAAAAAAATAATTCCACCTCTTCCCTTTCAGAGTGCCCGATAACCAGTCCAAGATCTCCACGTCTCGAAGATAAACCTTGCAGCAGCAATAAAGCTCATCCGCGAAGGACCCGAGCGAGTGCATAAAGTGGCCGTGATATTACCAGGAAATAAATAAGGAGTCGTCGCATCGGGGGGGAAAAGTGCGCCGCGGGCCGTGACCGTCCGGGCGACCCGCGAGAAAAAGATGAAGGAACGCTAGAAGCTCTGGAAGCACGAGCGGTGTGCGCCGGTAAGCTTCACCTCGTTTCTGGCAATTACAGGGGATGCCAGAATCCGCCACAAGAATCAACCCATACCGCGGCGAGGTCGCACCCTCCGGCGTGCGTGCCCTGCTTCTCTGTCTTGTTTCCCCCCTCTGTGTTTCCCACCTCCCCTGCCTCTTCGTCCCTCTCTCGCTTCCTCGTCTCCCACACCCCGAAGACGGCGCCGCGTTTGAGCGTCTCTCGCTCGCCCGTTTCCCCTCTCCCTCCTCCTCCCGAACCACGGTATCACGGAAGCCTAAGCGCGAGCGAGCCAAACTCGCCCGCGACTTCCATCCGTCGCGCACCGAATCCCCCCGCCAGATCCCCCCGCGTCCATCTCCCACGTGTGTGTGTCGCCCGTTTCAACCCCTTTGTTCGCAAAATGGGTCTATCGCAGTCGCGCTCACCTGCCTCCCCCCTCGTGCGTCCCGCGAGCCCCACCACGGCCCGCGGGGCTCCCTCCCCCCGCGCGCCTCTTCTGCTCTCCCTCGCATCCGAATTAACCCCTCCCAATTGGAGATCACAAGGAACAAGGAAGGAGAGCGACGCCCGACGAGGACAGCCGCGACAGGCCAGGGTGCAAGGTTGCAGCGGCGTTAGGAGAGCGAGAGAGGAGCTCTCCACTCGGAAGGGGATGAAAATCAGCGATAAGGACACCGCGGGTCGGAACGAGGACGGAGCGAGGGTTACTCAGACTGGGGGGGAGGCGAGAACGAGGATGGCAGTCGAACGGTGCAGAGGGGGACAGAAGCGAAATCACTCTGTCAAGCTCCCGGACTCGATTACCACGCAGAGCCCCCTACCAGGCGGTCCGAATTGAGCACCCCTGTACTCGCCATGTTCCCGAAAGTCGACGTTTATTGGCCCCGGTGTCGGTGGTTGACTGCGCGATTGGCCGAGAACGGTTACGCCCCGCCGTTTCTGGTCCTGCCTTCCTTCCGTTCACTCTGGCTCTCGGGCTCTCTGCCTCGCTCGCTCCCTCGTAGCGGCGTCCCGCTCGTTCCCGCGGCCCGCGGTGCCACCCGGTCTCCGTCGTTCCCGCCCGAGCGGGGCTCTCCCCTTGTCGAGCAGAAAGGTCGGCGTGTGCCTCGCTAATGCCGCAACCAGAGCTGCTAGGCCGGCTAGTACACGCTGGCACAACGCACGCTCAACACCCTCACGACGACACCGCTCATCACTTGGGGCGCTCTGAACCCTCGACGACTTCTGTTAGTTTTGCGACGCTCGCTGACTGCGGGACACAACCTGGGACGGCGACGTCGTGGAAAGAAACACGTCGCAAGTGAGTCGTGATCACGGTTGATCGGGACACGTAGGATCGATCGACTGCGAATGGGACACGGAGGTTTCTGAGTTGGTTTGCTGAGTCGGAAGATCGGTGGGTCGGTCTACGACAGTCGTGGATCGCGGGGGCATTTTTTGGTGAACGAATTTCCTTTTTCTCCGGCCGACGGAGACTCTTGTAACAAGCGAGGCTGATCAGCCGTCGCGCGATGCGAACGACCGGGAATTCCGCGAAGTGATCTTCAGTGGTATCGTTGAGGAAGAAAAACTGTGCTGTGAACTTTGATTTCGGTGATCCGTTGAGCCCGGTTCCGCGGGTGTTTTGTTGACGGAAGCGTGAAGATTTTTTCGTCGAAGTGTGCCAATCGAGACGCTTGGGAAGCAGTACAGACCGTCTTGCGGCATTGACAGACGGATGTCAGGATGATGAATCGTCGTGTGGTTTCGGGTTTGTCGTGTTTTTGGCAAAGATCAAACGGTGACTGCGCGGAGAATTGTTGAAGCGCTGGTGGACGAACGAGGAGTCGACTGGCTTCATTTGTCAGCCCGACGCATCAATGCGACCTTAGTGACAAAATTTGAAGAGACTCGCGGGACAAGATTGCCAATCGGTAGAACACTCGAGCCCGCTCGTCGATTGGGTCAAAGCGGACAGCGATGGATTCGCAGCAGCTCGCCGAGACCACCAGCTCGCAGAACAGCCAAGATATGGTGCTTAAACCCAGCCTGGCCACCTCGATCCCGAGGCACAGCATCGACGCGATCCTCGGACGCGCCGTGCGCAAGAGGAATCACGACGAGCTCGACCAATCTCCACGGGATACTCAAGAAAACACGGGTAATTTATCTTAAGCATCGTAAATCAATTAGCCGGCGCAGCGACGCTAGTCACACGCGACTCCAATGACACAAATAGGGTTTATGATCAACGAGGTTTCACAACCAGCAATCCATGTTAGTCGATCAAACAGACCCTTCTTAATCCGGTGGTTACAGATCAATGGCAATTTATAAATTAAGGACCCATGAGTTACATCCCATGGGTTCTTAAATCAACGACCCTATGTTATACAAAAGCGCAGCTTATTAGATTTTTTTGGACCAACCGATCCTGATTATTTTGGCTATGCCGACCCTGATCGAATCGTCCGACGGCAAACGCGTCGCGTCGCATCCAAAGCGTTGGTTCGCGGGTTCAACGTTCTCGCTGAAGAATCCTTCGAGCGGTGGCGTTTTATTAATGCAGATAACATTATTGCCGCGACCCGGAGGTTCACGGAGCTTCGTGGCGCAAATTGATAGACCATCTCGTGCCCGAAGGAAAAAAGGCGCGTACAGCGTGCGTGGTCGGTCTTTGCGCGCCACGTTCGATCGGTCCCCGAGCGCGGCACACAGGAGAGAGATACGTATAGCATCGAGCCGTTTGTCACCACTGCGCTATATACGTATCCCTGTCGCGTGGCAATGTCAGCGTATAATTGGAAAATCGTTAGTATCGCGTCGGGATCTCGACGTCGTGCTTGCCTCCCCCGGCGGCTGAACGCACTGGGCACGTTCGCCGGGACTAATTTGTCGTCGAGACTGCTGCTGCTGGCGAGTATACAACGCGGCTCGCTGGGCTCGAAAGGCGAAAAGCGACACCGCCGCAGACCGATCAACGGACTCCCTGGCGACGACTGTTTTCCCAGGCATTTCGTGTATTATTGAACGATCCGATTACGATCGGGAGTTCATCTGGATTCCTGGAATCCAGACTCCCTGTAAGAATCCAAAGAGATCCCGATGTGGGTTACCCAAAATAGGATTTATCTGAGGAATCCAGGTGGATGCAGATTTTGGAACGGAATTCCATCACTTGCATTGGTGATGTTTGGGACTTTGTAGGGCTTCCCAAAAGTAGGATTCCTCGCAGAAATCCAGATGGATGCTAATTTGGGAACGATATCAATAAACTGGTGCAATTAGGAACGCTCTAGGGATTCTAAAACTGGTATTTCTCATAGAAATCCAGATGAATGCTAATTTGGGAACGATATCAATAAACTGGTGCAATTAGGAACGCTGTAGGGATTTCTAAAACCGGGATTTCTCGCAGGAATCCAGATGAATACAGATTTGGAAATATAATTATGCAACTCAAAGTGGCGAAGTGGCGCTAGTGTCGATAAATTGAGGATAACTTTCGAAGTCAACAACGCCAAGCATGGCCGACTTTTATCGTATTACATGATCCCACAAATTCGCCTTGATGATTTTTGAGAGTCTCCCAAAATGTTTGCTGTAACGAACAGCAAGTCAGCATTTTAGGAGTTTCATCATATCAACGACATCGTAACAGCGAAGCCCAAAGTCCAGAGTTAAGCGTCCTGTTACCAAGATTTTTATCGAGTGAAAAGTTAACAGCCCGCAATTTGCCCATCGCGTCCGCTACCGGAATCCCTCGTCCTTGTTAATTTCCATCTCGTCTCGTCGCGCGACGGTCGCGGCGTTTCGCGACGGCTATAATCGAGGATCGGTCAGAGTCGCGGCGGTGTGATTGGAGAGCGGCTGGCGGGCCGGTGAAGGAGTGAAAAAGTTAATAGTTGTAAGAGGTCCCCTCGGCGCTCGAGCGAGGCTGACACGGCGAAGGAGGGAAGACCAGCGCGCTGCTTAGCCGAAGACCCAATCTTGTCCAACTAATCGAATTATCATTAATTATGATACCACTCGGGTCGGAGACTCCGGGGAAGGAGAGTGGAAAGACGAGAAGTTGCGGAGGGCGAATGGTATAAAGCTGCGCGGATACATACGAACACGCCTTTGTATCACACAGTGCGTGGCTTCTTATAGCTAATTCCTAGCTAAGAAGAAGCTGCTGCTGCTGCCTGAGCACGAGTGGTCCAATGGTCTCCCACTAATAAGTACTGTAAAAAAAATGTAAAAAGTAAAACTAAAAAAAAAGCGTGAGGCGAGCGAGCTAAAGAGGATAAGAGAGAGAGAAAGAGACTCCTCGGCGGAGCTGCCGAAGCTGTTCCCCCCGATCTTTCTCTCGCTTCTCGAGACTCGAATTGACGTGTCTACTAATGGATCGCGCGTCCCGCGGTCCCGCATCTTCTCGCGTCGCTCCTCGGCCGCCGCCGCGTTCTCTATTTTTCCCCCTCCGGGCCCATTCTGGTTCCATCCTCGTCCTTCGTCCCGCCGCTCCGGTCGTCCTCGGTGCATCCCGGGCGCCCTCGGCCCGGTAATCTTCAAAACCTCACGAACGGCTCTATTATCCGTGCTTAGCACCCGCGCGCGCGCGCGCGGGCGTCGGCATCAGCCGCGCTCCGATTCGGTCGCAATTATAGACGGCTCGCGCGGCGGCTTCCACGATAATGCGCGACGAGCGTGGAGGCTGAGGAAGTCGGATTGTGACGTGTTTATCTTGGAGGCGAATGACGAGGCTGTGGGTTAAATCAATGCTGGGTTCTTGACACGAAACATGCGACGAGGGGGGTGTTTCTTTTTTTTCCTTTCTTTTTTTTTCTTCGTGTTATGATGATGCATCTGCGACGTATTCATTTTGGGCTAAGCACAAATATCGGCGTGGTCGTTGATAGACTTCGATATGTCATCAGCGTGCAGAAAAAAAATCATAAAACCCTCAAAAGAATTAATAGAGGCAGATGACAGTTTATTAATAATTATTAGTAAACAGTAATTTTTTTCTTCGTGTTATGACGATGCATCTGCGACGTATTCATTTTGGGCTAAGCACAAATATCGGCGTGATCGTTGATAGACTTCGATATGTCATCAGCGTGCAGAAAAAAAATCATAAAACCCTCAAAAGAATTAATAGAGGCAGATGACAGTTTATTAGTAATTATTAGTAGACAGTAATTTATTAGTAGATTTTACAAAATTAGTATCATTAAGATAAAACGACTATTTTCTAATTGTGACGATCCACAATCCCGAGAATTAAAACGTGTCCGACAATGGTTAACCCGCCACCTGCCGCGCGAGCCGCAATTGTCTAATTCGAAATTCACCTAGCGATCACGTGGACGTAATGTCTGTATCGTCGAAGGGACACGGAGCGTGTGTAGGGCCGGGGCGGCCGGCTGTGTAACGAGCGTAAAGTGCAACCTTATAGCGGCTCTCGTACGTTATAATACGCCGCACGTAGCGTAAAATCCATATGCGGTGGACGCGCCAGCACGTACGGTGCCGCGCGGCGCACGTTGCAGTTACACACCCGAGGGTATTAGTGAAAATCGTAATGGTTGTACGAAAACGCGGGCAGAGCTCGTAAAAGGCCTCACCGTTAAGGGGGCAATCCCGATCGCGTGACACCCGGGCTGGAAACTCGTCGGGGCCACGTGCAATTACGTGTAATTTCATAGCCATTTATTGCGCTCGGATACCTTGTTTTTTGGACGTAAGTCACACTAGCTCCGCTCGTCCGGCTGGGCTCGAATGCGAGCAGACAGACGGACAGACGGACAGACAGGCCGCCTATAGCCGACAAGCGAGAGAGCGAGAGAGAAAGAGGACGTTAAGCCCCTTCGTTTCCTCTCCGAGCTTCCACCGCTTGTTACTGATCGTTATTAGGCTACACCGCTAGGCATAAAATAGCGAACGTGTAAAGCAAACTGATGCTCGGTGAGCTGCCTCGTGTCGCTTCGAGCCATTGAATTAACGTGGTAGCTGGTATACGGCCGGGTTTTAAAACTTTAGTATCCTTCCTGCGAGGATTTGTCCCAGCAATTTGCTTAATACTGGATCGCGGTACACGGAGACTCTCGATAGAATCTCCGGCCTGCCGTGGATCGTTAACTACCATTCTCACTCGGACATTTTTTCGAATTACTTGCGACTATTTCCCTTTCTCTTTTTTTTTGTGCTTTATCAAAGATCTATTTATTTAGGTTAGCCGCTCGGCGTATCGTAAACCGAGATCGAGCTCGGTTTCGATCGATCGGCGATCCGCGCGTGGTGGCGGTCGACTAATCTCTCTCTCGTCACTAATTATACAGTCACGCATGCTCTCCGACACTATTAGCCTCGCTATGGAGGTCGATCGCGGTCGGTGATCAAAACGTGTTATAAAAAAACAGTGGTAATAATTATAATAATCGTTAAACATGAATTCGTGCCAGTTACCGACGTGCGTAGACGATTTACTTTTCGTTGCCAGGGACGAAAAAATGTATCAAAAAGAATTACGTGAGAAGTGTCTGCCACGCGTTCGGAACCCTCGTCACGAAGCGTAGAAATTTTTGTTTCGTACGAACAACAAAAATTGCAGGAGCGAAAGATTGGAAAGCGCGATAGAGACGCTAAAATGAATGTCTCCATCGACAGACGGAGCGTACGGTAGTAGGATAGTAAGTGGCTTCACCAGGTGTGCATCAATTTATAATTTATCGAATTGTCTGGCTGCTGCCGTGGCGTCGCGACGAGAGTAGCACAGATCCAGGAACGATTTAAGCGAATTACCGCTCGATCAAAGCTTCACGGGGTGGTAATGCGCGCCCATCATGCAGGTAGTGCCGGATCAAACGTGTACGAAGCGCCGGTGACTCGAGGACGAGAGCTCCGGAGGTGCCGCCGCTGCTGCTGTTGCCTATTTCGTCGCGTACACCGAATCGTTGGTGATCGATAATCGGAGGGTTGAAACCTGCCGGCGTGACGGCGATACAGGCGCGCTGTGCCGGGCGCGGAATCGGCATGGCGAGAGGCCAAAGCGAGAGGCAGAGAATGAAATGGAGTGAGCGAACCCCCGGGAGTAAATTGGCGAACACACGACAGAGAGGTTGGAAACGACGCGGGGGTGGGAGAGCGTGGAAAGAGTGGGCGAGCAGTCGCATGCAGAGCATACGGGCAATCCCATTGCGAATTCACGGCGCAGCCGAGGGTATATTCGCGCGAATGTCTGTGGGCGACCCTGTGCCAACTGGTGGCGAGACGGAGAACGACGGGAAAGAAGATGGAGGCGTCTGGAGAACGTCCGACGCCTTTTTATAACCTCAAAATATCCTGTTTCCACGCATTTTTCGCAGAACTGGCTGGACGAAAATTGTCTAACCATTGGGTTCTTCTCTTGCCACGATTGTGCATCGATGGCCCGAAAAAAAATCACGTTTGGTCGCTCGGCGCGAAAAATAAACGCGTTTAAAGTTTTGATGTGGAGACAAAGGAATGGCGGTCAGCAGACGTTGCGGCCCACACAAATGTGAATTTACGGTGCAGCCGAGGGTCGATTCGCGCAAATGTCTGTGGGCGACCCTGTGCCAACTGGTGGCGAGGCGGGCAACAACGAGAAAGAAGATGGAGGCATCTGGAGGACGTCTGACGCCTTTTTGTAACCTCAAAATATTCTATTTCCACGCGTTTTTCGCAGAACTGGCTGGACGAAAATTGCCCAACTGTTGGGCTCTTCCCTTGCCACGATCGTGCATCGAATACCCGAAAAAAATTCGCGTTTCGACGCTCGGCGCGAAAAATAAATGCATTTAAAGTCTTGAGGTGGAGACAAAGGAATGGCGGTCAACAGACGTCGCAGCTCACACCAATCAAAACACGTGCTGCTTTTTTCTGCACAAGAACGAGGCAGATGGAAGGAAGAAATTGTGTAAACGTGCAGTTGGCCGGGGGCGCTGTGAATAGTGAAAGTCTAGCCATAGGCGTCCGAGACGTAGTTGCACGAGCATGTATCACGCGCATTAGCACTAATACCAATTAGCGGGGTATAGTCTCGGTGTGATTCGTCGCGTAATTATAGCGATTGCCTCGTAATTATCGGCGTTAACATGCGTCGAGGTATCGACAGCCCGCAACCGGAATTCGCGTGTTCGTCCTCTATACGTCGGGCTGCTCTCCGTCTCTCTCTCTCTCTCTCTCTCTCTCTCTCTCTCTCTCTCTCTCTCTCTCTCTCTCTCTCTCTCTCTCTCTCTCTCTCTCTCTCTCTCTCTGTCTCTCGCTCCCCGTCCAATCCGGCAACTGCGCGCGTTGCGCTCTCGTTGGCTGCGACGGCGTCGCCGGGGTGTTGCGCGCCGCTATACGCGACCCATAATGCACCGTGGCAATCGTACTGCATGCGAAAACCGCTGTGTCGCTCTTCCTCATTCTCTTTCGCAATTAATTCGCCTTCCAGCCGTACTTGCCTCAATGTCTGTTATTGGGGGGCTCGAATTAACCCGCCATTTAATTGGACGGAGCGGCTAAACTCGCAAAAACAGCCGAAAAATGAAACAGCCGGAAAAAAATTAAAATTTCCGAGGAATTTAAAAAACATGATTGTTGTAAACAAATGATGAAGAATTTCGCGAGGCAACTAAAAAAATCTAGAAAATTTTCCTCGCAGTCCGTTATCGCGGAACTAACCCCCGGTTTAATTGGGCGGAGCGGCAGAGTCGCGAATAAAATAATCCGCAATTCGTGGCGTACAATAAAACGAGGGGGGAAAAAAATGCAATTTTGCTCTCCATAAAAAAACACTATTGCAATGAAATTATCGCGGACTTCACGAGGGGAAGAAAATTCAGCCCCAACAGAGAAATCCGTGTAATTTGCCATCGTCAATAAAAACAAAGGGCCAAGTTAATTTTTCTTTTTTCTTCTTTTTTCCTCATTCTCCCCCGTTGGTCGCCCGTGCTACGGGGACTCTCACGCACCGCGCGGGCCGCACGAACGGATATATGTAATAACACGTAACAGGCATTCGCGTAGAGGGAGTGAAAACGTACGGCGCGGCGGGTCTCGTGCGTCGGGCTCGCTTGACACATCGCCGGGGCACAAGCGGCCAGCGAACGGGCAGCAGCGGCGCAGCGAGCGCGCCCGATTCCCGCCAGAGATATCCCAATAAAGCCCGAGCACGCCACCAAACAATTAAATTATTAACCGGCGGCGATAACGAGGCGCACGGTAGCGCTGATTACTATTATAACGAACGCCGCGCTCGCCACCCGCTTGGCTTTAGTTTTAGTAGCCACGCTCGCTGCTCCCTAACTTCACAATAATCCAGTTACGGACTGACGACTGTGTACACTTTCAATTTCTTGCCGAATAAAACACGAAAAGTTACAAGTCTTAAAAAATATATGAAAATAAAAAAATCCACAAAAAAACATTCTGGGGTACTGAAGGACGTATAAATTACGTGCGGGTAAAATAATGATGTGTTAGCTGATAAAAAAAGTTGGAAGGAATTTGGATAAAATTGAAAAATAACGATCTACAAAGGAAAGCAACCTGAGGTACCGAAAAAAATCTGAATTACGTGTGAATAATTATGTATTAGGGTAGAAGTTCCATTTGTGGCTCCTGAACCGTTTGTGGCCATTTTCACTGTAATTAAATTTAAATATTTGTTTTCCATATTCGATTGCTGATACCTCGAAAATATTCATAGAAATTCATAAGATTGTCAAGGCCATTTTTGTTTTAATTGACACCATAAACAATTAAATCCTTTTAAAATTGGTGGCCTCAATCGGACCAAAGGTGGCCAAAAACGGTACTTCTACCCTAGGTGATAAAAACGTTGGAAGAAATTTGAATAAAATTGAAAAATAAAAATCCACAAAAGAACAATCTGGGGTACTGACAGAAGCCTAAATGACGTGCGGATAATTATGTGTTAGATGACAAAAAAAGTTGGAAAGTTGGATAAAACCGAAAAAAAAGGTCTAAAGAAAATCAACTTGTGGTATCAAAAAAAAAATCTGAATCACGTGCGGATAATTATGTGTTAGATGACAAAAAAAAGTTGGAAGGATTCTGGATAAAACCGAAAAATAAAGATCTACAAAGAAAATCAACCTGTGGTACAAAAAAAATCTGAATTACGTGTGGATAATTATGTGTTAAGTGATAAAAAACGAAGTTGGAAGGAGTTTGGCGTGGCCGACCGCATCGTTTGTGGCCACCACTCTGTGGTTGTGGAGGGAAAAGAATGCTGGATGGAGGGAAAGGGTTGACGACGATAAAACTGTTAACCCCTCGAAGGCCAATAATCTAAGGAACCTCTGCGAAGAGGAGAAATATTTTTCTTTTTTTAGCAGCTGCAAAATGAAAGTATCAGGATTCGGTTTAAAAAAATCTAGACCAATTGTGGGGCGGCTTGACAGCATTTTCGAGGCTTTTTCTCAGGGGGGGCGGGGGGTGAAAACGATTTAGAATTTTCCAAAGCGAGTCAGCATGGCGCGGATCCAATAATCTAAGGAGCTTCGCGAAGAGGAGAAATATTTTTATTTTTTTAGCAGCTGCAAAATGAAAGTATCAGGATTCGATTAAAAAAAATGTTGACCAATTGTGGGGCGGCTCGACAGCATTTTCGAGGCTTTTTCTCAGGGGTGGCGGGGGGTGAAAACGATTTAGAATTTTCCAAAGCGAGTCAGCATCGCGCGGATCCTTTGAAAGGAACGCCGTAGTCGTGACGCGCGGAGTGGTCGGATACATCTTGCGCGGAAATTCAAAGGTGCTTCGAGCCCCTCGTTCCCGCTCGTCGACTTTGTTTGTTGGTGACAGTTCGATTTTCCCGAGTTTGTCAGAGACCCCGCAGCAAAAGTGGCAACGCGGTGGGGGCCGAAGACGACGACGACGACGACGAAGTCTCTCGACCTCTCGATATTCCCTGTCCGCGAGCCTCTCGGCTCCCCTGCGAATATGTATGTATTATATATACGCGGGCATAACAATACTGTTCGTGGGAGTTTTCCTGCTTTCACGGAAAATTGACCGGAGATGAAAATAAATTGACTTACCATACTATCGACTTTTGCGTGTGGGTAGCAGAAATTCGACGCGACGAAATTAATTTTTTTCTCTTCGACTTTTTGTTTATCGATAATAATATTGAAAAAGAAGAAAAGGGTCGAGATAAAAAAATAATTAATTCGTAGCCTTGCGTCGAGTTCCCGGCTCGAGGAGCAACAATTTCGCAAGCGTGTTTCAACGACGCCTCGGAGGCTAGAGAGATGTAACTCTATCCGGCTGCGAGGCGCGCGGGCGAAAACCTGATGACAGCTTAAGAGTCTTTTCGCGAACGGTCTTAAGTGTAATGCAACGGGGAATCGACCGAGGTCCGCGCCGCGAGTGCCAGTTTCGTTATTATTAAGCCCGTCCCGCGCTTTTGTTACAAACGCGTTCAGCTGCATTGTCCTTGAGCCCGACGAACGTAATTTGCAGTTTTAGCTGTAAAAACATCCAAATCCTACGCTAGCCCGGACCTGGACAGGGCCTGAACAGACCCGGGTTGGCCCTACCAGGGCCCGACCAGTTCCTGATTTGCACCCGAAAATGGTGGAAATCTGGCGATAATTACTATAAAAAAATTATCTCCAGAGACGGAGATTTCCTTCTGCGAATCCAGAAGTCGTCAAGTCCCCCTGACAACACCAAAGGGTCCATTTGTGAGCATTTAGTACAATTTAGTGTACACGTTAGTGGACTTTAGTCCACTAACTGGGTTTCCATATTTAGGCTTATGATGTCCAAAAAAAGATTCGTTGTTGGGTCCTAATCTTAGTATTGCACCTGCAAAAGTTAGACCGCCCATTGAAAAGCGTACTTATTGAGTCCTACATGAGATCTACACCTTGACGTCCATCCGGTGTTATCAGGGGCCAGAGCAAATATAATTGATTTTTAGCTGTAAAAACAGCCAAATCCGGCGCTAGCCCGGGCCTGGACAGAGCCTTATCAGGCCCGGGTTGGCCCTACCAAGGCCCGACCAGTTCCCGATTTGCACCCCAAGATAGTGGAACTCTGGCAATAAATTTAAAAAAAAATTATCTCCAGAGTCGGAGATTTCCTTCTGCAAATCCAGAAGTCGCCAAGCCCGGAGCGCAACGTCCAGCTCGAAGGATTCGAGATAAGGACCACTGGACCAAGGATGGTCAGAGCGCAGGAAACACAGACCGAGAAGCCAGAGAGCCGGAGAACTAACAGGGAGAACCAAAACTACACCGTCCACGTGATGGAATAACGTTGATATATACACACACATGTGCATTACATACACATATATATACACACATAACATACACATGGAGTGAAAGCAGACGCGCGGTTTCTCCGGTGTACGAGCCGCGGCTCGACCGAAATTCCGTAATCCTCTTTGGTCGGCGAGCTAAGGTCTCTGTTTGACGGCGTCTCTCGCGCGCTCCGCCATACAAACCGGCGGATCCCGCCCGTTCCCGTCTCGCCGTTCGATCCGCGCATTTTGTCTCCCTCGCCTCGCGTTTTCTTACCGCGGATCGGTTTATTCGCGTGCTCAACTTATTCGCTGGCATGACAAACAAAGAATGTTCTTATTTTTTAAAATACCTTGATTTATAGCACAGTAAAGTAATAAATATGTTAAGGCTGAAGGACCTCGGTCAATGAAACGTTGATATTTGAACAATTTTGTAATATAGGATAGGAAAAAAATTGAACGTGCAATCTATATTGTATTATCAATAAACTACTTTTTTGTAATAGCGTGCGTAAAGCTCGTCATTTCGGTGAGATTTCGCGTGCATAAAGTGCTCGTTTTCAGAAGATCGTGCCTAAAGTAACGTCGTGCGTAAAGTGAAGCTTTACGCACTCTGCTAACTTTACGCACTCCTTTCGGAAAACTCGCACTTTGACTTCGCTCAACCTCCCCGAAGAAGCGTGGTATATTTTATAATAGCGTGCCTCGCAACAGGCACGCTATTATAAAAAATAGTATGTGTAACTCATGCGGAAATGTGGTACTTTACGCACTTGTTACATAATATACTATTATTACTACTACATAAATTAACCATTCTTGCCTTTTCGGTTTTAGAATTGTTACACAGCTTCCACATAGTATATTTCTTAATCTCTTTTATATATTTATAATACCCTCTTAATATATTTCTCTTAACGAATTTACATTACTCGGCTACCACAAATTATATGCAATGAAAAAAAAACAAAAACTGTGTAAAATATTGTTAGCTGTGTAAATATATTAACCATTCTTGCCTTTTCGGTTTTAGAATTGTTACTGAGCTTCCACATATAATATTTCTTAATCACACATTCGTTGTTTCTGATTTCTCTTTACGTACTTACATTACTCAGTTACCTCAAATTGTGAGCAACGCAAAACCAAAAAAAAACTGTGCAGAATATTTTCGTAATATTTGCAAATTAAATGCAAATTGAGTGACGAGCCAGAGAAATGTTGATGGGTGTAACGATCGGATAAGACGGAGGACGAGCGGGGAGGGAGAAAATAAGAAGATAGCGGGGGAGCGGGGGGGGGGGCGAAAGGGGGGTAAGGGGGCTGAGACAGGGACCGTTAGTCGATGGCTAACGAACCATCAATTAATAAGCCGCGCGCCGCTCCAGAGTGAGAGAGCGTGCGAGTGAAGTTTAATCCGTTTAACTCGCAAGCACAAACTTGTGTGCCACCCACCGCCCTGAATTTGCCCCCCACCCCCCAACCCCCCCCTCGACCCCCGCTCCTTTCCATGTCCTGCACATCGCTCCATACTCGCTACACAGCTGCACGCTGCAGCAAAACGTTCTCACGTACACTCTGTATATAATATACATATTTATGTATATATGCGGTACATAGAGAGGCTCCGAGGTATTAGCCGGCTATTCACGGAGATTCAATGTCTTGATTATAACGCCCGGTGCTTACTAATTATCGGGAACGGGGCGAGGAAAACGGAGGCGTTCACGGTACCCCGGGCGCTTTTGGCGCTTAATATCAAGTGAATTACGGTGCGTCGGGGACTTTGTCGCTAGTCGCAGTCGCGGCGCGCGAGCGATGTGGCGTTGCGTTAATTTTCTCGCGTCGAAAACGGCGCTTTAGTCATTTTTATTCGGCTTGGAAGATTTAATGTGAAGCACTAACGAAATTGGACAACAAATATATGCTCACAGTTGACATTTTTTTTAAATATCGAAAGAGCCAAAAACAATCCGTAAAAAGATTTAAAAAAAAATGAAATCAAATCTGAACAGATTTTTAGAAATAAAAAAATTGATTTTTCTTCCTTTTTCAGCAAAAAAATCTAAAACGGTTTTTAAAAATAATCAAAACAAGTGTTTAAAAAGATTTTAAAAAATTGTAAATATCTTTTTTGTTTTTCAGGCATCAGTCAATCAAATCAGAAGTTATTCATGAATCGTTCGCGCCCGATATTGATATATTTCGACGATAGACAAAAATTGGACAAAAAATGTACGCTAACAGTTGAAATAAAAAAATATCGAAAGAGCCGAAACAATTTATAAAAAGATGTTTAAAAAGATGAAATCAAATCTTTCGAAAGATTTGTAAAAATCTTTAAAAAATGATTTTTCTTCTTTTTTCAGCAAAAAAAATCTATAAAAATTTTCAAAAAGATCAAAACAATTGTTTAAAAAGATTTTCAAAAAGATCAAAACAATTGTTTAAAAAGATTTTCGAAAAGATCAAAACGATTGTTGTCTAAAAAGATTTTCAAAAAGGTTTTTAAAAAATGTAAATGTTTTTTTTTTTGTTTTTCAGGCATCAGTCTATAAAATCAGAAGTTATTCATGAATCGTTCGGCCAAGACGTTCGCGCCCGATATTGATATATTTCGACGATAGAACGCAGCGACTTACAAAAGCGTTTAAGTGGCCCCGCATAACGAGGCGAGTCTCGGGGCCGAGTGAGAGGCTTTCACGTCGATACGCGGCCGACGGGCATTATGAGGATTACGAGGAACTGTCAGTCGGAGTCGGCGAGAAGGGAAAAAAGGAGAGGCGAGGATGAGGAAGAGGAGAGAGAAAAAAGAAAGGACGAAAAATAAGAGGCGAGGAGGACGCTGAACGACGAATTAAGACACTATCGGGCGGTTCGTGCGCGTCGGGCTACTCCGGGCGAGATGCAAAAGGCGCGCAGCCACGCGGAGATCCCGGGCCGAGATTGTGCAGCGTGTGCGTGTGCGATGCCTGTGCAACGCGGCGGCCGCGCGCCGCGGTTATTCGATTAGAGCGAGGGGGCAAAGGGCGGTTCAGCTTGTGTGCCCCGCAAATAAGAAACGACAGGAAAAAGAAGAAAATAAAATACACGTCCTGGGAATTAAGGCCACTAATGTATGCTAACTGTGGCGCTAATTCCCTTCAATCGCTCCGCCAGTAGTCACGGACGTTTTTCACGTTCCGAATGCCGATTCGCTGGGACTGATTACGATTTTTCCGACGAAGGACAAATTTTAGTTTGGGTCACGAATTTTTTAAGATTGAAACATTAAAACAAGGGTTGGAGAAAAATGAAAATTGCCGAGTTTGTAAATTCGGCTATTTTTATGTTTTCTGACCAAATTATTTTTATTATTCTGACCAGAAATTGCTGTAATTCGCACCACGAAAATTTTCTTTTCAAGGATTGGAAATAATGATTAATTCCTGATTGATTGCTCAGACAATCGAATTCGTCGTGACCACCTGAAGCTACGAAAAGGAGTCAAGGATTGCTTACAGACGAGTAAAATATGTGCCAAGTGTATAGATTTTTGCAAAAGTATCCAGATCTATGACGCTACACCGAGAAAAAAGTAGCTAGAGAAACCGACAAATGAATTCTCAACGATCACTCGAAGGAGTTGATATAGCGTCAACTACTCGGTGCGTTAAAAAACGGAAGTATTAAAACAGTATTGCTTAAGTATTAAAGGAGTATTACTCAAAAAATATTCGCAATACTTGCAATACTCTTCGCAATACTCGCAAGTATTGTCATAATTATGACAACTACTCGTTGGTTATACGAACCGCTGGTTGGTTATAGGAAATCATTGGCAGGCTGCGCCACCTACGGCTCTTGCTCGAAACAGCACTGCGATTGGTTACACGAACCAACTCATTGGTCTTACCTACTATTTTTCCATAAACAATTGTGAGTTCGTTGCTGCAACTAATTTGCGGCGCAGCATATGCCGGAGATGGTTCTGCCAACTACTTATTTTTTTCCGTGCATATAAACTATAATTGTACGTTGAGAGGGTTTTTTTTTCTTCTTTTTCTTGTACCATAAAAACTTTACATATTCAACTATAAAAGTTGAAAAACAACTATAAAGTTGCATATCAAGATTCCACTATAAAAACTTCACATATTCTATTTAAAAATTCGTTTTATTTTTCAATTAAATTAGTATTTGAAAAAAAAAATAAATAAAAAATAATGCTCGCTTTTTTATGTTCGAACTTGTTGCGACTGTAAATAAAAGAACAAATCTAACATATTCTATTTAAAACTGAATTTCTGAAAAAATTGAATTGGTATTTGAAAAAAAAAAAAAATTCTCGCTTTTTTATGTCAGAACTCGATGTGACTGTAAATAAAAGAAAAAATCTAACATATTCTATTTAAACCTGAATTTCTGAAAAAATTAAATTTACATTTGAAAAAAAAAAAAAAAAATTCTATGAACCGAATTCTATTCTATGATCCGAATGTCGCTCGAAAAATGAGAAAATCCGTTGCCTCGTGTAGCGCGGCAAGGTTCGTCGATGCGGTCACGTGTCGCCGTATCGGAGGTTCACGAACCGCTCGCGACAACTTGGAAATAGCTGTAGGATTGTGCACGCATATACAACACGGGTTCGGAGTTTAACTCGATTAAGAGTAACAGAGGAATCGACGTTTGCATTGCTCCGCCGATGCCCGCGGGCCAGCTCGGACAGAATTTATCGACGATCAGTGTGTTCACCCATTAGACTTCTCCGACTGCCCACGATATATACATGTATATTTATAGTAGCGAGGAGTCGACGTGGCTACACCGACTGACCGGTTCGCTCAGTCCATTATGCTATCTTGTCGTGTCAATCTCTTAAGTAGCTAGAACGAACTAGGACCCCTTTACACTACGCCAGGCGCGTTTGATACGATCGGGCACTCTGCACCCTCTCGCTTCTCGCCCGTTTTGCCTCTTCTCGCTCTCGCGTCTCGATCGACGGAAGCCAACTTTCGACTGGTCTCGCTCGCCATTTTACGCCTCGTTTGATAAACAAAAAAAACACGTTCGATTCAATCTGTTACTCACTCTACTCAATGAACACTTGATGGGTGGATGTCGAGGCATAAAATTTCCACAAAAGGACCGAGGAAACGAAACTCGTTCCACGAGTGTCGGATCGCTTCGGTATTTTTTTATGTTTAAAGTATAGGTGTCGCTAATTAATGCGATTTAGTCGAACCTGATTTCGAGATGTGAATAGGAATTGTGGAATCGAGCTGGAGAGGATAATTAACGTGACGTGGGTTACGAAATCACTTTTACTTATTTGTAAACTTCACTACTTTTTTTGAATTCTGAATTTGAATTTTTTTGAATTTCTTGCCTGACGAGAAAATTGTGAATGATTATTCGAATTTATTTTTATCCGTTTTCCCTCTTCTCGCTCTCGCGTCTTGATCGACGGAAGCCAACTTTCGACTGGTCTCGCTCGCCATTTTACGCCTCGTTTGATAAACAACAAAACACGTTCGATTCAATCTGTTACTCGCTCTACTCAATGAACACTTGATGGGTGGATGTCGAGGCATAAAATTTCCACAAAAGGACTCGTGGAAACGAAACTCGTTCCACGAGTGTCGGATCGCTTGGGTATTTTTTATGTCTAAAGTATAGGTGTTGCTAATTAATGCGATTTAGTCGAACCTGCACTGAGAGAAAAACACATGGTTGAAACAACAATACTATATTTTTACTATACAGTATAATTCCCAGGGGGAACGTTTATATTTTATACACTGAGAAAAAAAATTGGTTGAGCCAACTAAACGAGGGTTTGCGGGCCGCGAAGTAAATATTTCGTACCGTGAACGAAATAATAGATATTGTGAATTAAGAAAAATTTGATTTCAACTAGGCGTTGGTTCGTTCAACCAAATATACAGTCCAATTCACCATATATTTACTTCGCGGCCCGCAAACCCTCGTTTAGTTAGCTCAACTAATTTTTTTTCTCAGTGTAGTTACGACAATGAGAAAAAATAATAGCTGCAAACGTAATAATAGTTGAATTAATCAAATACATAGTATTCAGTACCAATCGATATAATCGTTCCTCCTGCAAATTATATCGGTATAGTTCCATCAACTATTGCTACTATATTTTTCTCTGAGTGTGATTTCGAGATGTGAATAGGAATTGTTGAATGGAGCTGGAGAGGATAATTAACGTGACGTGGGTTACGAAATCACTTTTACTTATTTATAAACTTCAATACTTTTTTTGAATTTCTGGCCTGGCGAGAAAATTGTGAATGATTATTCGAACTTGTTTTTATCCGTTTTGCCTCTTCTCGCTCTCGCGTCTCGATCGACGGAAGCCAACTTTCGACTGGTCTCGCTCGCCATTTTACGCCTCGTTTGATAAACAAAAAAACACGTTCGATTCAATCTGTTACTCACTCTACTCAATGAACACTTGATGGGTGGATGTCGAGGCATAAAATTTCCACAAAAAGACCGAGGAAACGAAACTCGTTCCACGAGTGTCGGATCGCTTGGGTATTTTTTTATGTCTAAAGTATAGGTGTTGCTAATTAATGCGATTTAGTCGAACCTGATTTCGAGATGTGAATAGGAACTGTGGAATCGAGCTGGAGAGGATAATTAACGTGACGTGGGTTACCAAATCACTTTTACTTATTTATAAACTTCAATACTTTTTTCGAATTTCTGGCCGGGCGAGAGAATTGTGAATGATTATTCGAGTTTATTTTTATCTCATGAAACTGATTATTAATTCATATACGGTAAATATTTTATTGTCCATACGAAATTATTGAATTCGGTACAAATTGAAATAAATAAAGAAATACATTTTAATAGACGACGATATTTTCTGTCATAAAATGTTGTGATAATTAATTCTCTGATTATTCGTAGAAATTCGAAAATAATTAACTGAGTTGAATGCGCGCTAATCGAAACTTGAATTGGCCGTGAGCGAGTTTAAAAAAATGTATTTTTTTCTCAGGTCTCACAAGCCAGAAACCCCATCGTCGTGTCGTCGGCGCCGCCGACATTCCCTTTTCCACGGCCCCCTCGAGTCTCTGTCCCACGACTGAAATCCCCTCGGGGAACGTCGCCCCGCCGCGCGTTCCCGATTATTGATTGTAGTTGATAATTAGTCGGTACAGAGGCGTCAATCAACGGGCACACCGGGGTTATTAGGTCGTTGGTTACACGACGACGGAGCTTTGCTTTTCCTCGGTGCTCGACGAGAGTTGCCACTCATTTTTCCCTAATATTTGTATTGTACATTAAAATATTAAAAGACTCCGCAATGCAACCAAAATTTTGCTGTCTACGTTGGAAGCGAAGGCAACTTTTTTGTGTGACAAAAACGTTTCCGATTTTACTTAAAAAATAAATAATAATAATAAATTTATTTACTAAAAAAAAATAAAAAATAATAATTAATGAATTTGTTTTATTTTTTATTTTTTTTTAATAAAAAAAGAAATGAAAATACTCCGTAATGCAAACAAAATGTTGCTGTCAACGTTGGAAGCAAAAGCAACTTTTCGGTGTGATAAAAACGTTTCTGATTTTATTTTAAAAATTAAAAATAATAATAAATGAATTTATTTTTTTTTAAATCAAAAAGAATAATGAATGAATTTGTTTTAAAAATATTAAAAAATAAAAATGTATTTATTTATAAAAAAAATGTTTATATAAATGATTGAATCTATCTTAAAAAATTAAAAAGTATGAATGGTTTCATTAAAAAAAAAGAAAATTTATCAATATATTTTAAAAAATTAATACAAAAAATGAATTAATTTATTTTAAGAAGTTAAAAAAGAAAAATGAAGGAATTTATTTTAAGAAGTTAAAAAAGAAAAATGAAGGAATTTATTTTAAGAAGTTAAAAAAGAAAAATGAAGGAATTTATTTTAAGAAGTTAAAAAAGAAAAATGAAGGAATTTATTTTAAGAAGTTAAAAAAGAAAAATGAAGGAATTTATTTCAAAAAACATTTTTTCAGGTGAAAATAGTTGCAATTCGCCGGGAAGCGACGAGGAGCCGGGCACGGGATGCGGCGACGACGTGAACAGCAACGCCGGGAAGAAGAAGCACCGCCGCAACCGAACGACGTTCACCACTTACCAGCTTCACGAGCTCGAGAGAGCGTTCGAGAAGTCCCACTACCCGGACGTTTACTCGCGGGAGGAGCTCGCGATGAAGGTCAACCTGCCGGAAGTTCGAGTGCAGGTGAGTCGCAAAAAAATAATAAAAAAATAATAAAAAATAATAAAAAATAATAGTTGCAATAAATTTTCCTTCTTAACGACGGAAAAAAAAATGTTTCTGAGATTTTCATGTCAAGATACTCAAAATGGTCTGAAACATCGAGAAAAGTAGTTTGAAAAAAAAAGTTCGGATATTAAAAAAAAGAAGGAATTACTTTTTTAATTCGCTGCCAGAGAAATTAGCGAAGTTTGCGCAAGGGGCAAAATTTCACGAGGAGCGTTGCGGCTGCTCCGAACTTTCGTCTCTCCTTGATACACCACCTCGTTCGTCTGCGCCCGCGCTTTATTAAACCAAATTAGATTAATTATGTGCGTGACAGCGATAAAAGCACGCAGTCGCGTGCTGCGAGTTTATCGATTACGCCCGTCCCGCAGCCTCAGAGGTGCTCACCGGGGAAAGTGCGGCGCCCAGACGGGCTTTCGCCTTGCCAACTCGGGGGGCTCTTACGACGAAACCGCCGGCTCGCCAGACGCCGTGGCGTCTTCGCGTTATCTCTGGACCGCGTTTTATCTCATTCATTCCGTCCCAATTTACATGGCTACTATAGATCAGTGCATAAAAAAAATATTACCCAAAAGGCTGTACCGATTGTAGTGTAAAAGATAAAAATTCATTTTTTATCTATTCAGGAATTACAAATTTTGTTAGGAATTACGAAGTTTCTAATTACGAATCACAAACAATATTTTTTTATCAATTAGGAAGGACAGACATTAATTTTTTATTAATTAGGATGCACGGAATTTAATTTTTTGTCATTTAGGAAACACGGAAATTATTTTTTTATCAATTAATAATTAAAAACATCAATTTGTAATCAATTAAAAATACAAACATCAATCTGTAATCAATTAAACATTACAAACATCAATTTGTGGTCAATTAAAAATTACAAACATCAATTTGTAATCAATTAAAATTACAAATATCAATTTATAATCAATTAAAAATGATAAATATCAATTTTTAGTTAATTGAAAATTAAATCAAATAAATAAATTCAATTAATTGAATAATAAATAATTTTTTTTTTTCATTTAATTGAACAATAAATAATTTTTTTCAATTAATTGAAAACTTCAAACGTCCAAACATTTTTTCGACGTTTTACGAAATAAATTGAGCATAAATTAAAATATGCCGAAAAATTGGTGCAGCCGGGGCGTGGAATTTTCGCGACGAATAATAATTATCCCAACTAAACTGTTTGGACGCTCGGGAAAAGAGTCGAAGGAACAAGATGGAGCAAAAAAAATCCCTCGGACACGAATTAACGGTGTGGCTGTCAGCGATCGCCGAGTGTGCGCAGCGTCGTCGTCGAGCGTCGAGAGATGTACTCGAGGGGGGCGAAAGGGGGCCCAGGTCGCCGTACGCGACGGTAGCGACGGTGCCTGCCGGACCCCGGGGACAAAATCGTAATTAAAAATTTTAATTGCGTTTTAAACCTGCCGCCGGTGTTTCTTCCTTTTTTCTCGTCCTTCTCCTCCGCCTCCTCGTCACATGCCTTTTACCCCCCCTTTCTATCTGCATCTGTCTGCTGCTCGCTAACCCCCCATCCGCCTCCTCTTTCACTTTGGTCCGTCCAGACTTTTTCCAATTTTCGCGGCGAGTTCACCCATTTATTTCGTCCGCTATACTCGGGAGTTAGCATCAACACCACGAGATAGAAATTTAGGGGGTGTACGAGGAAAAAACGCAGCTCCGTCACTTTTCCGTCATATTGAACATTTCTATTTCTTTTTTTTTTTTTTAGGGATTCAATTAACGCCCTTTTCGTCAGCCCAGGCGAATTAATTTCGGGCAGCGTTGAAAATCCTCATTAGTTCAAGAAATAAATGTTACAGTTCGCTTTGTTTTGTAGGTGTGATTAAATAATAATAACCTGTGGCCATGACAAAATGATGAGTGAATTTTTTAATAGCTGCAAAGATATTCTCATTTTCAATTAACTAAATGAAAAACACGGTCTTCCCATACTTTCGTAATGCATTAACCGCATTTCTCCATTTTTGTCAGAAAAAATACCGCCAAATTTTATTGTCAATAAATATTCTTTGCAGCCATTAAAAATGTACACATTATACTATAATTACTCCATGTTTTTATTATTAATTAATAATTACAAAACTACACAGAGAAAAATATTAACGGGGTGACCACAAAAGTTTCGCTACGCCAGCAAAAAATTTGCTGTGATGGCTAAACATTTTGCTGAGACAACAGAAAATTCGAGTATACACCAAAAGATTTGTCATCACTCCCTGATTATTTTTCTCCGTGCACTCGCACCATCAACTTCATTTCTAAAAGATTTTTTTAAGAAAATTAAAAAATAACAGTGAATTAATGTATTTAAAAAAATAAAAAAATAAAAATGAATGAATTTATTTTTTAAAGTATAAAATTAAAATAAATTAATTTATTCTAAACATAACAAATTAAAATGATTGAATTTATTTAAAAAATTAATTTATTTAAAAACAATGAATTTTCTTTTAGAAAACTAAAAAATAAAGCGACTGCATTTATTTGAAAAAACTAAAAAATAAGGGGAATGAATTTATTTGAAAAAATATATTTTCCAGGTGAAAATAGTCGCAATTCACCAAAAAAGACTTACGTACTTGCAACTCTGATTTCGGCTGACAATTTTTAAACCAAATATCAAGAATACGTTAATATGTTTATTCACGTTTTCTTTTTTTTTTTTTTTTAGGCACCTCGCGCAAAAATGTCTCACCCAACCGCGGGTCAATAATGAAATTCAGCGCTTTCGCGGCGCAGAATTCGAAGACCAAACCGGGTAATATTCCCGGGGCTTAACACCAGCGCGGCGTAACCGCGCTAATTCCTTAAGCTCGTTGCTCGCAGCTCGCGAGCTGCGCGCAGGCGCGGCTTTCGGCGCGTTATTCGCGACCCGCGAACAAGGGTGACTCGACTCGGTGCCCGCCCTCCGCGGTCGAGCCGTCCGCGCCGGCCGCAGAGCGGCGGGGACGAAGCACCACGCAGCGACGGACGCGCTTCGCTGCTCTCCTGGTTTCATCATTTTTAATTGACAACGCGCGCCAATCTCGTCTGTCGGATTAATCGCGGAACGCGCGCGCGCGCATCGGGCGGCTCTGCCACCCTGGACGGGGGTTGGATGCTGCGGAAAGTGAGCGCAATACGACGACGAGGGGGGAAAAGGGGATGCGCGCCGCAGGCCACATACGACCTTTGCCATTTTTTTTTATTCTTTTACTCTTTTGCTTTTTGACCTCCTACGATTAATCAAAGAGCGGTTTCGATCGACTTTTATACGAGGACGGAAAAACTCGCGAGAGCTAATCGCTTCCTCTTCTTTCACCCTCGGCTTCCGTCGTAGCGTTTTTGTCGTGTTGGACAAAAAACTGGAGCTTTTTTGGCTGTCTGGCTGGAAATTATGACTGAAAATGTGTAACTTTATTTATTTTTTTTTTGTAAATTCTTTTGGCAGATTTTGTTATAGTGGATGAAAAATGTTGGGTTGAAAATTTTAGACAGACGACTGAAATGCAAATCATTTTTTTTAGCTGCAGCTGTTTTAGCTGCCAATTTTTATGAATTAAGAAACTATAATACTGAATGGAAAATATGATATCCATTTATAAAAATGGAAATTTACTTTCTTTCCGGCACAAAATTCGAAGCGATATTTTCACAACAAATCACCGATTCGCCTTATTACTATTATCGACGTTATTTACGACTGAAAATATGTATCTTTCTTTTTTTTTTTTTTTTGTAAATTCATCTTTTGACAGATTTTTTATGGCGAAAGAAAAATGTGTTGAAAATTCTAGACCGACGACTGTAAAATGAAAGTAATTTTTTATTCGCTTCGACTATTTTGCTGCCAATTTTTAACAAACAAAAGATAATAATACAGAATTAAAAACGAGACGCTCATTCATAAAAATGTAAATTTACTTTTTTCATACAACACATAATCCGAAGCAATATTTTCACAGCAAATCACCGATCCGCCTTGTTCTTAATATCACCGTTATTTCCGACTGAAACATATAATTTTTTTTTTAAATTTATCTTTTGGCAGATTTTTCCATGGTGAAACAAAAACGTGTAAAAAATTCAAGACCGACGACAGTGAAATGAAAATAATTTTTAGCTTCAGCTATTTCACCTGCCAATTTTTCTCAATCAAAAAACAATAATACAGAATTAAAAATGTGACGCCCATTCATAAAAATATAAATGTACTTTTATCATTCAACACAAAATTCGAAGCTATATTTTCACAACAAATCACGAATCGTCCTGTCCGCCTTATTATTAACCCGCTATATCCGCGTGTACAGCAGGTTCACTCGATAATATTAGAACGGGGAAAGCGACGACTGAGGGAGGCGGGAGGGATAATTCGATGATTACGATCGAGGCGCGCGGAAGCGAATCGAGCGAGCGCGAGCGAGCGGTTGTTTACGTTAAACGTAGCTCGATGATCGCGTTGGTTATCGATGACTCTCCACGTGTACGCAGCTGCGGGATCCGGGCACGAGGCACCACTGACCCTCCCCCCTTGGCCCCCTGCGTCACATCCCTCTGTACGCGTCTGTACCGGGCAGCCTGTGTGCGCTGTACGCGCGCCAACCCCGCCGGAACGGCGTGCGTGCCCGGCTAATTTATTTCGAACGAAGGGGCCCGCGCGGCAACGACAAACCTCAACGGGATCTAATTTTCTCCTGGCAATTTGAACCAGTGTCCTTCGTCGCTATTATACATCGCTGCACTGTTGCATTCGGTCCGCGCTGCAGCATCGCAAACGCCAATCGGTTTCGTGTGTTTGCCTATTTTTTGCTACAAATTCGCTACTTTAAAACCCAACAACTACTTTTTTTGTGGAGCTGAGGATTTCTATTTTTATTTCAGTGACGATCGGTTTCGCGTGTTTGTTCATTTTTTTGGTAGAAATTCGCTACTTTGAAACCCAACAACTACTTTTTTTGTGGAGCTGAGGATTAATTTTTTTTGTACATTTTTGTTTCAGTGACGATTTAAACTTTGGAAAAATTATTGCCGATGAAATTTTTGTGGAGCTGAGCATTTTTATAATCTGTAGATTCGCCGCTTTGAATCCCAACAATTAATTTTGTTTGTGGAGCTGAGGTTATGGTTTTTTTTACAATATTATTTCAGTGACGAATGAAGCTTCGAAAAAATTATTGTAATTGAAATTTTTGTAGAGCTGAGCATTTTTTTATCTACAAATTCGCCACTTTGAATCCCAACAATTACTTTTTTTATGGAGCTGAGGATATTTTTTTACAATTTCATTCCCTTGATGATTGAAGCATAAAAAAATGATTGGCGATGACATTTTTCTGAAGCTGAGTTTTTTTAATCAACACAATTTCCTTTCAGCGAATTGAAGCTCAAAAAGAAATAACTGCAGCTAAAAAAATGACACTTCAATTTTTTTTTCCTCTGACAAATCAGCTCCGATTCTTGTTTAATTCCAGAAAAAATTCACGTGTTCAATATTTCCGATCGGATGAAAAAAAAAAACTAAAAAAACGTGCGAAGTCATAACTAAAAAAAAAGAAGTAACTGCAGCTAAAAAAAATTACACTTCAATTTTTTTTTCCTCTGACGACTCAGCCCCGATTTTTTTTTTTTTTTAATTCCAGAAAAAATCCACGCGTCGAATATTTTCGATCGGATGGAAAAAAAAGTATAAGAATATATATAAAAAAAAAAATTCTCCCCGTGCGAAGTCATAACTAAAAAAAACCGAGGCAAAAGCCGACTCGGCTGTAAATTCGCCGTGTCTCTCGACACGCCATTGTGTCCCTCTAAACACGTAATAAAGGGCGGCAGTCACCGAGCGAGTCAATCACGCGCCCCGGTCACGACACTCGCCTCTCGCCACGTATACGTTTCACATTGTCTTTGCTCGTCGATCGAATCGAAGTGAAAGAGGCGAAACAAAAAAAAGAAGAAAAAAAAAGAAAAAGATGAATAAACGAACCGCGTCCGTTTTCACGGTTACGCGCGTCGACCGAGCAGGGAGCCAAGTGCTCGTTTCCTCAGTCGCGTTAAAAAAAAAAGAAACACGGTGTGCATTGCAAACTATACACAAATCCACGTGTATCGTGTTGTATTATTTTGTATTATTATTATTATCGTGTGCGCGAGGAACTCGAGCGAGTCGGGCCTGCTACTTCTGCGCCCGATGTCGCCCGGCGATCCATTATATTATCCCGGGCACCGGTATTGTCGTGGGGGGCACGGGGAGGGAAAGGGGGGGCCGTATTACCTTCCTGTCACGCGATCGCCTCGTGCTCGGCCCCCCCGGCCTCTTCCTTTCTCTCGCTCGATGCCACCCGACAAATAAAAGGATAGTGTACGCGGCTAATTCGACGATTTCGTAGCTCGCGCCGCGCGACTATGTGTTACAATATAATGCGGGGTGTATAGCGCGAACCGTCCCGGTGAGTCGTAAGGTACTGTTCCGTATTGCAACGAAATCGATACCCCAGACTGTGCCGCGGAACACGGGGCCGCGAGACTCCGGACGTGCCCACGACGTCTTCGTCTTTTGGCTCCGTTGGATCTGGGAAAAAGAATTTTTTTTTTTGGTGAATTTTTGTTTTGTTTTTTTTTTTTGTATTTTCAGATTTGTTTGAAAATGGTTTTGTATGTCGGATGGGAGGGAAGAAACGGGAATGTTGATTTAAGAATTTATTAAGAAATTTTGATATAAAGAAATGTTTGCTGAACGAATGGGGAACATGTGTGAAATTTTAAAGACGTGATGGGAAGAATGGGTATTAAAATGAATACTACGAATGGCTAATATCGGATGGGGAGATAAAACAAAATTTGAAGATGAAAGCATAAACGACACTTTTTTAGACTCGAGAATATGAAATAAAAAAAACAATATTAAAAAGGAGTAAAAATAAAAAAATAAAAACAATATTTAAGAATGGAGTAAAATAAAAATTAAAAAACAAAATTTAAGAATGGAATACAATTAAAAAATTAAATATTAAAATGAAGTTAAACAAAAAATAAAAGATCAAATGTTAAAATGGAGTTAAATAAAAAATAAAAAACTAATGTTAGAATGGAGTTAAATAAAAAGTAAAAAATTCAGTTTTAAAATTGAGTTACATTAAAAATAAAAATTTATATACTGAAATGGAGTAAAATAAAAAAATAAAAAATAAAATCTTAAAATGGGGGTGAAAAACGAAATACAATGTAAATCAGCAAAATAATAAGAACAATAAAAAAGTGAATCTCTCCGAAAATGTTTTCTCTCGCAAGGTACAGCGATAAACGAGGCTCTAACAGGAAAAAGCGGTCGCCCGGAATTCGACTATTTTCGGCCTGACCAAAAATTGGAAACTGAGGTCACGACCCGCGCGGCACACAAGTCGAACAAACGAAACGCGGTGGCACAAAGCCGCGCGAGCGAACGCGGAAAATTGTCGAAGGAAGAAAACAACGGCGGAGAATTTTCACGCGAGTGAAAAGAGTCTCGCAGCGGTGACGTGGAGGGGGTTGGGGGGAAAGGGGGGTTGGGGGAAAGGGGGGTCGGGGGTTGAATGTATATCGCCCACACCCAGTGCCGCCCAACAACTATTTTCAGACTGACCGACGTTTGAAATTGGCAATGACAGGTTTCCGCGGACGGTGGAGGAAGGGGGGGGGGGGGAGGAAGGGGGAGGGGACGAGTCGAGGCAACCGAAAAAGGAAATTGATTTTTCGCGGTGCCACAGCTAATTTGCAGCTGAAACGTCGACGCGTCCGTACGACGACCGTGCGGACAATTCTTCACTCGTTGTCGCATTTTCCACCCCTTTTACGACCTTTTCATGTCTCTCCGCGTCCATTTTCTGACCTGGTATATTTTTACTCGTAACTCTGTAATTTTCTAATTCTTTTAAATTTGGCTATCTTCTAATTCTTCCAAATTTTGCTGTTTTCTAATTCTTTCAACTTTTTCTATCTTCTAATTCTTTCAAATTTTGCTATCTTCAAATTTTTTTATCGTTGTAATATCGTAATATCTTAAATTCTATAATTTTGTAATTTTTAAATTTGTAAAAGGTTCGTAATTTCTTAATTTCCAAACAATTAATTTCTAATTTTTAAAAGTGTTGTAATTTTTAATTTTTTTAAATGTTGTAATTTTTAATTTTTTTAAATGTTGTAATTTTTAATTTTTTTAAATGTTGTAATTTTTAATTTCTTTAAACGTAATTTTTAATTTAAACAAAATTGTAATCCTTTCAATATACATTTTTTTAGTTGAAAAATATGATTTGCCTGAATACGAATATTTCGTGTTTGGATAAAATAATTTATTTTCCGTTTACAATTATACGGGACGTGAATTGGTGTAATTATTACAGTCATAAAATCTCGACGTTTAAGTGGGCAGAATATTCCACTCGAGCGTCGGGGTCGACTCGCTCGCACCCCGGCGACTCGCGGCCCGACTCGAGCCTGCACACTGATCGCGTTTGGATGTTATTTACCTGCTCGTTGGCAGGGTAACCGGCCATTGCCGAGGGCTGCGGGATGACGTCGAGTCGCGGGCGGCGCAACGCGCGGCTCACGCACCACGCCAATCAGTATAAGTGAAGAAAAACGATATTACCCACCGTGTAACGATCGCCCATTGAAAAAAATTGGTAATACATTTTCTGCGAAATAACGAAGCCCTTCCGGCCGTTTTTTTCGCAACACTTTTTCTTGTCGCTCGCGCCAAAAAAGCAATCGGCAAAATTAATTCTCCAGCTACAATTAAAGACGGAAAATTACAGCTGAAAAAATTGGCATGAAATTTCGATAATTAAAAACACCTAAAGTTTCTACAAACAAAAATTAAATGTCAGCATGAAATTAGTAAAAAAAATTAAGGCCATTTCATATTTTAATGAAGAATATGAAAAATGAATTCGCTTTTCCTGAATAACATCGCCGTCTAATTCGATTTTATTACACTTTAATTTTCCAGCTTAAATCGAAGATGGAAAAATGTGGCTGCAAATTTGGCACGAAATCTCGTAAATTAAAAATACCTAAAAATTCCACAAAAAATGTAATGTCAGCATGAAATTAGTAAAAAAAAATTAAGGCCATTTCACATTCTAATTAAGAATATAAAAAATTAATTCGCTTTTCTTTAATATTATCGCCTTCTAATTCGATTTTATTACATTTTAATTCTCCAGCTTAAATCGAAGATGGAAAATTGCGGCTGAAAAATTTGGCACGAAATTTCGAAAATTAAAAACACCTAAAAGTTCTGCGAAAACAAATTAAATGTCAACGTAAAATTGGTAAAAAAAAAACGTTACGGCCATTTGGTATTTTAATGAGGGATATAAAAAATGGTTAACTACGTCGTGACAGACGACGGCGAATTCGCTTTTCCTTAATATTATCGCCGTCTAATTCGATTTTATTACACTTTAATGGTCGCCTCGCGTTTCACCTGTCACGCGGCCGAGCGGCCGAGCACTGGTTACGATAATCGTACAGGTGATTCGAGGGCGTTGCCACGCTTGACTCTCAAACGCCCAACTCGATTTCACGAGGCCGCTTCGCCCGACGTGGAGTGTGCGTTATATCATAGCGCGCGGGTCGCTCGGCGCGCCGAGTCCTGAGGGGTTGCCGAAAATTGGTCACGCGACGATCAGACTCCCCGCATTAACATAGACATTTATTTTTTTATTTTTTTATTCATCGCCGCCGAGATTTTAACCGCAACAAAACAAATTATCAGCCGAAAAAAAATCAGCGGAGTAAAAACGAAAATCGAAATAGATTAACAAGTAAAAATTATTAATGGAATAAAAACGAGGAGAGAAAAAAAAATTTTCGGTCATAAAAATATGAATAGAATAATAACGAGGAGAGAAAAAAATGACGATTATGACAATATTAATGGAATAAAAACGAGGAGCGAAAAAGATTGTCGATCATAAAATTTTAATGTAATAAAAAAGAAGAGCAAAAAAATGGACAAAAAATTCTAATGGAATAAAAACGAAGAGCAAAAAAATGGACAAAAAATATTAGTGAAATAAAAACACTGAGCGAAAAATCATTTTCGTCCCCCCTGATTGAAAATTTGACAGGCGTAAACGTTAATCAATTCCACGCGAATTAATTCGCTCGACGCTCGGATTCCAGTATTTATTTTTTCTCCACTCCAATCCAATGACTATTAGGGCCAAAAAACGGGCAACACGAAAATAAATGCTCCCCGTGGGAGTGAGCGTGGGTACCGTGACGGTTCGGTGAATCGGAATTGCCCCGGGAATTGGCTGAATCGAGAATAATCCCCTTAGTCTCACGGCGACAGAGGGTTTGTCATGTTTCGTTGCTCTCCTCCCGGATGCGTCTTGCGACCCCTCGAGATGTTTGTGGCATTTATTCAAGCCAATGTATACGGAAGGCCATTTTATTGCCGTTAATTCGAGTCGTGTATTTTCTCGCGATTCTTCGAAATTAATTCACCAACATTTTTTGTCGATTTTTTTTTTAACCGAAACGTAATTTTTTTTTTCAATTTATAAAAAAAAAAGATTCCAACAATATAAAATAATTTGTTCTGGAAGTGACGAAAAAAATGGTAAAAAAAATAGAATGATTCATGGAAATTCTAAAATGTATGAATTTCGTCTAAAGAATATTGGCACTTTTTGCAACAGTGAATTTTCTTTAAGCGTGAATGAAAATTGTTTCTTTAAGCGTGAAATAATATGTCCTGGAAGTGACGAAAAAAATGGTAAAAAAATAGAACAATTCATGGAAATTCCAAAATGTATGAATTACGTCTGAAAAATATTGGCACTTTTTGCAATAGTGAATTTTCTTTAAGCGTGAAAGAAAATTGAGCCACGTAGCAAAAAAAAATAATACAGTTACGATCCGATGTGGCGTAGACGGTGCTCGATATATTATTTTATCACATGTTTTCCTACCGCGTTAGACGCGGACGTCATAAATCCGTTTGCCGTGGAGAAATTGGTGTGAACTCTGACACTCGGTCGCTGAGCCCGAAACGTTTGGAGGACTCGGAGGGTGGGGGGAACTCGCAAAACGGCAATGGAATCATTTGCACAGTGCTGTATTATGGTCATGCGGCAAAACGACGAATTGCGGCTGTCCCGCCACACGCGTGTCATTCGTTTGATATATAAATCAAATTAATGTTTCGGGCTGTAATAGGCACGAGAATTATTCAACGTCCGGTGCACTTTTACAGCTGGCATTATCGATGCGAGTCAGCGCATTCGCCTCCGAATTGATTGGCCACTATTTTTCGGCTTCCCGCTAATAAATTCATCACAATGTAATCCAGAAACGTCACTTAATTTTATTCACTCGTTTATTATTTTTTAAATTGTTGTTTCAATTATGTGTATTGCCTTGTAAATCGCCTTAATTATTAGCTGCGCAAAACATAATTTTTTTTAAATTCAATAAATCTATAAAAAATCTAAATTATACAATACAAAAAACCCCAGAAAAAAAATTTCTTATAAAAAAACCTACAAAAAATCTAAATTATATAATACAAAAAACCCCAGAAAAATATTTTCTAATAAAAAACCTATGAAAAATCTAAATTCTATAGTATAAAAAAAACCAAATATTTTTTGGTTTTTTTAAATTAAAAAATCTATAAACATCTAAATCCTGTAGTACAAAAAACCCACAACAAATAATGTTTAAATTACAAACAATGTATAAAAAAAATCTAAATTCTACAATAGTGCAAAAAACTTTGAAACATTTTTCAAAACCTGAATCAGTCGGATCCACCGCAGCGACGATTAAATAATAAAAGCCACTCTCGTGTTTTCGAGGGTCCCCGGCGCAGGAATGAGTGAGAGACGCGAGCGGCAGCAGCCGGGATAAAGGAATAGAAGCCGTTTCTGTGAGGAGTAAAAGCATCACGTGCGATCCAACGCCCTTTGGTCCTCGCGCCCAAGTGCAGCCTTCGCCATCCACAGAGATCCAGCGAGCCGGAGACTCGCGCGTCCGCACACGACGACGCCCCCGTCGCGCCGGTGTTCGCTCTCGCGCGAGATCGTTTTTCTTCTCTGCCGCGATGTTTTCGGGCGGAAAATAAGATAATGGCCGGGGCAAAAGGCGCGAGGCCCCGGCGGCTCGGCGAGAACGGGTGGGCGACCGCGGGAGAAACAGCAAAGACCGTGGGACGAGCCGCACCTGCCGGCCCGGGCTACGTCGAAGGGTGCGAGAACGAGACGCGAAACGCGTGATAACGACGGGAAGGAGATGGGAGCGAAAAAAAGAAACGAAAAAGGGAGAAAAAAACGTAAATAGAGAAACGAATTGCCGGATGTGTGATATCCAGCGAAAAATGGATGAGGGGGACTTTTTTTCGGAAATGTGGACGTCGAGAAATCGATTTTTCGAGAGGAAAATCTACCGACGAGATGAGAAAATTCTGCAAAGATGCGCAGATCATTTGTCCCTGGAAGATCTCGACAATCAATGAGAATTTTTTAACAGAAAGAAAATTCATTACACATATTTTTGGTAAAACTGTGGCAAAGTAAATTTTACCACAACTTCTGCTAAATTTCGCCACAGCTCCTGCTAAAATTCGCCACAACGTCTGCTAAAATTAGCTGCAACTTCTGTTAAAATTCATCATACCGTCTGCTAAAATTCGCAACAACTTCTGCTAAAAATTCACCACATCATCTGCTAAAATTCACCACAACTTTTGCTAAAATTCACCACAACTTTTGCTAAAATTCACCACAACTTCTGCTAAAATGCATCACAACTTCTTAAAATCATCACAACTTCGTTAAAATCAGTTACAGGTTTTGTTAAAATTCACCACAACATCTGCTAAAATTCACCACAATTTCTGCTAAAATTCGCCACAACTTCTGTTAAAATCAGTTTCAACTTCTATTAAAATTCATCATAACTCATGCTAAAATTCACCACAACTTCCGCCAAAATTAGTTACAACATCCGCCAAAATTAGTCACAACTTCTACCAAAATATTACCACAATTCCTGCCAAAATGCACCACAAATTCGCCACAAAAACCAGCAATTCTTCCCAAATTTTTCTCCCCACTCCCTTCCAGATATATCTCCAAATCGTCAGGTCGCCTCTGCTCCCAAAACTGATTTCCCCAAGATTCCCAACAACCCAGTTTAGAATCTCCAGTCCCTTCGATCCCGCGCGCGCGCGCGTCCTTCGCTTCGGAAGGAGTGAGTTAAGGGTGAGTTAAGGGTCGCCCGCACATCGCCCGCCGGTGGACCCATAGAGGTCCCTCCCCTCACCGCCCGATAGCACCCGACACGACGATACACAACTCGCTCGCTCGCGCGCGCGTTATATACATCCCAAGGCAAGAGTTTCGTGCGGCTCGCGCGGCCCTCACGTCGGCGTTAACGTCCTTAAGGCCGTGGGGTAACCGCCCGTCGCGCCATTCTCCCCGTTCTCGCCCTCTCGCCGCGCGTCCAACGCGCCCTCACTCGACGTATCTCTCTCTCTCCCTCTCTCACCATGCCCGGAATCCTCGCCTCTCGCGGGGGACGAGGGGGGAGGGGGCGCTGAAGGCGGAGGGGCGGGAGGGGGCGGTTGGTTAGATGCACGAAAGGACGAACACTGGCCCCGTAATGGAGTTTCCAAATATTCGGGGAGCCCTCGCTCAATTTCGAACAATTTGCATTTAGGGTGAAGCGCAATTAATAGGAGCGAGGGGGGAGGGGGCGGGGGGCAGCGGCTACAGGGGGTTCGGTGTGGTGCGCGGCTTCGCTTCCTCCTCCGCGCGCACGGATCGACTCTCTCACCAACACGAAAGTGGCGCGACGACACCGTGTGAGAATTTCCCCCGTGTGTATAACGCGGGGGCCACACGTGGCTCACGTGCTGCTGCTGCTGCTGCTGCTGCTGCTGCTGCGTCGGTGTCGGGCATCGTGTTGTGTCCCGCGAGCGCCATTCCACGCCTATTAACACTATATTCCGCTGAGTTTAGCATATCGAGGGGGCAATATTGAGTTACGCGACAGTAATTATAATACTCGTTAGACGCGGCGCCGACCGGGCAAAAGTTAAACCCACGCTGGCTGGAGCGAAAGGGGGGTCGAGGGGGCCCGGGGGGTGAGACCGCACCACCTTCGCCCACGTGCGATATCTTGGGATGTGTATAGTTATAGGGTCGGCGAGGCGGGAGGCGCTGAGTGTGGAGCGGTTTGCGTTGGCAAAGTGGCGACGCTCGTCTTTTGGGGATGATAGGAGAGTCCGGGTCGATCGGGGACGACAAGATGGAGGCGATCGGATAGGCGGCCACTTATCGAGGAGGAAGACCGCGGGATTGGGCTGGGATATTGTGTGGTTGGGATTCGTTGGGATAAGATATGGAGAGGGAGGTTTGTTGGATGGGCAAAAGTTGCCGGGTTTTTTGGGGGACAAATTGCTTTGTGCATTCCAGTAATGTACAATTTTTTGGAGGGATAAACGTTCATTTTTATCATGATAGCCTGAATTGCTTCCGTGTTTATGGGGGTTTATGGAATTTAACGGGGGGTCGTGGAAGGAGAGAACATTTGTCGGATAGAACCAACTGAAGTCAGTTGAAATTCACCTTTCACAATTTTAGTTTTAAAGGAAGATCGTGGAATTAGGTTTGGAAATTGCGGGGTTAGGAGTCGTTGGGATAAGATGGAGAGGGAGGTTTGTTGGGTGGGCAAAAGTTGCCAGGTTTTTCGGGGGACAAATTGCTTTGGGGGTCCGGTAACGTGGCATTTTTTGGAGGGATAAACGTTCATTTTTTTCGTGATAATCTGAATTGCTTCCGTGTTTATGGGGGTTTATGGAATTTGACGGGGGGTCATGGGAGGAGAGAACATCTGTCGGATAGAACCAACTGGAGTCAGTTGGAATTCACTTTTCACAATTTTAGTTTTAAAGGAAGATCGTGGAATTAGGTTTGGAAATTGCGGGGTTAGGAGTCGTTGGGATAAGATGGGAAGGGAGGTTTGGTGGTTTGGTTGGGCAAAAATTGCCAGGTTTTTGGAGGACAAATTTCTATGTAGTCCAGTAATGTGGCATTTTTTGGAGGGTTAAATCTTCATTTTCACTACGATAACCTGAATTGCTTTCACACTTATAGGGATTTATGGAATTGATCGCGTGGAGGAGACAACATTTATCGGATGGAACCAACTGGACACAGTTGGAATTCGCCTTTAACAATTCTACCCCACAAGAAGGACCCGAGCCCAAAAACTCGTTTCACGAGTCCAAAAAAGGCCTCATAAACCTTTCGCCATTTTCATAATTCGTTTCCAAACCTACTGCCAAAAAACCCTCCAACTACATCCGGACCCCCTTTTGATTATCTCTCCAACCCCCATCAGCCCATCAGTCTCTCCTCTCACCAGCAAATCGCAATTACGGATTCGTCGTGAGTATCGCCCAACACAACCCCGAAGAACAAGCAATTACCCAACGTCTCACTTCTTGCTCTCTTTTTTCCAGCGTTTTATTTGCAAAACCATCATCCCGTTCGAGAAGCAAACGGGGGGAGGGTTCCACTCGTCGTTCGCTTCCAGGTCGAATTGGCCGAGCGAGGACGAAGCGCAGGAGGAGCGACGAAAGAAAAGGGAGGGAAAAGACGGAAGAAGTCCATCTCGGTGGGAACGCGGGGCGCAAAGTGGATACACGGGAAAAGCGGGAAGACGGAATACACGGGCGGAAGATTAGCTGTCCGTCGATCGTCTCAGACCGCGAGGTCTGTGGCTCAATTAAGTGCTACACGTTTGGCGCGCGGGGGCGCCTACAAAGGGTTGGAAACGGCTCGCATTCGTCGAGGCAGCCAGCGGCAGCCGAGGCTGAAAACCCTCGCAGCCGGGATGGGAACGAAACGTCGAGAGAAAGAGAGAGAGAGAGGGAGAGAGGCGAACCGAACCCCTCGAGCATCAATCATGTCGGCAGCAACCCTTTACCGAGGGCGGTTTTACTCTCCATTGAGACGCGAGTGTTGTGCTCAAACACAAAAACACTTCATTTGGCAGATTAGCTGTTAAACACCGGGGCCCTCGTGCACCGCGCGCCTCGCGCGCACCAAGAGAGGAAGAGAGAGAGAGAGAGAAGGAGACGGACGAAATAAGCGGTACACGTGTCGTGGACGCCCCGCAAGAGGCCTTGAACGAGGCGTCGCTTCTTCCCTGTTGACGGCAATGATCCTGAGGCATTGAGTCGTTTGGGTCCTCGATGCGGCGGGTGATGGAAAAGAAGTTGGGTCAAGATGGGTCGAGGGGTTGTTCAGATGGGGTTGAGTGGAAAGTAATAAATTGAGGGAGCGAGAGAGGCGGGAGAAAAAATTGCGGCGCTGAAGTTGAGATGTTGAAATGGAAGAGTTTGTAAGGGAAAAAAGAGCAGCGATTGAGATCACCTGGATTTTTGCGTGAGATCAAATGAATTGTGGGAAAGTCAAGACACGTTGAGTGGGAATTAAGAAAATGCGGATAGCAAGAAAACTGTGGATATGTAATGACAAGAATTTGTATCGGCTGAATCTTCTCTACGAAATGCGAACCGGATGGAAAGATTGTGGCGCTGAAATTGCGATGGTCAAGTGAGAAGGTTGCAACGAAATGGAGGAATTTGCTGTGGGAAAACAGCAGGAATTGCGATCAACTAGAATTTCTCATGAGTATGAATAAATTACGTGAAAGTCAAGACTCGTTGAGTGGGAATTAATAAATTGCAGGAAGCAAGAAAAGTGCGAACATAATCACAAGAATTGGTATCTTGATTGGAAGCTGAAACTTCTCAATCAAATGCAAACCGGATGGAAAGATTGTGGCGCTGAAATTGGGGTGAAATGTATGCAACGAGTGATGCATTTAAGTGAAATATATGCAACGGAATTGAGAAATATGTGGTGGGAAAAAGAGCAGCAATTGGGATCAACTGGAATTTCTCGTGAGACCAAATGAATTGCGTGAAAGTCACGACACCTTGAATGGGAATTAATAAATTGCACGAAGCAAGAAAACTGCAAACGTAAGAATCCCAGGAATTGGCATCAGCTGAAGCTTCTCAACCAAAGGCAAACTGCATGAAAAAATTGTGGCGCTGCACTTGAAATGGCCAAATGATTTAATTTCTCTGAAGGAATTTAGAACGGAAAGAAGGAACGACAATTGGGATCAACTGGAATTTCTGATGTGTCCAACTGAATTTCAAGAAAGTCAAGAAACTGAGAGGAAATTAATAAAAATTAACGACTTCGAGGCCTGATCAACAAATTGCACAAAGGCCAGAAAACTGTGAATATAATCACAAAAAAATTGACAAACAGGGAAATTTCTTATCCCTATGCAAACCGAATGGAAAAATTCCTCCGCCTCTTCCCACGAAGTCTCACGAAAATTCATCCCGAACCTCAGCAAACGTCTTCACATCCAAAACGATCTCCTAACTGAATTTCAAGAAAGTCAAGAAACATTGAGAGGAAATTAATAAAAATTAACGACTTCGAGGCCTAATGAACAAATTGCACAGAGGCTGGAAAACTATGAATATAATCACAAGAATTAATAAATTAGGAAGTTTCTCATCCCAATGCAAACCGAATGGAAAAATTCCTTCGCCTCTTCCCACGAAGCGACACGAAAATTCATCCCGAATCTCGGCAAACGTCTTCACATCCAAAACGATCTCCAAACTATCTCTTAATTGAATTTCATGAAAGTCAAGAAACATTGAGAGAAAATTAATAAAAATTAACGTCTTCGAGGCCTAATCGATAAATTGCACAGAGGCTGGAAAATTATGAATATAATCACAAGAATTGACAAACAGGGAAATTTCTCATCCCAATGAGAAGCAAACCGAATAGAAAAATTCCTCCGCCTCTTCCCACGAAGCGACACGAAAATTCATCCCAAACCTCAGCAAACGTCTTCACATCCCAAAACGATCTCCTACTCCCTTTTAATATTTCACATCTACATTCGGCGAGCCGCGTTGCACAAACGTTGACGATCGACCTGCGTTACGTGAGGCGGTCGCGGCAAACGCGCCGCGGCGAGGCTGAGACGGGCAAGCGAACAAGGCAGAGATCTCGCGCTTTGTCGGCGTCGACCGGCAATTAACAATTAGCCGGCGGTCCTTGTAATCGAATTACGCGGCCCATTGTCGGTGTCCCAGGTACAAACGTATTCAGTTCCGTTCGGCTCCCTTCGCCTCTTTTTTCCTCCTCCTCGTCGTCTTCCTCTTTTCTACCATCCACGACGACGACGAAGACGTCGTTGGTTTTGCCCAGCAGCCAAAACGCCGCCGCGACCTCAGATCGAATTTCTTGCCGCGCGCGCCGCGCGACTGGTTCAACCTCCGGTCGCGTCCTGCGCATCAGATATACCCGAGGGTCGTCCTGAGCCTCCGCAACGTGAGGCTGACCCACCTGGTGCCGGGATTTTTACCCCTGGAAGACACGAAGATTTTGCCCCAAGTCGGTCAACTTCAACGTGTGGCGATCCGAGTGCGATCGACCTACAACTGTGCTGGATGCAAAATGCAACCCGACGGGATCTCTTACAAAGGCAGCGCGGCAGCCAGCATCTCACTTTCTACCTTTCCCTGCGCGATTCTCATCCACCCTGACGGGGGATGAATGTCACTCTGAAAATATATCCGTTTCACGGGCTTCTTACGGGTTTTTCGGGCGGCCCCGCTTCTCTTTTTTCTCTCTGGTGTACCGTGTCGCCTTCGGACTGGTTTGTGGACGAGGGGAGGAATAGGATTTTTGGATTTTTGTGCGGGGATAGCGACAATCTTTGCTTGTAGGAAACTCAGAATCTGTAGACGAAAATATGGAATCGATAACTGTAAAAAAAAACCTTGTAAATTGTTTCTTACATAAATCTATGTAAACAATGTTTAGGTATTTTGGCTTCCTAGAGGAAACAATTTCTAATTTGAGGTTCTACTTTGTATTCTTGGAAACATTTTTTTTAAGTTGTGAAATAATGACGAAGTAGTTTGCAAGGTTCTACTTTGCAGTTTTGTAACCATTTTTTTCAGTTGTGAAAAAATGGCGAAGCAATTTGCAAGATTCTACTTTGCATTCTTGCAAACATTTTTTTAAGTTGTGCAATAATGACGAAGCATTTTTTTAATTGTGAAATAATGACGAAGTAGTTTGCAAGGTTTTACTTTGCATTTTTGCAAACATTTTTTGTCAATTGTGAAATAATGGTGAAGCAATTTGCAAGGTTCTACTTTGCATTCTTGTAAACATTTTTTTAAGTTGTGAAATAATGACGAAGTGGATTGCAAGGTTCTACTTTGCATTTTTGTAAACATTTTTTATCAGTTGTGAAATAATGACGAAGCAATTTATAAGATTCTACTGTGCATTCTTGTAGATATTTTTTTAAGTTGTAAAATAATGACGAAGCAATTTGCAAAGTTGTACTTTGTAGGCTTCTTTGTGTTCGAAAGATGTAAAAAAACTCAAATATTCATAACATTTGAACCACTGCTGCAAAAAATAGTAGACATTTTTTTATGTCCCTTCAGTATCTGTAAACAAAACAAACCAAACAAGAAATGGGCAAAATGCTGAATCCAGTGAAACTCAATCACGTGCCATAATTTCCAGTTACTAATTAAAAAATGTCCAGATCCCCATAAAAAAAATTGTCCGCCCTCCAGTGGAAAAAATTATAGGCGCGTCAAAGGTCGAGCGAAAACAAATGTCTGAAATTATTTTTTCTATGTCCCTTGAGTATCTGTAAAAAAAAACAAAACATATAAGAAATGGGCAAAATGCTGAATCCAGTAAAACTCAATCACGTGCCATAATTTCCAGTTACTAATTAAAAAATGTCCAGTTCCCCATAAAAAAAATTGTCCGCCCTCCAGTGGAAAAAATTATAGGCGCGTCAAAGGTCGAGCGAAAACAAATGTCCAAAGTTGTCCACAGCAGAAGACGCGACGCCCACGTGTCGAAAGTGCAGACGTCAGTGCGTTGGGTACAGAACTGGGTGTATTATTAGCAGGCGGTGGGTAATAGTGGAGGGCAAAGTCGGCGAGGGCAAACACGGCAAATACCCGAAGACATCGAGCGCGCGGTTCGGCGACTATTAATTTGGTTCCCAGGAGCGGAGCGGGAAATCGGCGCCCGGTGTATTTCGCCTCCGGGCCAACAGATTACTGTCTGCAGGGCCTAAACATGCCCCAGCGGACAGGAGCGACGGGCGCCGCGGACCTCCGTCGGGCTCGCTCCACGGGGCTTTTCGTCCTGCGAAGTTAATAATCATCAAAAGTCACAGTGTTTGCCGAGGGCGGACGGGCGAGAGCAGCAGCGGCCCTCGCACAAAGGGGGCGAGCGCGCGCCACGCGTGCTTCTGACGCTAATATGACTCCACTGGGCTTTATTACGAGTTATTATAGCGACGTTGCATCTCCTCGGATTTCGCGTGACTGGCGCTGAGCACACACAGCGCCGAAAAACAGGGACTAATGGCTCATTTTCCGTTTGCCCCCCCCCCCCCCTGGAAAACCTTCGCGCTATTTTCTTCTTCTCTCTGCACCGCGAATCAAACCGATTGTCAATTTTTTTTTTCGTAGATATTTTGTAAAATATATTTATAAAATATTTTGTAAAATATATTTTATAAAACATTTTGTAAAGTAGATATTTTACAAAATATCTACGACACAAAATATTGGCAATCGGTTTGTTTTTTGTAAAATATCTACTAAAAAAATATTGGCAAACGGTTTTTTTATTTTGTAAAATATCTACGAAAAAATATTGGCAAACGGTTTTTTTATTTTGTAAAATATCTACGAAAAAATATTGGCAAACGGTTTTTTTATTTTGTAAAATATCTACGAAAAAATATTGGCAAACGGTTTTTTTATTTTGTAAAATATCTACGAAAAAATATTGGCAAACGGTTTTTTTTATTTGTAAAATATCTACTAAAAAAATGTTGGCAATTGGTTTGATTGACTACAAAATTTCTAGTTAGCTGATCAGAATTTTCTAATTTTCTAAATTAGCTACAGGAAATTTAGAAAAATAGGGGATGGTGGCTCATTTTCCGTTTGTCCCTTCAAATCGTCAGCGCACTTTTTTCCCCTGCACCGAGGAACAGACCGACCCCCAATATTTTTTTCTGGTAAATATTTTGTAGATCATTTAGAAAAATTGACTGAAATTGGCGCTTGATTAATTGGAATGCCAATTAAACTAATTTAATTTTTTTGTTTTCATTTAAGGTCCGATGAAATTGAGTGGCAAAATTTGACCGCCTATTTTTATGTAATTAAAACAGCTCACTTCTTCAAAAATTATATAAATTCGATTCTCATTCATTAAAAAGATAGGCCAGGATATTTTTATTCTTACTTTGTACTTGAATTTAAGGTCCAACGAAATTGAGTGGCAAAATTTTACAACCTGTTTGTATATAACTGAGATAGCAAATTTATTTCAAAATTGCTGAAATTCGACTGTGATTAATTAAAATGACAGACCAGGAAGTTATTTTTAATTTTAATTTAAGGTCCAATGAAATGAAATATAATAATTTAACCGGCAATTTATTTCATATAATTGAGACAGCAGGTAAATTTTTTAAAACCGCTGAAATTTGGCCGTGATTAATTAAAACGAAATTAGACCACGAAGATTTTTTTTTTCTTTTTCTTTTTTCTTACAAAAGCGTGGCTCAATTACAGAGCGACCTTGGGCTCCCTCTAGGATCGCGCATTGTGAATTTGTGCCCCTTTCGCGTTGCGTCCTTTGAGTGGATTTAGAACGAAAATATTAAAAACGAGAACTGCGACCTGCGACAACTGTCCAACTGGAACCGGAGGGTGGAGCCACCCTTGCGATATTTTTTTTCGCTCTCTCCGTCTCACCCGGCCGTCCGACGTCGTTTCTCTCGCTCTTGACGTGCAGTCGCCGCACAACACTGGGAGCAAACATATTGCCCTCGTGATATACCTGCGAAGGCGCGGACAATGGGTGCATTCAGGCGCGCGCCCGGGCCGCGAGCACATCGGGGGCGAAAAGAGATGAGAGCCGCCCCGACCGCAGCCAGAGAGAGAGAGCTAAGACAATGCGCGCGAGCGGTGTCAAAATACACGGGGGCCATAAGGCTAATTTGGCGAATTAATCGAGCACCGTTTTTCGTATCGTTTTCTCCTCGTTCCACGGCTTCTCTTTTACTCCCCCTCGCTTCAAAACCGCATCACCAGCTTCGAACACACGCTGCACGATTTTTGCACGCGGTAAAAAAAAATGGTGGAACCATTTTTTTATTTCGCTCCAAATGTACGATTTTCGTTTTATTTTAAAAATCTACGCTTAGTGATTGACGACGTCCGTAAAAAGAGAAATTCTTTTTTGTTTATTGCTTCGAACACACGCTGCACTATTTTTTTGCATGGGGTAAAAAAAATGGTTTCACAATTTTTTTATTCCGCTCCGAATTTACGCTTTTCGTTTTATTTAAAAAAAAAAAACCAACGCTTAGTGATTTACGACGTCCATAAAAAGAAAAATTCTTTTTTGTTTATTCAGTATTGTTTACGGAAACTTTTGGAATTTTTTTTTTTTTTTGCAATAAATGTTCGATTTTTAGTTTAAAAGGAGAGATTGATTTCCGATGCGAAAAATAATCTCATAAGGCTAATTTAGCGAATTAATCGAGTACCGTTTTTCGTATCGTTTTCTCCTAGTTCCACTGGCTTCTCTTTTACGCCCTCTCGCAACCAAAAGATGGTTGCACCATTTTTTATATGGCCCCAGTTTTACATTTTTATATTTATTGAAAAAAATCAACGCTTAACGTCTGATGACTGTTTGTAAAATAGAGAAACACATTTTTTAATGCAAAAAATGAATTGGCGCCAAATTTACATTTTTATTTAAAAAAAATCAACGATTAACGACTGTTTGTAAAATGAGAAACAGACTTTTTAATTCAGAAAATAATTTACAGAAATGTTTGGAGGATTTTTCTTTTTTTGTGTGCCGATAAATATTCCATTTTTTTATTTCAGAGGAGAGATTGACTTTCGATGTGAAAAATAATCTCACTGGCTGACCATAAGGCTAAAATAATTGTCAGAGTGAAAGAGAAGCAAGTTGAATTTTCGGCGAAAACAATTCGCTTTCCAAGAGACGAAGGAAGGGACAAAAATTCAAAAAATAATTAAAATAATTGTCAAAGTGAAAGAGAACCAAGTTGAATTTTCGGCGAAAACAATTCGCTTTCCAAGAGACGAAGGAAGGGACAAAAATTCAAAAGGGTAGCGTGAGAGAATTGGCGCACAAAAAAAAGGTGAACGGGTGGATCCACCCGTCGGCAAACATTCGCGCGATGATCCGTGGGCTCTCGAAATTCCCCGCCCGCCCCGGCTCGCACTCGTCGCCGCGTTCATGTACCACTGAGCAACCGAGCGCCTCATTGTAAAAGTGAAGTCGCGTCTTGTTTGGGATGTTATTTGTAGCACATTAGTATTAGGGGCGGCGGCGAGAAAGAGAGGAGACAGAGAGACACGCGGAGAGAGGGAGACACGCGGGGTTAGAAGCGGAGTCGGGGCGTTGGAGTGTTTAAGGGTGATTACACGCAACGACAGGGGTGGCTTTATTGGAGGATTCCGGCAGCGGTTCTCAGTCCTTCTGCCATTCAATTTTGCAGGGGTGAAAATAAACAAAAAATTGCAGCCTACAAAAAAAAAATATTCCCAAATACTGTAAATTATTTATTGCTTAGAAAATAAATGTTAGCTCGACCTTAAAAATTGTAATAAACGAAAATGTATGAAATTCGGAAATATTTTTGGACAAATTAATCAAATTGAGCATTTTTTTTTTTTATACATGTTTATCAAACTGGAGAATATTTTTTTATACAAATTTATCAAATTGGGAAATATATTTTATACAAATTTATGAAATAGTGAAATAGTTTTCTTATACAAATTTATCAAATTGGAGAATATTTTGTTATACAAATTTATGAAACTGGGAAATACTTTTTATACAGATTTATATAAATTGTGAAATACGTTTTTATACGAATGTATTAAATTGTGAATTTTTTTTATACACATTTATCAGATTGAGGAATATGTTTTTATAAAAATGTATAAGAATAATTGAATTTCTTTTTCTGACTACAAAATTGGTAAAGAAGTTTTTATCTCGTGAAAAATCTGATTCAAGTTGAAAGTTGGGCTGTAATTGTTTCGACAACCAAGAACTTGGAATCGTTATTACGCATTCACTTTGCGCTGTATACATAAATGTATTCTGCGTGTGAATACCTATGGAACGTCGAGAATACGATCCGATTACGCCCTCGGGACATTTGGAGAGCCGTCCCAGGAAGATTCGCCGGGCGATGAGGGATGCTCTCCGGGCGGGAGATAAAATCAGCCCTCTGGTTTCCTTTCGTGCTTCCATCGCTCTCGATGCTCGTCTCCTGTGTCGTACACAATTCTTTCCTTCCCATAATTCGCTTTGGCAGCCGACAAAAGAGAATCGGCAGAATTGTCCACCAGTCATTTTATCACCGAGCCTGTAAATGGCAAAATAAAAATTCGTCAAGTCGAAGCTAAATATACGACATATAAATATAAAAAATTACATAATATATCAAATATATTTTTTAAAAGAAAAAAAAATCCATGTCGAGTATATTTTCCATTCCTTCCATCGAGTAGGAACTAAAAATATTCAAATACCATTCAGTGGATGTAAAATCAATTTTAAAAAGACAATTACAACAGGAAGATTTTTCATTCTTAACAAAATTAAGTGTCAAAACTTCACCGGCTATTTTTTTATATAATTGTGATAGCTAACTTCTGCAAAAATCGTTGAGAAAATACTTTTGAACAAAAAATCTCTGTCGAATATATTTTCCAATTCTCCATCCTCAGGAGGACTCAAAATATTCAAACACCATTGAGTACATGTAAAATCAATAAAAATAAAAAACAATTACAACAGAAAGTTTTTTTATTCTTAACGTAATGAAGTGTCAACATTTCACTGGCTATTTTTTTTTAATATAATTCATACATCTAATTTCTTCAAAAATCACAGAAAAAATATTCTTGGACAAAAAAATCTGTGTGTCGAATATATTTTCCAATTCACCAGCCTCGAGGGGGAGAATTCAAAATATTCAAACGTCATTGAGTAGGTGTAAAATCAATTTTTCTCGACACACGCGAGACGCGCGATTGTCGATTGAGAACGACTGGGCCATAGGATTGAATTTGCTCGACAGTTTGACAGGGGCCAGTGACGGTGGCGACGGTGGTGACGATGGCATCGGGTGGGGTGTGGGTAGTGTATAAAAAGCGCGGTGAATAATAGACTCGAACCCTCTCGAAAACATCGCCCTTCGATCGGGCGCCGTACCGCCGCACGAGCCTTGCAGGGCCCCGCGGGCCGCTTCGACCCCGTCTCGCTCGGTGTATCTAGGCTTATTCTACGATCTAACCCCTACGATTACACTGATAGGTCTTTAATGGACGCGCGCCCGGTACCCACTACGCGTATCGCACCCCCGAAATGCCAAATCGTTTGTGTACCGCTTCGACGCGAATAGCAGTCAATCGATTCTCTTTCTCGCTTTCTCTTTCTCTTCATCGTCATTCATTATCGTCGCGTTTCTAGTGTCTATGACGCTTTGATATATTTTCGCGCCACGCTTCACGACCCTAAATATTTATCGGAAATTCCGCTGCACACCAATCGCTCCTCTTTCTTCGCTACAATCTGATTTACCGTTTTTATTTTTATTATTGACTCGAAGAAAAATGGGTGTCTTGAGATGTCGAATATATATATATTTTTTTTTGTAAATTTGAAAGACTATTTTTCTTTCTCTGCTATACTCTGATTGACCGTTTTTAGATTTATTTATTTAAAGTAAAATGAGTGTTATGAAATTCCGGTCACTCATTTTTATTTTATTTTTAAATTTTTTCATACATTATCATCGCGTTTGTAGTGTCTACGACGCTTTGATATATTTTCGCGCCACGCTCCGCGACCCTAAATATTTATCGGAAATTCCGCTGCACACCAAATGCTCCTCTTTCTTTGCTACAATCTGATTTACCGTTTTTATTTTTATTGTTGACTCGAAGGAAAATTAGTGTCTTGAGATGGTGCATTTTTTTTGTTTTGTAAATTTGAAAGACTATTTCTCTTTCTCTGCTATAATCTGATTGATCGTTTTTAGATTTATTTATTTGAAGTAAAATTAGTGTTTTGAAATTACGGTCACTCATTTTTATTTTACTTTTTATTTTTTAAATGAGTCGATATTCTGTTGTATTTCGGGATTGGTTTTTTTTAGTAAGCACAGATCATTTTGGCTCTTACTGCTCATGCGTGCAAACTGCAAGAACCAAATGCTTTTTTTAAATGGCAATGGCACTTTTCAGTTGCACAAAATTGTTTGCCTTCTTATAACAATTTCAGACATACCATGGTTCATGTAATTTCGGTTGTTTTTACTTATAAAATGGGCTTGAAATGAAAGAAAATGTAGAATTAAACATTCAGACTTTCTTTAAGTTATATACAATTATATATATATATCGGCCAAAAGTTCTATATCCCTTATATATTTTCAAACATACTTTTGTTTTCATGGGGGAACACAATGCATATTTTCCAAAAAGCAAAATTTCGTTAATTTAACGAAAAGAAAATGAAATAAAGGAATTTATTTGATTAAACTTGAACTTTTTTTCTGGGTGCAGAGAGCGGGAGTTCATTCCAAAAATTCGTGCCGCTGACTAAAAATGACTTACGGTAATTCTGTAAAGAAATTAACGAATGTTCGATATTAAAAGAAAAAACATTTAAAAATGTCCGTAACTACGTTTTGTATTATTGTTAATGTTTGTTTTTACGAGCGGGAGTTCATTCCAAAAATTCGTGCCGCTGACTAAAAACGATTTACGGTAATTCTGTGAAGAAATGATTGAATATTCGATATTAAAAGAAAAATATTTTTTAAATTTCCATAACTACGTTTAGTATTATTGTTAATGTTTTTTTTACGAGCGGGAGTTCATTCCAAAAATTCGTGCCGCTGACTAAAAACGATTTACGGTAATTATGTGAAGAAATTAACAAATAATCGATATTAAAAGAAAAAATATTTTTTTAATTTCCGTAACTACGTTTTGTATTATTGTTAATGTTTTTTTTTACGAGCGGGAGTTCATTCCAAAAATTCGTGCCGCCGACTAAAAACGACTTACGGTAATTCTGTAAAGAAATGAACGAATATTCGATATTAAAAGAAAAAATATTAAAAATATTTCCGTAACTACGTTTTGTACTATTGTTAATGTTTTTTTTTTTTACGAGTCGAGTGGTGCCACTCGAGTGCCACGTATTTATATACATGTGTGCAACACGCAGTGCGAGAGCGGAGAGGAGCTCGAACAATGGCGAAAATCTTTTAATACGCCCGGGGTACGACAATGTGCTCGTCGCTGCGTGATCGCCTCGAATACCTTTTACCGTCGGTAATCCAAATTCGACGTGCCACGATCGTCGAGGCGCATAAAACGCCGATGTCTCGTGCGCGAGAGTGCACGACGTTAAAAGACCGCGGGCACGCACCGACGTATATATATACATATATTGTGCGCACATTTATCCGCGTTTCACGAGCCCTCAAGGCGCTCTCGCACTCACGGCCTGCGACAGATATTTCGTGCTTTATGGCGCGCACTCACGGCTGATTTTTATCAGCGATAATATCGGCAAATGCGAGAGACGCGAAATCCCATTGTCTGTATTTTTTTTCTCTCGTCCTCCCATCGTCTCGCATCGCTGGATTTCGATCCTCAGGTCGCAACGATCTTTCTTTTTTTTTTACTAAGAAATCGCAACAAATTTTTCAAAATAAATTACGAAAAACGTCAATAAAAATGCATATATCAAAACCGAACTAGCGGAATAAAAAATAAATAAATAAAATAAAAACAAATAAAATAATGAAAAAAATGTAAAAAAATAAATAAATAAAAAATAAATAAAAACTAATGCTGCGAAAAGTGTTGGAATGTGCCATGATGGTAATTTTTTGACAGGGTTAATTGACCGAAGAATGACCGTCGAATGATCGTTACTTTTGCTTTTAGAAAATATGTGATGTGTCATGACGGTAATTTTTTGTGAGAGTCAATTAACCAAAAAAAAAACCGTCATTTTTTATTTTAGAAAATATCTGATATGCCACGACGGTCATTTTTGCTTGCGGTCACAACCGCGGGCAGAACACCAATTTAGTTGAATTCTGACCGTCACTTTTGTTTCGCTTACAAATCCGTTCAAATTTTTAATACAATAGGTCAATTTTGAATAAAAACATTCTCAAAGATTGATTAAACCAAATATCTAATGAAAAATCACATTATCTAATAAACTAAAAACTGAATCAATCCAAATATCTAATGAAAAATCACTTTATCTATTAAACTAAAAACTTAATTAATCCAAATATCTAATGAAAAACCGATTAAAAAAACAGTCGACACTCATTTTTTAGCGTTAGTCAATCCCCATTAAATTCACCAAAAAGTGACCAATCACGAATTTCCTGCCCATCCCCAGTAAACCTCCTACTGCAAAAACTCGCCTATCGTCGCCAAACTTTCCCGATCTAATTCCCCCCCTGAAACAAGAACCAACGTCGCCGACCTTCGATATCCCCACCTCATTACCGCGCCATATAAATCCAGACTTCACTTTTGTCTCTCTCTCTCCCCCCCCCCCCCCTCCTTCTTCCCCCTGCGTCGTCGTTCCTTTCCGACTCTAATTCTCATTTTGCGCCAATTCTCGCGCAGTTAAATCCGTCTAAACGAGTTTATCTCGCAATATCATTGCTCGCGCGCGGAGGCGACGTCGCCTCCTCGAGACGCAACGAGGAACTAAGGGCAAAGAGAGAGAGAGAAAGAGAGAGAAACAGAAGGGGTCGGAGGGGGTTAAAAGATGGAGGGGAGCGAAGTGAAGTGAAGGCGCCGTAGTAGGTTGGAAGTACCTACTCTAATAGATTTACGGCCTAAAAAGGTTAAGCCGCGTTAGTCCTGTTCTTTATATTTCCGCGAGGAGGCGTTTCGCCTCTCTCTCTCTCACTCTCCGCGTGTTTTGCGGCGCTGCGCGTGCCGCGCGCGCCCTCTCGCGGCGCCAGCGCGAAACACGACGTCCCGCGCGACCCGCGCGCCTTTCACCTTCGGGCGCGTCTTTCCTCGCTACAGATAAGAGGGTGACGCGAAATTCGCTTATTTTCCCATCATTTCAACGTGGCATCTTGTGTAGCCCCCTTTACCCCCTCCACCTTCCTCCCCCCTTCGTCTCGTCCCCCCAGCAGCGTCTTTTCTCATCGCTCGGTGGGTAACGGTGGCCCCGGACGGATCGACGCGCCTCGCGCGCGGCGTCCGGAAGAAAAGCGAACAACGAGAGCGCGAAAGAAAATTGCTTCTCGTCATAAGCGGGGCGAATATCGCCCTGATGAAGGCACCGGAATTCACGTCGTTCCATTATCGTAATAGGACACTTTTCAGCCCCTTCCCCCGGGGCTGCCGGGGCTCTGCGCATTCTTCAATTTGTTCTCGTGCACACCTTGACGGAATTTTCAGCGGGAAGCGGGGGAGTGGAATAAAAATGGGGAGGAGGCTTAAGGGGCTTCTTATCAATTTTTTTTTTTCCTCGAGTTTCGTAATGACGGGGATTACGTTGGGTTTGGGTCGGAATCGGGAGACGCGATTTTAGATTGCCGGTTTATTACAACGGTGAATCGGAATAGTTTAACGGAGATGAATTAGGAAGATCTAGAGTGTTAAAAATGTTCGTGAATTTACGTTGACCGAAATTTAATTTGTCAGCTAATATAGCAGCCGTAGTAGTAAATAAATTTCGACATTTGTTAGTCGTTCTATTCCTATTGGGATTAAGAATCTTACAATCGTTCAACAATATTATACTTTCGCTTAACTTAACATCGGTAATTCGTACATATTTTGGTTGGTCGCGACAGCAACTTCGTGCTGAATATTTCCTACGTAGGTTTTTTTTACATTGAAGGCAGTTCACCAATAGCTTTTTGCACGGGTTGAATATTCATCATGTAGGATTTTGTGATACGCCCACTGAGAGAAGATTCATTCGGTGTAGAATATTTTTCGTGTAGGAAATTGCACGTGAATGATTTTACAATTGTGACGATTTGGTGTAGGATATCCCTGGTAGAAAATGTGTAGTGTTACATCTGGTCAGGGCCACGTTGCACGGAGAAAAAGGAGTAGTTGGGACAACACCACTTTTATGAGTTGGCTATAAATGAGTTGCTAAAACGATTTAGTCGGTGCCTATAACAATCTCGATTAGTTGTCATAACAACCCAAAGTGAGTTCGACCAACTCATAAAGAAGATGGTGCAACTCTTCGGTGAGTTCGACAAATTCACCAGGAGACTCTTTAGTGAGTTCGCGCGACTCACCGGTGAGTTAGCGCAAGTTCCCAGTGAGTTCGTCCAACTAATCGGTCCAACCTCTAAATTTAACGGTTCGAACCCTTAAATCGATGTCATAGATATAGTGTATTGTGTGACAAGTATGTGTGGCACAAATACTGCGTGGCAACTCACGTTGCAATCCAAAACCTCGTAACACAATAATTCTAACGACTATATGTTAATTCATCGCATTTACAGTAAATACGCACAATTTCCACTGATTGCCGACAAAGCCCTAGCTGGGCCCGACTTAGGGCGTATTTAACGCTAAATATTTTCTACTAGGAATTGTTCAGGTAAAATTAAACCGTATAGAAGAAGGACCTCCTCACTCATATAGTATTAGCAGTAGTATATTTGTTCCATGTATACCGTGTTATGGGTTTACATTTTCCCTTCCCATACATGAATAGTCCCATAAATCTTTTATAAAAAATCATAGTTTGACTTTTGTCATTATACTATTCTTTTAGATCTAAACTTAAGTTTATTTAACAGATACATAGGACACCTTAAAAGACACTTCATTTCTCCAGTATTCCTACATTCCTTGCTTGAGTAACAGCAGATAACTAAAAAGAGCCTTTTCGCCTCAGTTTTCCGTTTCCAGTTTCCTCTCCAGCTTCTGGAATTTCACAAAATATGCACACAATGCCGCTATTATCTTCCCATTTATACTGTTGTTTATCCAATTCGTCAACTAATATATCAAATTTAATACAAGTTTAATAAAATTACAAAATTTTATACTTAACTTCCCAACATCCATAATATTTACTCAAAATGACTTCAATCCTAAATCTCACTTGTGTATCGAATTTCAGATACCGGTTTACATAAAACAATTTCCTTTGCCTATAATAATATGAAAAACACTTTTAAGCCCTGGCAAAAGAAAATCATTTTTCCAGTCGTTCCAACGTCGTTTTTTCTTGTCACCGAAGGTCAAATCACTCGCAACGCAAACTAAAAGCTCAAACTCATCATCCGACTTATCCACAAGATGAGTCACAATTTCCTTTGTTCCGCGACGACTCGCGAAAAACGTGTCGCCTTTATTCACAACCGTTGCGACGTCGATGTCGATATTCCTTAAGGCTACTGCACAGTCAGCTCTCTCCTTCCATCTCTCTCTCTCTTCATCCAGTTTCGTCGCTGAAGCACAAACTGGCTTATGATGCGACGGAGTTTAGCCGCCTGCCAACAGCAGCCATGTTACAATAAAGAAATCAACATGGCCGCGCGCGGCGCGCGTGGGTCTCGCCCCGTGGAGGCTCCTGCCGAGACGCTCGCGTAGCTTCTTCGCCCCGTCTCGCTCACTCTCCTTCCCGGCCGCCCCCCGCTCGGGCGCCCTCGGCGTTCACTTTCGATTTCGCCCTCGAGCTTGTTACCCTCTTGATGCTGGAAGGAAGAAGGGTGGACCGACCGACAGCCCCCTTCGCCTTTCTTACAAGCCAGTTTCTGGGGTGGACCGCCCCGCCCCTCTCATTTCTCTCTCTTTCTCCCTTTCTCTTTTTCCGCCCTGCTTCTCTCTTCGTCTCCCTTTCTCCTTTCCCGTTCTTCTCTCTTCGTCCCTCTTTTACTTTTTCCGTCCTTCTCTCTCTTCGTCTCTCTTTCTCTTTTTCCGTCCCACTTCTCTCTTCGTCTCTTTCTCTTTTTCCGTCCTTCGCTCTCTTCGTCTCTCTCTTACTTTTTCCATCCTTCTCTCTCTTCGTCTCTTTCTCTTTTTCCGTTCTCCTTCTCTCTTCGTCTCTCTTTCTCTTTTTCCATTCTGCTTCTCTCTTTGTCTCTCTTTCTCTTTTTCCGTCCTTCGCTCTTTACGTCTCCCTTTCTCTTTTTCCGTTCTTCGCTCTTCTCGTCTCCCTTTCTCTTTTTCCATCCTTCTCTTCTCGTCCCTTTTTCTCTTTTTCCACCCTTCTCTCTCTCTTCGTTTCTCTTTCTCTTTTTCCATCGCTCCCTCTTTCTCTCTTCTCTTTGTCCTTCTCGGCCTCTCGCCGCGCGCAGCTCGCCAACCAACCAAGTATTCTTATTGCACTTTCTCACCCTCCTCCCTTCTCTTCTCTGTCTTCAGACGTCTACTCACCCTTCCAGCCTCCTTCGCTCCTCCACTCCCTGTCGGCCGTGTGCTGTTTGCTCCACGCAAAAAGAACTCCATTTACCACCCAGCCCTGTGTGTGACCCTCGTTCAGGATTCTCGCACAAAGTTCTCCTCGCCTCCTGCGAGAGATTCAACACTGACGCGGTAGCTACGAAATGTACCATAATTTACTTGGGTTGTGACATTTTTTTTATGGACGTCGATGCGATGCGAATTATTTTTCTCGAGGGAAATAATTGTGTGGAGCTATTTTAGGTGTTTGATGCGAATAGCTCGATGCCGGTTTTTCAATTAATGGTAATCAGGGGTTCGGATCACGTATAGCACTTTCATGGGACATTTTTGGTACCCTGCAGAAATGTCTCAATCTACATGCACATTTTTCCAAAACAATTTACTAAAAATTATGAAAACAAATTCAAACAATCCGAGTTACTAGGGTGATGACAGTTCCACTTTTTTCCTCAATTTATTTTTCTCAACGGGAAATAATTTTGTGATGCAAGATAATTTACTGAAAATTATGAGAAATAATTAATTTAAACAACCCAACTTACTTGGGTGGTGACATTTCCATTTCTTTTTTTCTGAAATTATTTTCCTGAACGGGAAATAATTCCGTGAAGCTATTTTACGTATTTAATGCCAATGGCTTCATGGCACTTAATGACGTTCAAGTTTGCATAGTTGCAATGCAACGAAATCAGAAACAAAACATTAATTCCATAAAAATAAAAATAATTCATCCCCATTAGGGGGTGAAATAATTTAGTTTAGTCGTTGTGTTAGACGTTATAATAACTTTTTATAGCCGGTATAAAAATTTGGGCTTATTATTTTGTTGTTTTCAATTTCGTTGCATTGCAACGATGCAAACTTCAACGTCACGGCATTTTTTCAATAATGCTAATCGTTAGTTCACGTGTAACAAATTTAGCTTGGGACATTTTTTTTTTGTAAGAAAAAAAAAGAGAAGGATGAATATTCACAAAGGAATGCGGACACGGAATTTCTCGCTGCCGGATTGCGGGGAGAGTGAAAAACATAGTGGAAAGACGTAAGCGTTGCAATCTCTAATGGAGGAACGGTTTTTTTTTCACTTCTGTTCGAGCGGTATTCGGTGCAAAGTACAGTGCACGAATGGGGACCGCGATGCGCGGTAGCAATGGCCCAAAAGTGGTTTTGAAAACCACTAATTAGCGGATAGAAGGTATAGATCGTGGCCGACTGATAGGCGGCTCGGTGTATTAGGATAATGCGAGGTTACAAGCTTCTCCCCGGGCTCGACGCTCAAAGTGCCACTGCGCTGACTATTGCGACTGCCGACAATTACGCCTCGTCGCTACCTTTTTTTTTCTCTTGCGTCACGATACCCGGCCTGTCGGAACGAAATTGCTTTGCATTTACAGCTCCAGACGTCAGCGAGGCTTCGGATAATTAGAAAAACAATTATTATCGAACAGAGTCTAATGTATATTTTTTTTGTTGCTTGTTTCAGGTTTGGTTCCAAAATCGACGAGCGAAATGGCGCAGGCAAGAGAAAATGGAGGCCGCCAGACTCGGAATTTCCGAATATCATCATCCGGCAAATATCAGGTATTTATTATTTTGTCCCATTTTTCTCTGATTTTGGAAGAAAAGAAACAAAAAATTATACATTTTTTTCGCCGGGACCGAAAATTACTGAAATTTAACTGAATGAAATTCGATTTAAAGTGATATTAAAAATGTTTGTGCAAACATCAGGTATTTATTATTTTGTCCCATTTTTCTTTGATTTTGGAAGAAAAGAAACAAAAAATTATACTTTTTTTTCGCCAGGACCGAAAATTACTAAAATTTAACTGAATAAAATTCTTTTTAAAGTGATACTAAAAATGTTTGTGCAAACATCAGGTATTCATTATTTTGTCCCATTTTTCTCTGATTTTGGAAGAAAAGAAACAAAAAATTATACATTTTTTTCGCCAGGACCGAAAATTACTGAAATTGAACTGAATGAAATTCGATTTAAAGTGATATTAAAAATGTTTTGCAAACATCAGGTATTTATTATTTTGTCCTAGTTTTCTCTGATTTTGGAAGAAAAGAAACAAAAAATTATACATTTTTTTCGCCAGGACCGAAAATTACTAAAATTTAACTGAATAAAATTCTTTTTAAAGTGATACTAAAAATGTTTGTGCAAACATCAGGTATTCATTATTTTGTCCCATTTTTCTCTGATTTTGGAAGAAAAGAAACAAAAAATTATACATTTTTTTCGCCAGGACCGAAAATTACTAAAATTTAACTGAATAAAATTCTTTTTAAAGTGATACTAAAAATGTTTGTGCAAACATCAGGTATTTATTATCTTGTCCCATTTTTCTCTGATTTTGAAAGAAAAGAAACAAAAAATTATACATTTTTTTCGCCAGAGCCGAAAATTACTGAAATTGAACTGAATAAAATTCTTTTTAAAGTGATATTAAAAATGTTTGTGATTTTTGCAGAAACGTCGGTGGACCAGCGCTCGGTCTGCCCGGTGACCCGTGGCTCACGCCGCCCGGTCTCCTCAGCGCTCTTCCAGGATTCCTGCCGGCGGCCCACACGGGATATCCGAGCTATCTGACCTCCCCGAGACGGTTGCCCTCGCCGACAAAACTCGGGGCAGTTGCCAATGGGATTCCAGGTGAGAAACCACAGATGCCCTTCAAATATATCATAGTCGTCATACTTTTAAAAAATTCAAGTTCCATTGAAATATCACTGCAATGAAGATTTTTCCATTTTTTCATCCTCTTTTATGCCAATCTACATGTTTTTTATTTACTTGAAATTACGAAAAAAAAAAATGCAAACGATCATCGAGTTTTCTAGTAATTAAAAACTTTGTTCGATCGGCGACACAGCACAATCATTAAGTAATAACAGTCAGTTATTACTACAAACCTGAAAAAGACGCTGAAAAAAATTCAATTTCCATTAAAATGTCATTTCGATAGCGAATGCAGAATTTTACTCATTTTCACTTCTCTCTTTCATGCGAAACTACATTTTTTTCGAATCACTAAGTAATGATACGAACAAGTAAAAACTTAAGGCGCGAAGTTTCTACGTACTCTTTGTGAAAATTTGATATTTTCTGCATTTGACAATTTCAAGTAAATAAAAAAATATGTAGATTGGCATAAAAGAGAAAAGAGAAAATTATTTCTCTTCTCTCTTTTTTGCCAATATATTGACTTACTTAAAATGATTTATTTATTTATTTATTTACTTAAAATAACGAAGGAATTGATTGAATCGATCCGTCGAGTTTCCTAGAGATTAAGAAAAACGTCGATCGATCGGCGACGCAGCACAATCACTAAGTAATGACAGTCTGTTTCTACGCGCCTTAGGGACGCTGAACGGGGGTCTCCCCGTCATGAGCGGCAGCGGCGGGCACGTTCAGCCGTCGCCGAGTCCGCCGGGCCACGATCCCCGAACGTCGAGCATCCAGGCGCTGCGGATGCGGGCCAAGGAGCACGTGGAGAGCATCACCAAGGGCCTGCAAATGGTCTGAACTTCGGAGGGGCTCGATTCGCACGACGAAACTCCGGACCACCGCGACGACGCTGGAGCCTCGTGAAAAAAAAAAAGAAAAAATCTTCCGGAGCAGCAGCGAAAAAAAAAATCCTCGTCGCCGTTCGACGTCGACTCGTCGAATGACTCGCGAATCAAAGTGCAATGAACTTTAGTGCGCGTCTCGATCGCGATCGAGGAATGAAAAAAAAAAAAAAAAACGTGCGGTGGAAAGGAACAAAAATCGGTGGTCGAACTTTCGAAAAATCAAAAAACCACCGATTTGATCGTCGTAGTTCTAGAGCTGCAACAATCGAGTATAAATAAATGAATATAAATATATAAATATAAATAAATGAATGAATAAATAAATATATATTAAATGAAATATAAATTTGTATGTAGAGGGTAGATGGAATTTCGAGGATCGGCGCAGGTGGAAACGAGACGCGAGCCAAGCGGGCCGATGAAACTCGCTGCGACGATCGGACTGACGTTGATTTTGGGCATCGCGAGGGGGCGATGATTTCGTGCTAGAGGAATATTAGTCGGATAAGCGAGAAGAAAAATGCGGGAGAAGAAAAAACGATGAAAACAAAGCTGTGCACACAGACGGAAAGCGATAAATTAACATAAAACGATTATCATGCAGTATTAATAAGATATAAGACGACGAGGGAGTTCGGGTTGTCGAGACGAAAAAAAATGATGAAAGGGAAAACGAAAAAAAAAATAAAAATACTAAAAGGGTATTTTTATTTTATTTTTATTTTTCCAAACCAAAACGGAAAATGAAAGGAAAAAAAATACACAGAGAAATTATATTATAGTTTAGGCGAGGAATGTTTCGTTCGTGTCGTCGTCGTCGTCGTCGTCGTGTGTCTCCCAATCGTCGAGCGGCGATTCGAACGATCGTCGGCTCGAATCGCCATCGGTTCACATTGAGTTATAAATTTCAAAAAATAAAAAAAACGAACGAAGTCGTGTGAGTTTTGTCGAGCGAAAGCGACACGAGAAGAACACGCAATCCAGGTCTCTAAACCCGAACACACATTCTATTTGTATATAATTGATCGTGATGAAATAAAAATTTGATGTACATATTTAATCGTATGAATTCAATGTCAACCTTTCGCCTTCTTTGAGGATGTTTTTTGGGTGTCTGAAAATGGAAGAATTGTAATTTATTTATTTATTTAATGAGTAATTGAATTAAAATTGTCGAGCTATAATTATGAATCATATTTTTGGGTATCTGAAAATTCGTGTTTTCCTCAGTTTTAACGGAAAGTTGGAAGTCAATTCTCAGCGGAATGTGGAAGAATTGTAACTTATTAATTTATTTAATGAATCATTGAATTAAAATTGTGCTATGATTATGAATAATATTTGTTGGGTATCTGAAAATTTGAGTTTACGTTGATTTTTACGGAAAACTGGGAGTTAATTCCCAGCGGAATGTAGAAGAATTGTAATTTATTTATCTATTTATTGAGTCATTGAATTAAAATTGTCGTGCAATAATTATGAATAATTTAGATAGGGTAATTATTTTAAAAAACGTTGGTTACTGGGCGAAATTGGGCATTTTTAGGATTCCTGCTGGTAATCTAAGAAAACTATTTGTTAGCATTAAAAATGTCTGGCGAGCGTGGAAAAAATTGCTGGCGTTCTCAACGAAAAGCCAATTAATTGCTGCAGTTTCGTGAAATTCTTTGCTCGCGATTATCACGACATCGAATAGGGTCTTCGTCGCGGAATTTTCAGCGCGAAATACCGAGAAGCTATGGTCGCTCTCTCTCGGCGGAGAGCGGCGTGCTCTGTTTGTTAACGAATTACCATCTCAAAGAATCGTTTTAATGAAGCCTTAATTAATTTCTTCTAGCGTGAACGCGTGCGGCGGGGAGCAGCGGAGAAGCGTCGGGGGAGATTCCGACGCAGCATCTAATTATACCGTCTTCTCCGCGTTTAATTAAAAATCGAGAGTGCCGATACGATCATCATAAATATTGATGCATTTAGCGCGTCAAATTCGTAGCCGTCTGAGCGGCCCAAAAGGCTTACAAAAAAAATCTCTTATACCCAAAATCGTCAGTATCTTTTTTACGAAAAAGTGAAAAGAAAACGCCAAAAATTAATCTGTACTTCGCGAATTTAATTGAGCGGGAATTAAATCATTTCTGCCCACGATTTTATTATTACACCGGCAAGAAATTGGAAATTCTGCCCATCGAAATTTATAACCCAAATCGTCAATATTTTTTTGCAAAAAAGAGAAAAGAAATCGCCAAAAATTAATCTGTACTTCGCAATTTTAGTTGAACAGAAATTAAATATTTCCAGGCCATGATTTTATTAGTAGGCCAGTAAAAAATCGGAAACTCTGTCCCGAAAAGTTAAGACCCAAATCGTCAGTATTCTTTTTTACAAAAAACTGAAAGAAAAAAATCATCAAAAATTAATCTGATCTTCACAAATTTAATTGAACAAAAATTAAATGATTTCTGCCCCCAACTTTATTATCACTTCAGCAAAAATTCGAAAACTCTGTCCCCGAAGACGTATAACCCAAATCATCCTTATTTCTTTTCCAAAAACCTGAAAAAAAGTAAAAAATGAATCTGTGCTTCAAAAATTTAATAGACCAGAAAATTAAATAATTTCTGCCCCCGATTTTATTATCACTTCAGCAAAAAATCGAAAACTCTGTCCCCGAAAACGTATAACCCAAATCATCCGTATTTTTTTCCAAAAAACTGAAAAAAAAAACGTCAAAAATGAATCTGTTCTTCAAAAATTTAATAGACCAGAAAATTAAATAATTTCAGCCGCGATTTTATTATCCCGCCATCAAAAAATGTGAAACCCTGTCCAAAAAAATTCCCTGGTAAACCGGCGAAAAGCCCGTTGGATTCTCGAGCTAAGCGGGCGAGTGCGGAAGAGCGGAAGGAAAAGAGAGCGAGGGAAAGAGCCCGGAGAGGCGAGGGTATACGATAAACGATAGATTCGGCGTGGTCGCGAGAACGATTAGGTATTCCAATCCTCGCTCGTGGCGCGCGAGGGGCGCGACCGTTCAAGTGCCGACGGGGATGGCGTCGAGAGGAGAGCGAGAGATGGCCTATCGAGCAGCGGACGAGCTCGGGCGATATATATATATATGTATAGCCGTCGGGGTGGAGGAAAAGGGGGCCGTACCGGCTTAAGAGGCCAGCGGCGGGCTCGAACTCACCCAATAAAATGGTAATTTCTGTTTGTCGAAGTTAACCATGCGAGGCAACGCGGGGCCTGGAAATTCGAGTCCGTGCGTACTTCGCGCCTGGCTCTTCTAACTCCTAAGACCAATATAACGAGTCCAACGGCGAATTTTCGTATATACGACGACGTGGATTTCCCCCATCGCTCTTCCTATATACAATCCTATATACAATCAGTGGGACATTCGCGTGGATATTCGCGACAGCGGAAAAATCGCCCCGATGCAGCCAGGTGAATTTCGCTTTGATGCCAATGGATGTTGGGAATGTAGCGACAACGACGACGGCACTCGCGACGCTTATTTGGCTCTCGCGGTGGATTTGCTTACTCGGGGCTGAGACTAAAGCGGATCCGGGTGCGGATGAGTTGAGACTTTGTCAACTTCTTTTTTTTCGCACTGAGTTGAGGATTTTTTGTGCATTTTTTTTTTTTTTTTTCTTACTGAGTTGAGACGTGGATTTTTTTTCTTACTGAGTTGAGACGTGATTTTTTTTTCTTACTGAGTTGAGACGTTGTGCTTTTTTTCTTACTGGGTTGAGACGTGTGAATTGTTTTTCTTACTGAGTTTTGACGTTGTGAATTTTTTTCTTACTGAGTTGAAACGTGAATTTTTTTTTCATACTGAGTTGAGACGTTGTGAATTTTTTTTTCTTACTGAGTTGAGACGTGAATTTTTGTTTTTTCTTACTGGGTTGAGACGTTGTGGATTTCTTGTTTCTCAGTGAGTTGAGACGTTGTGATTTTTTTCCTCACTGAGTTGGATAACCGGAAATTGAGAAATTACTGAGGCCGGTTTGGTTTGTCATGTCGTTGCTTTTTTTCATGTTGTCCTGATGAAAAGACCCACGGAAAAAAAATCGGGGGGTGATGACAAATCGATTGTTGTAGTAACGAATATTTTGTTGTCGCAGCAAGATTTTCAGCCACCACAGCAAGATTTCCAGCTGCCACAGCAAAAATTTCAGCTACCACAGCAAATTTCCAGCTACTACAGGAAAATGTTCAGCTACTACAGCAAAATGTTCAGCTACCACAGCAAATTTGCAGCTACTACAGCAAAAATTTCAGCTACCACAGCAAATTTGCAACTACTACAGCAAACGTTTCAGCTACCACAACAAATTTGCAGCTACTGCAGCAAAAATGTTGTTAACACTCCGTTGACATTTTTCTCTGTGTTCATAATTTCAGAGTTGCTATAAAAAAATTAAATAATGAATAGTTAAATAGTTATGTGTAATAAATCTATCTAAAAATTGAAATTTCATTCAAGCGTCAAAAAATGGTGTAATTGTCAACCAAAAATCGACTAAAAAAAATAATTACCCAAAATTCAAATGAGGAGCCAAAAGTCGTATTTGCAGCTTTCGCATTCGATCTGCATCGTTGTGCAGCAGCCACGAGCCGGACGTCCCTCGAATTTCGTCTCTGGAACGAGTAAACGAGGTTAAAGGAAGCGCAATAAAGAAAACGAGCGGACCAGAAGGGCAAGAACAAGAAGAGGAGGAGGAGGGCAAAGACGGTTAGCGAGAGAGATAAGAGGGCTGCGGAGGGCCGGCGCCTCAGCGTCCGACAATTTAAGGGTTGAAATTGGAGCGGAAATCGTGAGTTTATTAAATTTGTTTAGCGGGGGGCCCCCCTCCATCAACCAAGCAACGGCACGACAGGTGCAAGCCAAGGATTCCTCGTTCAATTCCAAAGGTCCGTGGCTAACGTAGATACGATACACAATATATATCTATATATTTATTTATTTACTGGCCCTGCCTTATATTGCTATATACATATAAATAAATAAATATATATATGTATCGTGTCCACGTTAGCCACGGTCCACGAGGATTCTACAAGGTGATTCAGAATGATAGTCCCATTTTGGGACAAAATGTGGGACAATCTTGTTTTTAAATCCCACATTTTGGGGCAAAATGCGAGACTTGCTCAATTCTTCGTTGCAATTTTTTTTCATTTACAATAATTATTTAATTACACTATAAATTTCAACAAATGTTCCGATCGGGTCCTTCCGGGTCACTCGGAGCCGCAAAATAGGCTCCGAGAGACGCGGACAAAAATTTAACAAATTATTTAACTAAATATATTTAACTTTAATATTTTTAATATATTTAAACAAATTAATTTAGTGAAATTAAATTAAATTGAGTTTATAATTCTCATCATTAAATACCCGCAGAAATCTTTTTTTTATATTCAACCGTTGCTCGAGAAAATTTGAAAAATCATTCTGAATCACCCTGTATATGTATATATACCAATATATATACATATATTGGTATATATATATATATAAACCTATATCTATCTATATATCTAACCTTTATTGCCCCAACAGAGTAAAGAGACGAGACGTCTCTCTCTCCTCTCCCTACCGAAGAAGCTGAGCTCGCGGCTCCGCCGAGCTATACACAAGAGACATAGAGGGTCGAGATATATATATATGAGCGACGAAGGAGAGGGCGGGTGTCGCGGGAACTATAGACGAGACGCAGAGCAGTCGTCGCATCGCTCTCAGCCGAATCCTCAGGTCGGGATCGATCGTCCTCCGATCCTCGCAAGCGCTTCGGTCAATTCCCCAAGAATTTTGGGTGGCGGTGGGGGGAGGGGGTAGCCACACGGATATTACAAAACCTATTAATTAAATCCAGTGTCGCGCTGCGCGCGATACGTTCAAAATCGCGGCAAACAGTTGTAATACATTTAACGTGGCCGACGCGAATGTTGCAGCGTCAATATTTAGTCGTTATTAGCCAATTATATTTATCGTCAGCTCCGATACATTGTGAAAATAATGCGCCGTCGATTTAACGGTGCGCGAGCTGTTTGCGAGCTCCGCGTGCATATTTGATTGACATAGATGTCGCCCGTCTCTGCGGAAAAATCACTTGCGACTCGATTGCTGTTAATTACGAACAAACGTTTGTTTTTGGATTAATGAACTATACGATTTTAGGGGGGTGGGGGGGGGGGGGATTTTGGGATAGGAAATGTTTTCTTTGCTTCATATGTTCTAATCCCACCTGAAAAAATGCAAACATTATTGCAAATCGCCTAGTAATAAAAATGGCGCTTTTGTTAATTTTTGATAACCTCCAATTTGTCATTTTTCGCGCAGTAAAAAATCCTAACCTAACCGTAAATTCGCACGGCGGGACAAAGGGAAAAGTGCGAAGTATCGAAAAACCCCCAATGACAAAAAATGGCCCATTCATTAATTTGACATAACCTCAAATTCCTCATTCTTCGCGTCGATTATTATCCTAACCTAAAAACCGCTCGACATATCCGCCCGTCGCAACAAAAGCGAAAAGTGCGGCGAACCAAAAATCCCTGTGACAAAAAAATGGTCCATTCATTAATTATCTATAACCTCCAATTCCTCATTTTTCGCGTAGATTCTTTTCCTAACCTAAAAAAAACCGCTCGACAAATCCGCCCGTCGGAACAAAAACTATAAGTGCCGCGAACCAAAAATCCCCCAGTACCAAAAAATGTCCCTTTCATTAATTATCCATACCCTCAAATTCCTCATTTATCGCATAGATTATTTTCCTACCTTAAAAACCGCTCGACAAATCCGCCTGCCGGAACAAAAACGATGAACCAAAAATCCCCCAGTTCAAAAAAATGTCCCTTTCATTAATTAACCATAACCTCAAATTCCTCATTTATCGCGTAGATTCTTTTCCTAACCTAAAAACCGCTCGACAAATCCGCCCTCACGGAAGCAAAAAAAACATGGCGTCAACCGAAAAAATCTTCGCCTCACACATATACATTAAATACGCCATATACAAGTACTCGGAATCCTCTTATTGGATTAGACGAACGAAGGTTCAATTAATTATCCATAACCTCAAATTCCTCATTTGTCAAATCCGCCCTTTCGGAAACAAAAAAAAACATGGCATCCACCGAAAAATCTCCACCTCACAGATACATTAAATACGCCATATATACAAGTACTCGGAACCCCCTTATTGGATTAGACGAACGAAGGTCGTGAACCCCCGCGAGAACTGAGAAGCCGGCGCGCACAAACGTTTGTCGTTTGACTACCGCGCGCCCCGGTTGAGTCTCGCCGACGTGCGGCGAGAAATCAAGCGGTATTAGGCGAGCGCCGCGCGTTGCCATATTAAACGGTAGTTAAACGAAGTGCCTAACTCCCTCGCGGAGCGCCACCGTCGTCGTCGCGCGGCGCCCGAGCGACGAGACTGCGGATGCGGCGTGGATGACGACGTTGCGGGCTACAGCAACGAGGTAAGCGAGACGATGCGCGAAGACGGGAGGGGCGGAAGGAGGAGTAGGGGGGAGGGAGGGGGGAGGCACAGAGGATACTGGCTCGGGCGGGGGGAGGGGGGGAGTGAACCATGGCGCCGCAAAGGCTGTTTAGCATTATTAATTAAGGCCAAAGACACACTAAGTTGCCGAGTACATAAGCAGAAATAATATTTGCTCGACGTTCATTAGAGGATTCCCGGGTGGCGGGGAGTGAGCGCCGGGCTGGCGGCAGGAGGGAGGGAGGGGGGGGAGGAGGAGGACGTAGAGTGAGGAGAGGGAGGGGGAAGGGGGGAAGCTCTGTCGGTCGCAGTCGGTGGTAGCGAAAAGCGGAGCGAACGCTCGGCGAACGATGGCGAACGCCTCAAACGAGCCAGATTCTCATTAAAATAACCACCGAGCCTTTCCTTTCAAGCATCAAGCGTCAACCCTCCCCCCCTCCACCTACTCTCGTTCTCCTCCTGCTCCTAGTTTAACCCTCCCCCCGTTTCTCTCCTTTGCTTCCCACGATCCACAACCGTTTTTTTCTTTTGCCTCCTCTTTCGCCGCAGCGCCGCGCGGAAAAGGTGAATAAAATGCGAAAATTGAAGTGGAGATCGTGAGTCGGCACTCGGCCGGCCAATCAGCGCGCGCGATGTAGCTTCCCGCGTCGCCCTTGGCGGGCGATGCGGGAAGCTACGTCGCGCGCGCGGGACGCGCAGCCTTCGCCACCGAAATCGAGTTAATCGCGAATTTAACTACCATGGAGAAAACTCGAGGCTGCGCTGCTCGTGTTGAGCTCTGGTTGGCAGTGCGCAGTGAGCGCTGCGCAAGCGGCGCGACGGTCGCGGGGCAGATTACGAAAATCTTTGTGGCAAAGGATTTTTTTTTTTTTTTTGGGAATTGAGAACTAAACCTCGTGGGAGTCGAAATTATTTTTAGGACGTATTTCTTTGTTTTAGACTGCAAATGCAAGTGCGTTATATTTACACACTTATGAATGACGCGTTTTTACACGTTTAAAACGTGTTGAATTAATGCATTAATTTGTTATTTTGACGCATTTGAATGCGTTAAAATAACACATTTTAAGGCGTGTTAAAAAAAAGCGTGTTGCTTCAACGCATTAAATGCGCATAAATGCATTAATTCAACACGGTTTTATAAACGTGTAAAAACGCGTCACTGATAAGTGCGTCAATATAACGCACTTGCATTTGCAGTGCAGCCGCGCAAAGGTTGATTTTGGATAATAAAAAGATTTTTTATCGTCTGCGAAATAATATTTTAAACGCTGAATTACCGAAAAATGTGGTTTTGGATTTTTATTTTTTTGGTTCACACGGCTCAAAGCCTTTTGTACGGGAACGCGAAAAAAAAAGACGGGAAAGTCACGTTTTACTATGCAAATATTTTTTTGTACTTTAGTTTATATAATTTGCGGTACAATGGCTTTTTTTCGGGCTTAATTGCGTTGGGGCGAAACAGTCGCCGGAAAAGCGAAAGCTCATCAGGATGGGGAAAATTCGCTTGGCCGAATCTGTGCAGAAAAAACATGCGGCCGATGCGGCTTGGGACGATTGACGACGAACGGCTGAAGTCCCGAAATGAGTATCGTGCAAATAGCCGCATACCAGCGGCGCGCGATTCAACGTTTTACTCCCTAATTGCAGCCTATTGTTTTTTTTTCTTTTTTTTTTCGTCGCTGTTGTTGCTGCTGGTGGGGGGCAGAGGCGACGTTCATACACAGAGATGCGCACACCGGGTCGACGTGCTTCATTTTCACTTCAAAGAGTCAAAGAGGCAGGGACGAAAAAGTGAGAGAAAAAAAAATGCCACGAGAGCGAAGGACGATCGATCGTCCATCGATGCCTGGAGGCTTCGCGCTCGTCATTATAGCAGTGAAAATTAATTCTCACGCTGATAAAAAAGTTACAATTGTGCGACTCTATTAAAAAAAATTCGACTCTTTGAACAAAATTCAACTCTGTTTAAAAAAATTAGACTATTCTTTTTTTTAATTCGACTTTTTTAAAAATTCGACTCTAGTTAAAAAAACGACTCTATTAAGGAGGCATCGTCGGTACAGTCCGTCAATTGCGCATTAAGATTTGAAACATTATTTAAATATACTTTCGAAAGGAAACAAGTGTCCAAAAAGGTGGATATGAATTATAGAGATCCTGTATAGTGTAGAAAAAAATATGTGCAATAAAAATTCACAGAAAAATAGCTCAGTTTATGCTAATAACTAATGGGACATATTATACGCAGTTTTTTGGAAGTCAAATTCGTAATTTTAGTTCGATCTTGTCGAGCGACGGTTCATTTTGTTTATCGACGGACAATGCACAAATTTACCGTTGAACATTTGCGATTATATTCATAGGTCACAAATTACAGCCATTTGTTTATAAGAGAAGAAAATTAAACGACGAGTTTATCTCATTTTATTCCTAATCGACAAATAAACTGAAGAAAATAACTCGGTGAATTCGTAAAACGTTCTTCAACGAACAAAACGAGCTGTCGCCCGACAAGATCGACCTGAAATTACCAATTTGACTTCCAAAAAACTGCTTATAATATGTCCCATTGGTTATTAGCATAAACTGAGCTATTTTTCTGTAAATTTTTATTGCATATATTTTTTTCTATACTACACAGGATCTCTTTAATTCATATCCACCTTTTTGGACACTTGTTTCCTTCCGAAAGTATATTTAAATAATGTTTCAAATCTTAGTGCGCAATTGACGTGACTGTACCGACGATGCCTCCTTAAAAAAAAAAAGATTAATGTAATTTTCTTAAATTACATTTTTCAGACCAAGAACTTTTTTGTTTGCAAACTAATTTTTTTATTTGTACTTTACTTTCGCGAAAAGATCCAGAATAACAAAATACAAATTATTACAATTTTTTTTTACCAAAATGTTCTTTTTCCGCACCGACATAACACGAGAATATCGGAAAAACCGTCGAAAGTCTCGCGTCGCCCTAACTACAAAGCGCGGCATGCATAATCCGGCATGTTAATTTTTAATCACAAGTATATTGTGCACTTAACGATCCTTTACACTCGACGCGAATTATTTTAACGCCATCATTGTACCTGCATTGATTACACAACGCATTTGCATATACGGCCGCGACTCTCGTACCCCCCCCCCCCCCCTCCCCCCTGACTCTCGGGTACATAAAACGTTAACAATTTCCCCTGGAAATTCAGAAAAGCGACCATCAGCGACGATTTTAATATCGTGCGTAAAAAAAAATCATCAAAGCAAATTAAACATTTTTGTTTTCCGCGTGGGTGGGAAAGGGCGACGGAAATTCGCGAGCGACAGACGCACAACCAGGGAGGGAGGGGGGCTTCCCCCTCCCCCCCAGTTCCCGCCGTCCCGTCGCATCGAGCGATTCGCTTCCTGGTCCGGAGTGGCCGGCATTTGATTTTATGCAGTACTACGCATTCGCGTATATCCACGGGGCGGTTTCCACGAACGTTAATTATCACTGACCACCTACAGCCCCATTACGTTCCAATCGACCCCTTAATCAACGCATGATTGGTGCAGTAATTGATTGCTACTCCGTAATTATAACAGTGCACTGTCGGGAACGATATCGCGGGCGCGGAAAATCAGGAAGCGGTCGAATCGAGGTATCGCGTGTACGTAATTGTCGGTTAGCGCCGAGTGAGCCTCGTTCCATATATATATACATATATATGTATATATATCTGCCATCCACAGAGCACAAACGTGTACAAACGCGCGGGCGTCGCGCGACGCGAGAGAGATATCCGTATATCGCTAAACCGCACCGAGTGACAATAAGCGAAGCGGAAAATGGAACAATAACAAGTGCGGGGTGGGAGAGAGAGAGAGAGGAAGAAAAAAAAAGGAAGCGAGACAGCGAGAGGAAAAACGCCGACAAATTGCGAAAGCTGCGTGGGCGCAACGTAACTGGGAAAGGGGAGGGGAGGGAGATTGATGCGCGAAAAATGCGAAAATGGAAACTGCGAGGCGGGAAAGGAAAACAAGAAAAATTGGGCAGTCACTGACACACTGATATATAGTATATATATATTTATTTTCGTATACAACACAGGCACAAAAGCGGAAAGCCGCGGGTCGAGAGCGATGCGACCATCGATAATAATTCTATCCTCTTTATCAGCGACGACGCGCGTTTTCCTCGTTTTGTTTGCGTGTTTTTTTTTTTCGCGCGCGCGCCTTCGCCGCCATTACGGCGGATTTTACCGAATACACATACGGAGAGCCGGAGAGCCGTACGCGCGCATTTCTCGGCTAATGCAATTTATGGCTCGTGTCGTTCGCGTGAATGGGTCGTTGTCGTTTCGAGTTGGCCGTTTTCGGCATCGCGCGAGCGACGTCCGAGGGGCGCGAAGCGCGATAGAGCGCGAAACACGCGTGTTGTCGGGGTTTGGGCGGCCGACTGTTATCGACCCCGTCGCGCGGGGATGTTGGAGATAGGAAAACCACCGAACGCTCGGCCGCCCGGGCGCGGCGCTGCCTACGTAACCACCGACGGTTTACCGAGCAATCCGCGCGGCGAGTCCCACGGGAGCCGAGGCAGCTGCTGCCGCGCCGCGGCGCAACGGCGAAACTTCGCGCGAGCTCCGTCGGTAAGGAAGATCGCGAGGGTGGGCTTATCGCGGTCGGTAAGGCAGTTTTTGCTAGTTTCTGCCGCCACCTGGATTTTTCCGCTTTGGGACTCGGAGATGGGGAATTAATTGGGCTTCCTAGTGATTTAGGTGAGACTTTGGTGTTTATTTTTAGTGGCTGTCAGTAGTAAACGATTTTTTGGTAATTGTTGACAGCTGTAAAAACAGAGGTTTTGTTTGATGGGTTAAATGATAAGATGAGAAGAAACACGAAGTACGATTTCAGTCGTATTTGTTACTGTAATGATTATTGAGATATTGAGTGTGATGAATATGTATCAACGAAAGTTTCGTTACAGAATTGATTATCGGGTTTTTTGTAATTCCCGCGAAAATCGCGTTAATGCGAGATATTTGACTCCCGTTAATACCAGATCACCATTTCTGCCACCACCTAGATTTTTCCGCTTTGGGACTCGGAGATGGAGAATTAATTGGGCTTCCTAGTGATTTAGGTGAGACTTTGGTGTTTATTTTTAGTGGCTGTCAGTAGTAAACGACTTTTTGGTAATTGTTGACTGCTGTAAAAACGGAGGTTTTGTTTGATGGGTTAAGGTAGTTCTAGCGCCTAGTGTCCATTTCGCATAAATTCGAGGATTTTGGGAGAGAATTGCAAACACTTCTCGATGGTCTAAAAATCTGAAAAATTCATACGCATTAGAGGTACTGAAGAGATTAATTTTGCATAATAATATTTCTAAAATGTTATTAACAATTTGATGAAAAAAAAATGGTTTAATAAATATTTCGATGACCCAAGTTTTTTTGTTGATGAAAATGATTTCTTCGCTTTTCTGAATACGTATGAATTTTTTCAGATTTTTAAGTACTCTTTGAAATTTGTGATTTTTTATATGGAAAATATGTACAAATTTCAAAGAGTACTTAAAAATCTGAAAAAATTCATACGTATTCAGAAAAACGAAGGAATCATTTTCATCAACAAAAAAACTTGGGTCATCGAAATATTTATTAAACAATTTTTTTTGTCATCAATTTGTTAATAACATTTTAGAAATATTATTATGCAAAATTAATCTCTTCAGTACCTCTAATGCGTATGAATTTTTTCAGATTTTTAGACCATCGAGAAGTGTTTGCAATTCTCTCCCAAATTCCTCGAATTTATGCGAAATGAATATTTGACGCTAGAACTACCTTAAATGATAAGATGAGAAGAAACACGAAGTACGATTTCAGTCGTATTTGTTACTGTAATGATTATTGAGATATTGAGTGTGATGAATATGTATCAACGAAAGTTTCGTTACACAATTGAATATCGGGCTTTTTGTAATTCCCGCGAAAATCGCGTTAATGCGTGGTATTTGACTCGCGTTAATTCCACACCACTATTTCTACCGCCACCTGGATTTTACTGCTTTGGGATTCGGAGATGGAGAATTAATTGGGCTTTCTAGTGATTTAGGTGAGACTTTGGTGTTTGTCTTTAGTATCCATCAGTGGTAACCGACTTTTTGGTAATTGTTGACTGCTGTAAAAACATGATGTTGAAGTTTGCATCGTTGGAATACAACGAAATTCAGAAAAAAAAAATTGATTCTAATTAACCCACACGATGAAATTGGGTATAAAAAGTAATCATAGCAACTAATTGTTATGATGACTTTTTATACCTAATTTCATCATTTGGGTTCACCAGAATTTTTTTTTCCTGAATTTCGTTGCACTCCAACGATGCAAACTTCAAGATCATGTAAAAACTGATAGGTTTTGTTTGACGAGTTAAATGATTAGATGAGAAGAAACACGAAGTGCAATTTCACTCGTATTTGTTACTGTAATGATTATTGAAATATCGAATGTGATGAGTATGTATCAACGAAAGTTTCGTTACACAATTGAATATCGGTCTTTTTGTAATTCCCGCGAAAATCGCGTTAATGCGTGGTATTTGACTCGCGTTAATTCCCCACGAGAGGGCGAGCGAGACACCCGAGGAAAAAAGCCCGTGTAGCGCGTGTGTGAATAATTTTTCTATCTCATTTATACCCGGCGCGACCATAGACCGCGCGCGCTGGGTGAGCATCCACCGTCCATTGTCGCCGGAGCGCGATGTTTCTGGGGAAACTTGTATAATTTACACGCGTAATTGAGGAAAATTGAAGCCCGACCACAGCCACGAAAAAGGGTGTCCGTGTGGTGGGAGATTGTTCGTCCGAGCGATATAATACCTTTCGCGCTGGCAATCCGCCCGAGAAATTGCGACGCGCGGACGAAGGACGAGCGCACAGAGCGAAACTCTTTAATCGAGTATTACGTACGAGAATTTACGGTCGGAGCGAGCGAGAGAGATGGAGAGACCCGAGTTAGTTATACAGCCGAGATTCGGTGAAAGAGTCAAAGAGCAGGTCGTTATAATCGAGGTTGAGGGAGAAGGGGGGAGGGGGAGGTGAGTCGGTTCTCGACGCCCCTGCGAAATAAGCCACGGGCCATCTGGTCATTGTTTCCGCGCGCGCGGAGAGAAGACACACACTGAAGCAATTCGACGCGGCGCGCGTGCACCTCGAGCACGCTACACGCCTACCGGTGCACCGCGGCCGTCACCGGGGTCACTTGACACACTCCTAATATTCGATTTTTGTACGCAAATTTTTTGTATTAGTTGTATTATTGATTTTATGGTCTTTTATTTTTTGTATTGATTTTATGGTATCGATTTGTATTAGTTGTATTATGATTTTATTATTGATTTTATGGTCTTTTTTGACACGATTTATTCGGGCATTCATTGTGAAATTATGACGAAATCATAAGAGCCAAAAATAATTCGGGCCCTGAGAGTAACTTTTAAGCGGACGAAAGTGTTTTTTCTTGCGAACTCTAACAGCAAATAAGTGCACCACGACCGTCACTAGGGTCAATTGACACGCTCCTAATATTCGATTTTTGTACGCCAATTTTTTTACACCTTACATTACACTTTGTATTGTTGGTTTTATGGTCTGTTTTGACACGATTTATTCGGGCATTCATTGCGAAGTTATGACGAATTCGTGAGAGCCAAAAATAATTCGGGCCCCGTGAGTAAGTTTTAACGGGACGAAAATGTTTTTTCTTGCGAATCCTAACAAATCCACAGAATTCAGTTAATAATAATAAAATTAGCATTTCCACGACTCGTTGAAGTCTCAGACTAAAATCAAAAACTTTTCGCACTACACAAAAATCGCTTCAACCAGCAACATTTTTTTTTTTTTTTTTTTTTTTATTTCGTCTACATTAAAACAATACAACGAGACTAAGTTTTAAGGTGACGAAAAAAAAATCTTTTGCAAGTCTTAACAGCAAAAAATCTTGGCTATACAAAGGAAAAAGCAGATCCAATGGAATTTAAATAATAACCAGCAAATGTTTTATTTCGGCGCCGTCTCAGGCTAAATCGAACACTTTTTGCCCTCCCAAAAATGAATTGCAGCCAGCCCAATTTTTCTCCTTCTTTCGCCCACAACCAAATACAACACACTCCTAATATTCCCTTTTTTACGCATTTTTTTTACGCCTTACATTAAACGTTGTATTATTGGTTTTATGGCCTCTTTTGACACGATTTATTCGAGTATTCATTGCAAAATTATGACGAAATCGTGAGAAAAAAATAATTCGGGCCCCGAGAGTCAGTTTTAAGGGGACGAAGATGTTTTTTCTTGCGAATCCTAACAAATCCTAGTAAATAAGTGGCTACACAAAGGAAAAAAAAAATCTTCCCAAAGAATTCAGTTAATAATAATAATAAAATTAGCATTTCCAGGTCTCGTTGAAGTCTCAGACTAAATTCGAAAATTTCTCGCACTACACAAAAATCGCTTCAATCAGCAACATTTTTTTTCGTCTACATTAAAAAAATACAACGAGGCTAAGTTTTACGGTGAAAAAAAAAATCATTTGCAAGTCCCAACAGCAAAAAATCTTGACTCCACAAAGCAAAAAGCAGATCCAATGGAATTGAATTAATAACCACCAATTTTTTTTATTTCGGCGACCTCTCAGTCTAAATCGAATACTTTTCGCCCTCCCAAAAATTCTTCACATCCAGCCCAATTTTTTTCCTTCCTCCGCCCACATCCAAACACAACACGACCGTTGCATCCGCCCGATGACCCCTCTGACCCCGGGCGGCCCGCATTGTCCACCGCGTGTATCCCACTCAAGCCACACACGATCCACGCCGTTGCCTCGGAACGCGAAGAGCAATGCATATTCAAAATTCAGCCGCGGGGCGCGCAGAGACGCGAAACGACGTCAGCGCGACAACGATGACGACGACGCCGCCGCCGCCGCGACGAGAGTCCCTTGTTTTTGAGAGCAGCTCTCGCGGGCGCTGCGGCCAACACGCATCGCATATACACGTAGCGTGTGCCCGTCGAGTCCCGCAAATTCGGTTACTTCATTTGCCGGAGAGCGAGAGAGAAAGAGACACTCAGCCCGGAGCTTCGTGTATTTCCCCTCCTTCTCCCCCTCCCCTCCCCTCGCTTGCCCTCAAACACCCCTCAGTGTATGTCCGGCGTTATGAATTTTAATAGCTTTACCGACTCGTCCGACAGAGACGCAACGAGACAGCGAGGAAAAGTGTGAGGCGTGGTGGGGGGATGAGGGGAAGGGGGGAGGTGATAACGGAGTTGCGGAGGGAGAGAAGGGGGAGGGAGGGGGGGGGGGAAGCACAGAGTGCGCGGGAAAACCGCCTCACAATGCCAGCGAGAGGCGTCGTGGAACGAGGACAAAAATGGCGATGCGTTTTTCGCCCCCGTCAAATTGTCGATAGATTAGTTTAAAGATGAAAAAAATATTCCAACGGGCGCGCGAAGCGTCGCTGTGTTTGTGCCGGGCCGGCTATGCGCGACAGGATGGAACGCGCCGCGTTTAGTCGACGCGCGTGACGCGCTTTTTCCATGGCGCTGCCGCTGCTGCTGCTATCCACCTCCCCCCCCCCCCCCCTCCCCACCTCTCGCCCCGCGCGCCACTTGCCGCTCGACTACTCTACGGCACGAAACGAAAATCATTTTTCCACCAACGAGCGGCGACCTTCCGTGTCCGCTCTCGTAGTCGTCGTCGTCTCGTTGTCGTCGCTGCCTTCGCCTCGATATTCGGCGAACCCGCTATAACGGCTTTTCTGTCTCTCTTTCTCTCTCTTTCTCTCTGTTCTGCATTCGCTCGCGCTTGGCGTGTTTATTCTGTTTCTCTCGCGCTTCCGCGCATTTTTTCCCTCTTTTTTCGTTCCTTTTTTTTCGCGTACGCGTATGTATTTTTTTATTTTATATCGTCGAACGTTCCGATTCGAGGGGATGCGCGAAATGTTGCGGGGGGGAGGGGGGGGAAGCTCGACGAAAATAGTTTGATTTTTGTTTTCCGGGGACAAATACGACCGATGTATGCAAATTCGCGGGGTCTTTGATTTGGGAAGAGACACAATCGTCGCGGACGAATCGCAGCTTCTGTGTATATTTTACGGTCTTTGTAAAAATCAGGGGGGAAATATCTGGCGGTTTGGATGTAAGGATTGTTTCGGGTTTTACTCGTGATCTGATTGGCTGACGGTCGCCTGCAACTCGTTGCTAACCAACGGGCAGAGTTTCAGTCGTGTTATTGCATTTTGTGAGTGTTACGAATCGAGCTAACGAAACGTAATTTATTTATTGATTTTGGGATGTTGTTCGATTAATGATTGAAATCAATATTTTTAATTATCTCGCGAGTTAATTATATTGATTAAATGACCGAACTTAACAATGTTACGATGTAACACAAAACGGGGTAAAACCATCAGTTATGACAACTAACAATTCTAATATTTAACTTATACTTAAACTCTAAATTTAAACAATGTAAATATATTCAAGACATTATTAATTGGAGGTTGATTGAAGACAGATTAATTGGTTCGATGGAGATAGTCAGGAAGGGTTAGGTGGGTGTAAGGTGGGGGACAATTAAAAACTAACAATTCTAATATTTAACTTATACTTAAACTCTAAATTTAAACAATTTATATATATTCAAGACATTATTGATTGGAGGTTGATTGAAGACAGATTAATTGGTTCGATGGAGGTAGTCAGGAAGGCTTAGGTGGGTGTAAGGTGGGGGAGTAACAGGCGGTTGTCGTCAGGCCCAAAATGCTGACGAGTGCAGGTGAACATCCGATGCGGTCGAAGCCCCGCATCGGAGGTTTGAAGGTTTGTCAAGGCTATTCCGGGAAGGGCGTTCGGGCAAAGCGTATGGACTAATATTATTATATTTGCAGAGAAAAAAAATCGTTTTTCGCGATTTTTTTATTTCTCGGACAAACAACGTGGCTTTTCGGAATCAGCGGGAAACTCGCCATCAGACAGGGTTTGCAAACATTACGAAATGAAAAAAAAAAGAAATCGCAAAAAATGCCAGACATTTGCGATTTTTGAAGGGTTCGGCTGTGACATTCTGTGAAAAATTCAGAAATCACGATATCGAGTTCCGCCTCGCGGCGTTCTCTTCGTTATTGAGTTTTCTCTCGGACGAAAAAAAAGGTCCAGGTTCGATCGATCCAAAAAAACGTTACCTCGATTGTAGTGAAGTAACGAAATTTCGAAAAAAGTGCGAGAACACTTTATTTCTTTTTACTTTTTTTACGACTTTACTCCGATGTATTTTTGTCACCGTATACAACGAATTCGCCATAAGTTTTGTTCTAAATGCGATAGTTTTCACGAAACACAAAAAAAAAAAAATTTCATTTTTTTTTGCATCAGGATAAGAATAAAAATCCGATGAAGAAAAAAATCATGATTAACTAGTAGTTTTAATTTAAGAGGGAAACAATTTTTTATGGGGAAACGAATAAATGTAAACGACTGCGGATTTTTTTCTATTTGTTACTTACGTTTTAAAGTATACAATGGATTTTCTTTTTAAGTGAAAACTTGTCGGCATCCCCGGTCCTCAAACACGATCATCCAATATAAATGGCTACCACTCTCCTGACCATTGTAATTATGCGATCGGCCTGAAATTGTGCATACATACTCGAGAAACATGTCTTCATGGAATGACGGAGGTTTTTTTTCTCGATTACTGCAAAATTAAGAAAATCGCGGCGTTTAAAAGTTTTTTCCCCTATGTTTTTCGTATAAAAACATTAATAAAAAATCGAAAAATTAAGTTATCGAAAAGAAACCTCCGTCATTCCATGAAGACATGTTTTCCGAGTATGTATGCACAATTTCAGGCTGGTCGCATAATTACAGTGATCAGTAGAGTGGTAGCCATTTATTTTGGATGACCGTATTTGTGGACCTGGGACGTCGACGATTTTTTACTTAAAAAATTTCATTGTATATTATAAAACGTATATAACAAGTAGAAAAAAACCGCAGTCGTCTGCAATTATTCGTTTTCCCACAAAAAAATAAAATGAAAAAACTGTGCTTCAGGGTAGAAGTCCCCCTTAACATACAAAATAATAACAATAATAATAATAATTAAAACAAAAATAATAATAATAATAATAATAATAATAATAATAATAATAATAATAACGCATGACCAACGCGATAAGAAAAGTTATGCGAATAATAACAACAAATCCGCAATAATCGTGGATCATTTCGAAATTACTCGTCGCGCCACACAAGACGCGATTAAAATCGTTATCGAAATGATTCGAAAGTGCGCGCACAACGCTCGTAAGCGCGGGGCAACGTTGCCCCAACATATAGCCGGGCATCCCCGAGGAGAAACGAGGAGCGACAATGAAACGCGAGGGAGTGGGAGGAGGAGGAGGCGGCGGCGGCGGCCGGGACCGCGCGCGGTGGGTCGCGCGCGCATTTGCTCATCAAGCGAAATCATTGTCGCCCGCAAAACAGTCACAGATGGCGCGAGCGAGGAGCGACAGAGAGACAGGAGTGAAAGGACAAGCGGGCCGTTATATTTCGTGACTGAATTTGTCGTGCCCAGTGCCCGACAACCCGACTCGCCCCCCCCCCCCCCCCCTCCATCCCTCGGTCGAGTAATTCGCTTACGTTATTTCGTCGGGAAATTTCGTTGCCGCGTTATGAAACTCATTAATACGGCAACACACTGTACGACAATTTTCAACCATTAAACGTTCATCGAATTCGCCGTGTCTCGCCGCACCTACGACCTCTCTGCCTCCCCCCCCCCCCCCCACTCCCCTTCCCCGCCCCGCCCCTTTCCACCGTCACGTGATTGCGTACATACATTTCGGTGACGATTCTTTTTGTCACAAACGCGAGCGAGAAAGCGAGACGCGAGGTTCGACCTCTGCGCACGCATTTTTAACGAACGCTCGCAATTACTCGAGCGTCCCGACGAAATTTGATTGCCAATGGATAGGGGAATATTGTTGGTGAAAAAAAAAGAAGAAAGAAATATACGCATAAACAAACGAATAAAAGCCCCCCCCCCCCCCCCCCCCCGAAAAATTGCAAACTCGATTCGACCTCCCCGTGATTATTTATGTCGCGCGGCAACGTTGCTCGCAGTCGCTCTGCTGCTGCTTTTTTATCTCGCGCGGGCGACGAAAAAGTAACGAGAAAAAAATTTGTTTGAAATTTTGTTGCTGCTTACTATAAAAAAATTAGAATCTTGGATTTTTTTCATCCGAGTTTTCAAGTTTTTGGTCATTTACACTGAACCAGAAATTGCACATTCGAAAGCAGCCGAAATTACGTAAAACACCCAAAATCACCGAATAAAAATAAACAATAGTAATAACAATAACGAAATCTAATTACGCGGAATTTTTTTCCCTCGAATTCTCTGATTTTCGATCATTTCCACTAATCCAAAAATCGCACATTCGAAAGCATCCGAAATCGTGTAAAACACCCAAAATCTCAGAATAAAAATAAACATTAATAATAACAATAACGAAAACTAATAATGCGGAATTTTTTTCCCCGAATTCTCAGGTTTTCGATAATTTACACTGAACCAAAAATCGCACATTCAAAAGCAACCGAAATACGTAAAACCCCCAAAATCTCCCAATAAAAATAATCAATAATGATGACAACAACAAAAATAGATAACGCGGAATTTTTTCCCCCAACCCTCAGATTTTCGATAATTTCCACTAAATAAAAAATCGCATATTCGAAAGCAGCCGAAATCACCTCAAACATCCAAAATCTCCGACTAAAAATAAACAACAATAACAACAACGACGAAAATTAATCACCCGTAATTTTTGTTCCCCCAATTCTCAGGTTTTCGATAATTTCCTCTAAACAAAAAATCGCATATTCGAAAGCAGCCGAAATCACCTCAAACATCCAAAATCTCCGACTAAAAATAAACAACAATAACAAAAACGCCGAAAATTAATCACGCGTAATTTTTCCTGCCCCCCAATTCTCAGGTTTTCGATAAAACCCACACAAAATCGCCGAAAAAACAATCTAAAATAAACAAAACAATAATAATAATGCGCAATTACGAAACGCAGAATCGTGGCGAACGAGGTTCTCGATTCGTTACACACGTTTGTATTTTCGTCATAAGTAGTAGCAGCGGCGGCGTCGGCGGTGGCGGCGGCCGAGGACGAGGGGGAGAGGGGGGGGGGAGCATTGTCGAGGGTGCGCCGAGGAGATTCCCGAAGCGCGAGAGGCATCGGGAGAAGAAGCTCGTTGCAGGTTGTTCCCTGGCGGTGGACCGGGTGCGGTGATCCTCTTGTGCGAGGCGCAAATGCACCGCGCGCGGCGCGAGGCGCAGGTATTCCTTAATGAACTCTTCGCTCGGATTCTCGAGTACCTGGAGTGCCTGGTGGGACCGCGCGCGGCGAGAGGCCGCAACCTCTTTCTCTTGACACGCTCGGCGCATTGAATGGTGTTAGTTCTAACGCCTGTTAGGCTGCTTCTTCCTCGTCTTCTTCTTCGTCTCGCCGCGCGGCCGCCGCTGCGGCGCTGCGAGCGCCGAGCCGCCCGCGGCCACTAAGCCATCGAGTGCTGTGCATCAGCTCGCTCTGTCTCCGTCTCTCTCTCTCTCTCTCTCTCTGCCTTTTCTCTATCCACGTTTGTTTCTCTCTCTCTTTCTCTCGCGCTCGGTCGCCCCCGGAGGATTCCGCGTTTCGCAAATTCGGTTCATTTGCCGCATTGTCAGGGGCTTAAGGAGAAATGAGACCCTCTCGAGAAAAATCGTCGCAAAGACGCTTGAAGTTCGCCGCTGGTGGCGCGAGCGAGCCGAGCCGAGCGGCGCGCGGGTGTCGGGAACGCGACGGCCGAGAGACTCGCCCTTTTCTCACCGTCTCCTCGCGATATCGTCGCGTCGCGTTCCCCGACACGTCTCTCTTTTTAAAGTCTCTCGTTTAAAAATATTTTTGAATGTAAGAAAAACATTGAGCATAAAAAATAAGCAACGTATAGATGTAAAAAAATTAAGTACGGATAAATGTAAAGAAAGCACCTTTACACAAAGAAAATTGTTTGAAAATGTTTTTGAATGTAAAACAAAAAATTAAATATGAATAAATGTAAAAAAAGTAAGTACTCATAAATGTAAACAAAATTAAGTACTCATAAATGTAAAAAAAAATTAAGTACCCAAAAATGTAAAAAAAATTAAGTACGGGTAAACGTGAAAAAAGTACCTTTATATCAAGAATATTGTTTGAAATTGTTTTTCAATGTAAAAAGATAATGAATATGAATAAACGTCAAAAAAAGTTAAGTACGGATAAATGAAAAAAAATTAAGTACGGATAAACGTGAAAAACAAACACCAAGAAAAAATAAACGCGAGAATTCCTCATTTCTCAGGATCGCCAAAACTTCTCGCCGAACTTCCCGTTGAAAAAACACCGATTCCCGGGGAAAAGAGGCCCGATCTATTTGTCGAAGGCCATCGGTCGCGCGTTCTCTTGTCGTGAGTCGTGAATCAGCGAGACGTCGCGCAGGCCGAAACCCCAGGCGCACAAACAACGCCGAGCGCACTTCTAATAAACCACTTTGGCGCGTGTCGCACCGTCCGCGCCGTTAATTCCTTCTCATTGGCGCGCGGAAGGACCCGGAGACGTGGCGCGCGCGTTCACGGAAGCCCGAAGGTTAATGCGCGCAACTTAGTAATTTAATCAAGTCCCGAGGCCCGAGGCTTGACCAAACAGCCGCGCGAGAAGGAGACAATGATACAAACAATGCGCAAGGGCAGAGGAAGGACGCCGAGCGAGAGAGACAGAGCGATGTGTTGATTTCGTGCGACGAGCGAGAGAGACAGAGCGTAGTGTTTATTTCGTGCGACGAGCGAGAGAGACAGAGCGTAGTGTTTATTTCGTGCGACGAGTGAGAGAGACAGAGCGTTGTGTTTATTTCGTGCGCCAAGCGACAGAGAGAGAGAGACAAAAAAAGAAAAAGAGAGAAAGAGAGGGGGGGGGGGGGGAGAGAGAGAGAGAGAGAGAGAGAGAGAGAGAGAGAGAGAGAGGCGAAGGACACGTGGGAGAAAGAGAGAGAGAGAGGGAAATCGCAATACCCGGTGACAGATATATTAGAGACGACTGAATGGAGCTGTCTGCATTACATTATTCGGTTGGTAGATCTCTAGTGCAAACACGACATCAACTTTTCCCATGTGCCCTTTCACCACTACCAAGCGGCGCGTAATATCAGCCGGGCGTCGCTCGCTGCGCCTCCGTGAACAGCGGTTCTCAAAAGAGCTGATGCTGAATGCGATGCAATATAATACACTCGCGCTCTCGATCCACAGCCCCCCCCCCCCCACCCCCCTACCTCCCTTACCGAAATCTCTCGCTCCCCGCGTTTCCCCCTTATAGACTTACCGATTGCCGCAGCCAGCCGGAGAGAGAGAGACGACGACGACGTGGCGACCGCTCTCGGGGCCCCCCGGCGAGTCGCGGAGCCGGAAACCATCGCTTTCAATAAACGGCCCGGACGGGGCGGGTGGCGCGCAATTCGACCCCGCCGCGACTCTCTTCGGATACTTCGGAACCCTTGCGCGTCGCGCGCGCGCGGGTAGCCCATGACGAATATCACAACCACGGCCGCGCGCGGATTCGACGAGTCGCCGGCGATAAATGTAATTAGCGTTTGGGACGTTTTATTGGAGATTTTCACGTTTAGCTGTGGGCAGTTTTTTTTTCGTTATTGATATTTTTTAAGTTGATCTACACTCAGCAAAAAAATTAAGGGAGCAGTTAAATTTTACCGTTTTTTCACTGATTTTTGAAGCGCTGTAAGTTTGTGAAAAATGGTCGAATCGTAATAAAACAAAATGCGTTTTAAAGCTTCATATCTCTAGTTTGAAAATCAATGCAGTCTTTTTTTTTTTAAGCAACACGCTCGGCATGAACCTAAGGAATAGCGGGAAGGAAATTTTCTCAAATTTTTTGTCGTTTTCAAAGTCGTCCACGGGCACAAAAAATTTTTTTCTGGCTTTGTCAATACTGGGGCCCTTTAGCCTGGTTCTTCAGCTTCAAAATGGTGTTTTGTTCATCTCTGTGCGACCATTTGTCGCTGAGATATGGGCATTTAAAGGAAAAAGGAGCTTTTTTCGTAGATCATCAATATCTCATGAACTAATGATCGCACAGCGAGCTAAAGGTAGGTTTTGTAAAGTGGAAGAAATGCTCTAAAAGTACCTTCTGGTACTTTAGAGATTTTATTTTTTTATGTAACCTTAATTTTGATTTGAAAAAGACCAAAAAAATGGACTTTTTCCCCGTTTTGGAAAATCCACGTCAACTTGGCAGATATTGCGATAATGACTCATGTTTTTAGGATTTTTTTTAGTTCAATACATGCCCAACGACCCCCCAAGATTAAAAAATTTATGTGCTGAACCATTGTTTTTTCCCGAAGCGTCAAAGTTTTATCAAAAATTAAAGGAACACTTATTGTTCCTTAAATGGCATTTAATGATGACTAAAATAAAAAAAAAACTTTTCCGTTGTTTTTCTCACGGTTTCGCAATAACTACTCTTTTAATCTTTGAAAAAGAGAAAAATTTAAAATTTTGAATTTTTTTGCTTAAAAACCGGTATTTTTCTCACAATTTCTTATGAACAATCTTTGAAATGAAAAACAAAAAAAAAAAAAAAAATGCCTACGAACTTTTTTTTTCAGAAAAATTAAAAATTTTTAATTTTTCTCTTTTTCAAAGATTAAAAGAGTAGTTATTGCGAAACCGTGAGAAAAACAACGGAAAAGTTTTTTTTTAATTTTAGTCATCATTAAATGCCATTTAAGGAACAATAAGTGTTCCTTTAATTTTTGATAAAACTTTGACGCTTCGGGAAAAAACAACGGTTCAGCACATAAATTTTTTAATCTTGGGGGGTCGTTGGGCATGTATTGAACTAAAAAAAATCCTAAAAACATGAGTCATTATCGCAATATCTGCCAAGTTGACGTGGATTTTCCAAAACGGGGAAAAAGTCCATTTTTTTGGCCTTTTTCAAATCAATATTAAGGTTACATAAAAAAATAAAATCTCTAAACTACCAGAAGGTACTTTTAGAGCATTTCTTCCAGTTTACAAAACCTACCTTTAGCTCGTTGTGCGATCATTAGTTCATGAGATATTGATGATCTACGAAAAAAGCTCCTTTTTCCTTTAAATGCCCATATCTCAGCGACAAATGGTCGTACAGAGATGAACAAAACACCATTTTGAAGCTGAAGAACCAGGCTAAAGGACCCCAGTATTGACAAAGCCAGAAAATTTTTTTTTGTGACCGTGGACGACTTTGAAAACGACAAAAAATTTGAGAAAATTTCCTTCCCGCTATTCCTTAGGTTCATGCCGAGCGTGTTGCTTAAAAAAAAAAAGACTGCATTGATTTTCAAACTAGAGATATGAAGCTTTAAAACGCATTTTGTTTTATTACGATTCGATCATTTTTCACAAACTTACAGCGCTTCGAAAATCAGTGAAAAAACGGTAAAATTTAACTGCTCCCTTAATTTTTTTGCTGAGTGTATAAGACGATAGAAAAACTTGAAAAATAGTGGAATTTGATTAGAAATAATTATTCTAATAATAACAATAATAAAATAAATAAAACAACGTATAAATAACAAAACAACAACAACAACAACAACAACAATAATAAACAATAATAATAAAACAAATAAAATAACGTATAAATAATAATAATGATAATAATGATAATGATGATAATGATAATAATGATAATAATGATAATGATAATGATGATAATAATGATTGGTTATCGAAACCAAGAATATTTTTTCGTGTACCAGTAAAAGAAAATATTCTTATCGTCAGCGCGTCGAGAATGAGCAACACAAAAAAAAACGAGCCGAATAAAAGGCAGCGTAAAAAAGAAAAGACGATTTGTTGATTTTGGCCGAAAAGCAGTAGTGATCGTTCAAATAAGAAGGTAAACAGTGTATACACGGGGCGAGGGGTAGTGGGGTGGCGGGGGTACAGGGGGGGGCAGCGAGCGTAGAGCGACGGAGGAAAAGGGAGAAGAGAGACACATTCGGCCAGAACGAAAATGGGAAGCGCTGGACTGGTACAAACAAGGGTTGCGCATGCAATATTAGGGGCATTAAGTCGCCATAAAGAGCGCATTAGGGGTGCGCCTGCCCTCGAGGGGTAGTTTAGCGTTTAATTGTCCCGCCCCGATGTATCAAAGGTTTCGATTTCGGCTCGGCTACGCTCGCCTCTCTTTCGCCCGCTCGGCGCTCTCGTGCGCACGGCTAAACCAGTTTTCAGGTCTCGCCGCCCGTCGGACACGCTGCAAACCGCTCGCTCCTGGTACTCGACATTTGTAACTCTGTTTCAAGCGGCGCTAATCGCTGCACTTGAGAGCGCCAATTCTTTGTTATTACCAATCATTATTATTTTCCGCAATTTTGTGACGTAACGACCTCTTTTTTCAGTCGCTGACGTCTTCTAACTTACCTTTTGGATTGAAAAATGCTGATTAATTGTATCTGTTATTATTATTATCGATTATTACCGATTATTACACAGCAATTTTTTTATATGACAATTTTTTTCCCCTGACACCTTTTAACTCATATTTTGGGTTGGAAAATCCTGATTAACTGCATCCATTATCATTATCATCATTATTACAATAATAACAACAGTTATTATTATTGTAATTATGCAATTGCAATGCAATTGTGATTAATATTGTTATAGTTAGAGAAATGAACCATTCTGAATTATTATTATTGTAAATATTATTATTATTATTATTATTATTATTATTATTATTGTTGTTGTTGTTATCTAAAATTCAAAATTGTTTATTGAACTTCAGGCGTCCTAAAATGATTCGTATCAAGATTCCAGGAAACCTGAAAATGTCCACCTGCGAATATCAGAGTCAGAGTGCGACACATAATTTCAATTTACTTATCTAAATCTCATAATTATTAGTTTACCCAACTTTCAGCCGCCCTAAAATGACTCGCGTCAAGATTCCAAGAAACCCGAAAAAGAAATCCACCTGCGAATAACGTCAGATTGCTCGACATAACCTCAATTCACCCGTCTTACTTTTACTCGACCCGAGCCAACACGATTTCCCCCGATTCCCCGCAGTCGCCCGCGGTGCCCGCGCGGTAATCTCGCGGCCCCGCGAAAACCGCCTAGCCGCGAGTCCCCCGGAAACAGTTCCCTCGCGGAAACTACTTACGCCGCGAAGTTCGGCAGTTCGGTGGCGCTAGAATCGTCATCTCGGCATAGCGAGCGGCGGGCGCCGACAGCAGCGCCGCCGGTGAGAGGACAAGAGACGACAACGACGACGACGACGACGACGGGAGAGAACACGGCAAATAAACTATCGCCGCAGCAGCTCACCCATGGCGAACGATATTATCAGGAGAGGCAAGTAAGTTCGTCCCCGGTCGGCGGTTTGCGGCGAGGCGACGCAACGGGCTTCCCCCCCCCCCCTCCCCTCCTCCCAGAATTCGCCGCCGCGCACGCGGCTGCCTCGACCTCTGCGATCGCGTCGTGTCTCCCCCTCCCCCCACCCCCCGTAACCTCTGTCTCTTGGCACGAGTCGCACAACTGCCGGGCGGCCGCGTTGCACACAGCGGCGGCAGGAAGCGAGATAAGCGAGAGTCGTCCTGCCGCTCCGCGCGGCGGACGACTGCAAACGCGGAGGGAGAGACACAGAGCGAGAGCAGCGGGTGGGAAGGAGTAGCGAGAGGGGGAAGGGGGGGCGGGGTGGAGACGAACGAGAGGGAGCGGGAAGCCGCGCGGCGGCGGCTGTACGTATCACGTTATATCTGGCGACTGGTAGCGAAACGTATAAGAGACAGGAGGAACAGGGCGAGCGCCCAAGTTGCTATTGAACCGATTTTGAGCAAATATCACTCGAAGCAGGTCGCACAGATGCGAAGGCAAAGCCGAGAGAGGCGCTCCACAGAGTCGGGAGACTCACCGCGCGCGCCTCACTCGCTCGGTTACAGAGAGAGAGAGAGAGAGAGAGCGAGAGAGAGAGCGGCGGAAAGGCACGCCGCGCGCGGCTGAGCGAGACGCCCCACCCGCGAGCCAATCGGAGACGAGAACGAGCGAGCGCGACGACAGCGCCGCGTGAGGGAAAGAGAGCGAGGCGCAGCGGCAGCGCCGAGAGAGCTCACAAGCCCTTCGGCAAATTTCATAACCGAACTTGTCGTATTTGCCGAGATTATTTCAATATATTCGACTCAACCTGGGAGAAATCTGTTTGCGATGACGGTGGGTATGCGTGAATGGAACTTTGGCGTCGCGCGGAAGTCTGTATGGAGTGGATTGCGGGAGGCAGGAGGAGGAAGGGGGGAGGGGGGAGAGCGGCGCTGGCTAAGGACGAGCACACCGAAGCCGGAGCCACTTGCCCGCTGGCCCCCGCGCTGTGCCGGTGTACAGGGTGTTCCGACTCCGCTCGTCTTGGCGGAAATATCGGGGATGAATCGCGTAACGCTTTTGCGGCGTTTTGAGTACATTTGATGACTGCGGAATAAAGGGCAACTGGGGAAGATGAAGTCGGTGAGGTAAACGACCCAATTTTGGTCACTGTCCCGGTTTCGGTCATCGAAATTACATAAAAATTGCTAAATAAGCGAGGAGTAAAGGATGCGATGTGGGTGAATGGAAAAGAAAACATGTAAGTGTATGTGTGAAGAAAATGGAAATGTATTTATATACTAAAGGGGATTGATGTAAGGGATGGGATAAGTGTAAAAACCCGCAAGGGCATACATCGAAATAATCAACTACTACTACATTAAAATTGATAGTAAATGTATTTTCCGGAAAAAAATAAAATTACGACCATGTTGAAGAGCGTCTTGGACTCGTCATTACTGCCGAAATACGTATATGTGCATGAATCTTTAAATTTGAAAATGTTAAAGTGAGAGGCGCAACGTGTTTTTTTGAGGTTATGTTTTAGTTTCGGTCATTTGCGATATGCGGCATGGAGGATCGAAGGTGACCGAAACCCCAGCAGTCGAGTGGTGTTATTGAAATAATAATTTAAATAAGATAATGTAATCATTGGACGTAAATAATGATTGGATCATATTCAGAAGGATTTGTTGTATGCATTAGAACAGTCTGTTTTCGACATTTCGATAGAACCCGTTTATGAATAGCGGAAAAAACGAGCCAAGGCTCTAAAGACGACCGAAACAGGGCCGTTTACCTTATATTCTACGGCAATTTTGTGGGGGGTGAGATGGGTAGAAAATTAAGCTGGGAACGGTTGTTTTGTTGACTCGTCGAATGACCTGAAAATTATTGTCATTTGATGGTGTTTTGATGTCATTAGACGAAGATCATTTGGCGGTCATACATGATGAACGTTACCCATATAGTTACGAAATTACGGTCATTTTGTCGGCTCGTCGAATGACCTAAGAATTGCGGTCGTTTCATGGCCTTTTTAGATCACTAGTCGCAGATTATTTCACGGGAAAAAATGACGAAAGTCACCTATATAGTTGCGAGAAATAATGGCAATTTTTTATTGTCACAAATCGGTCATAACGGACTCTCCCCCCTTCTGCCCCCTCCCCCCTGCCTGCACCCCATCGCTAAGGCCCTAATATGGTCATTTTTTCATCCGTCATTTGACGGTTTTTTCACGCGTCATTTGATGACCTCAGATCTCTAGGTGTTACACACCGCAGTCATGAGTTTTAGGGTTAAAATAATTGAAACAAAAAAATGTTTGCGACCAAAAAAAATTATTACAATTTTTTGTCGCAAATGTTTAAAAATCGTAAGATTTTTTTTTATCTTAAAAATCCAAAAATCTAAAATCTAAATGTAATGATATTTAGATTTGATTGATATTTAGATTTGATTGATATTTAGATTTGATTGATATTTAGATTTGATTGATATTTAGATTTGATTGATATTTAGATTTGATTGATATTTAGATTTGATTGATATTTAGATTTGATTGATATTTAGATTTGATTGATATTTCGATTTGATTGATATTTAGATATGATTGATATTTAGATTTGATTGATATTTACATTTTATTGATATTTAGATTTTATTGACTTTTAGAATTTGTTTTGTATTTATTTAAAAACCTATTTTTTTAAAGATAATTGGGACATAAATTATTTTCATTTATACTCAGGTCGTGTCGGTCTGAAATGGCCCGTACAAATGCGCAGTGTCCATTGGGAGCTACTTTTAATATCTGTTTGTAGATATAACCGTAGCATCGGTAGGACGCATTCGGACCGTCGTCATCGTAGGCGTCCTGCTGCGGCTGCTGCGACGCACGCACTCACACACGTGACTCGCAGCGCGGATAATATACACGGGGCGTCGTTTTATATATAAAGCCAGATCGAATCGACAATCCTTCAAAGACTTTTGCTCGTTGCGGCGGCGGCGCGCACGGAGGATCTTGACTCGTTTTCCACGAGGCGCGTCTATAAAAGCGTCTGATGCGAATAGCTCGACTCGTCAAAGGACGAATCGAGAGCCTCCCCCCCTCCCCCCTCCTCCCACTCCCGTTGGCCAATCGTCAAAGCGCACGCGAGCTGCGAGAGATATCAATCGGTATTTTTCTCCCATATAATCACTCCCGTGCATGAATTATTGACGCTCGTTTTATACTTTATATTCCCGAGATGCATCGGAGATTTTTTTTTTTTTTTTTTTTTCGTCGTGACCGATATTTTTTTTTCTTCATTCCCGGAAACGCGTAATCCGCTCGTAAGAGGACGAGACTGGAAATGAGGATGGGAAATTCTGATTTATCATTTTTTTTCGAAGTATCGATATTTACGAATATCAAGTCGCATATTCTACCCTCTACACCTCTGGTATCAATAAATGTTTATTTGATTGTAAGGAAAAAAAAAACAAATTTGACGTTTCCAAGAGGATGGAAAATGCTGACATCAATTTTTCCAAATGTCGATGTTTCAAAATATCACGTCGCATATTCTACCCTCTAAAACTCTGGTATCAATAAATTTTTATTTGATTTTAAGGAGAAAAAAAAACAAATTTGACGTTTCTAAGAGGATGGGAAATTCTAACCCAATCTTTGTTTTTGAAATATCGTCTTTTCAACTATATCGTCGTTCTCAAGTCGCATATTCTACCCTCAAAAACTCTGGTATCAAACCATTTTTACTTCAATAAAAAATTAAAAAATTATCTCTTAGATCTGAAAAATCCTTCCACCGATTTTCTCCGTCGCAGCCCCTCGTATACAGCCTAATTACAGAATTTCTGCAAGTCGCAATTCTACCCTCTAAAACTCTGGTATCAACAAACTTTTACTTTATTTTAAGGAGAAAAAAAGCAAATTCGGCGTTTCTAAGAGAATAGGAAATTCTAACCTAATTTTCTCTTTTGCGGAATATCGTCTTTTGACCTAAATCATCGTTCCCAAGTCGTATATTCAATCTGCAAAACATTTTTATTTGATTATGAAGAAAAAAAAAGAAAAAAAAATGTGCTCTTCGTAGAAAAAATCCTCCCGCCGATTTTCTCCGTCGCATACCCTCGTATATAGCGCAATTAGAGAATTTCTACAATTCACTACGTGCGGGAGTGACCGGTTATTCCGCGCGATTAAACGAATCGATGGTACAGCCCCCGAGGGAGGGGGAGAGGGGATGACGGGGGTAGAAGAGGGGGGGGGGCAATCGGCGCACAGTCATCGAAATTGTCATTCTCATTGTCGAATTAACTGGCTCTCGTTCTCGGGGTCATTCGCTAATTAAATAAAGGGTCGAAATTGGTGAAACGAGGCGTCGCACGAAGACGACGTGCGCGAGCTGCGCGCGTAGAGGGAACGGGGGGGGGGGGGGGGGACCCGATTCGCTCGTTGCGCCGGGTACGTGCGGCGCACGTGCCGACGCGTGCGAGCCGGACGCTCGCGAGTGGCCGCGTGCACGTCGGCGCCACCGAAAACCAACTGTATCGCATTGTATCGCTCTCGGTGTAACTCCCGATACGCGATTTAACGTAATGCGAGTTATTAGCGGGACCGTTAACGGTTCGTTACATTATTACGCCCGAGGGAGCGCCGAGCGACAATTCGCAGGGCGATCCCTGTGTGATACACGATTTTGTTTTTTTTTTCTTTCTTTTTTTTTTCTTTGTGGAAATGCATTTGAGGTCGACAGCGTGGCTCATTAATTTTTTTTTTGTTTTTTTTTTTGAGAACGGACGATCGATTTTTTTTTGTTACGTGACGAAGAATAAATTACGGAGAAAAAATTGTACCACAAATAAATTGATAATCGACACTCAATATTTTTCAATGACATCCCCTTCAAGTATTGTTGCCGTGTTATATGTGTGTGAAGTTAGCATATCAAAAGTCAGTATATGAATAAAAAAGTGGAGTTCCCTTTGCATGCAACATAGTTCAACAGCTCCTAATAGTTTTCAATAATAGTTCTATTGATTTAAGTACTAAAATCTATTTTTCTTTGAAATATTTGTTCTCTAATTGGCTGTCGAGCCCCCTGCAACGCGTTGCTATGCCCTAATATTTCCAGAGATAAAAAATCATTTTTTCCGTTTTTCTTTGCGATTTTTTTATTTTTCGGGCAAGCAATGGTGCTTTTCAGAATCAGCGGGAAATTTCCCACCGGATGGGATTTTCAAACTTTAAGAAATCAACATTTTTTCTTTCGCGAAAAACGCTATGTTTTCCAAGGGGTACCCCTTGTGTTTTTTTGCGATTTTTTGGGGTTTGGCATTAAAATTCTCTGAAAAATTCAGAAATCATGATATCGCGTTCCGCCTTGCGGCTTTCTTTTCGTTCTAGACTTTTCTCTCGAACGCAAGAAGAAAATCGCGGTTCGATCGATCCAAAAAAAAGTATCCCAAATTTTAATGAATTGACGAAATTTAAAAAAAAAGTGCGAAATCGTTTTTCGCCTTTTTCTCGTCGAATTTTCTATTTATCAGCCAAACAACGGTGCTTTTCGTAATCAACGAAAAATTTCCTATCGAATACGATTTTCAAACTTTATGAAACCGTACATTTTTTTTCTCACCAAAAAATTGGCAAACATAGGGTAGAAGTACCATTTGTGGCCATTTTCACTGTAATTAATTCAAAACATTTGTTATTCCATATTCGAATGCTGATACCTCGAAAGTATTCAAACAAATTGATAAGATAATCAAGCCCATTTTTATTTAATTTAATAACACAAGCAATTAAATCCTTTCAAACTCGGTGTCCACAATCGTACCAAAGGTTCCAAAAACGGTATTTCTCCCCCAACCTCCCAAATTTTCAACGTCCATTGAAAAAGAATCCCTGGTCCCCCGCGAAAATTCCCAAAGCCTCGTTATCGACCTCATCTTATCGTTAATCAGATCCCCGTATCTGAATTACGCGGGTTCCTCGTGGCCGGTGGCCGCGCGGGGCGGCTCTCGAAAAGCCCGGTACCCGGGCGCCGAGCGAGCACGAATTGACGGACGAGCGTGGCGAACGCGGGAGAGAGAGCAGATTTCTCGCGTTTGTTTGCCGTGGAGATTGTAAAGCCGAGGCCCATTGTCTGCGAGCCACCCCTAAGCTAGAGGCACCGGCTTAACTTTTCATTCTCCTGTAAATTGCACAGGTTCCGTCGTGCGCCCTCTGTGTGCCGTACCCGCCACACACATATATATATACAACGTATATATATATACAACACATATTCACACACAGAACACGCAAGACACACACGAAAAACAGACAGCCACTTCCGTGGCGCAGCGTAAAACACATATAGATGCACAGGCGCGTTAACGTCGTAAGCGCGACGTGTGTATCACGACTACGTTGGCTGCCCTGCGGTCGGCGGCGCTGCTGCCTCGTTGGTCGGCGTGAACGCAGCCCGGCCGCAGATATATTCCGGGTGCAAATCGAATGAAACAATGGAGGCCGCTCGACGCACACACTGCGGGATTTAGGAAAGCCCCACCCGGTTGGTTGCTCGCCGCTCCTCCACGTCGACGTTTTTTTCCACCCGGCATTTGTGCCACCACTTAGCGCCGCGGAGCCACCGCGCACCACCTATTTTAACGACGATTCATTACGGCGCGGATTAGCCGGCGGGCCGCCGCCGCCGCCGCCGCGACGAGAGCGCCTCGCGAGTATCGCGGGAACGGCCGATGATGCACGAGCGATATTACGGGATTCGGGCAAAATCCTGTTCGAGATTGGAATCAGTTTTGTTGGAAGGGATTTTGCGGGAATTTTTTTGTTTTTTTGGATCATAGATGACGGTTTTTTTATCGTCATGATTTGTTGAGTCGGATTTTTGGTACGTTGGAGGTACCAATAAAAAATCCAGAATTGGGAACTGTTTTATTAGTCGGAATTCAGCACGAATTTTTTATATTTTTTCTAAATCATAGCTGACGTTTTTTTATCGTCACGATTTGTTGAGTTGGATTTTCATTATATCGGAATTACCAACCAAAAATCGAGAATTGGAATCAGTTTTATTAGTTGGAATTTTGCAGGAATTTTTAAATATTTTTTTAAATCACAGCTGACGTTTTTTTAATCGTCACGATTCGTTAAATCGGATTTTCAATATATCGGAGTTACCAACCAAAAATCGAGAATTGGAATCAGTTTTATTAGTTGGAATTTTGCAGGAATTTTTTAAATATTTTTTCTAAATCATAGGAGACGTTTTTTTAATCATCACGATTCGTTAAGTCGGATTTTCGGTATATCGAAAATACCAACCAAAAATCGAGAATTGGAATCAGTTTTATTAGTCGGAATTTTGCAGGATTTAAAAATATTTTTTCTAAATCATAGCTGACGTTTTTTTAATCGTCACGATTCGTTAAGTCGGATTTTCGGTATATCGAAATTGCCAACCAAAAATCGAGAATTGGAATCAGTTTTATCAACAGGAATTTTGCAGGAAGTTTTCATATTATTGCTGATTTTTTTATCTCCACGATTCATCGAGTCCGATTTTCGGTGTATCGGTATTACCGACCGAATAATCGAGAATTGGATACGTTTCCCCTGTATTCACGAATAAACACAATTTCGACCCAAGCACAAAGCCCGCGCGGGGCACAAAGGAGGCGAGCGTGGATACCGATCGAGGGAATCGATTTTCAAAGTATACAGTAAAGAGATCTCATAGCCGGCGCTGACCGCGCGTCAATGCGGCGAGAAGAGACGCGACGAGTGGAGAGCAGCCATTATATTAGAATCCGCTCGCCCCGCCGCGCGCGCTGCGAGCGCGACAGGATTTTAGTGGCTGGCATTATGAGCACGGAAGAGGACGACGGCGGAGCGAGAGAGAGAGAGAGGGAAGGAAAAAAAACGAGAGTAAACCAGAGCCGCGCGGCACCTCTCGAGAGCGCCGCGGGAGTCTCGTAAATACATCTATATAATCGTAGCGGCGGCGACGACAAGTTTTGCCGGGATAAACAGCGCGAGCGCCGAGGAGGAGTGGAAGCCGCGTGTCCCCTTTCACCTCCAGCGGTCCCGGCGTATTACAATAAAAGATACTTCTGTGGCCAAACACGGGACGACAGTTTACAATAATATACCGGGTGTCCGCATCTGCCGGCGCGACGGGAGGTCCCACCGAGCCGCTGCTCGGGTGCGGCCTGCACCGTGCTAAAGGCTAACCGCACTGTGCTTGCTACTCGGCGGCGAGGAAACCGAGGGGCCCTTGAGGTTCTCGAGACACTCGATCGACGAGTTACGTGCGGCCAATTGAGAGATCGGTTTTTGGCCTTCGGTTGGACGAGGGAAATGGAAATCGGGCTCGTTTCAGTGTGAGGCGGTGGCATAGACCGGTAGGAATTACGACGGCTGCCGGGCTGTGACCCACCTAACCTCACTTTTTGGTTTTTCGGGACTTTTGATAAAACGGCTTTTAATTTTGGGAAGCCAAAAGATTAGCTGATTTGGGCCAACTTTTAGCGTATTCTTCCAAAATGCAAATTTAATTTGTGAGGTTGTTTGGGAGCAGATAGGGTTTGAAGAGGCTGCGATCCTTTTCCCCACACTCCACCTGAAATTTTTGAAACCTGTTTTCTCCTGAACTACTAGACAGATTGAGCTCAGATTTTGAGAGAATGTACAGAAATATGGCAGAAATAGGCTGAGCTTCTGGCTCCTGGATACTCGAAGCCGTTTTTTTAGGAGAATCAAAAAACTAAAAAGTGAGGTTAGGTGCGAGAGAAACAACCCTATAGGCGTTTAGAATCGCGCGGCGAAATTCGTCGCGGAAGTCGTTGAGTTGTATTATTTTTTAATTTGTCAGATAATGACAACATTATTATATTTTTTTATCCAAATTACCGGTCACTTGACTAGAAAAATTTCCGGCTATTTTCCCGCCTGAATTCCGGTTTATTCTTTGAGAATAAAATAAAATTGATACGTTCCGCGTTATGTACGCTTGTTAGCCGGGCTTAACGCGATATCATTAGCGAGCGGTCACGCCCACCGGGCGAGCCAATCGGCTTCGTCGCCGTAGGAGGGCGCTGCGGGCTCAGACCCAGCGAGGCGCGGGGCTTCCGGTAGCCGTGGGTCCCACGAGTGCGAACGCGACACCCGGGAGAGGCAGCGAAACGAAACGAGACGAAATCGACCGCGCGCGAGTAATCGTGTAACCGACCCTCTTTGTGTCCCGAGAGGCTTTCACACCGGACCCAACGCGCGCGCCCCGCGCGGACCTCGCTCGTTCTCTCCGTCACCTCTCACGTTTCTCGTACCGTTTTCTCGCTCTCCGTACCAAATTTTTTTTTTCTTCTTCGTCCGGACATATTTTGCGTCCCTCTTGCGGCCACGCGGATTTTCAAAACGTGGCTATTAGCCCGGGTTATTCGCAGCTACCGAAAGCTAATACTCCACCACCTGCTACTTTCCTAATTGGCCGACGAAAATCTCCCTAAACGGTCGCAGCCTTTTCATCTCGTCGTTGCGTCCAATGGGATTTTATTTTTGTTTTACGTTATTTTATTCCTTGTATATGGAATTGCATAAAATAAACCGGATGGGATTTCATTTTTGTTTTATTTTGTTTTATTCCTTATATATGGAATTAAATCAAATTAACCGGATGGGATTTTTTTTTAGTTTTATTTTATTCCTTATATGTATACGGATCGTTTCCAATTTGTTGCCTCGTTGCACCTACTAATACCAAATTTCTTACCATTTAATTCGTCTTCACTGTGAATTTTTTGTCTGCGCTACAGTGATGATTTTTTTAGCCAACAATTTATTTCTGCACGGCTAAAAAACTAAGACGAAGAAATAATCGAAAAATAGACACACAGGAGAAAATTGCGTTTTTGCATTTTTCGATCTCATCTTCGCTGCGAATTTTCTTTCTGGTCTCCTGCGATTTTTTCATTTTTTTTAATCCAAAAATTTATTTTCTCGCAGGAAAAAAACGAGGCAAAAAAATAGGAAAACCGACACAAAAAGCCAGGAATCGTGTTTTCGCGTTTTTCGAGACGGACAAAACGCGAAGTGAAGTCCGACGTTAAAACGCGTCGCGAAATGTATCGAGGACAAACGAGAGCGCGTCGGACGCCTCGCCGGGCCTAAAGAGCCCGCCAAGACTCGCCTCTTTCCCGCGCGCATTTCGCTCTTTCTCCTCGCATTTCCTTCGGCACTCTCGGCCTTTTGCCTCTCGCGGCCGAAGTAAGAAGCAAAAAAAAAAAAAGAGGGCCAGCCTCGCGCGCCGCCCGCGCGCCAAGTGCACTCTGACCGCGCCGGGCTGCGTGTGCCAGAGATTTTTAATGGATTCGCGAGGTCTCCAGTGCATTCAACATTCATGCTATTAGACCCTCGAGATTTGAGAATCAGCCGGCGAGCGTAAAATACTTTGTGTATATCCGTCCCACTCTCGACCGGTTTCCCCCCCGCGCTTCCTCATTTCCCCGCTGCTTCTCGACGGCGCTCGCGTCGGCCTCGCGTTCTGGGCCACTGGAAATCCGATTTGTAGCTAGGCCAAGGAAGAGAGAAAAAATATATATCGCGGTCGGTGGGGACGAGGCGAGCGCGGCTGGCAGGAGTAACGAAATGATTTTAATAAAGCGTGGGAGTCGCCAAGCTGTTTCCACCGCGGGGGCATCGATAAACTCGCCTCGAGCCACATTAGATTACAGTTAGCCCTCATTATCTCGCTCTATTATCTACCCGCGTGTGTAACGCGTTACAACGTCGGCGCCGCAAGCGCGTGTCGCCTGTATGGGCCGCTGCGGGCCAAGTTGATCTTGACGACAAATCGCGTTCGTTTTCATGTGGAGGGAAAACGAAACGACACAATTTAAAAAAATGTTAATTGTCAGTTAATTGACATAACTTTCCAAAATATTTAATAATAATGATAATAATAATAATAATAATACAAACATTATTTCGGCTCGACATTTTAGTGGAGGGAAAAAGGAAAAAAGACTATACAATTTTTTTAAATTATATTTTCTGTTAATTGACATAAATCTCCAAAATAAATAATAATAAAAATAATAATCATACTAATAATGATACAATGTATATGACTACACATTTTTTAATTCAATTGTCTGTTAAGAGGCAGTATTTCACAATTCACAATTTCGCATATTTTCTATATAAAAAAACACAAATTTCAAAGATTACTCAAAAATCTAAAAAAATGCATACGTATTCAGAAAAACGAAGGAATCATTTTTATCCACAGAAAAACTTGGGTCACCGAAATTTTTGTTAAACAATTTTTTTTAACTCAATTTCTTAATAACAATTTAGAATTATTATTATGCAAAATTAATATTTTCAGTACCTTTAATGTGCACTAATTTTTTCAGATTTTTATACCATCGAGAAGTGTTTGCAATTCTCTCGCACTTTTCTCGAATTTATGCGAATTGAAGCCTCCGCGAGACTACCTCCTTAATTGACATAGATCTCCAAAATAAATAATAATAATAATAATAATAACAACAACAACAACAACAACAATAATAATAATAATAATAATAATTTCGGGTCGACTTTTTTTCTAGATAATTGTAACAATGTGACCTAGAACGTAACATAATGAAAATGGAAAATTCAATATTTCGATAAATTTGAAATAATCGAGAAAAAAAAAACATAGCGTTCCACGTCTCGCGCCATTCCGGCCCGGAAATTTCGTGCTCGGATTCGCGGTCTCCCGACTCCGTGAGAGTCGCACCGAGCGTTTACCGAACTTTTCATTATTATTCATTGGCGAGATAAATTGGGGTGTATTAAGGTCGTGTAAGGACATTGTCGCGGCGAGCCCGTTGTGAATGGACGCGAGGCGAGTGTCACGGGGCGAGATGGACCCCCGCGGCGCTGCGAGGCTCCTCGTTCCGCAGCCCCCACTGCCGTGTCGCGACGCGGCAACCAGCACCAGTTGCACGCACGCATGCACCTTGACGCACCTTTTATCACCCGTTAAACGCCGGCCATTCGCTCGAATCGATCGAGCGAAAAAGGTCCCCTTATGTATTTTTTTTTCGCCTATGTATTTATATGTAAATAAATACGTACAAATACGTTGAAAAAAAGTGCGCTTATAAATCATGTTTTTTACCTGTACGTATCGCATGTAAATAGGGGAAGGTGGGGCAAAATGGGACGCGTAAGCGAAAAATGGTTTTATGACGATAACCAAAATGTTTTTTCATAGTTTTACACGCAAAAAGTCGATTCCAATCATGAATTTGGAGCGTCGGCAAAAAAATGTGGGGTAGAATGGACCAAACTCCCCTGTTCGGAAATTCGTGTTTTTTTTCATCTGTGTGATACTTAACATAATCATTAATGAGCACATAAAAAAAGATGTTTTAAAAAAAAATTGAATTTTTTTTTAAGTGACATTCCAAATCCAGATACCTCGAAATTATCAAAATGGTAAAAAAAAACGTTATACTCCGGTTCTTTGCGTTGAAATGGGTCGTATACACGCGATATTCTCAAAATGGGGGGTTGTCCCATTTTGCCCCACCTTCCCCATATATCACATATAAATATATAGAAAAAAGTGTGCCTATATATATCCATTTTTTATCTATTCATTTACATGTATATATTACATACAAACATAGAAAAAAACGTGTGCATTTTTTTTTCTACCTGCACTCAGAGAAATCATGTAAGTTCTGGTAACTATAAAGTGACAACTATCAAATTTTCGTTCATGCGACTACTTTTATAGTTCACGGTAATTAATGAATAGTTATGATAACTGCGTCATAGTTACCATAACTAGAAAAATAGTTGCTGTACCTATAAAAAATAATTGACACTTTATGGTTGTCACTTTATACTATAAAGTGACAACCATAAAGTGACAACCATAAAGTGTCAATTATTTTAATTGCGTTAATTATTTGTTAATTATTGAAATTTCATTAAATTGATCAATTATTTTTATAAATTAATAAAATTAACTAATAAAATGTAATTAGCTTAATTGAATTACGTGTTAATTATATAAAAATAATTGACACTTTATGGTTGTCTCATTATACTATAAAGTGACAACCATAAAGTGTCAATTATTTTTTATAGGTACAGCAACCATTCTACCAATACTAGATTTTTCTCTCAGTGTGAGTGTCGAAAAATTGGTGTACGAAAAACGTATATGAAAAAAACCTATACACTATTATGTATTAAGAGTACAGGTATCGCCGGTCGAGGCGAATTTCCGAAATGCTTTTCGCCGAACACCGGATGCTTTTGATCTTTTCATCCCCCTCCATTCGCCGCACCGGGGCATCATTATACGGGGAGAGATGAAAACGCGCTCGATGTCTTCCTTTATGCGCGCTGCATGTAATACGTCCCATTGAGTACACGGCAGGGGGGGGGGGAGGGGGGGGGGGACGCGGGAATGTCACGAAATTAAGTTAGTATCTTTCACCTGTAGCCAATAAAAATTCGCAACGGGCTGTCGGAGCGGCGCGGTCGATGCAGATAAGCTCGACGATCGATGGGGATAAGTGGCTTTGGGCTCCACGCACGGGGGGACCGTCAAAGGCCTTTCGACTGCGATCGTCGCTTTGTGCATTGGGATCACGAATTTCTGAACGTGACGAAAAATGATTGTCGCAATTAAATTATTTTTAATTAGCCGGTAGTCAATTCTGCCGTTCAACGAATTAAAAAACAGCAAAAATCGGTAAATGATGTGCAAAAATTTACAGTAGAAATATTTGAAATTTAGATAGCCGGATGAATTAATTTTGTTAACAGTATTTTCACCATCGACAAATTATTTTCAACTCTGCTCCAACAGTAGGAATTGAAATCCATTAAATTTTTCATCGAAACAACGCAAAAAAAATAATGGGCCGAAATGTAGGGAATATTTATAAATGCGAATAAATAATTTGTGAAAAGTAATTAGATATGAGTGAAAAACAGTACCAAACGAGAAGAAAATTGGACAAACGATTCAGCCCGGAAACCGCTGAATTAATGCATTAATGCAAAAAAAGGAAAAAATGTAGGAAATATTTATGAATGCAAGCAAATAATTCGTAAAAATTAATTAGATATGAGAAAAAAACGAAATGTGGTAAGATTTGGACAAACGATTCATCCGGGAATCCGCTGAATTAAAACATTAATGCAAAAATAAAAAATTAGTAGGAAAAAATGTGGGGAATATTTGTAAATGCAAATAAATAATTCGCAAGAATTCATTAGATATCAGAGCAAAAAATACTCCACCAAAAAGAATTGGACAAACGATTCATCCGGGAATTCACTGAATTAAAACATTATTGCAAAAAAATAAGAACAATAAATTAGTAGGGAATATTTATAAATGCAAATAAATAATTCGTAAAAATTCATTAGATATGAGAGAAAAAAAGACTCCACCAAAAAGAATTGGACAAACGATTCATCCATCAACCCGCTGAATTAATGCATCAATGCAAAAAAATTAACAAAAATTAATTAGTAGAAAAAAATGCAGGAAATATTTATAAATGCAAATTATAAATTTCGAATTTACGAATTAATAATTCGAATTATTTACGAATCATTTTTCGAATTATTACGAATCATTTTTCGAATTATTACGAATCATTTTTCGAATTATTACGAATCATTTTTCGAATTATTACGAATCATTTTTCGAATTATTACGAATCATTTTTCGAATTATTACGAATCATTTTTCGAATTATTACGAATCATTTTTCGAATTATTACGAATCATTTTTCGAATTATTACGAATCATTTTTCGAATTATTACGAATCATTTTTCGAATTATTACGTAATTACGAAATAATTTACGAATTAATTCGTAAAAATTAATTGGATACGAGAGAAAAAAATACCCAACGGGAGAAAAAATTGGACAGACGACTCGGTCGGGAATCCGCTAATCGTGCGACCGCGTAGCACGTGGTATATCAATTCTCAAGTGAGTCGTGACGCTGGGGGTTGGCGGGGCGCGAGGCGCGGAGCACCTATCGGTCCCCCCGTGATCCGCGCGGCGCATTGTTGGCCCCGTATAGGTTGACGCGGGCCGCGCGCCGTTTTCGCAGAGTGCGCGAGCGCCCCACAATACCCGGATGCCCCCTAATGGTCTTAATGAAGTGTGTACACCCTGTCTATGGTATTAAGAAGCCTCTGGGCTCGCCGTCTACCCGCCGTATAATGACACTAATTTTTAAGCATAACCGTACACTCAGCTTAACAACGTGCGAACGCTTCGCGAGAAACTCGGCTTCCCAAAGATCCCGCATCGTTACGCAGCCTCTCTGCACGAATTTGCATTCTTTGGCTCGCGTCGGACCCACGGAATTTAACCGGCTGGACGAAATTGACGAATCGAAAATTCCGGAACCAAAAGTAATTTTTTTTAATCCTATCAATATATATATTTTTTTCGGTGTTAGAAATTATTTTTTTAAGTAGCAAAAAAGAAAACTTTTTTGCCTCCAACTTGCCAAAAATAAAGAAAATCCGTTCTACTGTGAGATAAAAAAGAAAATCCTTCCCAACTAAACTTTTTATTAAGTGACACAATTAATTTAATTAATTAGACATTTTTTGTCATCATCTTTATTAACGAATAGAAAAAAGAAATCATTTTTGTGTCCAATCAGTTTTTACCTTCTAAAGAAAAATTCCTTCCCTACTAAATTTTTCCATTGATTTACTCAATTTTTCCCACCGCTTTTATTAACCAATAAAAAAAAATCATTTTTGTCTCCAATCAGTGCTTACCTTAAAAAGAATCCTTCCCCACTAAACTTTTTTTTATAGAATTACACAATTTTTCCCACCACTTCTATTAACCAATAAAAAAAATACTTTTACCTCCAATCAGTTTAAATCTTAAAAAAAAATTCTCTGTGCCTAGAAAAAGTTCAGAGTAAAAAAAACTGCGGTAAGTGCACCGAGGATAAAAAAAAGGGGGAAAAGCGAGGAAAAGAAGCGATCCACCGATTTTTATTTAATTAATTACACAATTTTCCCCACCATCCTTATTAACCAATAAAAAAATAAATCATTCTTGTCTCCTATCAGTTTTTACCTTAAAAAAATCCTTCCCTACTACATTTTTTCATTGATTTACTCAATTTTCCCCCCAACTTTTATTAACCAAGACAACTATCAAATTTTCGTTCATGCTACCACTTTTATAGTTCACGGTTCAGAGTAAAAAAACTGCGGTAAGTGCACCGAGGACAAAAAAAGGGGGAAAAGCGAGGAAAAGAAGCGATCCACCGATTTTTATTTAATTAATTACACAATTTTTCCCACTATCCTTATTAACCAATAAAAAAATAAATCATTTTTGTCTCCTATCAGTTTTTACCTTCAAAAGAAAAACCCTTCACTACTACATTTTTTCATTGATTTACTCAATTTTCCCCCCAACTTTTATTAACCATTAAAAAAATCATTTCCCATCCTTCCCCACTATTTTTTTTTATTGAGTTACACAATTTTTCCCACCACTTTTATTAACCAATAAAAAAAATACTTCTACCTACAATCAATTTCAATCTTAAAAAAAAATCTCTGTGCGTAGAAAAAGTTCAGAGTAAAAAAAACTGCGGTAAGTGCACCGAGGATAAAGAAAAAGGGGTGGAAAAGCGAGGAAAAGAAGCGCGACGAGTGACGAGTGTCGCGGAGGACGAAGACCGACGCGCGGTGTGCGGGGGGGGGGGGGGGGGGGAGGGGGAAGAGATCCGGGACGCTGGCAATAATCCTCCGTCGACGCGTACGGACTAATTGATGTCATTCAGAGCTCGGGGTGTCGTTAACGCGGGGCTTCAGTGGATGCCCGGATGATGAGCCGCCACTAACCCCTTCCCAGAACCCGCGCGAGCGCCCGGATGATGACGCGAATTCGCGCGTTATGCAGCCGCAGACCGAGAAGAAATCTTTTCAGAGCCGCGCGCGACGCGCGGAGTCGTCAGAGTCGCTGCCACTTGGCGCGAGATCCGCGGTTTTTTTGACGCGCTGCACATGCACGAACGACATTATTAATATATATATATACGGTCGTTCGTGTCACACATGGAGACTGGAAAAAAAGAAAATAAATATGTATATGAAATTGTGGGTGTATATGGAATCGCGGAGGGGCGGAAGGAGGGGGGTGGAAAAGGGGTTGAGTCTGATCCAGAAAGGGAAAGAGCCCCGTGAGAAACACGATGGGAAGGGGGAGGAGTGAGGGGGTGGGGGGGGGGAGCAAAAGGGAAGTGAGAGAAACGTGGCAAGTATGAAGTGAGCATATTACTATTGAGAATAAGTACCTGGGCTTCGAGATGGGGGGAGGCTTCTTGGCTGCAGAATTTCGCGTCTGTATATTAGGTGTATGTAGGGGAACGAGGGGCAAAATGGAACGCCGGGGCAAAATGGGACAGTCGTTTTTTTTTTCATTTTGGATCATTTTACGGGGCAAAATGGGACGCCGGGGCAAAATGAAACACTGATTTTCTTTTTCCATTTTGGATAATTGTACGTGGCAAAATGGGATGCCCGGGGCAAAATGGTAGAGTCATTTTTTTTCACTTTGGATAATTTTACGGTGCAGAATGGAACAGTCATTTTATTTTTTTCATTTTGGATAATTTTACTGGGCAAAATGGGACGCCCGGGGCAAAACGGGACGCCCGGGGCAAAACGGGACGGTAATTTTTGTTTTATTTCGGATAATTTTACGGGGCAAAATAGGATAGTCATTTTTTTCATCTTGGATGATTTTGCGGGGCAATATGGGTCAGTCATTTTCTTTTTTTTCATTTTGGATAATTTTACTGCGCAAAATGGGACGCCCGAGGCAAAATGGGACGCCCGAGGCAAAATGGGACAGTAATTTTTTAAGTTTTGGATGATTTTATCGGGGCAAAATGGGACGCCGGGGCACAATGGTTTTTTTTTTTTTTTCAAGTCTACTACCATTGAACGCGAATGCACTTGATATATCTACAAAACTTACATCCTTGTCTCACCTCTAGTGAAGGACACAATGCGATCAACTCCGACGCCATCCTTCAGCACTCGGTGCGCCAAACCACAAATTGCCGAATTTGGGGAGCGTCCCATCTTGCCCCACAATTATTTTTTCGCCGTCACTCAAAATCGATTACGGGAATCGAGTTTCAGGTTGAAAAACAGCAGTAATACACTTTGGATATCGTCGTAAAGACCATTTTTTGCTGGTCCATTTTGCCCCACGTTCCCCTGTACGTACATTGCTGTTGCTGTATATGCACAGGAGACTCGCTACGGTTGCCAGAGTCGGCTACACCGCGTGCTGCACCGGCCGGAACGAAACAGCCGGAGTGGGGGGAGTGAGAGGGCGGCAGGGTGGAAGGGGGGCGGAGGGAGGGGGGTTGCTGGTAACGGGGTACAAATGGGGTGGTACAATGGGCACTAATGGATCTCAAGCCGCCGCGAGAGGCGCTGCTTTTAATCTAATTGTCCTTCTCGTCGTATAGACCCCCCTCCCCCTCCCCCCTCGCCCCCGCGCGTTGCACCGCGCGCCGCTCCCGGGATCTCGAATACGTGCAACCTGCGCGACGATGGTTCTCATTCGTCACCCTTGGACCACCCGACGATTACCCAGGAATTCGATTTTACCGCTTGAAATTTAAAAATTACGAATTTCTGATTTATTGGAAAGAAAATTGGTGCATTTTGTTTTTTTTTTTTTGCGAATAAACAATATTAATTTCGATGGTTCTCATTCGTGTCACCCTTGGACCACACGGCGATTGGCCTGGAATTCGATTTTACCGCTAGAAATTTAAAAATTACGAATTTCTGATTTATTGGAAAGAAAATTGGTGCATTTTCTATTTTTTTTGCGAATAAACAATATTAATTTCTTACTATTCACGACTTTATCGCGTTTTGTTGGAATCGTGACTCGACTTATCTGACAAAAAAAACATTTATTATTATCTTTATTTATTTAATTGTTTATTTATTTTTGTATTTATTGTCATTTTCTTATTTTTATTTTGATCTTAATTTTTATCGCGATATCGGCGATCCACCGATTTTACCCGAAACTTATTTCCCGTCTCTATCGCGCCCCAAATCGTGGGGACCATGCACGTGTTTTCGTTCTTTCGCCCCCCCCCCCCCCCCTATTTTATCCGATTTTTTTCCGTCGAAAACGAAACGTTATTTATTAGAAGAAAAACACAGTCACGAGTCGCGCGAGTCGGATCGTCGCGACGTCGCCCCGTCCTCTAACGTAATTCAATGCCCGCTGTGTCTATACGCTAGACACGTGAATATATATCTATAGGCGGTCTATATGTACCTATCGCGGGATCGCAGGTGCCAGCCGCGGTAATTGCAGCGAGCGCCCCCCGCGAGCGAGCGACCAGTAATGACGACTTCCGATCGCCGAAATGCCTCGGGGTGAAGCCCGGACGGCCGCTGACCGCCGGCCGCGCGCCCGAGCTGCAATCCCGCAGGAACGATATAGACCGCGATAGCGTAAATAAATTGGTACGATTGTAATTGCCGTTGTGCGTGTCGCCCGGCCGATTCCGCTGCTGTGTGTGGGTAATAAATGGTCGTCGATGTGCGCGGCTCGACGTACGTGGAATTTGCCTCGCGAGTCGCACGCGGCCGCTGGAAGGAGGACGAAAACATCGTACGACGGGCTTTGTGCTCCGCTCGAGCCAATCCCGGGGATACGAAATACAACGGGGGGGGATCGGGGGACGAGGAAATATAACAGCGAGGGAAATTTTCTGTTTACACTTGCCGAACGCTCGTGGGAAAGAAAGTTCGGCCGACGCGACGCGTCAGCCGCAAAATTAATCGCAGAATTCGCGGGAAATAATGATAATAATAATTGGTTCGCGCGATTTGAGATAAGAATTTTTGCGGCAGTTTTTTTTTTGGGGGGGATGAAATAAACGAAGGCGAAGTGGTTGGTATTTATTTCACTCTCGTATATTTTTCGTTGACTCCTTATCATATTTTATGATAATGACGATGACAGTGGTAATAATAATGACGGTAATCGTAAATGACGATAATGACAATAATAATAATAATAATAATAATAATAATAATAATAATAATAATGTTAATCTTTGTAGCTACATATTTACACGAACGTAAAATTGTTTGTTTATCATGCAGTGTATAATACAGTTCGAAATAAATTCATATTTATATTTATGTATGTATAATATAATATATATTTATTTATTCTTATTTGTGTCTATATTCATATTTATAGAATAACTTCGAGAATAATTTTCGGCTGCTGCTGTTTTTTTTTGTTTTTTTTTCGTGTTTTCATATCCGTCGGCGCTGTCCTCGGGTGAAAAATCGTCGTGACGCGCGTGAAAAGACTACACGGGTGACTTTGGCTACGTGTGTCGCGGTGTTTTCACCTCGTTTCGGGAATTCAATGAGAAAATTTAGCTGAGAAAAAACGTCAGTCGTCGGCGACACAAGAATTGAATTTTAAAAAAGTATCGCTTCCCAGATAACCAATTTTTGTCGCTAATAATTTTTTTTGCCATCGACGAAATTTTGTTCACTCTTCAATAACAGGAGCCAAAATTACATTTCTCCAGAACAGTATTTTTCATTGAATCGATTGAAAAGAAATTCTCGATTCTCAAATAATTAATTTTTGCTAGAGATTTTTTTTTTGTAGCGACAAATTTTTTTTCAGACACTCCAACAATAGGAGCCAAGATTACATTTCTCCAGAACAGAATTTTTCATTGAATTAATAAAAAAAAGTTATCACTTCTCAACCAATTTTTGCTGCGATTTTTTCATTTGCCAGCGACAAATTATTTACATACACTCCAACAACAGGAGCCTAGATTCAATTTATCCAGCTCAACATTTTTCCTTCAATCAATAAAAAAATGTATCACTTCTGAACCAATTTTTGCTACGATCTTTTTTTGTTTTTTTATTTTATTTTGAAGCAAAAAATTATTTTCAGTCACTCCAACGACAGAAGCCAAAACGCAATTTTCTCAGAGCTAAATTTCTCATTGAATCAACGCGAATAAACGAAATTATATACAGTGTACAGCTAGACGAGAGAAGCGAGAACGATCGGAGTCGCGAGTTAGTCTAGTATTAAATACGTATCGAGAGCAGCGGAGTCGCAGGGTCTGCGGTCGCAATCGTCGCGCGTTCCACGCGCCCCGGAAATTTCGCGATTGAAACACCTGTCGAAGCGCCTCGTGAACCTCCCACGTGTGCACACAGAGCGAGCCCCGCGTGCCGCGCGCGTCGACGGATACCGAGGAATTAATAATAATTGACTGCAGGTAGGGCGCGAGCGGGACGTGGGGGACGGTTTTCAATACGTACGGAGAGAGCCGCGAAAGGGTGTGGAGTGGCCATCAGCCTCGGGGAATCGCGAGGGGGCAGAGAGCACCGAGGAGCCTCGAATTGAAACCGGCGAACCCGGCGCGAAACTGTTACGTGTCGACTGTATCGGAGCCGCCTCGACGATCACGTGTTGCTCTCGATCGTCGCAGTGGCGCTCAATTCGCTCGCGTTTTCCCTCTCGGAACAATTCGGCCGCACTTGTTGGGGGTGAATTTCGAAAATTGCAAAACTCTACAAGGGAAATCGGATCAGAGTTGTAAATCCCGAATTTTTGTATAAATAAAATTGATGATACGATTGGCTTTGTAATTATGTTTTCATAATAATAACTCGTAATGATTATAATGTCATGTGTAAACTTTTTAATAGAGGCAAGAAATAGTAATTTTCCATGAAACTTCACGGTAATCTTATTGAAAAGATGGAGACACTGGTAATGTATTTAATTTATATTATATAATAATATAATTAAATATATTTAATTTATATTATATAATAATATAATTAAATACATTAATACATTAAATAATTTTTATAATGAATAAAAATTCGATTTTTCTCACGGCTATTCAAAAGTTCACGTATAATTTTATAATCGCTACAGGTCGTCGTTATAAAAACGTAACTAGAAAATAAACTGTTGCGTGTAAACTTTAGTTTCTAATGTAATGGGGACTTACAACAATGTTTTACCTTCCCTGGACATGGACAATTTTTTTTAGGGGATGAATTGTTGCATTTCGCTTGATCTCCCGACTGCCTAAAATTCATCCACTCTGCTGCTACTCGACGCAATTTTTTTCTTTCTTAAGCTTCTTTTTTTAACCGCCTGCGGTTCGCTTCTAAACTCCGATCGACAGTGGAGCGAAAAGTCAACAAATTTATCCCCTTCGAAAAAAAATTGTCGGTTTTCTCTTGGCGCGTAGAATTTTCTCGAAATTTTGTAAAGATTACTGGCGTGTTTTTTTTTCTTAATTTTTTTTTTTTCAATTTTTCTCAACAATAAACAGCTACGGCGCGATCGTCTCGTAAATTTTCCCGCGGGACAATCGGCGTATTTACAACTTTGAGGTTCACGCTGTGGGCTTCGCTGCGCACCAGGATTGTCATGCACCTAATTTTATTCCCTCCGTTTTCTCGCCTCGTTTTCCTTTCCCCTCATTCTTCTCTCTCTCTCTTCCTTTCCGCGAGAAGTCGAGTCGAATCGAATCCGCGTCGACCTGGCCGATTCCCGAAATTAACTACGTTCTCTATTGTAACGGCTGGGCCGAGAATTCGGGAATGTGTGTAGGATCCCACATGGAAATATTTATATGTAAAATATATATCGCCAACAAGTTCTATATGCAAAATATATGTTTAATATAAAAATATATGCAACATATATGCGACATATAGAACTTTTCGGCGACATTATTTTACATATAAATATTTCCATGTGGGATGGTAGAGCGGTTGCATTGCCGAAGTATCGAAGAGAGAAAAGATCTGGTGATCTTCGGGGTTCGAACCCGGAATGTTCATTCCTAAGTCAGAGCATTAACCACTGCGCTAATGTCACCTATGCTTTTCTCTCACTAGCAACAATGTGCTCGCTTCACTCGCACTCCTTGCTTTTCATTTGTTTTTACTTGTGGCCAATACAGTCATTCAAAACGCGCGCGATACGTTTTTCTGCAGCGGCCATGACAGTCCGAAGTCGACTTTAAATCGAAGACGCCGCCGACCAATCAGAACGCCTGAAAAGTGGCTTCAGTATTTCGATATATTCGACTTTCGATGTGCCATGTCCTTTTTAAGAGAGGATTCGAATCGTCTTCTTATAGGGTAGAAGTACCGTTTTTGGCCACCTTTGGTTCAATTATGTCCACCAAGTTCAAGTGGATTTAATTGCTTATGTTGTTAAATTTTTTTAAAATGGGCTTGACAATCTTATCGATTTTTATGAATACTTTTGAGGTATCAGCATTTGAATATGGGAAAACAAATATTTCAAATTAATTACAGTGGAAATGGCCACAAATGGTACTTCAACCCTATGCAATGCAGGACCGTCATACACTTCCCCTCTTAGTGAACTCGACGTCATGATGTTGAAGTTTGCATCGTTCGAATGCAACGAAAATTAGAAAAAAGTTAATTCTAATTAACCCAAATTATGAAATTAGCTATAAAAAATCATCATAGGAACTAATTGATATGATGACTCTTTATACCTAATTTCATCATTTGGGTTAATTGGAATTAATTTTTTCCCTCAATTTCGTTGCATTTCAACGATGCAAACTTCAACATCATTCGACGTCCACGTCGAACTGGATGGAGTTAGCGGGTGTCTTGTTACGCGATTGCGGAGGAGCGCAGCTTAGAGTGTCTCATCCGTTGGTACAAAGACGCAATTGAGGATCGTGAGCCCGATAACTTCTGAGACCATGTAAAACGGCTGGGCCGAAGATTCGGGGATGTGTGTAGGATGGCAGAGCGGATGCATTGCCGAAGTATCGAAGAGAGAAAAGTTACGGTGATCTCCGAGGATCGAACCCGGAATGTTCGTTCCAGAGTCGTAAATCCCTCATTTTTATGGAAATAAAATTGATGATACGATTGGCTTTGTAATAACGTTTTTGTAATAATAACTCGTAATGATTATAATATGATATGTAAACTTTTAAATAGAAGCAAGAAATATTAATGTCCCACAAAACTTGATGCTAATCGTTATTGAAAAAATTGAGAAATACTGTTGATGCATTGCGAAAATAATGGAGGCTTATAAATTTTTCGCTCAATTTCTCCGAAAATTTAATAAAAAATTTGGTTTTTTTTTCGGCTATTAAAAAATTCACATACCATTTTATAATCGCTACGGGTCATCGTTATAAAATCGTAACTGGAAATAAACTGTTGCGTAAACTTGAATTCTTAAAGTAACAGGGACTTACAACACTGGTTCATGACTAAGTCAGAGCGCTAACCACTGCGCTAATTTTGTTTTCTTTTGTTTTGTTCCTCACATATCCGATCCGTATCCAATTTGTTGCTTCGTTGCACCACAAATACCAGACATCACGCCCGAATTTTTTTTACCAGAATTGCATGAAGAGATTGATGCGAGACATAAGATTGAGATAAAATGAGAATTGTCACCTATGCTTTTCTCTCATTCGAATCGTCTTCTTAAATGCAACGCAGAGGCCGTCACAACTATTTACAAAAATCACTGTTTTCTTCTCTCCTAATTTCCTTCCCTCTCTTTCCCTCTGCCTCCTGGACCGTCGATCGGTCGTTTAATTCTCGGCTTTGCGCAAAACTTCCTGCGCCTTGACTCTGAGGACCTCGGCGCTCTGCCTCCTCATCCCGTCCTCCGAGCCCGAGCCCGAGTCCTCCGAGTCCCGCGACTCCCGGTACTTGGAGCTCAGATTCTGCGGCAGACTCTGAATCTCGAGATTCAGCGGATTCGCGTGCTGCTGCTGCTGCTGCTGGTGCTGCTCCTGCTGCTGCTGCAGGTGGATCGACCTCAGGTGGTGGTGCGCCCGCTGGCCGAGCTCGCGGTGGTTGAAACCCGTCGCGGGGTTGAAACCCACGACCGGCAGCAGCGAGCTCAGCGAGGTGATGTTCTCGGGAAACGGGAGGCCCATGTACTGCGTCACCAGGGCCTGGAACGGCGAGACCTTCTGGATGCTCGACCACGGGGGGAAAAAGGACGGCCTGTACCAGGGAAACACTCCGGCCGCCGCTGGCTCCGGGTAGATGTGCTGGTCGGCGCCACCTGCGAGACGGGCAGAAAAAGAAAATACATTTTTAGAGAATTTAACGCAACTGGCTAGAACTTTTTCTCATTTGTCTTTTTTTATGTTCAGCGCCGGAAAACTGAACCATATTCAAATAGTACGAGACTGTTCACACGCGTTTTCTGTTTTATTGGTAAAATAGTTCGAAGGATTGGTATTCGCTGCGAAGCAAAAAGATTAATTTGCATGTTTAATTTTTATACAATTCCGTATGACTTCGCGATCCGTTCGGGATTCGTTTACGGGTTAAGTAAGCACGTTTTCACGAACCGGCATATTGAATGATTATTAGCATGCAAGTAAAATGTAAACATAGACAATTTGGTACTGAGTCCGACAAAAATTTGAACATTTAATATGGAAGTTGAGAGACTGAGTATAATAATAGTGAGTATAATAATTTCGAATTTTACCACACACGATGAGAAATTTAATACAAAAGTTAGGAAATTGAGTATAAAAATTTCGAATTTTACTACATACGTTGGGAATTTTAATACGAATGTTAAGAAATTACGTACAACAATTAAAAATTTTATTGCATGCGCGCATTAAATTTAATATATGAGCTGATGAATCAAATTTCCAGTATTGTAAATACGGAAACATTTGTAACAGTGGAATATTTATTTAATCCAGGTAGTTGTCTCGATATAGTCTGCCGAAATGTGGTATTCTATAAGAGAATTTCGAACACCTCTGAATGAGACAAACATCCGAAAATATTAGACATATATGCTGCAAAGATTGATTTTGGATAGTAACAATATCAAAATGTTATTATCAAATGAATGATAGAATTAATTATTCACAAAATTACCCGGCAACTCAACTTTTTTAAAAATGATTCATCGGTTTTTCTGAATACGTATGCATTTTTTCAGAATTTTGTTTAATTTTTTGAATTTGCGGTTTCGATCCTTTACTTAGTAAAAAAAAATTTTTTTTTGTAATATTAAAAGAAAAAGCCGGGTTGTACCGAGACGACTTGCCATAATTTATAAATATTGTTTGCAAATTAACAGACAGGATATTTATTTGAAATCAATATATCATTCAATATAGTGAAATCAATATATCCATCAATATATCAATCAATATAGTGAAATCAATATATCAAACAATATAGTGAAATCAATATATCAAACAATATAGTGAAATCATTATATATCAAACAATATAGTCAATCAATATAGTGAAATCAATTTAGTTGAAATCAATAGTATACATGCAATTTATAAAATGGATATTTATCGAAAGTATTTGAAAGAAACAGGGCGGTCAGAAAATTCTGTTGACCCAAAGACTTCCGCGCTGTTGATATTCGCAATTTGTTCTTTGCGCGAGCGTAAAAATGATGAACAGGGCGGCGATATAATGGGACAGTCGGAGACGCATATGGCCTCTTGTTTCGCCTTCTCGCTTCCCAATAATGTATTCAATGTTTGTTCACCCTCTAGAGAGGAGCTCGCCGCGTCCCGGTCTCTCGGTTCGCCGTGCTCGAGGATCGGTCGATTGACTCGCGGGCTTGATTGAACGGCGACGAGCGTGGCAAACGAGAAGGAGGCAGAAAGGGAAGGACCGAAGAAGAGGATGAATAAAAAAAAAAGGAAGGCGAAAAGGCCGCTTTGAATGGAATCGCTTAAATATCGAGAAGTAGTTGTGCTCTCGGGGTAAACAGTATAAGAGGGTGGGGAGAGACAGAGAAGGAAAAGAACGCAGGGGTTGAAAAGAGCTTCTATTTTGGGGGTGGCGAACCCTCCGAATTTTATGTATTTTATGTATCAAGAAAAAGAAGATTTCCATCCCTTTTGTTTCATTTTTTCGAACCCAATGCGTAAAAATAAATAAAAACAGCCTCTGTGTTAAGGGGTGGCAAATCCACTAAATTTCATGTATTTTATGTATCATGAAAAAAAAAGATTTCCATCCCTTTTGTTTAATTTTGTTGAACCCAATGAATAAGAAGTAAATAAAAACAGCTTTTGAGTCGGGGGTGGCAAATCTTCTAAATTTTATGTATTTTATTACGTATCATGGAAAAAAAAGATTTCCATCACTTTTCTTTTATTTTTTCGAACACAACGAACAAAAAAAATTAAAAAGCTTCTATTTTGGGTGTGGCGAACCCTCAGAATTTGATGTACTTTATGTATCAACAGGAAGATTTCAAACCCTGTTTAATTTTTTTGAGCCCATTGAATAAAGAAAATTCAAAAAGCTTCTATTTTGGGGGTAGCGAACCCTCTGAATTTACGTATTTTCCGTATAAAAAAAAGATATTCATCATCTTTCTTTCATTTTTTCGAAACCGACGAACAAAAAAAGTACAAAGCTTTTATTTTCGGGGTGGCGAACCTTCCGAATTTGATCTGCTTTATGTCCTTATCAAAAAAATTTTAATCCCCGTGTTATTTTTTTCGAGCCCAGTGAATGAAACAAGATAAAGTAATAAAAATCGAGACGAAAAAAGAAAAGGTGGAAGCGAAAACAGTGGAAAGGCTGGTGAAACGTTATCGGCCGGTGGGGCAGTATATTAAACGCTCGTGGGGTCAGATAGTCGTGGCGATGGTAACCGGCGATGGTCAGTTGGAAATGGACGCGATTATCCGTCGAGCCCTCCGCGTAATTTTCCACGCGTACCACGCCGAGCGATTCCCAACCCCCACGTGTATTCAATGTTCGTTATGCCTCGGCCGCGGCTCCGTATTACGAGCACAACCGGAGGCCGTGGGGCCCGCATAGTCACCAGCGGTATAATTCTCAGTCCTGCACAGGTGGCTCATCGCGCGTCGATTCGTGACACTTTCTAATTATCTCGGCGAATGATTAATGGCCCCACCGGCACCGGGAATACACGGTATAATAATACGCAGAGATAAATGTCAACGGCACACAATATTTCCCGTCTCCGTCTGTGTATATTGTAACATTTGTATGTGAATTAGCGACTGACCTGGTTGATCTATGGGAATGTAGTTCGTCGTGTCCCGACCCAGCGATTTTTCCTTCTTGCGCCACTTGGCACGACGATTTTGGAACCACACCTGAAATCATAATAAATAGAAAAATACATTATTTTACGTCACCAGAGGAAATAAGAGGAATATTAATATTTAAGTAATTGTGTAGGCCTTTTTTTGTTCTCATTTTTTTACTCCAAAGAGAAATTACGGAAATTGTAGACCTTTTTTTTGTTCTTGTTTTTTACTCCAAAGAAAAATTACGGAAATTGTAATTTCCTTAATTTTGTTCTTTTTTGTTCTTATTTTTTACTCCAAAGAGAAATTACGGAAATTGCAGTAAAAGTAGCATAAAAAGATATTTTCTGGGGCGACGATAACAAAAAAATCTCATTAATTCCTGCTGCTAATTTTAATCCTAAACTGTTTATTTATTCATTCTAACGAGTCCGAAGGTTTCCAGAAAACGTTTCGCCACGGGCAAAAGACACGCGCGAGTTGCAAAACTACAGCGATACACAAATAGCTTTTTTTCAGTCGCGTAATCCACGCGCGTGTTGAGCGAAATGTATCCTCGAATTTTTTTATGCACAAAGAAAGGTTACTGAAATTGAAGTAAACTTAAAATAAAAAGTATTCTCTGGGCTATTCCAACAACAATAAAAAAATCTTATTAATTCCTGCAGCTTATTTCAACCCTAAACTATTTATCATTTTCTGTTCTAACGAGTTCGAAGGTCCCCAAAACCCGTTTTGCCACGGGCAAAAAGACATGCGCAAGATACAAAATTGCAGCGATACACAAATAGCTTCTTTAGTCGCGTAATCCGCACGTGTGTCGAGCGAAAAGTGTCCTCGAATTTTCTACACACGTCGCGAATTTTTTACTCCGATGAAAAATTACTGAAATTGAAGTCAAATTAATCTAAAAAATATTCTCTGGGCTATTCCAACAACAACAACAAAATCTTATTAATTCCTACAGCTAATTTCAACCCTAAACTATTTATCATTTTCCGTTCTAACCAATCCGAAGGTCCCCAAAACCCGTTTTGCCACGGGCAAAAGACACGCTTAATATACAAAATTGCAGCGATACACAAATAGCTTTTTTAGTCGCGTAATCCGCACGCATGTCGAGCGAAATGTATCCGCGAATTTTGTACGCGTTGGCCGGTCAACAACAAAAAAAAAAAAAAAAGAAATCCGCCTGAGCGAGACGCGTGGCCGGGGCTTAGCCGAAGGGGATGACGAAGATTTCTGCGGCCCGCGCGGCGGGCGCATGAGAACCCTGACGACGCACGTATTACCCACCCCGGGGCCCGGAGTCGCGCACCACCGGTGGATGCTCCAACAAAAGCTCGAGCTCTCACTCACTCGAGGCTGATTAAGCTAATTGTTAACAATTATCCCGATTTCCTCGGGCCTCCGAGTGCGCTGCGGCTCAACCCCTGCCGCACCCCCTCTCGCCCTTCGCCTTCCAAACCCCCCCAACCTGCCCCCCCCCCCCCCCGCGTCCCGCTCAAGGCTTTTCTACCTCGTCGTGTATAGCCGCGCTCTGCACAACTGGCCCTAACGTTGAATAAATCCACTACTCGCTTTCCACTCGACTTGCCGCGATTTTTTCGTTCGGCTCGCCGATTTTTTTTTCCACCCTTTCCACTTTAATACCGGCAATTTATTCGCTTTTCGGGGACGAAAAATCTTTTTTTTTAATTGAAAGGATGACTTATGTAAGATAATGATATTAAGTCAATTTCGAAATTGACAATTAAATCCGATAAAACAAAATCGTTTTGGACCCAAAATTTCCCAATTTCTCTCTCGGTGAACGACAGGACGGTTTAGTTTCCTTTCGGACACAGGATAAATATTTTTTTATAAAAAAAAAACTTTTTTTTATTAAAAGAATGACTAATGTTAGACAATGATATTGAGTCAATTTAAACAAATTAAATCCGATTAAAAAATCGTTTTGGACCCAAAATTTCCCAATTTCTTTGTCGGTGAACGACAGCAAAAAATCGATCCTTCTCCTTTCCTCGCTCGTCTTAGTTCAATACGGACGGTTTAGTTTCCTTTCGGATCCAGGAAAAAAAATTTATAAAAAAAAACTACTGAAATTTTAAGTAATAGTATGTTAATTAAAAAAATTAGATTGGTCATTGAAAAATCATTTTCGACCCAAAATTCCCAATTTCGGTGATTAACTGCAGCAAAAAAATGTATCGTTTCTTCACGCAAAAGAGAAATCTTTTTTTTAATAAAAAGAAACTGTTGTAATTTCAGGTAACAGTAAATTAATTTAAAAAATTAGATTAGTCATCAAAGAAAATAATTTTCGACTAAAAATTCCCAATTTCTGTGCTCAACTGTAGCAAAAAAAAATGTATCCTTCTTTCCAGCATAAAAAAAAACCTTTTGTTATAAAAAAGCTGCTGTAATTTCGGACAATAATAATTCAATAAAAATATTCATATTGGTCACATAAAAAAAAAAAGAGTTTCGACCAAAAATTCCAATTTCTACGCCTCAACCGTAGCAAAAAAAAGTATCCTTCTCGAAATCGTTGCGGAAATTGACGCATCGCAGTGCGCGACGCATTAGGCCCGACGCGCGAAATAATCCACATCCCTCGCACAGAGTCACCGTGGAAGGGACGTCGGAGAGGGAGAGGCGCGGAGGGCTGCACGCCCGAGATTGAAATAAAGTGGCCGTGGCACCACTGCGACGGCGGATCATTTAGCGGTTTTGTCGAGCGACGGCCAATTGCCGGCATTGTCGCTTCGCTGTACCACAATGGGCCAATCGGGGAATGCTCGCCGTCTCTTTTCGAGCCGCTCTCTCGCCTCTCTCGCTCTCTCGCCCTCCGCGAGCGACCCTCCCGGCGTTTCGCCCAACCCGCGGCGAAACCTTTGCGCTCCCCATATATATATTATATACATATACATATATATATATATATAGATTTTCACCTCTACATATATTCGCCTTTGCCTATATATATATACACACATATATATATATATATATATATATATATATATAGATTTTCGCCTCTACATATATTCGCCTTTGTGTATTATATACATATATATATGTGAATAATACATAGATAGGTATATAGATATCACGAGCCTCGTATGAGCCGCGGCACGCGGAGACCGCGGGGGAGGGAAAACCGAGGGGGTTGAAGGGGGGGTGGGGGGATCCCTCTTCCACCCTTCAACGCGCTTTCGAATATCCCGACGCGTTACGCGCCGCGGCCGGGGGTGTCGGATAGTTACGCTAATCGAGTAACCAATTTCGCAGCAATAGAAAAGTAATTTCAACCCCGGCGCGCGCGAGGCGGACTCGCCATACATCGGGTATTGGTGTCCTCGCCTCGAGTGTACGTGCCGCGGAATCGAACTCCGGCCTCGCGCATTCAGCCTCGCGCGCCTCGCTTCTCGTGTCCCGCGACAAAGAGGAGCGCAAAATCGACGCGGCCGCGCGTTTTTTTTTTTCTTTTTTTCTTTCTTCGCTTCACGTCGCGCAACGACGACCAATCGGACGCGCGTATGACGGATTCGCGCGCGGTTTACTGCGCGCGCGACGCGCTTTGTATACGCGAAAGACACGCGGCAGGCGCGACACTGCGAAACGGCGATTTTTTTGTTGTGGACTCGATGAGGGTTTTTATGTTTGGCATTTTTTTGTGTTTAGTATTTTTTGTCTTTTTTCAATGAAAAAACTTGAATATAAATTTAGATTTTTAGAAATATGAATTTAGGTTTATGCAAAAAAACCTAAATGTAAATTATTGTTAACACAAAAAAACGTAAACATAAATGCACGATTATACAAAAAAACCTAAATATGAATTCAGTTTTACGCAAAAATACCTAAATATAAATTTAGGTTTATTGAAAACGCCTAAATATAAATTTAGGTTTATTTAAAACGCCTAAATATAAATTTAGGTTTATTTAAAACACCTAAATATAAACTTAGGTTTTTTAAAATTTAACGTAGGAATGATAGTTAATTTTTAGACAATGAAAAAAAAAACTGTAGACCTTTCAAAGTTACCTTTGTGATGTAAAAAAAATGTATCGTTCATTGGAAAAATTGTGTAATTGATATGGAAGGAAATTTCTGTGATGCACTAGAAAAAGTTTTGTTGCAACAACAAGAAATGGAACGTTTGGTTTTTTTTAGTTTAGTATTTTTTATGTTTACGTTTTATTTTTGAAGCATAGGAACGATTGATAATACATTTTTAGACAACAAACGATCAGTAGACTTTTCAAAGTTAATTTTCCTCTACAAAAAGTATCATTAATCAGAAAAATTATGCAATTAATACAGTCAATTCGTGTGACGCACCAGGAAAAGTTTTGCTGCGACAGAAACTAAACGATCGGAAAGCACTAGAAAAAGTGTTGTAACAACAAGAAATGGAACGTTTGATTTTTGTTAGTTTAGTATTTTTTATATTTACGTTTTATTTTTGTAGCATAGGAACGACAGATAATTAATTTTTAGACTACAAAAATTAGATCAGTAGACTTTTTAAAGTCAATTATCCTCTGCAAAAAGTATCATTAATTAGAGAAATTATGCAATTAATACAGCCAATTCGTGTGACGCACCAGGAAAAGATTTGCTGTGACAGAAACTAAACGATCGGAAAGCACTAGAAAAAGTGTTGTAACAACAAGAAATGGAACGTTTGATTTTTGTTAGTTTAGTATTTTTTATATTTACGTTTTATTTTTGTAGCATAGGAACGACAGATAATTAATTTTTAGACTACAAAAATTAGATCAGCAGACTTTTCAAAGTTAATTTTCCTCTGCAAAAAGTATCATTAATTAGAGAAATTATGCAATTAATACAGTCAATTCGTGTGACGCACCAGGAAAAGTTTTGCTGCGACGGAAACTAAACGATCGGAAAGCACTTGGTAATTTTTCGCGGCAGATCGCGAGAGAGATACACGTTGGGAAAATGGCTCGGGGTCCCCGGGGAGCGCGTAACAACGCGGAATTAATGGAACGCCGCACGCCAGAGATCGAGAGAGCGACGCTCCACCAGATTTTGAGAACAATGGCCGGTAATTAGTTGAGTGGCCGCGCGGGCGGGGGGATCGAGTCGCGAGCGAGCTGAGAGCACTTTCGCCGCCGTCGTGGCCAAGGGAAAACGCCTTCCTCGAGGAGCCGAGGACCCCTCGACGTACGCTTGTCTAAGAATGACGTTAATAACGAAGTTACTTTATCGCAATTTCTTTTTCTTTTTTTTTTTTCTTCTCTTTTTCGCGACTCTCGAAGCAGTCGAATTCTCATCGGAGACTTTGAACAAACAACCGACGCTCGGCAGGAGTAAATCGATCGGCTCGCTGCAAAAAAAATGGGATAATTGAGGAGAGACGCGGAAACAAAGACGAAAGCGGCTTTGATTTTAATTGTAATTTCGTGTTAATTGCATCCGTTATTAAATTTTGTTATTATCGGAGCGGAGAATATTTTTTTGGAATTTGGGGTGTTTCGTGTGGAATACTGATGAGGAATTATATTAATTTTTTAGCGACGTTAGAGTGACTGCAGGTTGTTTGCAAATTGAAAGATTTTCTTTGGGGAACGAGGGAAAAATTGGGTAATTGGCGAATAAAATGAAACGCCATTTTTTTGTACGTGGATGGAAAGGGTAGTGAATATTAATTATTAGTCTTGACGATCGAGAGTTTTCTTTGGTATAAAGTTAAAAGAAATTTTAATGGATATAAGTCTACTGATTTTTCTATTTTTCATTTTTTTTATTTAAAGATAGTTCTTTTTTCGGAACGAGTGAAAAATTGGCTAATTGGCGAATAAAATGACACGAATTTTTTTACCCGTGGATGAAAAAAGTAGTGAATATAATTTATTAGTCCCGACGATCGACAGTTTTCTTTGGTATAAAGTGAAAAGAAACGTTAATGGTCGGCCTGTGTTGATTTATCTATTTTTTATTTATTTTTTACTGACTTGCATTCGAACTTCAGACAAAGTTAGTTCTTTTTGGGAACGAGAAAAAAATTGGCTAATTGGCGAATGAAAGGATACGCAATTTTTTTTTATACGTGAATGAAAGAATAGTAAATATAAATTATTAGTCTCGACGATCAAGACTTTTCTTTGGTATCAAATTAAAAGAAATATTAATTGGTGTAAGTCTGTGCCGATTTTAAACATTTTCAATTTTTTTTTACTGACCTGCATTCGAACCTCAGACAAAGTTAGTTCTTTTTGGGAACGAGTAAAAAATTTGCTAATTGACGATTAAAATTATACGCAATTTTTTTTTTATACGTGAATGAAAGAATAGTAAATATAAATTATTAGTCTCGACGATCAAGACTTTTCTTTGGTATCAAATTAAAAGAAATATTAATTGGTATAAGTCTGTGTCGATTTTTAATATTTTCAATTTTTTAAACTGACCTGCATTCGAACTTCAGACAAAATTAGTTCTTTTTGGGAACGAGAGAAAAATTGGCTAATTGGCGAATAAAATGATACACAATTTTTTTTTATACGTGAATGAAAGAATAGTAAATATAAATTATTAGTCCCGACGATCACGACTTTTCTTTGGTATCAATTTAAAAGAAATATTAATTGGTGTAAGCTTGTATCGATTTTTAAATTTTTCAATTTTTTTAAACTGACCTGCACTCGGGCTTCAGACAGAGATAGTCGCAGGGCGAGAGCCTCCCGATAACAGACGTCGGGGTACTGCGTCTTCTCGAAAGCTCTCTCGAGCTCGTGGAGCTGCTGTGTGGTGAACGTCGTGCGGGATCTGCGCACCTTTCGCGGTCTGTCGGTCTCGTTAATATCGAGTGCATCGTGATGCTCGCTGAGCTCCGACAGGTTCGCTTTGACCACGCTCAGCTCCTCGTCGGGTCTCGGACAGTCCGGACTCCGTACAGCTATGGTACCTAAAAACAAACAAAAAAAGAAACACTGAAATTAAAATCTAATTCGTATATAAATTCAACAAGACATTTTTCTTTCTTTCCATATTTAAGAAATGGCATAAAATCCCACAAAAAAATCGTCAGGCCAGCAAAACATTTCGTTGGCCCAACAATTTTTCCTTCTTTCCCCATCCAAAAAACATTTCCCCCAAAAACCCTACAAGAAGAATTAAAATAAAATCGTCAGGCCAACAAAACATTTCGTTAACCCAACAATTTTTCCTTCTATCCCCACGAAAAAAAAACGTTTTCCCCAAAAACCCCACAAGAAGAACAAAAACAAAATCATCAGACCAACAAAACATTTCGTTAACCCAACAATTTTTCCTTCTATCCCCACGAAACAAAAAATTCCCCAAAAACTCCACAAAAAGAATTACAAAACATTTCGTAGTCCCCAAACAAATTTTTCTTCCTTGCGCCCCGACAACCCATAAAGTCTCCAGCCGACGATTCGTCCGCGCTGGCGAGGCATTAGCGACGTTATCGAAACATTATATACCCATCGTATCGAGCTATTTCGTTAAATACTACAAAAAAAGGAACCCACCCCTCACCCCCCCAAAAAAAAAAAAAAATAAAAAAAGTGCCGAGCGAGTAAACGAGAGACTGCGCCCATCGTCAAACGCGAAACGTCGGGGGTACGGACACAATTTTTATTTTTAATCCCCCGTTCGCGTATAAAAATAAAAATCGCCGGGGCGAGTCCCCGAGGCCGATCCGCAATCGCCACCCCCTCCTGGCGAAGCCTCGCAACATGCACTCTCCACGACTCCGCAGCAGCGCTGCACAGCCGAACTACACAGCGAGCGAGTCCAGAGTACGAAAGAGAGAAACACCCGACGAATATACATAACCGGGGAAAAAACGCTCGGCGCTGGGCTATATCGGAAACGAGATCCATGCATCGATGACGTCTGACCGACGGATTTGCCAATTTTTAATCCTCCCAGAGCATTTTATTTTCATATCCCAGTCGGCGTGTGCAACACTACACGAAGTTGGCCGAATCCAAGTGCTCGGACACGATACGAACCCCCCTGGATCCTCCTCCCCCCCTCCCCCTTCCACCCCCTCCTGCCCCCCTCCCCCCCTGACGAATTCGTACGGACCCCGCGTATCGCTGCTAAACGCGTAAGCGCTTCCCTGACGCTCATAAACTCGCAGACAAATCGCGAGTTTCCGCTCGTCAACCCCCCCCCCCCGACCCCCCTCGACCCCCCCGGAAACCGGGGGGTCGGGGGGGTTGGGGGTTTGCGATGCATATTCGACGTTCGGGGCGGAACGTGATGCATAAACGCACAGATTTGGACTCTTAGTGATTAGCAAATATCGGGAATGTGTATTCCAAACAGGGGGAAAGGGGGGGAGGGGGGCACACGCGCTCTTTTACTGTCGGGCTTCGGGGTTGGAAAATATGGGAAGAATTGAAAAAAAAAAGATAGAAAAATTCTCTGTCGCGTAAAGTATTAAACAGAATGCAGTCTGGCACCCCCCCAACCCCCCTATTGAGTTTTGCACCCCCCTCCCCTTCTGGATACACGTGTACGTCAATACGCGAAAGTTACCTCGAGCCTTCGAGGCTTCCAGCTCGTTGTGTATCGTCCGCGAGGGGATAACAAGAGTTACGTTCGCGCTGCGAGGCCCTCGAGGCCTTTAGAGGAAAAAAAAATGTATCTGGGAATCGGAGGGAAATTACGGGGCGACTGGGTGAATTATTGTTGGTTTTTTCTGAAGTGTTTTTTCGCGTTCGGGTGGAGAATCGAATGGGTGGACTGGAGTGATGGGCGGAATCGAATGACGAAGCGAGGGTCACTTGATTTTTGGGATGGAAATTCGACAACGTGGAGGATTTTGTCGTACATTTTTTTTGTAGGTTTTTTGTTTATTCTGCCGTGGATTTTATTCGTGAAATTTGTACTCCTTGTATTTTACTGAAGTGCGACAATTAATAAGAAAATACAGTCGAATAAACATCTGTAATTTTTAACGTGAAGTCTTTATAAAGAAAATCTAATCAAATTAAGTTGTCTGTGTTTAAATTTTTTTGTCTGTTCCATATTAAAAAAAATAATCTTGTCGTTCTATAGGCGTTTGACTTGTCGGGTGAAGCCCAACAGAATTAATTCATCACGTCAGCTCAATTCGCTCAGCTTCGTCAACCAACTTTTTCCCTCCTGCTTCAATTTCCAAAGAGCCCAAAGTCCCGAAAAACCCTTCTATAATTAATCCCCTCGGGGAAAAATAGTCAACGAATTGTAACCAATCGATTGTTGTATTAACGAATTCTTTGTTGTCGCAGCAACATTTTTAGCTACCACAGCAAAGTTTTCAGCCACCACAGCAAAATTTCCGGCTACCACAGCAGAATTTTCAGCTACCACAGCAAAATGTTCAGCTACCACAGCAAAATTGTCAGCTATCACAGCAAAATTGTCAGCTACCACAGCAAAATTTCCAGCTACCACAGCAAAATGTTCAGCTACCACAGAAAAATGTTCAGCTACCATAGAAACATTTTCAGCTACCACATTATAATTTTCAGCTACCACAGTAAAATGTTCAGCCACTGCAGCAAAATTTCCGGCCACCACAGCAAAATATGCAGCCACCACAGCAAAATTTTCAGCCACCCCAGCAAAATTTTCAGCCACCACAGCAACATTTTCAGCCACCCAAGCAAAATTTTCTGCCCTTCAGCAAAAATGTTCTGCCCCTCAGCAAACATTTTCTGCCCCCCAACCAAAATCATCTTATCCCTGACTGCAATTTTTATCCACCCCCCTCAGCCCCAAAACCGAACTTCCACTCTCACTCGCCTCCTTCCCACCTCAAAATCCCCCAACCCAAGAAAATCACCTAAGAACCGTCATCTCTAATGACCAAAGGTAATTGAGAGCTCATCAACCATCCCAGCTCATCGACGCAAACGCGCAACGCGACTGATTAGTTTTGGGGGGTCGAGGGAGCGGGGGTGGGGGCAGGGGTCCAGGGAAATTGGCGGAAGAGGTCGAAACCGCACGGAGTCCGGTCATGACGATGGTGAATTAATTACGAGCAAACGATGCGGTGCCTCCTCAAGCTGCCTCTCGCGTTACCAACTGAATAATAATAACCATCCATACATCCACATATATATACAATCATATAATACATCATACATCAGCGTCAGCAGGGCAGTTGGGCAAAAGCGAGTCGCGCTCCACGCTCTCTCCAGACCCGCGTAATCTCCGTCCTCTCTCCGGCTGCTGCAGCAGCCCCTCATTCTCCCCTTTCCACCCCTTCCACCCCCCGGGGAGGGAGGAAACGAGGTTCAACTAATTAGCCCGCCGTTTATAGTATCCCGTAGTTAATAATGTTAAGCCTCTTCTGGAAGCTGATATCAACGCCGCAGCTTTCTCGCTCGCTCAGCAGTTGTGATAGCTTAATGTGTCCTCTCAACAGGGTGGTGGGCGATGACGGGGTGGGTTTTGCCCACCGGCCCGAGCGGGGGCGATGGGGATAGGGGAACTCGGGGGAAGGGGGGCGGGGGGTTGGTCGCCCCCCCCCCCTAAAACTCTTCTCTCGTCTCGTGTATCCGACTCAGCCGAACGAGAGAGAGCTGGCGGCGCGGCGCGGAGCTATCGACGAGAGCTCGGCCGGCAGCATCAGACCTGCAGTCATATTACGCGGCTTCGGCATATATCAAGTAATCGCACCACCACACGGACACAGTTGAAGCGACCCTGTGCCGGCCCGACGCGCCGCGTATACCGAAATCGTACACAGTGAGATGTATGGCGAACGGTGGATGGGGTGGTTGGAGGCCCCCTTCGACCCCCGCCGACCGCCCCCCTTGGACCCCGACCACCCCCCCCCCCCCTCCACCCCTGGCTAATCCATCGTGAATGGAGAGATTTTAATGTTTTTATGCGCTCGGGACACAATTGGGTGCCCACTTGATGCCAACCTATCGGTCTGTAGAGACCAACCTACCCCCTTTTCTCGTCTCTCTCGAACTCTGTCTCTCCCTCTCTCTTTCTCTCTTTCTCTCTCCCACAAGCTCAACAGCCCCGGGACCCCCCGCGAGGAAAGAGGGAGGAGGAGGAGGAGGAGGACTTCATGCTGCCCACGACTACCCACGACGCGACTACCTGGGCGATGGTTTTTTATTAAATCTGCGTGGGTTGAAGAGGGGAGGGGGGATGAGGGGGTGAGAGGGGGAGGGGGTCACTTGGCGCCGGGGGTTTTTTGTGGATCGGCGTGTGCGATGTCGGGTTAGACGGTTGGGAAGGTGGATGGTTTAGATTTGCGTGTGGGTGGGGAGGAGGTTGAGGGAGGGGGTGGAATTTGGTGTAATGAGGGTTGGGGACTGTGGTGACGGTTTTGGGGGTTTGGGATGGAATTTTGGGAACGAGGGGGGCGCGAAGTTGATGCTGTTTTTTAATTTTTTATTTGGGTTTTTTTTATGGAAACGAAATGTTTTGAGGTTTGTAAGGTGATTTTGGAACAAGCGAAGTTTACGCGCTTTTTTTAAAATCTTAACTTATGGATTTTACGAAGGATGCAAAGTTTGCGTGCTTTTTTAAAATTGTAACTTATGGATTTTTTTTCTTCTTTTTGTGAAAACAGAATGTGGGAATCGTAACGAGGGTTGAGGACTGTGGCGAAAGTGTTTTGGGGTTTCGGAATCTAATTTTAGGAACGAGGGGGATGCGAAGTTGATTCGCTTTTTTTTTATTTGGCTTCTGGATTGTTTTTTATGGAAAAAAATGGTAGGGATTGTAATGTGGGTTGGGGATTGTGGCGAAAACTTTTGAGGTTTGAAGTCTAATTTTAGGAACGAGGGGGATGCGAATTTTATGTGCCTTTTATGTTTAATATATTTACTTCTGGATTTGTTTTAATGAAAACAGAATGTGGGGTTTGACTTTGGGTTACTTGAGAAAATTCTGAATACGCCAATTTTTCTTTTGCACAGTTTTTGGATCAGGATTGAAGATGTTTTCGTAAATAGCTGTTTAACTCTCCGTGAGTCTTTGCTGGTTTGAAATCTAACTTTGTGCTTTTGTGCTTTCATGTTTTAAATTCCTACTGGATTTTTTTTAGTAAAACAAAATGTGAGAATTATTTTGGGAATATTTCAGAACATTCTGCATTAGTTGGTTTTCCTCTGTGCAGTTTTTGAATGAAAACAGAATATATTTTGATAAACAGCAATTTAACTAATAATTATAATTTTTTTCCTCGCTTTGTAATTCACAAAAAATTCTCGTATGAAGAAATAATTTTTCAACGCGCAAACGTGCGTTTAAAATCGTCGAGTGTTTCGGCACGGAGCGCCGGAAGGTCGATCGTTTTGCGCACAATTGCGGGTTTAACGAATGCGGGAAAAGCTCTCGGAAACTTTCATTCCCGACGATTATAATCTGCTACCGGATTATACGGATATCCATCGCTATTAGAGTATTAGTATCGGATCGGTATACCGGGGCTTCGTCGAGCTTCGCTCGCTAAACGACAGCCCGGCCAATCGACGATCCCGTCGACGGCGGCGGAAAAACGCGGGAGCGAGGCGGATTATATCTCGAGCTCCGCAGCCGCTCCAGGAATTTAGCGCGAAATCGAATTAGCCTCGAATCGAATTAGTCATTTTGAGAAATCTTGGAACGTGACGTTGAGTGCGAAATATCAACAATTCACCACTCGCAACTTGCAACGCAATTTCTTTTTCAACGGTTTGGAAATAGCCGAATTTTTTTCTTTTCATTCAATATATAAATTGACATCTTTTTGTTCGTAAAAAAAATCGCATTTCATAATTTAATTTTGTTTACAATTTAGCAAGGTTTGATGTTTTCTCTTCCGTTTTATTTTCTGAGATGTCAAAATTATCCTCATTTTTTTCATACTCTGAATATGTTTTAATTACGACGTTAAATATCCGCTCAATAAATTTTTCTCAAAATCCATAATAAGTTCTACTCCAAATAATTCACAGAAATAAAAATAAAAAATTCTCTGCAGCCACCAAAAATTGTACAAACATCCCATACGAATGTTTGTTCTCCAGTAAACAATTAATTCAAGCACCTTTTTCATATTCCTCACTAAAAAAGTTTCTATTAAAAAAAATAGTCGCACAATAAAAAAATTCCCCTCTTATTTTTCGCCTACAGCAAAAAGATCCAAAAATCCGTTATCGCCGCTAAATTAAAGCACAAAAAAGTGCCAAACTTACCGGCGTCTTTGGCAGCGTGGCCCAAAATCTCGTCTATGCTGTACACGTTTCTCTTCTGATTGCACGAGCCTCTGAGTGTCTGAGCCATTTTTCAGCTCCCTCACTGACTAACTGACAGTCTCTCCGGTCTCTCGACGACCGGCCAATCAATCCACGAGAACCAAATTCACTGTACAAAACACCTCAAAATAATCTCACGACGAAAATTCCGTGCCTTTTTTTTCTGGCACGAAAAAATCAAATAATCTCACGACGAAAATTCCGTGTCTTTTTTTTCTGGCACGAAAAAAATCAAACAATCTCACGACGAAATTTCCGTGTCTTTTTTTTCTGGCACGAAAAAAAACAAACAATCTCACGTCGAAAATTCCGTGTATTTTTTTTTCTGGCACGAAAAAAAAAAAAAATTAACAGCGCGAAGGGTTTAAAAAAAACAAAAACAACCCCCGGCGCTCGGGTGACTCGTGGATGTGCCGCGCGGGCCGAGCAGCAACACCGAAAACGCGGCTTTGTCGTGGCTGTCTCGTCGTCGATCGTCGTCGTCCTCGGTCGTCGTCGCTCGAATGCGTGAATTCGACGGCGCAACACGAACTACCCACGGGGACGACTCGGGCCAGCCCTTAATATCGCGTACGCTCGCCCCACCCGGCAACCCCTAACACCGCCATATTAGCCACCCGGCCAATCCGGACGCGGCGGCTTCGCGCGAGCCTCCCCACTTAACGGGGGTTGAATGACGCCTGGGCGGGGAATATTTTACTCTTCCGCGTAAAACTGCCTTTTTTCCACCGTTTACTTCCCACCCCCCTCTTTCTCTCGCTTTCTCGCTTTCTTTCTCCCTCACGTTTTTCCCTCTGGTTACCAACCACCCTATCAGTTACTCCTCGATATACGAAATCCTCTCCCTTAGCGAGCGGAAACTTACGACGCGCCACTCGGCTAAGCGATAATTCGGATTTTTCTATTAGACTTCGTTTTTAGGCTCCGAAAACATTTTTGTTACTTTTTTCGCCTTATTTAGTATTGAGTTTGTCTTACAGAGGGTTGAATGTCGCCTGGACGGGGAATATTTTACTCTTCCGCGTAAAACTGCCTTTTTTCCACCGTTTACTTCCCACCCCCTCTTTCTCTCGCTTTCTCGCTTTCTTTCTCTCTCACGTTTTTCCCTCTGGTTACCAGCCACTCTATCAGTTACTCCTCGATATACGAAATCCTCTCCCTTAGCGAGCGGAAACTTACGACGCGCCACTCGGCTAAGCGATAATTCGGATTTTTCTATTAGACTTCGTTTTTAGGCTCCGAAAACATTTTTGTTACACTTTTTGATCGACTTTGTTTTCACCTTGTTTAGTATTTTTACTCTTCCGCGTAAAACTGCCTTTTTTCCACCGTTTACTTCCCACCCCCTCTTTCTCTCGCTTTCTCGCTTTCTTTCTCCCTCACGTTTTTCCCTCTGGTTACCAGCCACCCTATCAGTTACTCCTCGATATACGAAATCCTCTCCTTTAGCGAGCGGAAACTTACGACGCGCCACTCGGCTAAGCGATAATTCGGATTTTTCTATTAGACTCTCTTTTGATAGATTTTGTTTTCGTCTTGTTTAGTATTGAGTTTGTCTTACAGGGGGTTGAATGACGCCTGGACGGGGAATATTTTACTCTCCCACGTAAAACTGCCTTTAGCAGTTAGCAAAACTGCCTCTTGCACCGTTTACTTTCCAGCACCTCTTTCTCTCGCTTTTTCGCTTTCTTTCTCTCTCCTTTTTCCCTCTGGTTTCCAACCACCCTATCAGTTACTCCTCGATATACGAAATCCTCCCCCTTAGCGAGCGGAAACTTATGACGCGCCACTCGGCTAAGCGATAATTCGAATTTTTCTATTAGAATTCGTTTTTAGGCTCCGAAAACATTTTGGTTACTCTTTTGGATCGACTTCGTTTTCGTCTTGGTTAGTATTGAGTTTGTCTCTGTTCTCCTTTCACGCTTGCTATTGCCATGAATGCTGTGTATGTCATTCTGATCCTTAGGAGTTTTATCCCAGGATTTAATAAAGATATCATACAGTTTGTATCCGGCTTTTCCGGCACTTCAAAACGGTCTTTGTAACATACAAAAATGTCATCAGCTGCGTTTCATGTGTTTACATAACATTTGGTATCAAGTACACTTCTCAAAGTAAATTATAAATAAATAGGTAGCGCTATAGAGTCAAAAGTAGAAAATAGTAGAGAAGGAAAAAAATAGAAGCAATAGATAAAGAAATTATTATGCAAGAATAGACGGGCGAAGGTTAAAATAGCTAATGACCAAAGTAGCGAATGGCTAAAATAGCAACTTTCAAAATAATAAACGGTCTGTATCTAGAATGGCCATCATTATGAAATTCGCTGTTTCAGCAAACTTGAACATTTATACAAACAGAGGATTTTTTATGCGTGAATAAAACTTGCGTGACGATTTTTTAATTTGTAATTCGCTTGAATTCAAAAGTGCAATGAGAAATATTTAAACTGCTAAAAAAATGCTCGACTTGCTTTTTATAATTGCATGTAAAAATACAAAAAAAAACTGTATTATGACTCACGTAATAGCAGATGGGAAAAACTGACCTCGTCGCCCTGGAAGTTGAATAGGAAAATAAATTAGGAAAAAATGGGTGCATTTTGATTGAAGAAAAATGAAGAATCAAATCAATTCGCACCCCCCGAACGATTTACCCTCTGGTCCGGCGACTCCGCAGCGTTTTGCGTCCGGCTCCCGTTCCCTCGGCGAGTCGCGAGCCCCACGCCCCCTCTCATTATCTCTCTTCAACCCTTGAGCGTTCTCCATAACCCCGCGGTCGCTCGTACGTCTTCCTTCTTTTTCATCTCGCTCACCCTCCGCATCCGCTAATCCATCGGTGGCGGCGCGAAATTTCGCGGAATCCTCGTGGGCGTTTTCGACGTAATATTCCGGATATTCGGCTTCATAAGGATCGCGAGGAGACGAACCAGAAATCACTCTCAGCCGTCGTCGATTTCTTCCGACGCTCCTCCACGGATTATCGATTCCTGCGGAGATAGAATTTATTTATTCGCTGTATCGTATCGCCTGAAAGTCGCAGATTTTTGCTACTCAATGAAATTGAATATAAGCGACAAATCTGTTCGTCACCTCTTGAAAAAAACTAATCCAATTTTTACTTGAGTCTTACGTTTAAAAACATAATTTTCTTTTGATTTCTCACGACCGAACTCATAGGTTTGATAATCGCGAGAAAAATAACAAAATCTGCTCCATATTTGTTCGTGATACGCATAAACTTTTTTTAAGGCACAAGATTCAGAGTTCTTCCTACAAAATGAATCCACAATTTGCAGTAGCCACACTACAAATTGTAGATCCAAATTGTAGATTTGTAGATCCAACTTTCGCTGGAAAAATAACAAAACCTGCTCCTTCATATTTTTTTGCGTTATGCATAAACTTTTCAAGGCAGAAAATTTGGGGTCGTTCGTACAAAATGAAACTACAATTTGCAGTGGCCGCACTACAAATTGTAGATTCAAATTCTAGATTTGTAGATCCGACTGTTGCTAAAAAAATAACAAAATCTGCTCCTTCATATTTCTTCGCGTTACACAATTTTTTTAAGACAGAAAATTCAAGATCGATCCTATAAAATGTAACCACAATTTGCAGTGGCCACACTACAAATTGTAGAATTGCATATTCGACTATCGCTAGAAAAATAACAAAATCTGCTTCTTCATATTTTTTCGCGTTACACAAACTTTTTAAGGCACAAAATTCAGGGTCCTTCTTACAAAATGAAACCACAATGTACAGTAGCCACACTACAATTTGTATATCCAAATTGTAGATATGCACATTCGTCTATCGCCAGAAAAATAACAAAATCTGTTCCTTCATATTTTTTCGCGTTACACAAACTTTTTGAGCCAGAAAATGTATAATTCTTCCTACAAAATGAAACCACAATTTGCAGTAGCCGCACCACAAATTATAGATCTAAAGTGCAGATTTTAAAACAGAAAATTCATACTTCTTACAAAACGAAACTGAGCTAAATACAATTTACAGTGGTCACACCGATCAAGTGTCACGGGTGATCCGGCCGAAGAATAATCTCAACACCCCTCAAGCACTGAGTAACGAGACGATTATAGAGCAAACCAGGTGTCTCCCGGTCACCTAATTCGTCGCATTATTGCACTAATTTGCGGGAGCTTCGCTCGTTATTACACGAAGACACCGAAGGAAGCGCAAAGTTCGCAGGTAGCCAGGAAATACTGGAACCCCGCGGCTTTCGAGATAATTGCGAAAAACGAGATCGGCCAGACGTCGCGCAAAGAGGAAACGGTCCACAGTTGTCCCGGGTGCACCTAACACGTGTTTCGTCGTGTCGTGTTGACAACCGAGTTTTCCTCCGCTACCCTCGTTCAACGCCACCGGATCCGGGAAAGCCTCGGAAATTCGCTTACGCCCGCTTATCCTCCGTACTTATTCTAAGACAACGCCTCGAGAGGCGACGCTTTGCGCGCGTCTTGCGAGGCTGCGGTGGGCCACGCGGGGTTCCTAATCCGCCCCCCCCCCCCCCCCCCCCGACAGACGGCGTCGGCGTCGAGACGAAATTGGAAAAACCAACGTGCAACAAATCTCGGATTAGATACTATTATTTCTATAACACTCGGATTGTCCCTTGGCGTAAGATTTTTTTTTTTTCGGGAACGGATTTGGATTTTTTTTTTACTGATTGTAATTGGAAATTTGTATTTAATGCGTGGAGCGGCAAAACGTTTAGCTCAGCACCCGATTTACCTAAATCGACAAGGAAAAAGCGTCTTAGGATTCCTAATGATCCTACGACCTTAAAATGATCCAAAAAATAAGCAAACGAAAATTGCGCGTTTCAGGAACGACAGCTATAAATACGTAAGTACAAAAAAAAATAGATTAGCGCTGAACTTAAATCTCGATTTACATCAACGTGTAAAAAAGCGTCTTAAAATTGTATCGCATGGCCTAAAAATATTCCGAAAAATAATCAAACGATAATTGCGTGTTTCAGAAACGACAGCTATAAATACAAAAGTACCAAAAAAATGAGATCAACGCTCAATTTAAATCAACGTGTAAAATAAACGTCTTAGGATTCTGTTGCGCGACCCAAAAATACTCCAAAAAATAATCAAAGGAAAATTGCGCGTTTCAGAAACGACAGCTACAAATACAAACGTAAAAAAATAGCTCAGCGCCCTATGTAAATCAACGTGTCAAACAAGCGTCTTAGAATTTTATTACATGACCCAAAAATACCACAAAAAAGAATCAAATAAAAAAATGCACGTTTCAGAAATGCCAGCTACAAATACAAAAATACAACAGCAAAATTAACTCAGCGCCCAATTTAAATCAACGTGTAAAACAAGCATCTTCGAATTCTATTGCGTGACCCAAAAATAATCAAACTAAAATTTCACGTTTCAGAAACAACAACCAAAAATATAAAACTAAGGCATTTGTTTTTTTCAAAGTCGTGACTTTGAAAATAATTCGTGAATAATATCCTCGTGAATTAATATAATATAATTCGTGAATTATTCGTGAATTATATCCTCGTGAATTATTCGTGAATTATATCCTCGTGAATTAATATAATATAATCGTGAATTATTCGTGAATTATACCCTCGATACCAAAAGCTAACGAAATTAAGTGGAAGAAAGCCCGACAATCTGTGACTTCGTTCTCCAATCATCTGTCCAGGGTGACTCCGAACGCAGTAGAAAAAAAAGCTATTCGCGCCCCCGCTCCGAATTTTCCGGGCGGAAAACCCACGACCCGGATTTAAGCGGGAAAGGACTTTTCGATTATGGTCGCTAATGATAATCCACTTAGCGTCAGAATGCCGGGAAGGCCGCGAGGGGCGCGCGTCGCCGACGGGGCATCAGACACCACGGCGGGGCCAGCGGGATAATTTACGACACTCGGTGCCGAGTGCGTCGCAAATTCGTCAATTGTCCGATGTTGTGCGGCCCGGGATACACGGCTGTCGCTGCTGGTGCCCGGCGAGCGCGCTCGTTACCACCGCCCGACCGATCCGCTAATGGCCAATTTCGTTCCGATAATATTTCGAGCGTCGATCGACCGTTTTGCGGCGCAGGTTTTGCCCCCGTCGTCGATTAAATCCTGGACGCTGCCGCGCTTCATCTCGCATTTGGGACCTGCGAAAATGATTTTTAAAAATTAATTAGCCAAACTCTTTTTATTTCAATACTCTAACGCGTTTTTATTCCTGTTTCCATTTTTATTTTTATTTTTATTTTAATACTCTAATTCTTGACTTCACTGAAATTCGGCTAAATGCAAAATTCGCGCCCGCCAATTTTCTAACGTGCGTGAATTAATAACGAATAAAATTTCGCCGTAAGCACGCAAAATTGAGAACTGCGAAAATGATTTTAAAAAATTAATTAGCCGAACACTTTTTATTTCTATACTCTAACGCGTTTTTTATTCCTGTTTCCATTTTTATTTTTATTTTTATTTCAATAATGTAATTATCGACTTTACTGAAATTAAGCTACATGCAAAATTCGCTTCCGCCAATTTTTTAATGTATGAATTAATGACGAATAAAATTTCGCCGTAAGCACGCAAAATTGGGACCTATGAAAATGATTTTAAAAAATTAATTAGCTGAACTCATTTTATTTCAATACTCTAACGCGTTTTTTTAAATTTCTGTTTCTATTTTTATTTTTATTTCAATACTCTAATTCTCGACTTGACTGAAATTAAGCTAAATGCAAAATTCGCACCCGCCAATTTTTTAACATGTGAATTAATGACGAATAAAATTTCGCCGCAAGCACGCAAAAATGTCGCTGCTGCTCGCGTCGAGCTTTTCTTCATCTCACATATGGGAGTTGCGAAAATTATTTAAAAAATTGATAAGCCGGAGTTTTTTTATTTCAATACTGAAACGCGTTTTTTTATGATTCTCGACTTGACTGAAACTAAGCAAAATACCAAATTCGCGCCCGCCAATCTTCTAATGTATGAATTAATGACGAACAAAATTTCCCCGTAAGCCGGCAACTTTTTAATGTATAAATTAATAACGAACAAAATTCCACCGTAAGCCGGCAACTCTCTAATGTATAAATTAATAACGAACAAAATTTCGTCGTAAGCCGGCAACTTTTTAATGTATAAATTAATAATGAACAAAATTTCACCGTAAGCCGGCAACTTTCTAATGTATAAATTAATAACGAACAAAATTCCACCGTAAGCCGGCAACTCTCTAATGTATAAATTAATAACGAACAAAATTTCGCCGTAAGCCGACAACTTTCTAATGTATAAATTAATAACGAAAAAAATTGTCGCCGTAAGCCGGCAACTTTCTAATGTATAAATTAATAACGAAAAAAATGTCGTCGTAAGCCCGCAAAAATATCGCTGCCGCTCCCATCGCCCGCCTAAGGCTTTGCGAGTCCACGAAAAAAAAAAAAAAAATACCCGCGAATTTGAATGGCCGGGGGATTTGCCAAGTATAAAATCACGGTCCGCGTCTGCATAATCTCCAATATTGCATATTACGATAATCGGCTTTGATCCTTTCAAAACGGTCATCGCGTTCGGCCGTCGGGTAACGCCGAGCGCGATATATAAGCTTTTTCGCAAAAACGGAGCGCCCCGCGTATTACCCGCCGCCCATTTGTGCGCCGCATACACAACCACATCCGTTTATCGCGAGCCGCGCGGTGCGCGCGTCGCGCCCGTCAAAAGGCGTGACCGGCGGAAAATTATAATGGACTTCCTGCATGTCGACCGATTCGAAAGTCCCGCGAAAATCGAGCCACCGAATTTTTCGCGAAATTATCGCGATGCAAAAAAAAATTCTACAAATATCTAGAATTTGCGGGACCAAAAAAAAATGTCGCGTTTGTTGAAATCCACCCCGCGTTTTTATCTGCCTCGCGCGTCGCTGTTGCTGCCGGATATAACGAGATGAACGTTCGTAATAGCCTCAATTAGCGACGGCTTTGCCGCTTCATTTATTCGAGGATGAGCGCCGCATTATAACCGGTGATACACGCGCAGCTGCACCTGATTTACCTAAATCAACGCGTGAAATAAGCGTCTTATGACTCTATTCGACGACTTAAAATGACGCAAAAAAATAATCGAACGAAAATAGTGAATTTCAGAAATGAAAGCTTCAAATACAAAAGTATAAAAAAATGTTGCTCAGCGCCCAATTAAAATCAACGTGTAAATGAAACGCCTTAGGATTCTATAACGTGACCCAAAAATACTCCAAAAAATAATCAAAATAAAATTGCGCGTCTTATAACTTTATTTGACGACATAAGATGACATCAGAAACGAAAGCTACAAATACAGAAGTACAACAAAAATGTTGCACAGCGTCCAAGAAAATCAACGTGTAAATAAACGTCTTAGGGTTGTATAGCGTGACCCAAAAATACTCCACAAAATAATCAAAATAAAATTGCGCGTCTTATGACTTTATTTGACGACATAAGATGACATCAGAAACGAAAGCTACAAATACAGAAGTACAACAAAAATGTTGCACAGCGTCCAAGAAAATCAACGTGTAAATAAACGTCTTAGGGTTGTATAGCGTGACCCAAAAATACTCCACAAAATAATCAAAAGAAAATTGCGCGTCTTATGACTCTATTCGACGATTTAAAATGACGCAAAAAGATAATCGAACGAAAATAATGATTTCAGAAACGAAAGATACAAACACAAAAGTACAACAAAAATGTTGCTCAGCGCCCAATTACAATCAACGTGTAAATCAAACGTCTTAGGATTCCATAACGTGACCCAAAAATACTCCAAAAAATAATGAAAAGAAAATTGCGCATCTTATGATTCTATTCCACGACTTAAAATGACGCAAAAAAATAATCGAACAAAAATAGTGAATTTCAGAAACGAAAGCTACAAATACAGAAGTACAACAAAAATGTTGCACAGCGCCCAATAAAATCAACGTGTAAATAAACGTCTTAGGGTTGTATAGCGTGACCCAAAAATACTCCACAAAATAATCAAAAGAAAATTGCGCGTCTTATGAGTCTATTCGACGATTAAAAATGACGCACAAAGATAATCGAACGAAAATAATGATTTCAGAAACGAAAGATACAAACACAAAAGTACAACAAAAATGTTGCTCAGCGCCCAATTAAAATCGACGTGTAAATCAAACGTTTTAGGATTCGGAAACATGATCCAAACATACAAAAAAAAAAAAAAAAAATTGCCCGTTTCAGAAACGACAGCTACATATACAAAAGTGCTGAAAATTTTGCTCAGCGCCTAATTAAAATCAACGTGTAAATCAAACGTCTTAGGATTGTATAACGTGACCCAAAAGACTCCAAAAAATAATCAAAAGAAAATTGCGCGTTTCAGAGACGAAAGCTACAAATACAAAAGTACAATAAAATGAGATCAACCCCAATTAAAATCAGCATTTAAAACAAGCATATTAACATTTTATTGCATGACCCAAAAAGACAAAAAAAAATCAAACAAAAATTTCGCGTTTCAGAAACAACAGCCAAAAAGACAAAAATAATGCTGCTGTTTTTTTTTAAGTCGCGAATCATATCCTCGATACTGCTATCGAATTATATCGGTTATACGAATTATACCATTATAACTGGTAATACACGCGCAGCTGTGCCACGATCGCAAGCCGAAAATGCCACTCGAATTTATCGCCCACGCAGCCGGATCGTCGCTGATCCGGACACCCGATATTCTATATTAGTTGCCGGCCTACAGAGAAATGCGAATTTCGATTTTAAGCACCGGGCGTAATTCGTAATTCCTTGCGACCTTGCGGAGTGCGGGTCCTAATGCTGATTATCGTCGTGCGGCCCCCGGGAACGAATTAGCCCCTCGGATCCTCGGAGAACGTCTTTTCCATGGGCGCGGGAAATCCCGGGCGCTGCTCCACATTTAATCCACGTCCGGTTTCTCGTTTCCTGTGACAAAAAAAAATTCCAGGAGACTTTTTGTCAGCGAGAAAATATTTGTCCCGCGATTTTGGGAAATTAATATGGGCGATATTAAAAATATATGACTTTCGCGCTCTCTGAAAAAAAAAAAATTCGTGGAGATTTTTTGTGGTCGAGAAAATATTTGTCCCGCGATTTTGGGAAATTAGTGTGGGCGATATTAAAAATATGACTCTAGCGTTCTCTAAAAAAAAATTCCAGGAGATTTTTGTGAGCGAGAAAATAATTTTCCTACGATTTTGGAAAATGAATGCGGGCAATATTAAAAATATGTCTTCCGCGCTCTCTGAAAAAAAAATCCAGGTTTTTTGTGTGCGAGAAAATATTTGTCTCATGACTTTGAGAAATTACTGTGGGCAATATTGAAAAAATGACTTTTGCGCTCTCTAAAAAAAAAAATCTGAAGGTTTTTTGTGAGCGCGAATACATTTATCCCATAATTTTAGGAAATTAATATTCGCAATATTAAAAGTACGAATTCCGCGATCTCTAAAATGTCTTTGGCAACAAAAAAAACGTCGCGAAAATCGAAATTCAACTCGAAACCCGCCGCGTTCGTATCGAACGAGTGTCAAAAAAATTCCAAGATTTTTCCTAAGCTTCGCGAGAAAATATTCGCCTCCGATAATGAGAAATGAATACGTTCAATATTAAAAATACGACTTTAGCGCTCTCCAAAATATCTTTGCAACGAAAAAAAAGCCACCGATTTTCGCCGAACGAGCGAGGGAGGCTCAAAAACGGCGCGACGCGCGAAATCCAACACGCGACCCGCCGTGTTCGTATCGAACGAGTGTGTAATCGATCTGCGAGTAGCACGACGAAAAAAAAGGTCCAGCCCGAGGACTAATTAAAATTTGTCCAGGCACCGAGAGCCGACCGGCCGAATTCAAAGGATCGACGAGCGAGAAAGGGAAGAAAAAAAAATAGCAGCGCGTAGTGACATAATTTGCATTCGCGACGTGGGCGATAAAAAATTGTCAGTGTCCCCTTTGATCGGGTCGCGCGCGCGGCTATGTGAAATTATTAGATGGGATGAGAGGAGGAGAGGAAGAGCGAAGCGTGCGGAGATACAGAGCGCAACGCGAGGGAGGACGACAGAAATATTAACTGCGCGCAGGGTGGACGAGTGTCCGGCGTGGTGCGAGAAGGTTGACAACGTGCACGTAATTTTCGTATCGCCTCGCGCGCGCCGGACGAGGCGAGCGTAAGGGAATCGTCTCGGGGTGCGACGAGCCACGCGGACAGCCTCGCGCTCGCCTCATCGATGTCGAGACAATCGGTGACATTAAAATGGGCAGAGACAGGAAAAATCGCGACAGGATCTGGTAATTATTACCACACTCGTTACAGTGGTCTACATTTACACTGTTAAAAATGTGGTGTTAAAAACTACACCAACACGGTGTCTATATAGGTCCACACCAATCAACGGTGATAACGAGCGGTGTTAAGTGAGTGTGAAACATCGACTTTGCACCTCAGAAATTCGGAATTGCCTTTTTTCACGAATTATGAACGAATCAAAGCGAAAATTGAAATACAGACGCCAGTAATGTGAATGTCGTTAATGAATTAGCCAGAATTTTTATTTTCGAAACAAAAAATTACAGATCACTTACCCGTAGAGGGAGTCTGTAATGAAAAATTCGATTTTTTCGTCAATTTTTCGATGAAAACTGAGAAAAGCGACTAATTCATTCACGAAACATAAAAAAATCACAGATGAAACGTGCATTCATGCCCTTAAAGCGAAACGTGTTACAATGTTTAGTCGATAACACAGGAATAACTTTCACGAAACGGCTGGTGTTAATTATACACCGTAAAAAGTGTTACTTTCAACACTGTAATAAGTAATATTAGGAAAAACTCCTCACCAGCAGCGTTTAACATCGTATAATTTTAATAGTGTATTCCATCATCCTGGCAACTTTTCCATAGGCGTCATTATATCATTAAAACTTGAAAAAAATCATGTATACTTATATTATTATTATTACTGTTATTTTTATTAACATTCTTTTCTTTTTTTGTCTTAACAATAATTGATGAATATCATTTTCTAAAACAAGAATAATAATGCGTCATGAGACTCCGCAATAAAAAAAAAATAATTTGTAATATTATTATTAATATTTTATTGTTATTTTATAAAACCAAAATAACAACTGCAACACTGAATGAGGCAAAAACTACAATAGCGTTTTTCTTTCCGTGAAAGAGCAACCGAGGTATCGACGGAGAATGAAAAAAAAAACGATTTATAGTAATATTATTTTTATCATTATTGTATTTTTTATGTCTCAGCAATGATGAAAGAACGTAATTTTCTAAAACAAGAATAATAATGCGTCATGCGGCTCCATAATTAAAAAAAAAAATTCATTTGTATTATTATTATTATTATTGTTATTACTACTGTTATTGTTGTTATTATTATTATTATTATTATTGTTGTTGTTGTTGTTGGTGTTGGTATTACAATTATTACAATTTTCTTTCGTTTATTTCATGAAATTTTGTTATGTCAGCAATAATAAATGAACGTAATTTTATTTTAAAAAAAAAGAAAAATAATAACTACAACACTGAGTGAGGCAATAACTACCAGAGCCTTTTTGTCCCCGCATGAAAGAGCAACCGAGGCATCGGCGAGGGAACGAAACGCGCGCGAGCACAGAGGACAAAAATATGAGCCGTGAAGTGCCACTCTCTCTCCCTTGGGTTCGAGCGCGGGGGACGCGATAACGTGACACGTAATTGTTGTACGGTATCATGCACGGCCGAGTGCGAAGCGAAGTGAATAGCGGGAGTCGCCGTCGTCGGCGGAGGAAGGAGTGGGAGTGGAATCGTCTCGGGGTGACGAGGCGTGCGAATTGGCTCGCGTTCGTCTGATCAGCTCCGAGAATGGACGACATTAAATCTCTGGCAAAGAAGCGAGAGAGACGCGGAGGGAGCGAAGGAGCGACCGAGGGGAGGGAATTGCCAAACCCATCGGGATAAATGAAAGGGGTGGATGGCGAAAGTGTCGACGCGGAGGCGAGGAAGAAGAGGAAGAAGAAGAAGGTGAAGAAGAGGAAGAAGAAAAAGAAGAAAAAGATGAAGAAGAGAAAGAAAAAAAAGAAGAAGAAGCTGAAGAAGAGGAAGGAGAAAAAGAAGAGGAGAAGGAAGAAGGAGCGAGAGACGTCGGGGAAATCGAGAAATTGAGATAGGGACGGATAAAGTGGATGTCGAGGGGGGGGAGGAGGGAGGAGGAGGGCGAGGAGGGGGAGAAGTGAAGAGCCGTGAGGGAAGCAGATACAATTGACAATAGGTTCGGCGAACCGGCTGGAAGATCAAACGACTTCGTTGTGCTGCTCCCACCGCGCGGCTCCCGCGTCTCTGTCGCGAATGCGCGAATCGCGTCTTCATTGTCGTTCGCTCCCGTCGCGGCGCCGCCGTCGTCGTCGTCGTCATCCAGGAGAAGCGCCGCCGCCGCCGCCGCCGCCGACGCGGCGCGCGGTTGTCGAAAGTTGCGAGTTGTGACTGCGCTGAAGACCCTCGCGCTTATATTGTCATAGCAACAACGTGCTCGCTTCGCTCGCACTCTTTGCTTTTTTTCATTTATCTTTTCTTGTGGCTAATATAGCGATTCAAAACGCGCGCGTGACTGCAGCGGCCATGACAGTCCGAATCGATTTCATATCGAATATCGAACCGCCGTGACCAATCGGAACGCTCGAAAGGCGGTTTCACCCTAGCAAATTGACGGACCAGGGATCAGACCAAAAACGGTCGCGTACGTTGAGGAACGAAACGGACGACAAAAAACGACGAAACGGACCGCAGTTTTTTTGTTGACGTATGGTCCGTTTTTGGTTTCCGGAACCTAAAAAGGACCGAACGTTTTTTAAAACCAAATTTCGCCCGGTCCGTTATCGGTTTCTGTAACCGAAACAGGACCGACCCATATTTTATTCGAGTGTCTAGAAAAATGTAATTTTATTATAAAGTCTACTTCTCAACTCACCGATGGACAAAATTGAAATAATTGTATTTCAAATTTTGTAAAAAAAATAACGTTCGGTCCTTTTTAGGTTCCGGAAACCGAAAACGGACCAGACGTCAACAAGAAAACTTCGGTCCGTTTCGTCGTTTTTTGTCGTCCGTTTCGTTCCCCAACGTACGCATCAATTTTTGGTCCGTTCATTGGTTTTTTTTTCTTGAAAAAGCAGCGGTCGCACAACTTGCTAGGGCAGTATTTCGAGTTTGATGTGCCATGTCCTTTTTAAGAGAGGATTCGATGTGCCATGTCCTTTCTAAGAGAGGATTCGATGTGCCATATCCTTTCTAAGAGAGGATGGCGCCACTCGATTTCGATCTCCTAGGGAGGGTTGAAGAGCCCAGGTGGATCCACAACACGGTCTTCTACACAGGTCTGGGCACCGTGGTCGGCATCCCGTGGCTTTAGTGAAGCCAATGTTTCAGAATTTCGCCATGCTGCGATGATGTCGTTAGTGTATAGCGAGCCGGCTACTGCGCATGCGTTGATTGTGCCGGGCTGCTATCGTGTTTGTTATGTTTCGGTAACCTCTTTCAGCATGGACAGTCATCACGGAGTTTGTGCCGTTATACTGTTTTGTGCCTTTATAGTGTCAAAATAGGCAGAAAATGTGAGAAAAGGAAATCAAGATACTATATTTGTCTCTCTCGCACACCGGCCGCTCGATCGTAGCGCCGCGGGGTTTGGTGGCCAAAATACAAACTAATGGCTTCACGAAAGGCCACGCCGTATAGCACTGCCGAGCCTGTGAGTGCCCAGACCTGTGTAGAAGACCGTGGATCCGACTGTCGCAAGCATGGCGAGACGCAATTGGCCGCACCGACCGACCAGCCGACTGCGCCGCGCAGGTGCGCTGCTCTCATAACCTCAAAAACAGATTTTCCCGCGCGAAATTTTCTCTCTCCATAACCCACAATGCGTCTCAGCCAACATCCATCGTCTCGTTGTTTCTACCTACCAAACCTTTTTTCACCTATGCTTAGAGATGCTTAATGACGGTCATTTTTTTAATTGGTCAAAAGGCCAAAAATGACCTTCATTTGACGGTCTTTTTGTCGCCCGTTTATTTGTTTTATTTTGTGGCCCGTTTTGTCGAAGTAAAAATGACGGTCATGTAAACGAGCGTCTTGTGACGGTCCAAAGTGGACCAAAACACCTGTTTAGTTGCGAAATCACGGTCTTTTATTTTTTGGTCACTGTAACGGGTCAGGTGTAGGTGGATGCCGAATAATTGGAAAGAATTGTAAGAACAATGGACTTTATTGATAGAGAGCAATTTGATAGTGACGAGATGAAAGCGTAGGCGGTCGAGGAAGAACTGAAGAGTTCTCCTACGCTCTCGGGGCCCTTAGTTCCTCGCAGTGTGTTACTACGCGCTGATAAGGGCGGTCGTCGGGCGCTCGGTGGCTGCGCGGCGCTCGGTCCATACCGTGAGACTGCTGAGGTAAGCGGTCTCACGGTTCGTAGAAGCGATAGCGTTATGCGATCGTTACATCACAAAATTTGATCACACATTTTTTACGTTGAATTCAAATATGTAAGTCAATATTGAAGCTAAACATTAAAAATCGTGACTTTTAACGCAGATCAGCTGATATGCAACATTTACCGAGCATTTAGACAAATTTGTTATGATTTCCTGAAATTGTTATGCAGGTATCAATCATTCGAGCTCAAACTAAAAACACGCAATTGACGGCAGTTTTAAATAATCGGTCACAAATAAATTGGTCATTTTTTACGCGTCATTTGACGGTCTTGTGACGGTCACATGACCGTCACAAAATGGGCCTCGCATCTCTACCTATGCTACACGTACTCGTTTCAATTCCGTCGTCAGTCGTCCGCGGCCACAGCGGAGACTCGGCTTACGCGTTTGACGTCGGCGTCGACCGACCAAACGTCGAACACGCCTCACTCGCGAGTGTTCATATAACCCGAACCCGCGATTCGATTCCTTTCGCGGCGCGAAACGAGAGAAACGAACGAAAAAAAAAAACACAAAAAAAACACGAACCAACCCGCACCGCGGCAGCAAATCCGAATTGCGAAGAACGCGAGGAGAGCAGCACGCGGACGGCGCGCGCGCCGCGCGACGACATCGAGAGCCCGCGCGACTGCCGCCTGGCGAGAGCGAGAGAGAAACATCCGCGGCTCCGCTCGCGCGGGCTTCGTCGTTATTGGCCCCCGAGGCCACGCCATTGTTGTGTCTGCGTGCGAGAGCTGCGGGTGGAAGCGATCGAAAGAGTGAAAAGCGCGGAAAAAGACGGCGAGTGCGATTTCTCTCCCTCTCTCTTTCCCTCACTCTCTCTCTCTCTCTCATGGAAATAAACTCTGAAGCTCCCTCTCTCTCTCTCTCTCTCTCTCTTTCTCATTCCTCGCTCCGTCGGTAAATTCGTCCCAGAGCGTCGCCAAGAACCACACCGACTTTTATGGGCTAAACGGGCGGATAAAGACTGCCGAACGAACGAATAAATGCGAGAGAAAGACGCGAGCGCGGGGACGGAACGCGAAGCTCGCTTGTATATAGGTTGGATCCTGGGAGGCGAACAAACGACGAACGAAACGGAATGAACGAGGTGGCTACGCCTCTGCTAAATAAACTAACCCCCGGCGGCGCTGGCTGTGCGAGCGAGCGAGAGAGAGAGAGAGAAACCGATGCGCCGGGATTTTATTAACTTCTGTACAACCGAAGCGCCGGGCGCCCACACCCGTTGCTTCGGCCACCGCTGGTTACTGTCGTCCTATTCCCCTCTCCCTTCTCCTCTCGCCCCGCTCTTTCCTATTCCACGTCCGCGTCCGTCGTTCGTGTGGCGCGGCGGCGCCGCGTCCGGTGCTGGTTACTCGTCCGATTTTCAGCTAGACGTGACGCCGCCGCCGAGGAGGGGGAAGAGGGGGGGGGAGGGCAGAAGCGGCGGCATCATTGACACTGCCGCGAGGCGAAGGAGGACGGCAAACCTTTGAAAAGAATGGGGGGGGAAGGGAAGAGGGGAACGACGACGGGTATTCCAGTATCCGACAAACGGGCCAAATAAAGGGATAGTAATTATTGTGTTTGTGGCCCGGTTTATTTCTTTTCTGCGGGGGGCGCCGAGGGTGACGGACTGAGAGAGGCCGACCACCGGCTGCTTCCGGGAGCGACGCCGCCCGGGGCGGGGGAGAGGGAAGAAATTAAATCTCTGGGGTCACTAGACGGATTATGTGTGCTTGTGCGGTAGTGTGGGAATAAATATTGGGGTCGGTGTTATTTTGGTGAATAAATGAAGATGACTGATGCTTGAAATTATTTACGATGGATTTTCTTTGTATTTTTTTATTACGGTGGATTTTCTTTATATTATTTATTACGTTGGATTTCATTTATATTGTTTATTACGATGGATTTTCTGTATATTTTTTATTACGGTGGATTTTTTTTATATTCTTTATTTTCAGTCAGTCGCGTCATCAACAGGACGCATTCTGAGCCCTTCATGGTCATATTGGGTGAAATTTATCAGAGTAATTTAGCGTGGAATTCTACGATAGAGTGACAACGAAGTGTTAAATTACTACAACGTGAATAAATAGAATGAGTAGTCTTGGTGCCCACGTACCTTCTGTGTACAATAAAAGGTCCATTCGAAAACCTAGGTGGGTCCTTTAGATTTTCGTCTCCTGAATCCGAAACTGTTGGCTTTTTTTTTAAGTGGTAGAACATTGTTATTAACAATTCAATTGTTTAAACCGTTGTATCTCGAAAACTATTGGAGATAAAAAAAAATGTCCAAGTGATAAATTGATCCTCTCTTCAAAACGAACAAAAGTTGTCATAGCGTTTTTTGCCGTATATGTACAACTTCCCGACTTCTAGAAAGGTAAGCAACTTCAGCGCCGGCCGATGCAGTTCTCGCGCCGGCGCTGACGTAATTTTAATAAAATTCGAATTAAAAAAAAATTGTAAAAAAATATTTCGAAAAATGCCTTGTTAGGTAATCGAAAACGAAACAAAAAAGTCTTATAAAATGTTCTTCTTCTTCTTCTTCCTTTTTTTCCTTGGTTTTATGCCACAGGGGCCAACCAATTATAAAATTATGCCACAGGGGCCAACCAATTATTAAATTATGCCACAGGGGCCAACCAATTATAAAATGTTGTTTTTCACGCAATATCTAAGATGTAACAGCGTGTCAAAGCAAAAAATAGACTCCCCTTTATCGGAGAACTGTCTAATAAAACTGTGTAAAAAAATCCATTGAAAGATAAATGAAAAAGGAAAAGGAAAGTCCCCAGACTTTTTTCCCAAGTCAATAGTTTAGTCGCTACACCTTGATAAAATAATTTTTTTGCAGCTGCAAAAAATGTGAAGGTTACAGAAAGACGAAGAAAAAAAGGACCCCTTAAGAAGGACCATCGGCTTTGATCCGGACGTCAATTAACCGTAGCAGCAGGAACATCCGTACACCTCCACACACTCCTGCATCCAGATTCGAGGGACCGACCCGCGTCATTGAAATCCCGGCCCGGAGGGTGACGACGAGGAAGTCGGGCAAAACGCTCGAGCTCCCCCCCCCCCCCCCCCCCCCCCCTCCTCTTCCCCAGCCGCGCCAGGGGGAATCGCAAATGATCGCGAAATAACCGCTCACTTATATCAATTCAACGGCGGCGGTCGCACTCTTTATGAAGGCGCATTCACGCGTGCCGCCCGCGATCCCTCGAGCATTAGCGCCTAGCGCCACAGTGCGGCCGGTGTGTCGAAGCGAGAGCTCTCAATCCGGCCGCCGCGGCGCGAGGGTCGACGGGAGTCAGGAGTTGAAGAGCGAGAGACGCGATCGAGACGCGGGGTGACTCGTTCCGTCTACTCGCTCGCCCCCTTCCCCCCTTCCCCCCCCTCTCTCTTTCCCTTCGTCGACGTCGCTGAGAGCGAAACTATCCCCCCTCCGCCGCTGGTCAAACGCCTGTGGCCGTCGCCCTCGCCGCCCGATTTCGCAAATCCTCGCTCTTCTCGTCGTCGTGTCGCTCCGTCTCTCTCTCTCCCTGCGCCTTTTCCGCTGCCTTTGCGCGCGCCACATCTGCAAATCTCTCAATTTCTGTTTCGCTCCTCGTCGAGATACCCCGGATACTAATTTCGCGCCCTGCATGCCTTCCTCCTCCTCCTCCTCCTTCTCCGTCGTCGACTCTGTGTGCAGTATTAATACAGCCCGGTGCACCTACACACACTGGTTATTATAAGCGGGCGCGCCGAGAAACTAATAAACTCTACTCATTACGCTCGCTCTCGCGGCTGTGCCGCTCGCGGGTTACGTTGTGTGTGGGACGCGCGCGCGGGCTGAGAACACCGCGCGCCGCGCACAAGTATAATAATTATCGCGATGCAAATACTTATATCCTCGACTAATAACGAGGAAACGAGGTGATATTACGCGGTATTTCCCGGCGAAACGCTCGAGTCCGGTGGCGGGGGAGGGGGGGGGGGGAGCATATTCCCCGGCGCACTGGACGCCTCGGTTTCGGTCCGTTTTCACTGGAAAACGGAATCGAGAATTCATCGGAAGCAACAACAAAAAAAACTAGTATTGGACAAATTTTTGTTACTTTCTGGCCATTTTTTCTGCGTTATAAAATATTCACCAATCTTTACTAAAATTCTTCCATTCAAATTCCCTCAACTATTTGCGATTTACAATCGTCCGAGAAGCGGACGACGATCTCATATTTCTGCTTATCCATTTCTGCTCGTTCCCTTGATTCTAATTAAATCACGTTTAATACGTTTTTCGTCGGCCGCGCGTGCAACATGCCGTCAGCACCTTGCGGCCGTCTCACGGTCACCAAATTTTCCACTCTTTCACCCACCACTGTCTTCCTCAACTCGCCTGATTTATTTTCAATTTAGTTTTGTTTCTGATTTCGCCTGATTTTGTATCTAACTAAATACTTAGCTCTGAGTGAGTTCCTTCGAAATATTCCAATTTAGTTTTGTTTCTGATTTCGCCTGATTTGAATCTTAAATACTTAGTTCTGAGTGAGTTCCTTCGAAATATAGCCCTTCGTGGCTTTAACCGCGTGTATTAACGCGGCGATCATTGATATATTATATATTATTTTATATAGCGTTTTAATCGCTCTATTTTGGGACATTAATAAAACGTATTATTGCTTGGGATATTCTTTTCAAGGATTAATCGAGCAACGAACCGGATCACGGCGAATATTACGCGAATTAATCGGTTGATTCGTAACATTTTTATTTTTCATTATTTTTTACTTAACGTCAGTTCTGAATTTTTATTATAAAAAAAATTAATCACGTGCCTAATTCGCCTGCGCATTGGCCATTCGCATCATGCGACCCACGCGCTCGCTGCGAGATAAAAGAGAAAAAGAGCTGAATAGCACAATGATGAAATTAACTGGACATTAGGCCGAGTGGGAGCGGCGGAAGGAGATCGAGAAAGATTGCGGCGGAGAATGCTGAGGGGCGCGGATTGAGACCACGGGCGATTATAGGCTGAAGTGATGGAAAGTCTGCTCGCCTCCGGTGGAGGAATCGAGGAGTCAGGAGCGAAGCGGTGGTTGGCTCGGCGGTGGGACGGGGAGGGGGGCGGAGGGGGGACGACGACGACGAGTGATCCGCGTGTCGCGCGAGTGAGAAAAGACGAGAAGCGGGATAAAGGAAAAGCGGGACAGATGGCGCATAAGGTCGGTAGCCAACCGAGAGACATTGTGAGAGGCGCTATATATAGATGTATAAAGCGCCACCGCGCGGTATATACGATGAACCCCGCGCGGGTGGAGAAATGACGAAAGCGGAAAGTATAATTGAGCGATTTGAGAAACGATCAAGTGAGCGGGATAAAGAAAGACGGGATAGACGAGAGAGGACGAGTAAAGGGGGGGGAGGGGGAGGGAAGCCGCGATAAAGTATAATTATTTTCCGATAGAGTGGAAATTATTCGCGAATAAGCGACGAGCGCGACGACGACTACCAAGACGACGCAGTTATTGGGGATATTCGTACTTTTATTAAATGCCCCTCTTTCTTCTGTCCCGTCGTCATATCTGCCCCCCCCCCCCCCCCCCCCGTCCGCCTCGCCAGCCCCCGCGCGAACGGATCGCTCTTTTTTTTCTCTCCTTCTCTCGATCCCCATTCACACTTCCCGGGCATTTCATTCGCCGCCGTTCGAATATGTATTATACACTCTTTCCATCTCGAACGCTTAATTTCGACGGAAAATTGCGCTCAATTATCCGGCGACTCTTTTCCCGCTCGAGTGTCACAATCGTGCGGCTCGTTTGGGTTGATAACTAAGGGTTAATGTTTAATTGAAGGATTAACGCGTTTTCTTTTTTGAGGTTATGGTTTTTTTATTGTGTCCCTTTGCGGGAATATAATGATTATGAGACAGCGAGGCAGCCGTGGAAATTGCGCCGCGCAGTGCTGAACGTTTCTCTCGCACCTAACCTCACTTTTTGGTTTTTCGATTCCCACAACTAAACGGCTTCGCCTATCGGGAAGCCCGAAGCTCGGCCCATTTGTTCAATACTCCTGCACATTCTCTCAGAAACTGAGCTCAATCTGTCTACTAGTTCGAGAAAAAATAGGTTTCAAACATTTCAGGTGAAGTAGCGTTGCCAAGGTTATGCGAAACTTACTCGCTCGGTAACAAAGACTGTAATGAATACTACGGCGCGACCGTAAATATTCCGGGGCAAAGAAAACGGTCATCGAAAGCGGAATTTAATTCTCCGTCTGATGATACTTTGCTCACATCCAAAATAACAATAGCCTCGAAATGTCGTCTCAAATAGCAGCTATCTCTCTCACCCTCACACGTCACGTCGGACACGTTTCACACGCCCCTAATTTGCAGAAACTTATTTTTTTGCCAGTCTTTGTACTGCTTATCATTTCAGTTCTACTCTCATCAACCTGTTTACCGGCAATTCCAAAGCTTCTTATCGCCCCCGTCGACAAAGCGCGCCGGTCGGTAAAATCGTTTTGTCGCTCGCCGACGTGCGAAAGTTTTCGTGAACCGACTATGCACACGCGCTTTTCGGTATTGAAAGCCTCCCCCCTCCCTTATCCCCCGGGGCTATACCTGGGCAAATCGCTTGCTGCCAACGACGCGTTGATAATGATACTGCTGAGCTATTCATAAGGGTGCAGTAACATCGTTAACTCTGCGATGAAACGACGAGCGCGGGCGGCGAGGTCTGCGCGACGTGCGCGGGGCACGAGGGGACACGTTGTACACAACGGAGAAAGCTGAAATCTCGCGTCCGCCTCGCCCCGTGTCCGCCTATATATCTGTATACATCAATCCGTATAGCCTACTATATTGTGTACACACAGCCGACGTCCTAGCGGGAATGATAATAGGTTGGCATCTGCACACAGCACTCCCCTTGACAGGTCTTTTCCTCGGAACGAAATTAATATTCCTAATTACCCATCGCTCGGCTACACCGACGATAATACACCGTCGTTGCCCCCCCGAAGTACAACAGTCGCGATCCCATTGAAGAATCGGCTCCTCCCGCTAACGAGATAAGATGCCACGGTTATAATTGTCTTTTCTGGCTTTAATAAAAAAAAGAAAATGCGACAGAAAAATATGCAGATATTATTTTAATTATTTTTATAATATTTATGTACAATTGGTATAATAATTGTTATAATTTATATTTAATTACTTATCTTCTCGTTATTTACATTTAATATCTTCCTTTGATTATCAGAAATATCGTGACGTTATCATTATATTTATTTTTATAATGTTTTTGTACAATTTCTGTAATAATAATTTTAATAATTTGTTTAATTGTCCTTTCTTGGCTTAAAAAAATGAAAAAAATCATGATATTAGGTAAACGTCCCAGTAATCGACAGTGAACCAGTAATCGACAATATGTGCTTTGACTATAGCAAAATCTATATTCAAAGCACACAACGGTCGATTACTGGTTCACTGTCGGTTACTGGGACGTTTACCTTTGTTGTTTTTATTTTTATAATCTTTCTGTACAATTGATTAAATATGTAATCACAATAATTTATATTTAATTATCTTCCCTGGGTTTAATAAAAAATGCGACAAATAAATATCGTGACGTTATCATTATATTTATTTGTATAATGTTTTTGTACAATGGCTATAATAATAATTTAAATAATTTATTTAATTCGTTCCTTGGCTTTAAAAAAAAGTTGCAAAGTAGAACTTTGCACACTGCTTCCTCATTAATTTCCCTTTTTCACAAAGCCACCTCTATGAAGAAGCTTATTTATTAACTTTGGCTTCCTCATAGAGGAAGCTTTGTGAAAAAGGGGAATTAATGAGGAAGCAGTGTGCAAAGTTCTACTTTGCAACTTTTTTTTAATTTGAACAAATCTTTGCACTTTTTTTTAAATTTGAACAAAAAAACTCCGTTACAAACACCGTTACATCTAATTTTGATTAGATACAAAGTTTTGACTTACTTTAATAACTTTTCTATAAGTTACAGCGAAAATCTTAATTTTTTCAAAAATGCATAACAGCGTAAAATCCGAACGACTTTACCAATCGTCACCAAATTTTATACGTGGCAACGCTGTATGTTATTTTTTGACTGTTTAATATTTTGGTTCAGTTGATGAGATTCGACGTGATATAGAGCAAAATTTATTTTTTTCGAAAAATTCAAAATTCTATAAAACCGGAACCGCTTTACCGATTTCGCTGAAATTCAATACCAAACAACATTGAACGTGTCTTTATTTATGATGAAGTATATAGCTGAGTCGTCGAACTTTTACGAAAGTTAGAGCGTTCACGCCATTTTTTTGAAAAATTAAAAATTCGATAAAATTTGTATACATGGATATATTTAATTTAAAAAAAATGTGAATTACAGAGGATTTAATACTCTACTTCCGTGCCAATTTTTAGCTCGATCCACCATGCCATTCCTGAGTTATGAACAATTGAATGTTCGGTGCCTGGACCATACATACATACACACACACACACACACACACACACATACACACATACAGACATATTTTCTAGACCACTTTTCTCGACGTTTTAGGTGATTCTAAGTATGTTAACATGAAAATCTCGAAAAAAAAAATTTTCACGAAAACAAAGCTTCCTCTATGAGGAAGCAAAATGACAAAAATATGGTGATATTATTATTTTTATTTTATATTTCTGTATAATTGCTATAGTAATTTAAATCATTTGATTCGCTTTCTTCGTTATGACACAAACAAAATAATATTGAACCTGCATACACAGAAAAAATACGATCGCATCACTTCTTGATGTCGTGCGGGAAATAAAAAAGCGCCGTCCGTACGGTACGAAAACGTGAGAATTCGCCGGACGAGCGCGGGAGACGCCCGAGGGCCTCTGGTAATAAACCGTAACGGGGCGAGAATTTATTTGCGGGTTTGAGGTAGCCCTCGAGTCCATTATGCGGGACCCCGAGACGACCCTGCTAAAAACTGTCAGGTTCAGGTCAAACCGTCAGCGGAGGCGATGGCGGCGGGGCGGACCGCCCGTCGAGCCATCTAATTGCAATCGAAGAAAATAAGTATCGATAACAGCTGTTAAAGTCCCCGGTCGCCCCCTCGCGGCAGACGCAGCGACTGCAGGCCAAACGAAATCGCGCGCTTTGTCCCCGATGTTTTTATTGACCTATTCGTGGGCGAGAGAAAAAAAATTAGCCAGTGCCGTAACGCGATTCGAATGTTCTCGGGGGCCCGCGGAATGTTGTTCGCAACTACCAAACGAGTTTCTTTTTATTTCGATTCGTCCTCTTCTTCCGTCTGCGTTCTTTTTATGCCACTCGGACCAATAACCAATTTCACTTGATCCTCCTACCTATTCGTCAGACTTTTACGTTTCTCCCCACTTCCCTCATTCCACTTTCATTCCTGAGTTTCCCACCTGGGTCATTTTTTGAGTTTCCCATCTGGGTCATTCCTTGAGTTTCCCACCTAGGTCATTCCTTGAGTTTCCCACCTGGGTCATTCCTTGAGTTTCCCACCTGGGTCATTCTTTGAGTTTCCCACCTGGGTCATTCCTTGAGTTTCCCACCTGGGTCATTCCTTGAGTTTCCCACCTGGGTCATTCCTTGAGTTTCCCACCTGGGCTTGAGTACCCAGCTGGGTCATTCCTTGAGTTTCCCACCTGGGTCATTCCTTGAGTTTCCCACCTGGGTCATTCCTTGAGTTTCCCACCTGGGCTTGAGTACCCAGCTGGGTCATTCCTTGAGTTTCCCACCTGGGTCATTGCTTGAGTACCCAGCTGGGACATTCCTTGAGTTCCCAGCTGGGTCATTCCTTGAGTTCCCCCCTCCCCCCAGCGTGTTACCCACAGTCACCCACAGAGAAACTACGGAAAACCTGTGTTTATACAGACGGCTATATTTTTTACACAAACGGTTTATACAGACGGCTATACTTTTACTGAGTTTCCGCTATACGAAAATACATCGGAAACACAGAAAAACCGCCTCCCGCTCAACAGTCGACGCGCAAACCAGCGCAAGCCCAGCGGTCACCCATCCAAGTACCGACCGCGAGTCGAGCTGCTTAACACGGGAGATCGCCGAAGCCTCACACCGACCACGCGCCTACTGTTGTCGGTTACGTTCAGCCGTACCAAACGAGTTATTAGAGCGCATCGGGCGAAGTGGTCGCGTTGTCGCCGGGGCATCGGGTATATAAAACATAGAGAGGGAGAGATCGAGAGAGAGGCGGTGATATAAGGCACACGGGATGAGACGCGGGGATCGGGAGACTGAGAATCGCGCAGATATTATCGGTAATGGGGCAATTATGATAATAGCGGGTAATTCCGCGCAAAATTCACAGGGAGAAAGGAGAGAAGAGGCTGCGAGGCAGCGCGAACACGCCGAACTGAGACTGCTAATGAAGGAAACAGTTAGTTTCAAACGGCCTCCAATAATTATGCCGTCAGTGGGGGAGGGGAGGGAGCGACGGGCAGGAAGGCGAGAGGCGGGAGGGGGAGGAAAGGTGGGCGCATAGCTATCCCGATATTACCGACCCCTCCCCCCCCCCCCCCCTCCCTCCTTCTCCTACACCCAACACAATGCGCGAAATTGTTCACACTTCCCTTGACATTACTGTATACGTGCGACGCTCCGCAGTTCCTGCCCCGCTCGGTACAGTAGCGACTGAAGCAGCAGCAGCGGCACAGCTTTCGTAAATCACGCGTTTCGTATACCACCGCACGATATGCGACTCGCACACACGAGCCAAGCGCGGCGAGAGGAGCGAGGGGGGGAGTGGCGGAGAGGGGGAGGGAAACGAGAAGCCGAAACTCGAACTCTGCTCTGAACTCTCGACGAGCTTCTCGACGGTTATAACCGCGAGAGACTCCGCGTCGTCCTTTTAATTGCGCAGCTTACTTTAATTGCAAGCCAGACGCCATTATTCGGCCATTTATTTTACCGCACGGGGTTGGTTCGTTATATTTCACTTTTCTTTTCTTTCCTCGCCTTCGTTTTTTTGTTCCGAGTGCTTACAGCGTTCCGATACAGCCGTGGGAATTTCGCCGCGCGATAATAAAACGAAGGGACGGGTGTCTTACGCACATAACCTCACTTTTTGGTTTCTTTATTCTCCTGGACAAACGGCTACGATTATCGAGAAGCCGGAAGATGAGCCCATTTATGCAATACTTCCGCACGTTCTCTCAAAATCTGAGCTCAATCTAGCGAGTACATCGGGAGAAAATTGGTTTTAAAAACTTCAGCTGAGAGAGGGAGGAAGTGGCGATGGTTCTTAATCATGAGGTGCGCCGTAAACGTGCAGTCGTGATCTGAGACTTGATGTGATTGGCTGTCGAGCGCTTTGGGGGCGGGAGGCGAATTGGGTAAACGAATCAACGCCATTGGTGATACTGGGAACGTTGATTCTGGATTATTATTATTATTATTATTATTGCTATTATTATAATGAACGCAGATAATTTTTATTCACGCAGAAATTTGTACATAATCAATGCCACAATGTGTGACGAATAAAATATCTGAAACAAAACTGTACAATCTTTAGAATCCAAATTGCAATCACAAAGGTTTCTAAACCGTGTCCGATTTTTTGTCTCCTGCGTGTCGAACAGCCAGGCGCAGCTGTGCAGCAAAAGCGCCAAGGGCAGAGACAATGAGGCGGACGAGGAACTAACGGCGCGGGCGGGCGGGGGAGGGAGGGGGGGGGGGGGGTGACGCGGGTTTCCCCGGCTGATTTTGGAAACTCCGGGTTAATTCCCGGGAATATTAGCTCGTCGAGCAAGATTAACCCCATTGTGGGGGGCCTCGTTGAAAATGATGACATCACCATTAAACTGCCGTCGCAGCTCGCGGAAATTGATTAAACTATCAAATTAGCTCTACCAATATTAACACATTGACGTCGGGAGTCTGTGGCTGGCTGGATGAGTGGGTTGCGCGGCGATGGCTTCCGAGCTACGCCGAATATAGCGCTACTTGCGCGCCATACAAAGCGTCCCGTCTATCCGTCAGCGCGTCCGGGCGACGCCGAACTAGTCGCGCGCGTGGAAACATGCGCTCGGGGTCTCTCGCTCGCCTCCCCCCGACCTCCCGGCCGCGCTCGACGTTCGACGGGACCGTTCAGCATTTTGATTATTCCCCAAAGGGTCTCCTCCGCGCCCGTGACAAGTTTGTTTCCGATAGTTTTGCCATTACCTGCTCCGGGAGCGACGCGACCTCCGCGGAGCGCGAGCTCTGCGGTTCCCCTCAATCATTACAGCCTCAATATACGCAAATACACAACTAATTTGCGGTTCGAAATAAAATATGTGGAACAACGCGAATCAGGGTCGAGGGGACGGTACTAATTTTTAAATTGCGGTTAAAGCTCAGTTTATGTTATTCACATTTTTTTAATTAATTACCTATTGCTCTGACGCTTTAATATATTTTCGTGACACATTCTCAAAAAGTAATTATGAAGTTGGCAATAATTTTTAAAATCCTCGCGCGTTGAGAGGCAGCGGTACTTTTCCTCATCACCTGAAATGTTTCAACCCTATTTTTTCGCGAGCTACTAGCCGGATCGAGCTCCGAATTCGAGAGAATGTGCAGAAGTATGGCAGAATTAGTCTACTCTTCTGGCACCTCGATACTCGTAGCCGTTCGTCTGATGGAACAAAAAAAACAAAAAGTGAGGTTAGGTACACGAAAGACAGCCCTATAGGCTTTTAACATTGGGTAAGGAAATTCTGAGCGAAGTATCCCTGTCTCTCCAGAGACGGCGTTACTTCACCCCCTCACCTAAAATCTTTGAAACCCATTTTTTCCCGAGCTACTAGCCAGATCGAGCTCAGATTTTGAGAGAATGTGTAGAAGAATGGCAGAATCAGTCTACTCTTCTGGCACCTCGATACTCGTAGCAGTTCGTCTAGTGGAACAAAAAAAACAAAAAGTGAGGTTAGGTACACGAAAGACAGCCCTATAGGCTTTTAACATTGGGTAAAGAAATTCCGAGCGAAGTATCCCTGTCTCTCAAGAGGCAGCGTTTCTTCACCCCCCTTACCTAAAATCTTTGAAACCCATTTTTTCCCAAGCTACTAGCCAGATCGAGCTCAGATTTTGAGAGAATATGCAGAAGTATGGCAGAATTAATTTCCTCTTCTGGCTCCTCGATACTCGCAGCCGTTCGTCTGGGAGAATCGAAAAACCAAAAAGTGAGGTTAGGTTAAATAGCGACTTACAGGCGTTCAGCACAGCGCACCCAAATTCCCACATTTCTATCACGCGCACAATTTTCGAAAAACAAATTACAATCGCGAGCCCTGCGCGCGCGTGTGTTTACACACAATTATATGTTCGGTGGGCGGCCACGACGAGAGACGAGGGAAAAGTTATCGGAGCGAGAAAAGGATTAGCGCGCGAGAGCGGACGGGAGAAAATCTCCCGGCGAGGCTCTCGGACCGGGAGAGAGCGCGCGCGGAGCATTGAGAAGAGTCATTATGAAAGTACGTTGTGTGTCGGTGCGGTGGCGCGGTGGTCGGGGGCAAACGGCAACGAGTCGAGGCCGGCAGCGCGGGAGGTGGGCACAGGGGGGGGGGGGGCGGAGGGTCGGGGTTGTGTGCCTAGCTCGAGCCTCGTTCGCCGCCGTGAATTAAAGATTCGAGCGACCGTGTTCGCAGTTTTCGTTCGAGCGGCCCTGTATGCAGATCCCGCGAGCGGGCATATTAGGTGGAGGTACGCAGTTAGGCAATAACCGCTGTCAATAGAACCCAGCCTCCACCTCCCTCTCCCTCGCTCTCTCTCGCGCGCGGTCCCTCGCTCCGTCTCTCCTCTCTTGGAGTGGTCCCCACTCGAAAATGCTACTCGCTAAATTAGGTAGGTTATATGGGCTTCGTTTCATTTGCGAGCAAACTTTAATAAACGCTAAAATTGCGTAAAAGAGCAAGGTTTTCAGACGGACCGAGGAGCGGGGGCGAAGCGGGGCCGAAGGGGGGGAAGAGCGGAATGGGGGGAGGGGGGGCGAGAGGTTCTCGTTGGAAATCACCGGGGCCAGCGATTCCCAACGATCGTAATAAATGCGTACCTTCCCGATTATTGCCACTACAAATGCGGCGCATCCGACGAAACGTTCGATACGTCCGCCCGAATATCCTATTGTAATTCATAGCCTTTGGATATTACGATTTTTGATACTCGTTGATATGGTCGTTTTGTCGCGGGAAATATTTGTGTGATTAAAAAGTAAATTTAGAATTTTTAATAAATGCGGAAAAAGGAGGTGAGGGAAATTATAATATTGAGGGAAAATTAAAAGTGTCTTGATTGACGAAAATTACAATAAAGTTGTGTGTAATTTGGGACACGATTCGTTTGCAATAAAATATACATTAGTGTGCGGTCTCCGGCGTTATCTGGTCGCCTGGTGTACTCGCGTTTTGCGCTCGTACGTTGGTCACTCGATCGGCCTCGACTTTCGAATATGCAGATGCCACATTTATCTGTCGCGGCTTAGCTATCATCGGCCTCTTTCCGCCCTAATTCAATTTCGCCCGCGCTCGGAATCGCGACGGTGCTGCACGAGCGGCGGAATCGCGAACTACGCGGTCGAATATCCCGGCTGCAAAACTCTCTGCACAATCAGCGACACTTGTGAATCTTCTTTATCGACAAAAAAACTTACCGACTGCTGGTAAATCACAGCTCGGCCGATATTGTACCGACCGACACGTACAAAATTCTCATATGTATTAAATTCCCTTTTTCTCCAGCATTTCCTCGCTCGCAGCTGATTCCGTCCATTGACACATCGACCGCGATACATTAGCCGTGTCCCAAAACTGTGCTTGTTGTTGAATGAATTTGTCACAAGTAAAAACAAATGCTTTATACTTCGAGAGAAAATTGGAAACAAATCGGAAACAAAAATATATATAGAAAAAAAGCTCGTCGGATCAGCTCGACGATGATAGCGCCTTTCGGGATCTTCCTTATCGACGAAAACCACACAGCTCAGCCGATATCATACCGACCGACCCGTACAAAATACCCATATGCATCCAATTCCCATTTTCCCCGCTTTTCCACACTCGCAGCTGATCCCACAACACATCGACCGCGATACATTCGTCGTGTCCCAAAACTGCGTTTGTTGCCGAAAGAATTCGTCACAGCGAAAACAAACGTTTTTCACCGCAGAATAAAATCGACAATAAATCGTCGGACCAAACAATTAAGAAAAATACACACCGGAAAAAAGGCTTATTAAATCTGCTCGACGATGAGTCTCGTGGCGTACGGCAGCAGCGACGAGAGCAGCGACGAGGAAGAGGTTAACCCGGCTCAGGACGAGACCCAAAAAATCGTCGCGAATGCGACGTCGAACTCCGAGCAAAAAGTCGTTGAGGCGCCGACGAAACTCGAACGAAACGCCGAAAATACGCAAAATACGATGAGTCACATCAATCTGCCGGTTCCGAGATTTCCGCAGGACTCGGAAAAATTCGACGATTTTCCGAGCGCGAAATCCGACGGAGGCAACGCGAGCAGAATACAATTCGGCGCTCTGCCAAAACCGATCAGCGCACCCTGTGCTTTTGCATACGACGACGTCGCGGAGGACGACGATATTCCTCTCTTCAAACCGAAACCAGTGGTTGTGGAGAAAGCGGCCAAACCGGACAGAACGCCTGTTAGAATTTCTGTGCCTTCGCTCTCTGAGGCGAGTTGATTTTATATGCCTCGCTGAGAGCCTTTTTTGGGTCTGCGGGATATGAATATTTCTGGACACCATTTTTTTTTAATGTACAAAATTTAATTTTCTGTTTTTGTGCCCACAGTTCAAGGATGTTGACGAAGAACTGGAGAAAAGCAAGAATCGCAGAACGGCATCCAAAGTATGAATTTTTTTTTTACTATGGAAAAGAATTTACATGTGTTTAAAATAATCAATTTTTTTATTTCAATTCATTTAAAACATTATGTTTGCATAGGATATTCATTTTATTAATCGGAGTTTTGAAGAAAAAATACATCATTTTCAGTATGGAAAAGAATTTATATCTGTTTAGAACAATCACATTTTTTACATAGTATTCTCATTTTATTAATCAGTGGTTTGAAGAAAAAAAGCATAACTTTCAGTATGGAAAGGATTTTATATCTGTTTGCAACAATCAATTTTTTTTACATAGGATTCTCATTTTCTGAATCAGTTGTTTGAAGAAAAATGCATAATTTTCAGTATGTTAAGGAATTTATATCTGTTTACAACAACCAACTTTTTTGTCATGGGATTCTCATTTTAATTAATCCAGTTAATAATATTCAATAATCCATTTTTATATTTTTCAGTATGTAAAGAAATTGATATCTGCTTAAAACAACAATATTTTTTCCATAGGATCCTCATTTCATGAATCCAGTGGTTAAAAAAAGTAAACTGCATAATTTCGTTTCTCATTGCAGAAAGGAACCGGTCTGTTCGCGATTCTCCCGCCGCCGCAGTCCGAGACGACGACCAAGAAGACCAATTTCATTCCGCACGTGCTCACGAAAACCCCGGCGAATCCCGCGAGTCCCGCGCCCAAGAAGCCCGCCGCCTTGCCAAAAGTGCCTCAAAAGATCGCCGAGAAGTCTCCCGCCTCGCGACCGGACCCGAAATCGACGAAAAATCCCCTGGCGGTCCTGGACTACGACTCAAATTCCGAGGACGACGATGAGGGCGACGAGAAGCCCGATTTCTTCTCGCTCACTAAGCCCAAACCCGCTCCGGCTTCCATTATTTCCCCTGCGACAAACTTTTTCTCGATACCCGAAAAAGTCGATGGAAAAATCGCCCTGAGTAGCGAAAACATCACGAATAAAATGGATTTCGACTCGAATAAAACGGCTTTCGACTCGAATAAAATGGCTTTCGTCTCGAATAAAACGGATTTCGACTCCAATAAAACGGATTTCATGCCCAAAGCCGACGACTCTAACGATTCCGGCAAGACTCTCGTCAGCACGGTGATGAATTTGCCGCGCGACGAAATTTTGCTGAAAAACAAGGCGGAAGTCGGGCCGAAGCTGCCGGTTCCCGAGCAGGAATTCAACGTCGACGCCGAAGGCAACGTGGCTTTCGACGACAAAGCCATCGAGTATCTGTGCGGCAAACGCGGAATCAAGAGGAAGAATCAGATGTTCGACGAGGCCAACATAATCGAGATCAACGGCGAGGACATCAAGCCGGACGAGCGCGAATGGATGGTTAAGGCGCTGACCGAGGAGCCGGTGCAGCGGCCGGTTTCGATGCAGGGCGCCGGCCCGAGCAGCCAGTCGAAGAAGAAACACCAGATCACGTATCTCGCGCACCAGGCGAAGGCGATGGAGGTCGAGCTGAAGAACACCTGGTCGCAGAATAAAATGGCCAGGAAGCAGACGCAGTCGAAATACGGCTTTTGATCAATCGCGGCGTTTTTGTTACTCGACTCAGGATTTCTTTTTTATTTACGATAGTTTTTAGACTGTATATACGACAAAAAGAATTTAAGTTAGAGCCTCCACAGCGACTTTTTGTTATCGTTCCTCCAGTAAAATACTGATTTTTTTTAAGTTAATTTTCTCGGTTAGTAGCAACGAGCTACTAATTTTTCACGTATTTTTATTTTATTTTCCACTCTTCGATCGAGTGGATCGAATCTGGATCGAAAATCTGTGTTTTGACTCCGCCACGAGTGGAAGACGCGTGTATTCAGAAACAGGGTTTTTGTATCAAAACAAATCTTTGCAACGCGATATTCGAATGTACAAAAGATAACTTTTATTTCCTTAAGACTGTACATAGCTAATAAACGTATTTTGTGAAAATCCGGAATAAAATGTCCAGGAAGAAGATTTAAAATACGGTTTTTGATTAATCGTTGCGTTTTTCTTCGTCGATTCAGGATTTTTTTTTACGATAGTTTTTAGACTGCATATATGACAAAAAGTATTTAAGTTAGAGACTCCACGGCGACTTTTTCTTATGCGGTAAAATCCAGATTTTTCAGTTTTTGGATTTTCCAGATTTTTTCGTCTGGTAAAATGCAGATTTTTTTTAGTTAATTTTCTTGGTTAGTAGCAACAAGCTACTAATTTTTCACGTCTTTTTTTTTATCTTTGAGCATCTGAATCGAGATATTTGTGTTGTATTTTCGAATCGAGTGGAAGACGCGCGAATAGAAACAGGATTTTTGTACAAGAGAGAAAAATCTTTGCAACGCGAAATTCGAATGTACAAAAGATAACTTTTATTTCCTTAAGACTGTACATAGCAAATAAACGTATTTTGTGAAAATCCGGAATGAATATCGAAATTCAAAACTTGTCCATCCCATTCATATTTATCTGAAGATTCTCAAATTTCTGCATTAATTATTACTAAGATTTCTACACAGTAGAAAAAATCGTGATGTTTCCGCTCTATCTCGAACCACGCGTGCCGGACGCTCCCCCCAAATTCAGGATTTATACAAAAAAAATCGTGCAAAGAAAAGTTGCCGAAGATTTGAGAATCGTTTTACTTCATCTTTTCGGCAATCGCGCGCTCCAGATTCTGCAGAATTAGTATTTTTTTAAATATAAAATAATCCGAAAATTGAAGAGAAAATACTACTTCATCTTCGCAGAGATCGCGCGCTCCAGATTCTGCAGATCCAGTATCAATAAAAAAAGAAAGAACAATGTAAAAAAATGCCGGATGTTTAAGAAAGTTTAAGAAGTTTTACTTCATCTATTCGGCGATCGCGCGTTCCAAATCCTGCAGAATCAATATTAAAAAAAGTGAAGAAAAAAAAATCCGAAAATTGAAAAAAAATACTACTTCATCTTCGCAGCGATCGCGCGCTCCAGATTCTGCAGATCCAGTATCAATAAAAAAGAAAGAACAATGTAAAAAAAAATGCCGGATGTTTAAGAAAGTTTAACAAGTTTTACTTCATCTGTTCAACGATCGCGCGTTCCAAATCCTGCAGAATCAATATTAAAAAAAATAAAGAAAAAAAAAAATCCGAAAATCGAAAAAAAAAACTATTTCACCTTCGCAGCGATCGCGCGCTCCAGATTCTGCAGATCCAGTATCAATAAAAAAGAAAGAACAATGTAAAAAAAAATGCCAGATGTTCAAGAACGTTTAACAAGTTTTACTTCATCTATTCGGCGATCGCGCGTTCCAAACCCCTCAGAATCAGTATTAAAAAAAAAAAAAATTTAAATCCAAAAACGAACCAAAAAAACTACTTCATCTTCTCGGCGATCGCGTGTTCCAGCTCCCGCAAATACATTTCCTTCTGGGCCAGCATGAGTCTCGCCTCGGACAGATTAGGCGGCAAATCCCCGTATTTCCTCAGTTCCCCATCCACCTCTTCCTCCTCCTCCCTCAGCTCAAGAAGCGTCTTGTATTTCGCCAAAATCACATCGGGCAAATATTCATTGACCCCGAGTTCGTCGAGCGCGGCGTCGGTTTTCCCGACGACCTCCTTGTAGTCGTTGAGCTTCCCGGCATTGACGATCGTGTCGACGCGCTGCTCGTTGCTGCTCGACTCGTCGTCCACGATTTTCTCGAGCGTCTCGACGCTCGTCTGAGCGTGCAAAATTTTTTCCGCCATTTCCGTCTGCCCGGCCTGAAGACTCGCGAATCTCGCTCGGAGTTTCCGCTCCTCGCGATTTTTCCGCATCGTCTCGCGCTTTTTGCGCTCCATGTGCAGCGTCAACGCGACCTCATCGAGGTTCGCGAGGCCCTCGGCACGCATCACGGCGTCCGCTTTCGCCCACGCATCCTGAATGTCCTTCGGCATGTTGCTCGGATCGATTCCGAGCTGACCGAGCAGCTCGGCGATCTCCTTCGATCGGGCGTTCGCCTCGGCGGTCGTCTCGTTGATCGCCTCGAGAAGCAGCGGCAGCAGCGCCGAGGGCGAGTCCTCGGCGCTCCTGGCGCTTCTCTTGTCGGACGACTGCGAGGAACTCGACGAGCACGACGCCGACTTCGGGGATACCTGGACAATAATCGTGAGAGTTGTAGTGACAATTTTTTTTTTGGTGGTAGAAATGATTGGATTAGTTCTTACGTCTCTCGTTCTTTCCATCTCTTCGTTTGATTGGCAGATGCGGGTGCGAGGGACGGCGACGGCGCACGTGGAGTTTTGAACGTAAACACGCAACTGTCGTTCGGAAATCGGGCCAATGCGGAGCTGAATATTCGCGAATTGAGACGGTGGCGTCGAGCAACATTTTTTTTACCATCGTGAGGTAACACAGTCGGTAAAGCAGTAAACGGACGTTATACGATCGGTAAGGCAGGAAACATAGGCGTCGACTGTGGAGGGATCTATTTTATCTACATGTTGCTCGGATCGATTCCATCGCTTCTCTTGTCGGACGACTGCGAGGAACTCGACGAGCACGACGCCGACTTCGGGGATACCTGGACGATAATCGTGAGAATTGTAGTGACAATTTTTTGTTTGCGGTGGAAATTATTGGATTAGTTCTTACGTCTCTCGTTCTTTCCATCTCTTCGTTTGATTGGCAGACGCGGGTGCGAGGGACGACAACGTCGCACATGGAGTTTTGAACGTAAACACGCAACTGTCGTTCGGAAATCGGGCCAATGCGGAGCTGAATATTCGCGAGTTGAGACTGTGGCGTCGAGCAACATTTTTTGTTACCACCGTGAGGTAACACAGTCGGTAAAGCAGTAAAGGAAGACATCTTTTTTTCCGAAAAAAAGACGTCTTAAAGACATCTTTTTTCCGACAAAAAGACGTCTTAAAGACGTCTTAAAGACATCTTTTTTCCGACAAAAAGACGTCTTAAAGACATCTTTTTTCCGATAAAAAGATGTCTTAAAGACATCTTTTTTCCCGAAAAAAAGACGTCTTAAAGACATCTTTTTTCCCGAAAAAAAGACGTCTTAAAGACATCTTTGTTCCCGAAAAAAAGACGTCTTAAAGACATCTTTTTTCCCGAAAAAAAGACGTCTTAAAGACATCTTTTTTCCCGAAAAAAAGACGTCTTAAAGACATCTTTTTTCCCGAAAAAAGACGTCTTAAAGACATATTTTTTCCCGAAAAAAGACGTCTTAAAGACATCTTTTTTTCCGAAAAAAAGACGTCTTAAAGACATCTTTTTTCCCCGAAAAAAGACGTCTTAAAGACATCTTTTTTCCCCGAAAAAAGACGTCTTAAAGACATCTTTTTTCCCCGAAAAAAGACGTCTTAAAGACATCTTTTTTCCCCGAAAAAAGACGTCTTAAAGACATCTTTTTCCCCGAAAAAAGACGTCTTAAAGACATCTTTTTTCCCCGAAAAAAGACGTCTTTTAAAGACATCTTTTTTCCCCGAAAAAAGACGTCTTAAAGACATCTTTTTCCCCGAAAAAAGACGTCTTAAAGACATCTTTTTTCCCCGAAAAAAGACGTCTTAAAGACATCTTTTTTCCCGAAAAAAGACGTCTTAAAGTCATCTTTTTTTCCGAAAAAAGACGTCTTAAAGTCATCTTTTTTTTCGAAAAAAAGACGTCTTAAAGACGTATTTTTTTCGGAAAAAAAAGATGTCTTTAAGACGTCTTTTTTCGGGAAAAAAGATCTGCAGCGGCATTGATGTAATAGTGCGCACATTTTTGTGGTATTCGACACACAACCAAATTTTTCCCGCCGCTGAAGGGCTTAACGATAAAAAAATATCTTATTTATTCTAGGCATAAACATGCTACTTCATGTCTTGATGCAACGATTATTGACTAGGAGAGAGAGAGCAAGTCAGAGAGAGAAAGTGGGGAGCAGAGATGTACATAAACCCAATGCCAAATTATGCTTTTTTGTTTTCCATTAAATAACATTAAAAACAAATATTTTATTTCTTTGAGCACCACTCGTCTCGGCCTCACTCTAACACTGCCCTCTTGTGGCGCAACACCAAACAACTGAATCTCATGGGGTAAAACAGTTTTCGGGTTTTTGCGTTTTCGGGACATTGCTAGTCAACCTGAAAAATTGAGACGATGGCGCTGAGAAACATTGTTGTTACCATCGCGAGGTAACCTGAATTATCGCGATCGGTAAGGCAGGGAACATACACGCCAACTTTTGAAGAGATCTACTTTACCTACAATCGATAAATAGTTTGTCTTTTTAAGTCGTATACGATGATCGTTCCGCCTCGACCCATCGAAATGGCACAATTTCCATGAAACTGACAAACTTGCTACAGTCTCTTCCGCGCTCGACATGAAGTCTTCAGCAGCAACTATAGCGGTGGGCGATCAGCATGACCGAAGCCTCGGCGGGCGGCGTCCGGCAGGACTGAGAATGAAAAGCCGGCTGTTATACACGAGAACGCCGAAACACACCGGGCTACGGGTGTTAGGCACCCGAAGCTCGATGACCTCGTGCCGTACGATAATAATTCAATTTTATTGATCGACTTCGGTAACAGACTCGGCGGGACTCCAGTCACGATACATTAATGGATCATCGAGAGTCCTCGATTCTCGACAGCCGCCGTGTCGAGCATCGACGATAGTAACGCCGTAGCAATGCGAACCTTGAGGCGAATTATCGACGCGCATATCTAGGCAAGACGCGCAAAACGCTACGGTAACTCGAAGCACATTTTGTGCGTCTTGTCCGTTCTATTCGCCCGCGACGTTATTTTCTCCCGTTTTCACCTCAAAGTCAGCGGGCGAAAGTTCGCAGGCGTCTCTCTCTTTCTCTCTCTCTCTCTCTCTCGCTCCTCGAAACCGCGGGAATCGCCATAGGGGACGGGGCGACGGACGAACGAGGGAACGAGAGAAGGACGGCGCGGGGAAATGGCTCGCGGTAGGGCCGCAGCGGGGGGGAGGGAGAGGGGCGGGGGCGAGCGGCGCGCGAGCGAGACAGCGATAACGGCGTCCGTTGAAAATGAGTTTAGAACGAGAGGGAACGAGAGTGACGCGAGCGGCTCCTCGCTCTTACGGAGTCTCGCGCGGGGCGAGGAGATAACCAGACGCCGTGAGAGCTCGACCGCCGCGCCGTGTGGAAAGTACACGCGAGTCCGTAGCAACGTCTTTTTGACCCTGGAACGCCGCAAATTTCACCCGTTTTCAGGCATTTTCAGCCATTCATCGCCTACCGATTTTTTCTTTTTTTTTTTCTTAAGGCGAGGCGAAACCACCGTGAGTGCGAGAGAGATAGAAAATAATTTTCGGACCAACAATTCACGGAAACTAGACACACGCCAGGAAAAATCAAAGTTTTACACCAACCAGAATCGAAAGAGGAATGGTGTAAAACTTTTCTTTTCTTCGGAAACGTTGGGCATCGTCGGAAAGATTGGTTACAGTTTTTATTACCGACTGAGTAGGTGTCACCTCGCCTTAAAAAGAAACAGGAATTAGCGAATAAGCGAAGCAGAATGCGAAACTCGAAACTGACAAAATTCGTCACCCCGGTGTGGCATTTATCGCCACACACTAAAAAAAAAAGCCAAGGACCTTCTGTAATTTCCGCAAAGCTGAAAAAAGGTCAGGAGTCATTCTGAATTTTTCGGGCAGCAACGCGACTCGTGAGTCGAAAGATCCACGTCTGTATATCGCGCAACCCGCAATACTCGAAGCTTACTCATCACACACAGCGGACGACGTGTGGCGAGCGAGCCAATGAGATCGCGCAGTTCGCCGAAATCGACCAATCGCGGAGCCGCGCGCGGCGGCTTCGGCCGCTTTTCCACCGGATACATTTTGCCACACAGTCGCGGCGGCAACCCGAGACTGTGTATCGCATGGCTGCCTCGTACCTGCGACGATAATACAGCCATGGAGAGAGGCGGCCCGAGCATGGGACGAGATGCTGAAAGTTAGGAGAGGTCAGGTCAATACTATGAATACGGGTATCCCGAGGGCGTCCCAAGCTCGGCGCTCGACTCCAGCCGCGCGCCGAAACCCGAACGGTGTTTCGTATACAAAACACAAACAACGTTTTCGAAGTTTTTTTTTTTTCCCGGAATCCTGAAATAAAACCGGCGCGCTCGGCGTTTTGTCTCGGAAGGCGGCGCGCGGCTAACGGAACAACCGTGTGGTTCTTGTTGCACGTTAGAAAGGGGAGAAGGCGATCGCTCGCGTTTACACGAGTGTGAGGCCGGCTCGCTCGGTGTGTATGGGTTACGAGAGACTCGTACGTGTGTCGTACGTGCGGCGGCGGCAGCGCAACGTTGCAGCGCGCGGTAGTAACACGAGGTGAAATCTTTTTGCCGACGCGACATACGCGACCACTCGTGTGTGTAGTGTGTGCGCCGGCCACACGCCGGTCGACCTTCTTCCGCAAATGTAATGGAAAGTCGCGCGCGCGCTATTTCTGGACGCTCTAGTGATCCGGTCGCCCGCTTGCGCGCGCGCGCGCGCGCGCTGCGAAATATCATTTTCATGACTACTATGTAGCGCAACTTTTGCCGCGGCGACTATTTATCGAGCATTCGAGCCTCGCTGGTCGCTCGGCGGCGGAGAAACGTTGAGGCGACTCGCGACAAGTGCGAGGGGGAGAAGTAAAACGAGACGAAGATTCGTTGAAAAAAAAATGTACTGTTTATGTAGGATTTTTTGTAGACAGAAAAATGAAGATTAAAAAATATAACGCATTATTTTTGAACACAGTAAAAAAATTAAGTAAGTAAGAGTGACAAAAAAAATCCTGAATAAACAGTACATTTTTTTGCCGCTCTTACAGTTTTGCGTCATCTCGATAAAAAATCCGTCGACCACCGAATCAGCGTCATAGAGCCGCGAAGTCGATATAGGAGAGAAAAAAAAATTGGGCCGAAGCTTCGCGACAAAAAGCTCGGGGGACGCCGACGCTAGCGCCGATATCGCTTTTCGTAGTCGCGCTTCCCGTGCACTATTTTCGTACCGCCTAGAGAGAGAGAAAGAGAGAGAGAGAGAGTAGGAAAAATACCGCCATGCGGTACTCTCGGGTTGCGAATAATTTCACGGGCGGCACTCGCGGCGCTGACAACCCAATTACATCGCTTCCGAAGTGTCCTATTAACCCTTAGACAGCGTTTTTAATATCTCAGCCGCGGGTTTCGCGAACAAAATAAAAAGCCGTCCGGTGGTTTCTCTCAACGTTAATATTTCGTGACGACGGCGGCCAGAGAGGCGTGACTGAAAAAAAAATCTACGGCCGCGGCTGAAGACGCCATATTTTTCTCTCGCTCGCCTTATAATTACACACGTAATATTTACACTGGAGAGAAAGAGCGGGACGAGAAATTGATAAGGCGCCAAGCACGTCGGATATTTTCACGTGTGTGGCGCTATATTTAGTGGCCACACAGCCACCGCGCGACACAACCACCACTAACCGGCGACGGCGGCGCGCGGAGTTTAGGTTAGGTTCGCCTTCGTCGAAATAGCATCCGGTTGGGCGCAACACAGACGCGCGCCGCACGCACACGAGCGGTATGCTCGTTGAGCGGGCGGACAATACGAGAGGCTGGCTGTGTGACTTTATAGGTGAGATAAGACTTTGTGGGTCATAATGTAAGCGCTGAGTGAAACGCGTGTACGTTTAGGTTGGACTTGTTCGCGTACAATGTCCACCGCAATTCACAAATCCGACGTGCTCGCCCTACGCGCACGAAAGACGCGCCGCCTGACCGATGAAAATCTCGAACGTATACGGCGTAAGCCGCGTAAGCAACAGTTTTCAGTCTTGTCCCCCTCCCCCCTTTCTTCCTTCCCCCGTCTTACTCTGCTTTAGACGCCATGGCAAAAGATAGTTTTTCGTTGTAAGCAACAGTTTTCTGTTTTCTCCCCCTCCCCCCTTTCTGCCTTCCCCCGCCTTACAGTGCTTCAGACGCCACGACGAAAAACTGTTTTTCGTTGTAAGCAACAGTTTTCAGTTTTCTCCCCCTCCCCCCGCCTCACCGCGCTTCAGACGCCGCGGCAAAAAACAGTTTTTCGTTATAAGCAACAGTTTTTAGTTTTCTCCCCCTCACCACTTACTTCCTTCCCCCGCCTTAATGTGCTTCAGACGCTACGACCAAAAACAGTTTTTCGTAAGCAACAGCTTTCAGTTTTCCCCCTCCCCCCGCCTTACCGCGCTTTAAACGCCACGGCAAAAAACATGTTTTTTGTTTTAAGCAACAGTTTTCAGTTTTCTCCCCCTCCCCTCTTCCTTCCTTCCCCCGCCTTACTGTGCTTCAGACACCACGACCAAAATCTGTTTTTCGTCGTAAGCAACACTTTTCAGTTTTCTCCCCCTCCCCCCTTCCTTCCTTCCCTCGCCTTACTGTGCTTCTGAAGCCACGGCAAAAAACAGTTTTTCGTTGTATAAGCAACAGTTTTCAGTTTTCTCCCCCCCCCCCTCCCGTTCCTTCCTCCCCGCCTCACGGTGCTTCAGACGTCATGACGAAATAGTATATTGTGTAAAAAGTGCGTAAAGTACAACATTTCCGTGCGAGTTACACCTACTATTTTTTACAATAGCGGTGCGTGACGCGAGCCTTCTTCGGGGAGGTTGAGCGAAGTCAAAGCGCGAGTTTTCCGAAAGGAGTGCGTAAAGTAAGCGGAGTGCGTAAAGCCAAGCCTTTACGCACGACATTTACTTTACGCACGACTACTTTACTTTACTTCGGAAAACAAGCACTTTACGCACGCGAAATCTCACCGAAATGACGAACTTTACGCACGCTATTGCAAAAAACTGTTTTTTTGTCGTAAGCAACAGATTTGAGTTCCCCCCCCCCCCCCACCCTTCCTTCCCCGCCTCACCACACTACGGACGCCACGACGAAAAACTGTTTTTCGTCGTAAGCAACAGTTTTCAGATTTTCCCCCCACCCTTCCTTCCCTCGGCTCACCTCGCTTCATTGTTAGACGCCACAACGAAAAATTATTTTTCATCGTCACGCATACGGCGTAAGCAACCGTTTTCAGTTTTCTCTACCCCTCTCCCCCTCCCCCCTCCTCTTCCTCTTCTCGCCGTTCCTCATTTCGTACGCCACGACGAAAAATTGTTTCTCGTCGTCACACACGTGCGTTATGGTTTTTCTACGTGCTGCGCTTCCCGAATTAACAGCCTCGATGCGACTGGCGTCACCAACGAGGTGCCTACGTGTGTATACATATTTTTTAACTTTTATCAAATGTGAGTGTCTCACGCGAGACTTCCGAGATTTTCGGGGACCTCGAGGTGGAAAACAAAATAAAAATTATTCTTCCGTATTCGCGTATTTTTTTCCCCGACGATTGGTAAAGAAATTGGCGTTGTTATTATTATTTTTTATTTATAAACCGCGCTGATGGCCGAAGGTGGCGCGTCGGTCTTTCCGACGGAAAAACTGCGAGGTGGAAGATGAAAAAAATAGTGTTTTATCCCGAGCTGTATTTTTATTTCGTATTCTCGTATTTTTTCCAGCAACAATAGGCAACGGAAATTAGCATTGACTCTTTTTTTATTTATTTTCTGCGCTGCAGGTGGCGCGGCGATCTCGCACGTGTCGAGAAAAAAGCGAGATCAACCGCGGAGGCGAATTCTTCAATTTCATAGACGCGAACTAGCGAATCGTCCTGCAGCGGCAGCACCGACGCTTTTTCCCTCTCGCTCGTCGATGCATCGCCGCCCGAGTCGCTCGCCCTTCCTCTCCCATCCCCTCCCTCCACACATTCGCCACTAAGTACCGCGATAAAAGTACAGTGGCCGCTTGCACCGTTCTCGAAACTAGAAAGCAAAAAAAACCATCCCACCCGGTCGCGTTATAATCGGGTCATTAATCCACATCGCTCGTATAGATAAATAAAAAAATGCGTCACTGCGCAAACGCCGCGTCTCGTCTGCTACTGTTTACATAACCGTCTGTGTGTGTGCAGCTTTCGGGAATTGCCCGTGTTTCTTTCTTTTTTCATTTCTTTTCGTCCGTAGCCACGCTACAATGTCTAGAATCCTCGGAGCTGCACGAGAAATCGACGAAGAACAAAATTGAAACATCGAAAAAATCGCTGTATCGAACTCGTAGGGAATAAAAATAAAAACAAAAAATTATACGCAATAAATAAATTATACGTAATCGCGGCGCTCCGGCGTTTCAATGTCTAAAATCCCCGCAGAACTCCACGAGAGACCCGAAGACAAAATTCAAAGCTCGAAAAAAGCTTCGCCGTATCGCGAACTCGTAGGGAATAAAAATAAAAAAGTATATTATAAGTAAATACGGCACTCGGCGTTTCTCTGACGCAAGTCCGCCAATGAGAAGCGGCGCTACGATGTCTAAAATCCCCGCAGAACTCTACGACAGAGACCCGAAGACAAAATCCAAAGATTGAAAAAAGCTTCCCCGTATCGCGAACTCGTAATAAAAATAAAAAAGTAAATTATATGTAATCGCGGCGCTCGGCGTTTCTGTGACGTAAGTCCGCCAATGAGAAGCGGCGCTACAATATCTAAAACCCCAGCAAAACTCCACGACAGAGTCCCGAAGACAAAATTCAAAGATCGAAAAAAGCGGCCCCGTATCGCGAACTCGTAGGGAATAAAAATAAAAAAAGTAAATTATAAGTAATCACGGCGCTCGGCGTTTCTCTGACGTAAGTCCGCCAATGAGAAGCGGCGCTACTGTGTCTAAAATCCCCGCAGAACTCCACGACAGAGACCCGAAGACAAAATCCAAAGATCGAAAAAAGCCGGCCCCGTATCGCGAACTCGTGGGGAATAAAAATACAAAATAAATTATATGTAATCGCGGCGCTTCGGCGTTTCTGTGACGTAAGTCTGCCGGTGTGGAGTGGCGCTGAGGAGCCCAGAGAGTAGCAGGCCGGCGGGCGGGCGGACAGAGTACATATACCCCCTCCCCCCTTCTTAGGCGGCAAGGGGGGCGGGGGGGGGGGGGGGGGCAGCACGGAATCCCGAGTTACAATGTGCGAGGCGAGCGAGCGACGGAGACAGAGGAAAGCGGGGGAAAAGGACGGAGGACAGCGGGGCCTGCGCGCTCGCGCGCAGCGCTGAACCGCTGCGGTCGCCCCTAAAAACGGTACATCTGCCGTCGGTGTCTTCACCTGCGCCTGTGGATATGGCAGCTGTGGCCCTCTCGAATAATTGCTTTCATGCTCGCGCTCTCGCTGACTGTCGGCGCGTGCGGCGCATGATACAGATTAAAAGTGACGCGAGAGATAAAATGAGAGCAACATTTTTCTGTCGAGAGCGAAAGAGAGAGAGAGAGAGAAAAAAAAGCGGCGGCAGCGATCGAGTCACCGTGTCGCGCGGGCGCGAAACCGCGTTGACTGCCTCGCGAGCGCCGCTTTCTCGAGTCAGGGCGGTCGTCGGGCGTGGGAATGAATGAAAATTTTCCGTGTTTCCGGCTGCGAAATAATTATGTATTTTCCTCGATCGATTCTCGATTTTATTAGACATCTCAGCGATTATTATTATTATTATTATTATTATTATTATTATTGTTGTTGTTGTTGTTATTGTTATTATTATTATTATTGTTAATACTGTTATTGTTATTATTATTATCATTATAGTCATGATTATTATTGTTATTTTTTTCAAGGAAGAAATTTTACGTTGTAAAGGAAAAGAGAAAAAAATCCGTTGTAAGTCGTTTGTTCCCCCCGAGCGGCCGAGGAAAATCCGCTCTCGGTTTACAGTTTTATTGGGGAAGCGAAGAGGCGGGCGGACGTGCACGGCGGTCCGTCGTTATAATTGAACAATGCCGCACTACTACCTCGCGCGCGCGCCTCGGTACCCCGACGTCTCTCCCCGTTGTACCTCGGTTCGCCCGCGCGCGCCGGCCACATGTTAAATAGAGCGGCGTCGATCTATACCCAATTCGATAGACGCATGCGCGTCGCGCCGACGGACACGCGAAGAGACACACGAGCGTATCGGAAATTCTGGCAGGGAGAGGGTGGAAAGCCGGCCGTGCCGTCCTTCGCAACTCCGGAGTTTACCTTTTTTTATATATATCAATATCATGGCTTTTTTTTGCTCTCTCCTCTTCGCACGTCGTGTTTACTTTATTTCGTCCCTCCTGTTTTTCCTCTAAAAAAAAAAAAGATAATTCGAAAAAGCTGCCTGCCGGTCACGAGGATTTGGCGCGCAAATCAGTGCGTGGCCAAACGGTCACCCAACCGGCTGTCGGCTGCACCAAATGCCGCTCGGCGTAGGGACTGCAGGAGACCAGCGAGCCAAAGTATATGTATGTTATATACATACTCGCTATATGTATGTTATATGCATACTCGCTCGTATGTTATATACATACTCGTTATATGTATGTTATATGCATACTCGCTCGTATGTTATATACATACTCGCTATATGTATGTTATAAGCATACTCGCTCGTATGTTATATACATACTCGCTATATGTATGTTATATGCATACTCGCTCGTAAGTTATATACATACACACATTATGGTCTCCTACAGTAGGGACTGTAAGAGACCAGAGAGCCAAAGTATATGTATGTTATATACATACAGCGAGTATGTATATAACATACACACACACACACGCATATAGAGCGCCCGTCGGACCCTGCGTATTATCGCCGCGCAGGAATCGCGGGTTCGCTCGTGTGCGCCGCCTTCGTGTGTGTGTGTGTGCGGCGTGTGCACGAGTGCTACACATATTTCTCGGTGTTGCCGCTCACCGGCGACGATAAGCCGGTACGCGGAACCTCTTTAGCCGAGTCGCGCAGTTTAGACGCTGCTATCGCATGCGCGTCGTGTACGCCCGGCGCGGCGCGCGGGGCCGCCCGGAGAGACGCTTGCTTTTTTTTTTTTTTTTTTCTTTTCATTTCCCACGTACACAAATCGCATGCGGTGCGCGCGGCGTCTTGTAGCATGGACGCCGCGCGGCGCGCAAAGGTGGAGATGTTGCCAGCGAAGCGAGAAACGTATAGCCCTGCGCGCACCTTTTAATATACATGCGCCGGAAACGGGGTCGTCCCCGAAACTTCTAGAACATTCCAGTGGTTGTCCCCCCCTCCCTCCTTCCCCCCTCTCCCCCTACTGCCGCCGCTCGCTCGCGGATTCGCCCGACATTAGCTTATCCCCCGGTGCGACGCCTACGTGCGTTGCGAAGACGAGCAGCGCGCGGGCTCGTCGTAACGGCGGCCGCTCGTCACCCGAGGCAACAACGTCCGGCTCGATCCCCCGGCGTGACGACGACGACGACGTTAAACGCGAGACGCGAGACGCGAGACGTTCAAACGTTTCCGCCGCGGCCGACGCCGGAAGTGCCGGTTATTTTCACGCGACGAGACGGCCCGCGATTGGCCGAGAGCGCAGGTAGTAGGGACGAGGGGAGGGGGGAAGAGAAGCGTGTGCAAGGTGGCCGCGCGCGGCGCGCATGCGCCGAGTCGCCGGCTCCGCCGCGTTTTTAACGCGTTTCCAGCGCTTTTGCCGCGCGAATCGCAAGCGAAAAGCGCGTGGGACGCAAAATAAAAACCAAAAAATGCGATTTCCAGGGCGGTTTATCGGCGAGCGACGACGAGAGCGAAGATTCTCTGGGAGAGCCGCGAGGCTCTCGCAGAGGGGGCGACGACGTCGCGCTCGTCGAAAAATCCGATCGCCGCGCCATCTGCGAACGAGCGGGAACGAGTGGCGTTTGAAGGCCGCCGGCCCGCCGGCCGGGCGAGAAGCCGCCGAGCGCGACTCAGGCGAATCCGCGAGCGAGTCCCTCTGCCATTTGCGCGTCGGTAGGCAGACCAAGTGTTGCTCTCTCGTCCGGTTGCTCGCTCCCCGCACACAGCACACACAAACGGCCGCCGAGCTTTGCTGCTTTCACGTCGCCCAAGCGAACCGCCGAAGGATCTTTACACAAAGTGCACAGTACATAAATACATACATTGAAACGTGTGTATATAGCGATATATACGTTGCGTTTTCTCGTGCTTCCGACGTTGTTACAAGGAAACTAATTGCAAACAACAATCCGCCACGATGTCCGACGTCGACACCAAGTGAGTAGCGTCGATTTCTACGATTAATCGTGTGCCGCCTTTTTTTTCTCCTCATAGTTGTAGTCGCGTGTGTGGGAAAAATGTATTCGCGCGCGGTCAATGAAACTCGGATCTCTCTCTCTCTCTCTTTCTCTCTCGTGCAGCGCCGAGAAAGCCACGCAACGCCGACGCTGTCACGGCGTCCTTTTCAGCGTACGCGCGAAATACATATATATTCGTATTGTGTATATATATATACATACATATATATATATATATATATATATATATATATATATATTCGTTTAATAAACTCGCCACGTGGCCCCCGCATCTCGATTTTTCCGCGCGATATTCTGCCGCTATAAATATTTTCGTGTTATTTTTTTCTATTTTTTTTTTTTTTTTTTCATTTTTGTTCCTTCTCTTCGTTCCTCTCGCGTTCAGCCGTGTTCGCGGCTTTTCCCGTGATGTGACGCGCGGCCGGGCGGACTCGGGTGCGAAATATACGCGGTGTGTGCGGCGTTGGTGTGTTTTTATCGAGCCGCGCGTCGCGTCGGCGAGGAACCTTACAGCGGCTTCTTCGCACCGGGCGCGAAGAGAGAAGAAGCGCGCGCGGGGCGGCATGAGGGGGGGGGGGGGGGGGTAGAGACGCCACGTTCGAGTTATTTTCTGCCTACCGGCCTACGCACCTCTCGGGCCGCGCGAGCAACATTTCGCCCCGTGCCCGCCTAACCACCACCACCACCTCGCAACGTTAACGACGTACGCGCCTCGTTGTTCCGATAATATCGCATTGTTGTTGTTGTTATTATTGTCGCCGATCCGCAACCCTCGTAAGAGAGTCGACTCGACCTGTCGCGACGCGCGGAAAACTTCGCGCTCAATCGCGTCCCGCGCTGCTGCTGCTGCTATATTGTTTATAAGGTCACCCCGCATGAGGAGGTATGGGGGGGGGGAGGGGGGAGACGAAGGCGGGCAAAAAATGTACACATTTTCGCTTTCCCTTCCCACCCCCGCCGCCGACTCTGCTGTCGCTCTTTCTCTCTCTCTCTTTCTCTCCCGCCTCGAGAGGCGGCTGTGCCGGTTTAGCTCCCACCGCTGTGTGTATAAAGTATACACACGTATATAAAGTGTGTATACGTGTGTTGTACATAGTAACATATAGTAGTTACTACTGTTGCACACACAGAGGCCGCGTTCACCGGGGAACGCGGGCTCTCCGTGTGTACAGGACACGAGGGAGAGAGTGAGACAGAGAGAGACGGAGCGTCGAGAGGCTCGTCGAAAAATCTCAAGTATGGAAATAACGTTTTTGCGAAAGACTGTACAACGCGTCGAGAGCGCCCGAGAGCGTCCCAATGAGAACGGTCGGGGAATATCGATCCGCACACCCGCTGCTCTCTCTCTCTGTCTCTCTCTCTCTCCCTCTTTCTCACCAACGCCGGCCGGAGAGACGCGCGGCAAACAATAAAAGAGACCTCGCGCGTCCAACCGCGTTGCTTCGCTTCTCTCTCCGTCTCTCTCTCACTCTCTCTCTTTGTGTCTTTCCGTCTCTCTCGCTCCCTCAGTGTCATCGTTGCGCGGCAACGTCACTCAACGCGATACAAAGACAAAAACATCGCCGCCGCTTTTTGGGAATTGCCGATTTTTTTCGTCATTGTTGTTATTATGTTCTCGTATATTTTTCTTTTTTTTTTTTTTTTTTTTTTTTTTTTCATCGAGCCTCGGCGTCTCGCTTTTGTACGCAGGATGGAAACAATGCGTGTGACGAGTGACGCCGCTTGTGCGCGCGCGCGGCGAGCGGGAAATCGGGGATTTGCCGCGCGCAACGACGAGAATCCCGCGCGCGGAGAGTCGGAGATCGCTGGAGAAAAGGGTCAAAGCGGGAGGAGTGGGGGGTGGGGGAAGCGAGAGACGCCAGTCGAGTCGCCGCGGGGGAGGGGGACGCGAGTAGATGGCGCTCCGGGCGCTGCCCCGCGAAGCGTCTCGAAGTTCCCGCGTCTCGCGGAACTGGCGGGACGTCACGAATCCGCGAAATAAAGATTGCACTGTGCCATTATTAATAACTGTGACGCCATTGGAAATAGCAGCGTCCTCGCTGTGCCGCCTCTCGTGCGTTTTTCCCGTTAAATTGCAGACCTCGCGATGTTTATGTCAGGTTATGGGTTTTTTTTTTCTTCTTTTTTTTTTCTCTTCTTTTTTTTCTTTCACGGTGCGATGAACGACGCGAACTGATGCGCGATATTTATGCTCGTCCTTTTCTCTCTTTTCGTCGTGCAGGGAAACCAAAGTCGTTGCCTCGCCGGAGAAGAAGGCGGTAGAGAAGGAGGAGGAGAAGAAGGTCGTCGAGGCGGAGGAGGAAGTCGACGAGGACTCGAGGGCGTCCGAAAACGGCGACGCCAAGGAGACCAAGGAGAATGGCTCCGTCGAGGAGAAGGAGAACGACGAGAAGGAAGCCGAATCCACGGAGAACGGTGACTCCACAGGTAGCTATTGCGAGCGACATTGATTTTCTTTTCCGCTGCTTCTTCTTTACGCTTTTTTTTTGCTTTATCGGTTATCGGGAAATCGTGCATTTACGTATCTGGAACACGAGGACGAGCTGAACACACGAGATATTGATCGAAAATTTGTTAGTGTGAAAAAAGAATTCGTGGTGCTTCGTAAAATTATGCTGCACTGTTAATAAATGTTCGCTGATTTATGTTTTGCCGAAATTTAATTCGTCAGCCAATGTATTCAATTTAATACAGAAGGATAGAAAAATGACAAATTTTTGTATTAAACTTCCTAATATTCTTTGGATTTTGACAAAATTATTTTCATTTTGTCTTACTTGTGTATTAAATTTCAAATAAAATGTATGTAAAAGAGCTTCGTTTGCCTGTAATGGAAGCTTGTACAAAATATTTATAACAGTGTTGCTTTTTTTCGCGGAAAACGAATTTTCGTGTGTCGAATGTATAGTCCCAAGTTTAAACTCAAGTCTCAACTTTTTTTTAAGCTCCAACTGAAGTTCCAATTTATATTCAAACTTAAGCGGGGTATTTAAAGTACGTCGACTTAAAAAAAGAATGCCCCAACTGAAGTTCCAACTTAACTTTGAACATCAGTTTGAACATAAGTTTGAACTTGAATTCAAACTTGGGATTATTAAATTGGGACTATAAATTAAATTGAGATTGCAAATTAAATTGGGTCTACTTATAAGTTGGGGCAACACATTAATTTTAGACTACAAATCCAATTTGGAATATAAAATAAATTGGGACTACAAATTAAATTGGTACTATACATGAAATTTGGTCTATTTAATTAAATTGGGAATTAAATAAAATTGGGCCTATACATTAAATTAGAAATGTAAATAAAATTGGGACTACAAATTAAATTAGGAATATACATAAAATTGGGACTTTAAATTCGACCCTAAGAAGACTAAAGTTGGCGCCAAATAAAAAATCATGTCGCCAGAATTGCTAATTTCTTGACTCCCGTTGCAGATGCACCCGCGGCCGATGTGTGCAGCATAAAGAGGAAATCGACCGTCGGCGTGGAGACGTCCGAGGAGTCGGCGGTGGACGGCGTGAGCCCGGAGAAGAAGGCGAAGCTTGAGGAGAAGCCGGCGGCGGTCGAGGCCGAGAGCAACGGCGACACGGAGACCGCGGCCTAATATATCTCATCCTCCTAACCCCCCCGCCCCCCACCCACCCACCTTAACGTAATATGCCCGAGACCTAATTCTATGGACAGAGTTTCACCGTTCAGAGCGTGAATTCAGACTGCAACACAGAATCATCAGCGCGAGAGCCGGAGAGAACGAGGCGCCGCGGGCCGGAACGATCAACGCACGAGAAAAGCCGAAATGTCGCGCCGAGAGCGAAGAAAATCGTCACGATTGGTCGTCGACAATTAGTAGTGAATAAGAGGAAGAGAAAAAAACACGATCGAATAGAGAAAAAGCGAAATGAAATTGCGAGGAAAAATACCTCGTGTTTCATTAAGGTTGTCGCTAAGTCGTCGAGAAATCCCGGCCGGAGGGCGAAATCGATTTTTTGAATTACGTTGCGGGGGAAGCGAATGAAAGGAGCGAAGAAAGATCGGAAAATCGCGATTTTGAGGAGCAAAAAATATCGGAAATTCACGATTTTGAGAAGCGAAAAAGATCGGAAATTCGGGATTTTGAGAAGCGAAAAAGATGGGAAATTCGCGATTTTGAGGATCGAAAAAGATCGGAAATTCGCGACTTTCGGGAGCAAAGAAAGATTAAAAACTCGCGATTTTCATGAGCAAATTTTTCATTGCCGATTTAATTTACGGACCGTATTTTAGAAAAACAAACAAAAATTGTGACCCCGCATGACGAAGCGAGAGAGACGATTCCGCACATCCCGAGTGACGTAATTCGAAACTTCGCATTTTTCGGCCCCGCGACTCGTGGCTCTCCCACCCCGCGTGCTCTAAACACCCATAAACACATTTACCTGTTATATTGTTACAATAAGAAAAAGTGAAAAAAAAATAAGAAGAAGAAGAAGGTGAAGACGAAGAAAATGGAATATGCGGATGATATTATAAGTACCTATATTTGTAATTCGGAGAGATCACACGATAAACGCGGTGCTCTGAGGGATATCCACATTTTTGCTAAATGTTTTACCGAAAGAATGAGATCCTTGATGACACAGACGACAAAAAACAAACAAACAAAAAACAAGGAGAAATAAGGAAAACGTGGTTTTTCCTTTTTTTCTCTCTTCCTTCTCTTCTCTTTCGAAGACGCGAGACTCGAGCGCGAAAAACAAACAAACAAAAAAAAGCGCGCGCAGTGTCGTCGGCGGCAAAAGAACTTACTTTTCTTTTCTTCTCCTGTTTTCTTCCGCGAAAGCTGAATACATTCCTGTATTACGAAAAAAATTTGGCGAATCCAAATGTGTGTGTGAAAAAACCTTCTGCGACGATGACGCGTTTGACGAAAGGCAAAAAACTTTTCCGAGTCGCTGCGAGCAAAAAAAAAAAGAAGAAAACCGAAGGGAAAAAAGCTATGAACACTATTTATCGACGACGCGCGCAGAGGGAGCGAGAGAGCTATGTATTATCGCGGTTCGTCCGTCGTGTTTGTAAACGCGAGAAAAAAAAAGAAAACAAGACGTATACGTTTATGTAAAGATTTGACTTTCACATAAAATCCTTTTGGCAAATCAACCTGGCGAAACTTCCACGACGTTCATTTTATTTTTCACTGATGATTTTTTTTTTCGTTCTCGTCGCACCTCCCGCGGCTTCGAGTGCAACGCGATGCGCGATTCGAGCCCCCCCGACCCCTCACGATCGTAGCCCATAAGTTTAACGATAATTATTCACTATGATTCATTCATTAATTTTTTCTTTTATTTTCTGTTTTTTTCGTCGTTTCTTTTACTCTCAATTTCGTTGTCTCAGAATAATAGGACGTTGAAAAAAAAAAAAAGAAAACCCGTGCAATGCGCAGCTAAGATCCAAATGCAGACTCAATATTTTCTGACCTTGTAACAGCGATTAAACAGATGTTATAAATATTACAGGAACGTAATTTAAAGAAAGAAAAAAAAAACGAAGAGTGTAATAAAATGTCAAAAATATCTCGCGCGCTTTTGGTTCTTTCGACGTTTCCTGTGTCCGATAATTAAAAAAAGGCTAAAAAGGCTGATTCGCGAAATTTTTTCAGCCGACAATTATAATTCGTACTATAGAAATGCGGTTGAATTTTGCACCAGGAAATTGACGGCGCCGAAGGATGACAGATATAAAGCCGGATAAACATAACATTGAAATTTTCACGCCAGCGACTGAAGGAAATTGCGGTTTTGGGACGCCCGATGAGAACCGCTGACGTGCGACGTGGATAATTCACGAAGTTTGTACGCGTGTGTTAAGGTTTCAGCCTCTCATGTGTCGCGTAAAATTCTTATCAGCGGTTCTCATCGAAAACCTCGATTTCCCGTGCAAAATCGTCGTTCACCAGTTCGAAACTTCTGTACCACAATTTGCGCGTCAAAAGTCGCGGCTCTCGCGACATCCGGTGAGTTAATTTCCGCGCGATAAAAAGCGGCGATCAAGTCAAACGTTAAAATCATTCGAAGCAATTTTTATTTCGTAAAAAAAAATTCATTTTCATTTTTTTATTATTATAGCAACATGGATATAAATTCGCGGCTCTCGCGAAATCCGTTGAGTTAATTTCCGCACGATAAAAAGCGGCGACCGAGTCAAACGTTAAAATCATTCGAAGCAATTTTTATTTATTTTAAAAAAATGTATTTTCATTTTTTTATTATTATAACAACATGGATATGAATTCGCGGCTCTCACGAAATCCGTTGAGTTAATTTCCGCACGATAAAAAGCGGCGATCGAGTCAAACGTTAAAATCATTCGAAGCAATTTTTATTTCATTTTTGTACATTTTATTTCCATTTTTTTATTATTATAACAACATTGATATGAATTCGCGGCTCTCGCGACATCCGGTGACTTAATTTTCGCGCGATAAAAAACGGCGATCGAGTCAAACGTTAAAATTATTCGAAGCAATTTTAATTAAATTAATTTTTTAAATTTTATTTTACATTTTTTTATTTTATTTTTATTTTTTATTATTATGATAACTTGGATATAAATTACAGAATTGCGAAAATCGAGGATTTGGAGTCCCGGGCGGCGTTCGACAATCTAGGGGAATCCCCGGTCGGCCAGTGGCGACGACGATAGCCGCAGCTGACTGTCCTTGTGTCAACCGGCGAGAAGTTTCGGACTTCAGTGAGAAGGAGGCGTCCGTCGAGTCAGAAGCATCGCTCGAACGTGAAAGACCCGACGATCATGGCCATCCCGAAATATTTCCGAGGGATCGCGGCGGTGGTTTTGCTGCTCGCTGGGATCGCAGCGGCTTTGGAGTAAGTTCGACACTATCGACGCCGATAAAGCAAATAATTGCCAATTGGGCGTAACTGTCGGCGTTGAATCTTTGGATATAAACGCCGGCCGTATCGGTTGCTATGAGACACGAGAATCTCGTCGGCTTTGTTCGGCTTATCCGCTGTATCTTTGTGTTATATAGAGACATGTAAATAGTGTATTGGTATTGTATATGTATTAATACTTCTGTATCTCGATGACTAATCCTTGTGATTTTTTTTTCTTTTGTCACCAGAGTCGATATATATCGGCATCGACGGGTCCCGCGCAACGCGCAAGCGGATAAAAATGATTCGGCGGTTCTCTACAAATATTTGAATGTGAGTCAAATTAATTGGGATTATCCGGTTGTGTTGATTGAACGTTTTGTTTTCGAAATGAAATTTTCGACCTTTGTTGATGTTACGTGTCGGCCAATTAAATAATAATTTTTTTTTAAATGTTATCTGATTTTTTTAAATTGCGTGTTTTTTGGCGAAATGAGGGACGAAAAACGCAATTAATGGAACATATTAATGGAGTATATTTCGATCAATGCTCGATAAATCATAAGAATTAGTATTTCAAGTCGGATAATATTCAAGGGAATTTGTATGCAAGAATTTCAGAAAATATTTGTGAATATTTTCTAAAACAAAACAAAAAATGTCCAGAGCATAACAGCCAATCATGGAACGCATCGGCTTAATGGAATAAATTTCGATTAATAGCGGATTTCGAGATCGTTGCTCGATAAATCATTAAAATGAATATTACAAGTTGGATAATATTCGAAGGAATTTGAATGCAAGAATTTCAGTAAAGATTTGTGAATTTTTTGTGGCCATTTTTGCTGCTAAAACAGAAAAAATAGCCAGAACGTCGTACCGGTTAATGAATGAAATATATTTCGATTAATACTGTATTTGCGGATCGTTGCTCAATAAATCATTAAAATGAATATTCCAAGTTGGACAATACTCGAGGGAATTTGAATGCAAGAATTTCAGTAAAGATTTGTGAATTTTTTCTAAACCAGAAAAAATAGCCGATATTTTTCAAAAAGTTGCAGCGAATTTTAGGTTTATAACTGATTCGCTTCTTTCTTTTTAATTTGCAGGCGGAGTATTACAGCCTGATCGGCGTCGGCTCCCCGGCCAAGCAGTTCAAAGTCACCTTCGACACATCCTGGGGCGACTCTTGGCTGCCGTCCCAACACTGCGGATTCTTCCAACTGTCCTGCTGTAATTATTTCGCCGTTTCCAGATCCGAAGCCACTAGAAAATCGAACCGTAAAAATTTCGCCCTCGTTCGTCAATTTTATTTCAGTGGTGCACACAAAATACGACAGCTCAAAGTCGTCGACGTACCAGGAGGACGGAAGAGTCTACGACCGATCGAACAAGGAACTTTCGCTCAGCGGATTTTTGTCCGTCGACAATTTCCATGTGAGCCAAAATTTTGCAACAATTTCTCGACAATTTCCACGGAGTCTGATGCGACGATCTTTTCTTTTTCTTTTTCTTTTTTTTTAAGATGTCCCACTTCGACGTGATGAATCAGACGTTCGTCGAGGTGACGAAGATGTCGAAGCTTCCGTTCATCTTCAACAAAGCCGATGGCGTAATCGGTCTGGCGTTCAGCGGTTTGGCCTATCATGGAACGACAGGATTCTTCTACAATCTTGTCAAACAGGGCCTGATAGAGCAGCAGGTCTTCACTGTTTACATGAATCGGTGGGACCAGTTTAAAAAAAAAAGCGTTACACATTTTTCTACTTGAAGAATTGATTTGATTATAAGGCAAAGATCGACATTTTTGGCGGCTCAAATGTTTCACGATAGTCAATTGGCGAATTTTTATTATTTTATGCGAAAGAAAGTTTAGGATGTTTGTAAATTCATAGTGGCCGCAGTTAGGAAAAACTGGGGAAACCGGGAAAAGTCGGGGGAAAAAATGGCCAGGGAATCAGGGAAAAGTCAGGGAATTTCAAATTGACGAGGGAAAAAGTGAAATAGCGCCGAACCTCTCATAAGTAGATAAAAAGTTTTAAAAACTTTTATACATTATTATAATAAATATAATGTAACATGAATTATTATAATGGTGTTTAATGTGATTCATCGTTGATCGGCAAAGTAAATAATTTATCGAAGACGTACATCAGTTTTAAAATAAAAATCGTCAGAACTGTGGTCAGGGAAAATTCAGGGAAAAGTCAGGGAATTTTTTTCGGCGAAAAAACGGCCACCATGATAAATATTCCAGTGACAACACGACGAAGAATTGATTTGGCGAATTTTTATTATTTTATGGGAAAGAAATTTTCGGATATTATTGAAGAATTGATTTGATTATGTGACAAAGATCGATGTTTTTGGCAGCTCGATCGCCTCACGATTGTCAATTGGCGAATTTTTATTATTTTATGTGAAAGAAAGTTTAGGATATTTGTAAATATTCCACGAAGAATTGATTTGATTGTGTGACAAAGATCGATATTTCTGGTGGCTCGAACGCTTCGCGATAGTCAATTGGCGAATTTTTGTTATTTTATGCGAAAGAAAGTTTAGGATATTTGTAAATATTCCACGAAGAATTGATTTGATTATGCGACAAACATCGATATTTTTGGCGGCTCGAACGCTTCACGATAGTCAATTGGCGAATTTTTATTATTTTATGCAAAAGAAAGTTTAGTCCATTTATAAATATTTCAGTGACCCAACGACCGAGAAAGCGGGGAAAATTCTCTTCGGATCCACCGAACGTTCGCACGCGAAGACCAATCTGACCTTCCTGCCCGTGACTAACAAACTATTCTGGACTGTACAGATGGACAGGTGCGTTTTGCAGAAATATGCGCAAAAGAAGTATAGGAAGCGATAATAACGAATCAATAAAAAATCGTCTTCAGAGTCGTTGTGGATAGCAACGCGAAATCTTACACGTACTGCGCGAAAGGCTGCAGCGCGACTTTCGACACCAGCAGCAATCAGATTATCGGCCCGGCCGCTGAGATCGAGAAAATCAACAATCTGCTTCACGCCAAGGCGGTTTCGCCAACCTGGCCCTACAGATACTTGGTACGCGATTTTGGCTATGTTTCGCTCGAGAAGATTGCAGGGGTTTTAAAAATGATAAAAATCAATATGTACATTTTTTAATACGATTTTTAGGGTCGGATTGACGTTTGTGTAAAGTTCTTAAAATCTGTTAAAAAACTAGAGATTCTCAGGTTCCAAAAATGATAAAAATCAATACATATATTTTTTATACAATTTTAATGGTGGATTAAAGTTTGTGTAAAGTTCTTCAAATCTGGAAAAAAAAACTGGAGATTGTGGGGGATCCAGAAATTATCAAAATCAGAAGAATAGGTACATTTTTTAATAAAATGATTAATGATAGATTAACGTGTGTAGTTTTTATGTATATCAACTGATGTTTGCAAATGTCTAATTTTTTTTTCCTCAGGTCGATTGTCGAGAATTCGCGAAACTGCCGCACATAAGTTTCGTGTTCGACGGGACGGAGTTCACGATCGAATCCAAGTACTACATACAGCATGTGAGTAAAATTTCAACGACGCGCGAGTCTCGCGAAAAATGGATTCTAAATCAGAGATGTGAAACCCTAAATTTTCCAGAAAGTAAAATTGATGGTATAGTTGGTTTTGTAATTATTATTTAATATCAGTAGAATGGAGTGATTGTAATATAATGCGTATATTTTTTAATATACGCATTACATTAAAAGATTAATATTTATAGTATTCATTTTTTGAATATATTTTAAAATATTTTAAATATAATTTCATGATAATTCTACTGTAAAAATGAGCAATGCGGTTGATGCATTACGAAATTAATGTACGTTCGTCCTCCTTCATTTTTTTCTGAATTACTCTCAATTGTTGAATGAAAATGAGGTATTTACGCAGCTATTAAAAAATTCACACGTAATTTTGTAATCGCAACAAACGGTACCGTCAAATTTATTTATCGAAGCAACGAAGATTTAAAATTCCGTTCCGAATCTCGTGAATTTCTTCCCAGATGACGTACTACACTTTCACCATGTGCCTGTCTCCGTTTGCCGCCGGCGAGGACGACTCCTGGATTCTCGGAGGCGCCTTCCTCATGCAGTTCTACGCGGAGTTCGACGTCGGTAAAGGCGAGGTCGGAATCGCCGAGACTGTCTTCTAAAATCGCGCCAGAAATGCCAAAAAAGAAAACGATTTAATGTGTCGGTCGTGGTTGACCCGGCGACTATAAATCCTATCACATTTTTTTCTACCTATTGTTAACGATGAATCGCGAACATCGACAAGAAAAATACGATCGACAGTATCGAATTTTCTGCAAAAGAATAAAAACAATAAATATATTTTCTATTGTAATAATATACACGATTGTGTCATCGTCAATGAATAAAGCTGTGAATTTACTAATTAATTTCTACCGCTCCATCAATATACGTCTCTCGCAGAGTCGACGTCCATTTACACCTGAAATCAAGTTGTTTTCCTCGATGAAGGACATCATTAAGGGCATGTGAAATACCGACTGCGGTAATAAAAACTGTAATGAACGTTTTTTTATGCATATTTGCATTTACAGCTAAAAGAAGAAATTCATTCCCTGCACTGGTGAAATCCGCAGGGAATGAATTTCTTCTGGCGCCCTTAAGGCGATGTGAAACATCCACGTCGAGCCCAGTCGGTATCGAAAACTGTAATGAACGTTTTTCACGGATATTTACGTTTACAGCTAAAAGAAGAAATTCATTCCCTGCGAATTTCACCAGTGCAGGGAATGAATTTCTTCTTTTAGCTGTAAATGCAAATATGCGTGAAAAAAGTTCATTACAGTTTTTATTACCGCAGTCGGTATTTCACATGCCCTTAAGGCGAGGAGAACACCTACTCAGTCGGTAATAAAAACTAAACAATTATTCCGACGGTGCCTAACGTTTCCGGAAAAAAGAAAAGTTTTACATCATTCCTCTTTCAATTCTGAATGCTGTAAGACTTTTATTTTTTCTGGCATGTGTCTAGTTTTCGTGTATTGTTGTTCCGAAAATTATTTTCTATCTCTCTCGCACTCACGGAAGTTTCGCCTCGCCTTACCGAGTATACCTGCAAATTTACTAATTAAAATGTTTATCGCTCAATCGATACCTCGCTCGCAGAGTCGACATTAATTTATACCTGAAAAAAAAAAAAAAAAAAAAAAAAAAAAAAAAAAAAAAAAATTCTCGACAAAGGAAATCTTCGTCTCTCCAAAACGCCTGCAGAGTGCAATAAAATCAACCGAATCCGCAGGTCGGAAAATGCAGAACACGAATGCACCGCAAAATTCCACCGGGTGTTCCCAGCGATTAATTATTTCCATTATCGTTCAAATATTCCCACCAGTCTATAAATCAAACCAGCTCATTGACGTCAAAATCAACAGTAACGCGAAATTCCCAGGCCAAAAAGTCACAAAAATAAGTCGATAACTAAACAAAAAAATAATGACACATCGTGAATCGCGAACAATCGGGACACCCGATGTATATAAAAAGATGCGACGGCAGCGCCGGCGACATCACGCGGTTGACTCATCGTCCGTCCCTCAGTGCGTACCAGGCTTTGTTGTGCCGTGACTCTGTGAGTTTGGACATTTTATTCGCTGCCAGAACGAGTCGAAACGTCGAGCCGAGAGGACGACATTTACTTACATTATTTTCACGAGTCCCGCGACATCCCACGAAAATGTGGCGAATTCTAGCGTGGACCGCGCTCTTCGTCGCCGTCGCGTCCGCCGATCTTATACGGTGAGTATTTTTTTTTTTCCTGATATAATCGACTTACATCCAATTATCGCGATGCGCTTTTCCCGTCGTGTCGCGCGGCTCGTGACGTTTACGAATTTTTCACCTGCGTTCTCGTTGTTTTTATATTTAGCCGCCGCTAATGCGCAGCGACGATCGCGATTTATTTGCGTCGATTTCGTAGCTATGCACGAATCGACGTTTTAACATTTTTTTTTTACTAATATTGTTGCTTTAATTTAAACGCTAAATTTTTATCTATCTGGCATGAAAAAAAAAAAAAAAAAAAAAAAAACTGGGGTTTTACGTTGATCGGCCTTTGACCTCCGGTGGGTGGATTCGATTACGATAAACACGAAACGCCTCGCGATGGGTAAAACCTAATGACGCGGCTGTGTCAACTGATTACGCTGACCCCTGCGCTAACAGGCGGGCGGCAATTATGATACACTCGTGTTTTGATACTTGGGACTTTCTATCTTTTGTGAGAGAAAAAAACAAAATCTCCAAGAAGCGATAGGGAAATATTGGCACAGAAGTTCAGAGGTTTTGCGGACGATAAGAAATTTTTAGGAACTATGTGTTGTAAGTAAATACAAATTTCTGTGAAACTTCAAGTCTCCATTTTTTTTAGTGCCATTTTAGTGCTATTTTATTACTTTGCTCCACTTATCTTTTTTTTTTAAATATCCATATGCAGATCTACCATAAAATGCAAAAAAAAAAAGAAAAATGAGAAACTAAGTACAATACTCATTTTTAGAGAAAAAAAAGAAAAACGAAATAAAAATTAAAAACAACTTTTTTTATCAGGGAACATGAGAAACTAGATAAAATAATCATTTTTATCGTCACATTTTCTCAGCATTCCGGTGTACAAAGCTCAGAGCGCGAGCCACAAATTTAGGGAAGTTGGCACCGAAGTGAAAGTCCTGCGAATGCGATATGGAGGAGGCCCTGCACCTGAGCCGCTCTCCAACTACCTGGATGCTCAGTACTACGGCTACATCACCATCGGCACTCCGCCCCAGAAATTCAGCGTAGTCTTCGATACCGGATCCTCCAACCTGTGGATTCCATCTAAAAAATGCCACTTCACCAATATGGCCTGTTGTAAGTCTTATAAACGCAACAGCAATTTTAATTAAAAAATAGATAAAATTAATCTCCTGGAAATGTTGATTTCATTTGATTTTTATTTATTATTAAACAGATTTCTCCTTAACAACATTTTTGCACTATTTATGTTTTTTTTTTACAATAAGTGTAATATTTAATTATATGTAAGACTAGATGTAGAACAACTGATTATTTATTTACAGTAGAACCCCGAATAATTGGATGCTCGGAACTGATGAATTTCCAGGTGATGGAAATCCCGTTTAATCCGAATTAAAGAGCAAAACTGCATAAATCAATAATAACTAATGATATATTTTTTTTGCTTATTACGATGAGATTTGGTCAAGTTACATTTCAATGTTGGACAGTATAAACAAGTATAAAAAGCTTTCAGTATTTTTTTTAGTAACGTTAAGTGAACCAGGCTCTTTTTTCGAAATACTCGGTCACTTTTGTTTCTCTCACTTTCTTCGCTTCTCGTAATTCCCAGTTAATCCGCTTCCCGGTGAATCAGGATTCTACTGTATTTATTTACAGACTCATTTAAAACTTAGAATTATTTCCCTCACAATTTTCTAGAAATTAAAAAAAGGTCTGCAACGTCTCCAAATAGCTAATGAATTCGGTTCGTACATTAGTAACATTTCATAAGGCACAACTACTCGTTTTGCTTCCAGTGCTCCACAACAAGTACAACAGCAAAATGTCCTCGACCTACAAGGAGAACGGCACGGATTTCGCCATTCGCTACGGTTCCGGTAGTCTCTCCGGGTTCTTATCGACCGACGTCGTGAACGTGAGTTTCCGAATGTGAAAAAAAAGAACAAGGAGAAAAATATTCGTGTTCTAGCTGTGGATAATTGAGAACCCTGCTTAGTAATTCCGATTGAGACTGACAGAAACCGACCAAATGGACAAAATTCCGATTGAAAAATAATCGGTTTAAACAGATTTTTGTTCGTTTCATTGGTTTTAATAAGGTCATTTAACCAGAGAAGAGCAAAGAAAAAAGCGTTGATTTTTCAGTGCGCTGAACCTACAGACCACGAAAACTGAAAGTCGACGATTGACGAGCGATAAAGTTGAGTTTTCTTTTCCTCGCAGGTCGCCGGAGTGGACATCGTCGACCAAACGTTCGCGGAGGCGATGAGCGAGCCGGGTCTCGCGTTCGTCGCTGCCAAGTTCGACGGAATCTTCGGCCTGGCGTACTCGAGGATCGCGGTGGACGGCGTGATGCCGCCGTTCTACAACATGGTGAAACAGGGCTCGATCGCCGAGCCGATCTTCAGTTTCTGGCTAAGCCGCGATCCCTCGGCGAAGATCGGCGGCGAGATGATCCTCGGCGGCTCCGATCCCGATCATTACACCGGCGACTTCACCTACGTTCCCGTCGATCGCAAAGCCTATTGGCAATTCAAGATGGATAAGTAAGTTTGTTTCCCCGACCACGCTTAAAAGGATCACATTCCATGCCTGCAACACGGGTGAAAAGTTGTCGAATCTTGACGCGACGGGACGAAAAGTAATGCAGCAAGAGGAATAGTAACGCACAGGGAAGAAAAGTACGGTAGAATTAGTACATTACAGTGGACTCTCCGATAAGTTAAGGTCGCGGGACCGAAAGCCGATTAGGCCATTCCGATAAGTTAATATCCCCACTACTTGCGCAAACCGTTCCCGGGCGCCCGAAACGACGAGAGGGGAAAAATGGGTCTTTCATCGGTCCTTGTCTCGCACGAAACTAGCTGCCGCGTTACCTCTCTGTCACAATGCGTTCGATCGCAGGTAGTGCGACGTAGAAAGGGTAATCCGCTTCCCCGCCAGCAGGTAGAAAGAGCTCAGAAAAGGGTCAATCTTAACTTGCCAGAGCGTTAATCCTTAACTTATCGAAGTGCCTTAATTTTTCGGAACTTAACTTATCGGAGAGTCCACTGTACGTTACAAGGGAGGAAAATGCAACTTTTCACCGAGTGTGAAGTTTGATGCCCGAGCGAAGCGAGGGCAGAAATTCACACGAGGTGAAAAATTTCACTCCTTTCATATAGCGTACTAAACTTTTTTCCCGATGTCGCTAAAAAATAACCACATTTCGTGTGTGCAACGAAGACGGAAAATAAGCTCATTTTTGACAAATGACGACACACATGCGTAGTACGGTTTTCATTACTCCCGTGCGTGCAGGAATGAGCTGTTTACTTCTCTAGGGACGTAATGAAAGCGGACTGCGCATGCGTAAGTCACTTGTAAAAAATGAGCGATTTCCCACCCGCGTTGCGGACAGGAAATAGGGTTATTTTAGCGAAGTCGGGAGAAAAAGTGTATTTTTCCTACCTAGAGAAGAAAATTAGACTTTCTCCCGCTATAATCGAAAATTGGTGTCATCGTAATGTTGGGGGCATAAAAATATGGTTTACTTCACTCGGTGTTGTAATGGACATATTACACCTGGTAAAGTAAAATTTCGTATAACACTCGGCAGAAAACCTTTTTCCGCCCTTGTATAGTAATGTACTATTTTTGTCAACGTAGCCGGAAAAAGTATAGCGTGCAACTCGGGCCGAACTGGCGATTGCGGCTCGCGTGATTGCATTGTATATATTATTTATATTGCACACAACATTTCGGCGATCGACCGTACGAATCAGAGCTTTTCTAACAGTTTCGCAATCCTCTCGGCAGAATCGTGATCGGCGACAAAGTCGCTTGCAAAAATGGCTGCGAGGCGATCGCCGACACCGGCACCTCACTCATCGCCGGCCCCGTCGACGAAATCAAGGCTATCAACGAAGCCATCGGTGCTACTCCCATTATGGCCGGCGAAGCTATGGTACGTTGCTTAAAAATATGAAAACAGCGGCCCGTCTGGTGTTTTTCGAATTTTTAAAAATAGAATGATTTATTTTTCATTATGTGAAATCGATAATGTTTTCTTGTTTTCCGTTTTTTTTCGTATTTTACGCTTTTTTTTTATTTAGAATTACTCATTTTTCATTTTGTGTTGAATCGGTAACTTTTTTTTTGCATTTTTCGATATGTTTTATACTTTTCGATTTTTTATTTAGATTTACTCATTTTTTATTTTGTGAAATCGGTAACTTTTTTGTTATATTTTTCGATGTGTATTGTATGTTTCGATTTTTTAGTTAGAATTACTCATTTATTATTTTGTGAAATCGGTAACTTCTTTCCTGTATTTTTCGATGTATCTTTTATTTTTCGTTCTTTTTATTTAGAATTACTCATTTTTCATTTTGTGAAACTGGGAATTTTCATTTTTTTCCCCAGGTTGACTGCGGCCTTATTCCGAAATTGCCGACCATCGAGTTCGTGCTGGGTGGCAACAAATTCGCGCTCAAGGGCGAGGACTACATCCTCAAGGTACGACCGACGATTAAAAGTAGCTGGGTTCGAGGGTCAATCGATATATTCGCGTGGGAAAATATTTTACCGTGTCTCGTTAATTTGACTTCTCGTCGCAGGTGACCCAATTCGGTAAGACGATTTGCCTGAGCGGCTTCATGGGCATCGACATTCCCCCGCCGAACGGACCGCTCTGGATCCTCGGCGACGTCTTCATCGGACGTTTCTACACCGAGTTCGACATGAAGAACGATCGGGTCGGTTTCGCGAACGCGAAGTAAAAACACCGCGCGGATCGAGCGAATTTATTTCCCCCCTTCGAGACGCATTACTCGCTGTGTTGACTGCGTATGCTATAATTTTTTACTTAGGGTTATCCACGTTTTTTTCCCTGTCCCCGATGATTATTCTCCACTGTGATACTTTTAGTGGACTGCGTAAACGCTCGTGACTGAGATTACCGCGTTCTCTCGTTGATAACATTGTTGTAATATGATAAGAGTCGAATAAATTCAAACGAATGGCGAAACTGCGAATATTGTGCTCTTTTTAAATGTTAATAAATGTTCTTTACAGCATCGCAAAAAATTACGTTTAAAATTACGAGTTTATTCATAAATTATTTTTTCGACGCCTCAACAAAATAATGGAGTTTTGTGAATCCCTAAATTTTTTAGAAATAAAGTTGATGGTACAATTGGTCTTGTAATTATTAATTAATCATAGTAATATGGAGTAATTATAATATAATGTGTACATTTTTTAGTGGCTGCAAAGAATATTTATTCTCAATAAAATTTCACGGTAATCTTCTTGAAAAAATGGAGAAACGCGATTAATGCATTACGAAAATACCGGGGGATCGGACTCAGCTATTTTATTCACAATTGATCACAATTATTAGTATCGCTATTGAGCTATCTATGCAGCTATTCAAAAGTCCACACATCTTTTTATAATCGTCGTAGGTTCTCATTATTAAATCGTGCCTACAAAACAAAACGTACTGCAAGATTTGTTTCTTAAACTAATGAGGATTAACAGATCAGAGGATTCAGAGGATACAGAGCGGAGAATTCTACGAACATGTAAAATGTCGCAGTCGGTAACAAAAACTGTAATGGATTATTTTTACGCATATTTGCATTTCTTCTTGAATGAATTTCTTCTTGAAGCTGCAAATGCAAATATGTGGAAAAAAAGTTCATTACAGTTTTTAATACCGATTGAGTTCGGGGTAGGATTTTACATTGCCGACGTGAAACTTTCTCAGACGGTAACAAAAACTGTAATCAATCCTACGAAAAGACACCGTAAATACTCCGAAAGCAAAGAAAATTGTCATCCGAAGCAGAATTTAATTCTCCGTCAGATGATACTTTCCTTCCATCTAGAATAACAACAGCCTTCAAATATTATCGTTTCAAAAATCCCAACTTCTAAATAAAATAAACCCTTTTCAAGGTCCAGCTCATCTTGATTTCGTGCCCATCCTTCGTGTTTCCCCTTTCAAGAATTCGTTGCTCGCGCCCTCTCAGCTTCCCCAAACCCTTAAGGGAATGTGAAACCTGCTCAGTCGGTAACAGGAACTGTAATCAATTTTGTTTGCATCCATAATAAGAATAGCTTTGGAATCGTGTTTATTAAAAAATTGCGTCTATCTTTCTAGCCCTCACGTATCACGTGGTACACGTTTCACATGCCCTTATGATGATGATGATGTGAATCCACGTCGAGCGAAGTCGGTATCAAAAACTGTAATGAACATTTTTTACGGATATTTGCGTTTACAGCTAAAAGAAGAAATTCATTCCCTGCGGAATTCACCAATGCAGGGAATGAATCTCTTCTTTTAGCTGTAAAAGCAAATACGCGTAAAAAAAACGTTCATTACAGTTTTCATTATCGCAGTCGATATTTCACATGCCCTCAAGCCTCCCGTTTCTCCCGCCTGTGGCGCCAAAATCGCCGCCACCAAGGCCCAGAGCAGCACCGTCGCCCTTCTCCCAACTCCCGTATCAGCCGCGCGTCGCAGCACCAGTCGCGCGAGGGCCGAGTCGTCGTGAAGCCAGAGAGCTCCGCTGCTCGCTCAGTCCGTAATGGCCGCAACCTGACCTCCATCGAGGCGAGAGATCACGGTGCATCGAGTCGCGCGCGGTGTCGCTCAACGAGTCCGTGCGGGCGGTCGGTGATCGCAAAATTAAATCTCCACGACTCGTCGCACGAAAACAACAGCAAAAAAAAAAAACAACGAGAATCCTCGTCGCGTGTACGACGGGCCGTGTGGGTGTTGTGTGCGTGCGTGAGTGATTGTGTGGGTGGGCACAAGGTGCGTGGAAAAAAATAATATATATATATATATATACATACACAACACACTCACATTAATAGGCGTATTTCCTATACATATATATACATATATATACATATATATATACACAAAAAATTCGTATATATATATATAAGATTCACGCGTATATAAAAAATACACACACAAAAATCCGGACACGGCCGTGCGATGAGCGACGACAGGAGCGACGACGATCCCATAATGGATCTGTGGTACAGTAACTGGGAGCAACAGTGCGTCGAGGCGATCGAGGCGCAGCCCGATTACGAGAACCAGCTTCACAACGAGAAGGAAATATATTCCCAGCAGATATGGACGGGATTTCAGACGACCGCCTCGGCCATAGCCCAACTGTACAAAGGCGAGGCTCATATTTCCCCCTTTTCTCTCTATCTCTCTCTCTCTCTCCACGTCCCTCCGTCTCTCTCTCTCGCTTCTTCCTTCCGACTCTCCGCGTCACCTTCTATCGCTGCGTATATCGCGGAAAAATTCCGAAAGCTCCGTCATTGGCTGGAACGATAAAACGCATTTTCCGCTGCAGTCGCCGCGGGGACGGCGAAAAAATCGGAAAATTCGCGACGGATCTCAGGGGCGACGCGAATTGAGGGTGGTCAAGGGGAGGGGGGGGGGGGGTCGACGGGTTCCTGACTCATCGTCGGCGACGTCGCACCCGGGGAGCGACGAGTCGCCGTCGTCGCCTCGTCTGCATTTTCGATGCTCTCTGCAACTAGCGCGTTGCCATTTTGCTCGATCAACCATTTTGTGCGCCGTAAGACTCGAGTTTTTTCTCTCTCTCTCTCTCTCCTCTCTCTGTCTCTTTCTCTATTCGTAATCTGCGCTTTCGTGTTTACTTCCGAATTTTCGCGACGATTTCACGATTTTAGTTTACTCAGTGTCGATACTTGGATTTTACGGCGACGTTTCGATCGGATGACGGAGCTTTCGGTTTTCGTCGCCCCCTTTTGTTGCGTCGCCCGAGAGAATCTCGTGGCGCTGCGCTGGGGTCACGGGAGTCCAACGCCGGGACGAAAGATCCCGTCGGGAAGGACGTCCGCTTTACACGGACTCGCATATTTCCCTTTCTCTCTCTCTCTCTTTTTTTTCTTTCCTTCTCTCTCTTCCTCTCTCTCTTTTTTCCTTCTCTTTCTCTCTCTCTCTCTCTTTTTCTTTCCTTCTCTTTCTCTCTCTCTTTTTTCTTTCCTTCTCTTTCTCTCTCTCTTTTTTCTTTCCTTCTCTTTCTCTCTCTCTTTTTTCCTGCTCTTTCTCTCTCTCTTTTTTCCTTCTCTTTCTCTCTCTCTATTTTTTTCTTTCTCTCTCCCTCCGTCCGTCCCACCGATTTCTATCAACCCGCCTCGCGCATATATCTCGACTTTTGTTGTTTATTCCGTGTGTGTGCGTTTTTTTTTTCTCTTTTGCAGACCGAACGCAGGGCGCGTCGCTCTGGCTGCCCTTTCAGACCGCCGCTGGCACCGTCACGTCGCTGTACAAAGGTGCGTGCGCCGTACGGACTAATGTTTATCGTCAACAATGCTGCATCTCCAACGCTACGAGCCGCCTGCCCCTTCCACCTTCCCTTCGCTCCGTTCCCCCTTCCCCTCTCGTCTCTCTCCCCCTGCCGAGGCCTTTCGCAGCCTCCCACTCGACGCTTTTTATCCCTACTTCGTATGCTCGCACACGTTTCCTTCGCTCTGCTCTTGCGCCTCATGCGGGGCGCAAGAGAGAGAGAGAGAGAGAGAGAGCAGCTCTCTTTCTCTCTCGCTGCGTGACACTCGACTGTTGCTCGCTAATCTCGCCTCGGCTCTGTACGAGCTTTGCCGATGAGAGGGTTTTTTTTTTGCTTTTTTTTGTTGGTGGGTGTAAAACACTGGGGTCTTTGACGCGAACGCGTGGGGCGAGATTGTTGTTTCCGTGTCATAGGTCGGGATTTCAAAAGAAAATGGGTTTGCGTTACGATTTTTTAAAGGAGTTTTCGATTTATTTAGCGTGGTATTTTTTTGTATATTATTATTTTTATTTGTATTTTATTTTGTATATTACTTTTTATACAAAAAATGTCTTTTTGTATATTATTATTTTTTAATTATTTTATTTATTTATTTCATTATAAACGGGGTAATAAAACCCAATTTCGAGATGAGAGGAATTTTTGTAATATTTTTATTTTAGAAAATATAATTTTTAAGTGGGTTTTCGATTTATTTAGTATCGAATTTTTTTTTCTATATTATTTCTTATTTGCATTTTATTTTGCACTTTTTTTATAGAAAAAATATATTTTCTATTTTATTTATTTACTTCATTCTGAACGGAGTAACAAAATCCAATTTCGAAATGAGAGGAATTTTAGTAATATTTTTATTTTAGAAGATACGATAAAATGCGATTTTTTGAAAATGATTTTAAACGTCTCAAACGAAACTCGTAACCGGGCGGGGTAAGGGGGGGGGGGGGGGGGGGAGGAAGCGGGCATGTCGCTCGTACGTTGGATGAAAGAAGAAGAAAAAAAATCAATGCCGTTTCGCCGAGGAAACTTCGATTGCGAATGCTCGGCGAGCGTCGGTGTCCTCGGCGAGCGTCACGACTTCCGGTTCGCACGAATATGCAAACGGCTGAATTCCCGATCTAAAACAGGCTAATCATCGATGCGTCGGGCAAGGACGCGCGGGAGAGACGCGCCTCGAGCACGCGCGGATACGACGTTTTTGCATCATACTTTCAGCTACGGAAATAGCTCGCATCGGTCGCCGTTATAAATACCTTTGTCACTCATTCGTTATATTCGTTATACATATTCGATATTGTAGTTATTGTTTGTTGTGTCTCCGCGGCGGAGACCGGAAAATAACGTCGGTCATACGTTTTACGCCTGCCATATTTTTTTGCATCTCTCTCGAGTCTCGATATTTATTTAATGAAAGAAAAACATCGTTGCTATTGTAGTTATTGTTTGTTGGATCTTCGCGGCAGAGACCGGAAAATAACGTCGGGCATACGTTTTGCTTACTACACATTTTTTTTTGCTTCTCTCGACTCTCGATATTTATTTAACGGATAAAAAATACTGATGCTAATTTTTTTTTTCCAAGTACATTTTTTGCTCCGCACGCTTTGCAGTATTTTCTAATACGAATCCCCGCTAATTGGCGTCAATTTGTCGGCCCGCAGACTCGGTCGACGGGATGCGACGATGCAGCGAACTCGGACTGCAGATGGGAAGGCAAAAGTGCAGTAAAGAGATAATGAATTGGGCGCGGAAGAAGAGGCGCATGATTCGCAGGGAGGATCTGCTCGCGTATCTCGCGGGGAAACCAGCTCCGCCGAGGCCCCACGCACACAGGTACGATTTTCGTTTGCTCGATCGTTCGTCGTGATTTAATTAAGAAACTCGGCGAAATGTTTTGTTCACGAAGATTAAAGGAGTACGAGCGGAGTATCTGGTCAATAGAAGATATTTTTGTTTATGGGAAAAAGCGAAGTATCACATATATCGCTATATTAAAAATCACGATGCAAAGAGAGAAAAATTAAGAAGTGTGTATGATGATAATGTGAGTACATTTATAAAGCGGTGGTATAGTTTAAATAGGAATCGCGTTTGACTCAGATTGTCTAGCCGGCCGCCATCTCGCGATACAAGGAATACGTGTGGCAACGCTTTACTAGTCAGCTGTTGTTGGCGAGATCGCGAAAACTCGTCAATTTAATCGATGATATCTATTCGAAATATTTGGTAACATATTTTTAAGAGTCCTAGGGTGAATGCACCAGTAATTGAACAGTCATAAATAACAGCTGTTTGCGAATTAATGAGAAATTACGACGACTTGGATGCACATAAGATTCTTAATTTATCTACTATTTAGCAATCTCCTTCGATTACTTTGTCTGGTGTTTTGAATTTCTGGCTTTTAGTCCTTATTTTTATACACTTCGCGATAAAAATACGACATTTTTTAGCTGCATCACATAATTCAACGCTTTGGTCAATCGTTAACATTTTCGCGAACAGTCCGAAATATCAGATTTTATAGATACCCACGATAAACAAATCGTTTTGCTTAACTGTTCATTTATTAATGACTCTACCCTATGTGTTCTTGAGTTTTCTCGATATTTGGAGCTTTTATTTCGGGAGGTTTCTCATTATTAAGAACGATAATTTTGTTTTCAAAGTTTTGTCTGGCCGAATCCTGTATATAACGCGTACTGAATTTCCCAATTTTGCTCATTATTTATTATTGTAAATCGTCGGTAATGCGTTTTTAAATATTACGGGCGGCATTTTTGAAGCCTGTTCCATAGTATATCAAAAAATTGCTTTTCACTTTGATCGCGAGGTTCGTCCTCATCGTTAAGATCATGTGAAATATCCACGCCGAGCCCGGTCGTAATTAAAAACTGTAATGAACATTTTTTACGCACATTTGCGTTTACAGCTAAAAGAAGAAATTCATGCACTGCGGATATCACCAGTGCAGTGAATAAATTTCTCATTTTAGCTGTAAACGCAAATATGCGTAAAATAACGTTCATTACAGTTTTTATTACCGCAGTCGGTATTTCACGTGATCTCAAGAAACTCGTTAAAATGTTTCATTCTCGAAGATTAAAACACGAATGTGCGAGTCGCTGACAAAAACGTCAGCCCGACAAGAGTCACGGGCTATAAAAATCATTAGTAGAACGAGAAGAAACCGTGTAACAGGCGCGAATTGCACAAATTGCTGTGACTCAATCGAGACAATGAATCATCCCACGAAGTTGAGCTCCGAGTTTTAATGAAATTGTCTCTTTTTGTTGGCCAGGAGTTCGCCGAAACCTCGTATGATGGTCTGCAGTTCACCCCCGTCGCAGAGTCCCGCACCGAGCATGGTGGTGACGCCGTCGCCGGCAGCCGGCGGTGACCCAGATCCCGAACTTCACACTTTCAGGGAAGCCATCGCCCTGTCGGGTACGTCAAACGCTTTTGTCGCTCCGAAGCTGCTTTTTTTCTCCTCTTCCACTGTTGCCTAATTTCGGCTAAATCACGTCGAAAGTTATTCGAACCTTAATTACGCTCGAAACGAGATATTAATAACGTATTAACATTGCCGAAGCGTTTCGCGCTGGTCGAAACGATGCTGCCTTTTTCGTAATCGTTTCTCCTGCCACGTAAAATTTCACTCGATTTCACAGCGATGAAATCGAATGAAGAGGCGAAATGCTTTCAAAACGCTCAAAGCGTCTCCCATGGGATAAACTTTGTTTGAAAATATATAAGAAATATAGAACTTTTGGTCGAAATGTATATAATAGACGTATTTTTATCTATTTAAGGTAGCTATGAGGTTAATTTATGGCGCGTAGAGCTCATTTCGCATAAATTCGATAACGATAAGAGAGAATTGTAAATACTTCTCGATGGTACAAAAATCTGAAAAAATTAATGCATATTAAAGATACTGAAAAGATTAATTTTGCATAATAACAATTTTAAACCGTCATTAAGAAATTGATGGAAAAAAATGATTTGCCAAATCTCCGGTGAGGTGACCTCATTTTTTGTTATGGAAATGATTCGTCCATTTTTTTGAATACATATGAATGTTTTCACATTTTTCAGTTGACTTTGAATTTTGTGTTTTTTTAATGGAAAATATGTGTGCAAAAACACAAATTTCAAAGTCAATTTAAAGATTTGAAAAAATTCTTACGTATTCAGAAAAACGAACGAATCATATTCATAAAAAAAACATTGGGTCACCTGGAGATTTGTTAAACCATTTTTTTTTCATCAGTTTTTTAATAACATTTTAGGATTGTTATTATGCAAAATTAATCTTTTCAGTATCTATAATGTGAGTGGATTTTTCCAGATTTTTATTGCATCGAGAAGTGTTTGCAATTCTCTCGCACTTTTCTCGAATTTATGCGAAGTGAGCTGTAAGCGACATAACTACCTTAAAATGTATCCGATGGATATACGAAATGTATATAGCAGATATACACCTTTTGGTCGATATATAAATTGCATAAAACTTATATATCTTGAATATACGTTACAGTGGAACCTCGATTATTCGAACCCTCAATTATCCGAACGATGACTTAGTTTATCCGAACGCTCAATTATCCAAACGTTTGCGCGAAAGATACATTGTTACTTGAATACGCAAAAAAGCAGTCAACGTTTTTCAGACGTCTTTTTGAACATTTTTGAATGTAATATAAATGTAGAAATTTGACATATATTTAATTATTTATTCAATTATTTATATATTACTATTGTTTTTATGTAAAAAAAGTGTCGTTTACGATTTCGTCCCGAAAAAATCTTCGTTTCGATTGTCCGAACTTTTGATTGACCGAACTAGTTTCGATGCCAACTGGTTCCGATAATCGAGGTTCTACTGTATTTCCACAGTGGTTGAAATCGGCCAATCGAAAGTCCGATTAATAACAATCCCGTGGCCAGTAAATCATCCGCTGGAGCAGCGCGAAGTCCGCTTTAGTCTGATTATTCAATCGTGTTGCAGGCTCGCCGATGTCGCGACGCACCGGAAGGCAAACCGAACTCTCAGCCTTTATAAGCAGCGAGTTCGCCCGTCACCATAAACGGCCCGCCTCGCACGACGTCGACATGGGCTCACCGACGCACAAACGTTCGCGCTTCATGTAACGACGCGCGACGTGTAAAGTAGCCTCACTTCCCTCGTATCCCCGTATTTAACAAATTAATCGATCGATTTACTGATAACAACAGTCGCCGCTCCCCGGCTTCCCGGGCGCTCGACCCGGAACCCGAGGTTACCGACGTAGAATTATTTTCACGTGGCCCAGAGTTAACGCGGATCGAGGAAAAGGAGAAAAGTAGCGCGGGGAAGCCGCGCGCGAGGCGTAAAAAAAAAAACAGTCACGTCGCGAGCCGCGGATTCCCCGGCTAAAACGATCAAAATAACGCGCTAACCGCGGAAGCGTCGAACCACACGAAATTTCCGCACTTCTTCGCGCGATCGAGTCGCCCGCTCGTTTCCGGTCGCGATTTCAATTACGACGAATCTTTAAGACTCCTGGGTACGACTGGGGAGAAAGCGAGAAAATTCTCGCGAGGAAAAATCGGAGTAAATTCGCGATTGATATTAGCTAATGTCGAAGGAACCTGGAGAAAAAAATTGCGAGCCTTTTTGCCACAAGAAAAATTACATGCGCTCAGCAGCCGCATTTTTAAAGATTGTCCGCTACCCAAGGGCCTTAAAAATCACTCACGAGCCGCCGCGACGTCGATATCTTTTTTATAGTTGTTGTTTTTTTTTTAAATAAGATCGCGAGTGAATTCGGAAAGCGACGGCCGAGAGGGAGAGAAAAGTCGCGAGGAACCGAGAGCGAAGAAACGCGAACGTTACTGAGGCGCCGAGGAGAGAAAGAAAAAAGAGGCAGAGAGCGAAGAGAAAAAATCCGTCGGGGAGGAAAGAAACGTACGACTGTAAAATATTCTTTCGTAAAACTCGACCGTACACTTTTGTCTCTGTAAAATGTAATATTGTTATGGTTATTATGTGATTATAGGTAAAAATTGATATTTGGACGCTTTTATCAATAAACAAAAACGAAGGAGAGAAAAAAAAATGAAACGGAAGAAAAGGAAAAATAAGTAAGAGTAAAAATATGTAATCTTTTTTAGAGTTTTCTCTTGCCGAGGGGGATTCGGGCGAATTGGGGAGGAAATTTGCGGGCCGGGTCGACGGATCGGGGGGAACGAGCGGCGACAGTGACGACGATGACGACGACGACGACGACGAGGACGAGAAATCATCGCGACTCGAGCCATTTCTGTACAATAATCTTCGATCGCTTCGTTTGGCCGGCCGACCGACATTCGCGAAACACACGAATCACGACGTTCAGCGTTCGACGCTCCGCGTTATCCGCGTTTACGTGCCTATAGAGCGACTGAGATTTTTTTTTATCGCGTTTCCGTGAAACACGTCAGCGCGACGGAGTCGTCGATTGTCTCGGGAACGGTTGATATTTTTCAGCAGAGTCGGATCCAAAACGCTCTGGGTTTCGAATCGAAAAAGCGTGTGAAATACCGCAGTCGGTAATAAAAACAGTAATTAACTTTTTTTTACGCTTACCGTGACAATTGGACAGATTCAAGAAAATTCAATTCAAGAAAAAATTCGTCCGCTGCATTGGTGATATCCACATGAATGAATTTCCTCTTTAAGGAGGTTCTATCGCATAGTCTTCATTTGGCATAAATTTGAGATAAATGAGAGAATAGTAAACACTTCTCGATGGTATAAAAATCTGAAAAATCATGCACTTTAAAGGTACTGAAAAGATTCATTTTAAATAATAATTATTCTAAAATGTTATTAACAAATTGATGAAAAAATATTATTTAACAAATCTCCCGGTGACCCACTTTTTTTTAATGAAAATGTTTCGTTTATTTTTCTGAATACGCATGAATTTTTCAGATTTTTAAGTTCACATAAAAATTCATTACACAAAATTCAAAGCGAACTTAAAGATCTGAAAAAAATTGATGGGTATTCAGAAAAACTAACGAAGAATTTTCATTTAAAAAAACATCCCGTTCCCGAGAAATTTGTTGAACAATTTTTTTTTCATCAATTTGTTAATAACATTTTATAATTTTTATTATGCAAAATTAACCTTTTCGGTACCTTTAATGTGCATGCATTTTTTCAGATTTTTATACCATCGAGAAGTGTTTGAAATTCTCTCTTACTTTTCTTGAATTTATGCGAAATGAGCTGTAAGCGACGTGACTACCTTAAGCTATAAATGCAAATATGCGTAAAAAAGGTTCATTACAGTTTTTGATACCAATTGAGACTGGAATGGGTGAGGGGATTGGATTTCATATGCTCTTTTCGAACATCGAACGTCTCTTCGCTCGCGTTCGAACTTCGCGGATTATCCTTAGTCGTTTATCACACGCTTTACGTACATGTATATTGATTACGTGTATCATCGAGACCGCGTGAGTTGTATATTTATACATAATTCGCAGAGACGCGCAAGACGCATAATTTGGGACGTGGCTGCATCGAATTTACAACCGATTTCGCTTTTTTGCGATAAAACGACTCATTCTACGAATTTCATTCGCGTCAGGCCAATTTTTTTAAATATATTTTTCTTACGATCTGTCGGACTGTAAATTTTGCCGAAAAAATAATTTTGCGTTAACCGAAGATTATTGACGAAAATAATCGAGCAGCCACCACCGATTCGCGTCTATGTTTTCGTTTGTGTTTAAGTAGCGAAAAAGAAAAACGAATAATAAAAAAAACGCGAGAAGCCGTTGATTTCGCGCCGAGTTTTCAGGACTAGTGTAAAATACATAAATTATTCGCAACGCGCGCTGTGCCCCGTTTCGCTTTTGGAGCTCGATGACGAAAATCGAACGCGCGAGAGTCGAAAAAAAAAAGAAAAACCCGGACAAATCGCGATTGCGCGTCGGAAAAGAGCGAAAAGAGCTGCGTAATGTCGGGAGTCGTCGGTCGCCGTGATCGTCGCTTCGTATCGTCCGCGCGTGCACATTATTATTACTATTAAACGATTATTATTAATTAACGAATTAATTAATTAACACGAGCGTGAGACCGACGGGCACGATTAACTTTCCGGACGAGATGGAATCCTTTCCAGAAGTGTGAAAAGGGATCAAACGTTTTTTTTTTGTTTGTTTTTTAATAGATAATTTTTTTTTCTTTTTTCATCGCCGAAATTTGTGACTGAAGGAAAAACCACGTGAAGAAATCGAATTTTTCTGACTTGCCGAGGAGTAGAAAAATTCTGAAGAGATAAAATTCGAAAGAAAGAAAATTCTCGCTAGTCGATTGTATTATTTTTCAATAAATCGATTAACAAAGACGCGTCGGCGAGTCGTGGAAAATTCGATTCTTCGTCGTGGGGACGAGTTTTTGTTCCGTGGTTGGAGTTGATCGTGCGGCGGGGGGGACTAAAGACTGTGACCGGGGACCCTCGGAGCGCCGTTCCGAAGACGAGCGAGCGATTTGTTATTCGGTTGTAAATAGAGCGCTTTACTATTAAATGATAGTTAACGATTAAGCTGTAATACGACTAGTGATAAAGGCTAATATTAATATTGATTACTATTCGATAGCTTTAATCGTAATATTTATCGAGCGAAGTACCGGCAATATCCAATAAATGTCCAATGAAAAAATCCACGCCTCCGATTTCAAAATGTTAACACACAAACGCAGAGGGAGAAAGAGAGAGAGAGAGAGAAACACACATCGACCATTTATATTTCACACGTAAAATAAAAACGATAGACGGCACACTAGGGTGTGTAAAAAAAATTGTATATTTAATTTTTATTTTTTCACTACAAAAGTACGTGTTCTGACTTCAATATCAGAGATGTCAAGCGTTCGTTACTTTTAAACACACACTTTTTTCTCTTTTCCTTATAATTTGTTTATTATTAAAAGTTTAATGAACGTGGCCTATACGTTATGTAACTCAAAGTCTCAACTTTATGAAAAGCCCTTAAAACACATTCTAGGCAATAAATTTAATGGAAAAAAAAAAATAAAACGTAAATGTAACGAAGAAATATAACGATCGCTACGTTTTCATCGTTACTCGTTTCTCGTTACATTTGCTTTTTACGATCTTTTGTATGAAATTTATTGTCAAAAATGTGTTTTAACGATTTTACAGTGAGTTAAGATCTTGAGTTATATAACGTGTAGGCCACGTTTACCAAACGTTGAATAATAAGCAAAGAGAAAATGAAAGTAATGAAAAATTGGGATTTTTTTTTCTTAATTTACGTTTCTATCTGCGAACTGTCGCATTTTTTTGGTTTTCATGGCTTAAGCTCGAGAAGTTGACCTAACAATCAATTGTGTCAAAGGAATGCGCTGACAAATAATATGTGGAGGTACCTCAATCGAGGTCTTTTGTTGCAACAAATCTCAAATAAAAAAATCATAAAAAAATTTAGGCATAAATTTCGGCATACGAGGTGCACATTGAGGTCAGAACACATACTTTTGCAGTAAAAAAAAACAAAAATTAAATAATATTGTTTTATTGTAAAAAAAAAAACAAAAATTAAATGATTTTGTTTTATTGTAAAAAAAAAACAAAAATTAAATAATTTTGTTTTATTGTAAAAAAAAAACAAAATAAATAATTTTGTTTTTTTTAACACACCCTACGGCACTCGTAGCGGGGCCGACGATCGGCTCTTTCGGAAGCCCCGAAATTCGGGCCACGCGAGTCCCGACGGCCTCTGTAATAAACGAGGAATTGTCGTGTGCCGTTTATTCGATTTTTTCCTGGCACAAAACAAAAAAAGAAACCGCAAATAATCGGAGAATTCTCTGTCGTCGTACAAAGCGGCGCCGGTCGGACGATCGAACGTCCGAAAATTGCCGCTGTTATTCTCCTCGTGGTTCCTCGACGGTCGGAGCCCCGTTTTTTCTTTCTTTCTCCATTAGTCAAATCCCGCGAGGCTCGCCGAGAACTCGAACACGATATTAAAAAAATAAAAATAAAAAGATGGGATCCCGGAATCGCGCGGAAGGGGAGCGAAAAAACACCGCGAGGCGAAAGGATTGGTGCTGTTAATTTGTTCTACTCTTGGACACACACGGAGCTTGTATATTTTTGCGTCTCTTGTTTGTATGAATTAATTAAAATAAACGAAAGATGAAACCGACACGAAGCCGATTTTTTTGAATCATTAAAATACGTAATTAGAAAACAGAACTCTGCGTTTTTTTATGTACAAAACTCGGCTGCACGAAATTTTTGTTTACCATATAATCAAATAGAATTAGCGTAGATTAGTCGATAGTTTTAATTTACAAAGAAAATCGTTTATTCACACGTTACAGCTTAAAGATAATTCTCGAAGTCTCAGTATTTGTTGTTGCATGTTCGATGAGTCCGCGTTTATGATGTTTATGATAAATACAGACAGGACAGAGTCTATGATACATAAAGTCTATGCGTGTCATAATAATTATAATATGATACATAAAGTCTATGCGTATCATAATAATTATAATACGATACATAAACTCTATATGGGGCAAGCTATACCAACTATACCAATGAAAAACCCTCGCCTTTCCCAATCTGGCTCGCGATTTTTTGTTATTCTTCGACGAAAAGAATGCACGTAGAAATTTCTTCAGATTCCTTTTCCATCAACTTTTTTTATTATTAATATGTAAAGCTAACCAAAAAACTTAATTTTTTTTATCCGAAAAAAATCTGAAAATAACTACGATAAAAACGAAATTTTTGGTCGACAAGCGAGAGTGGGACACAATTCTTTTCCTATCTTTCTTGTATTTTACAATGTTTTTATAAACCGATCAAAGACATCGTGAAATGCAAAAAAGACAGAAAAAATGGCTGGTCCACTTTTGCTTGTACACCAAAAATTTCGTTTTTTGTTGTAGTTTTTTTTCAGATTTTTTACAGTTGGTGTGGTTTGCCCCATATGTATCATAATAATTATAATACAAAACATAAAGTCTGTATTTACCATAATAATTATAATACGATACATAAAGTCTATATGTATCATAATAATTATAATACGATACATAAAGTCTGTATTTACCATAATAATTATAATACGATACATAAAGTCTATATGTATCATAATAATTATAATACGATACATAAAGTTTGTATGTATCATAATAATTATAATACGATACATAAAGTCTGTATATATCATAATAATTATAATACGATACATAAAGTTTGTATGTATCATAATAATTATAATACGATACATAAAGTCTGTTTATATCATAATAATTATAATACGATACATAAAGTCTGTGTGTGTCATAATTATTATGATATGATACATAAAGTCCGAGTGTATCTTAATAATTATAATATGATACGTACAGTCTGTATGTATCGTAAAATACATAGAGACAAGAGTGCGGCAATCGCTGCACCGTCGCGAAAATTGACGGCAACCAGCGTTGCGGTCACAGTGGCTTGAGACGTCCTTCGCAACACTCGGACGACGACGACACGCGCGCAACTCACAATCTCGTGTCCTTGATTATTTTTTCCGGCGCCGAAAGGGCTTCCTTCCGTTCGGCGATCGCGGTCATGAGCTTTCGCCTCGGCCCCATCGGAAGTTTCAGCGCCGATATGTCCGCCTCCGTCAACAGCATCAGCGCCTCCAGGTCTATCTGCTCCGCCTCGAGGATATTCTGTATCGCCGTTAGATTGTTTGCGACGAGGAATCTCTGGAGCGGCGTCCACTCCTCGTCGGTCTCGTCCGTCTCGTCCTCGCCTGAAAAACCTTCGAGTTATCTTCGGTTACTTAACATTTTTTTAGTGTATAAAAATCTATTAGTTTTTTATGTTAACTAAAAAAGTAAATTGTTTTTTTCTGTTCGCTGAGAAAATATTCTGTTAGCTGAAAAAGTAAATGATAATTTTTTATATTCGCTGAGAAAATAAATGTGAATTTTTTGTTAGTTAAAAAAAGTACATGTTAATTTTTTCTGGTAGCTGAGAAAACAAATGTTAATACTTTCGGTTAGCTGAAATAATAAATGTTAGATGAGAAAATAAATGTTAATTTTTTCAGTCAGCTGAAATAATGAATGTTATTTTTTCTGTCAGCTAAAACACAAACGTTAATTTTTTCATGTAAAAGAATACATGTTAATCTTTTCTATTAGCTTAAAAAAATCTTACCGGAAAGTCTATCGTCGTCCCACATGCTCTGTCTTCGCGCGAGGCTTCCGGCGCTTCCTATGCTAATCTCCTCGTTATTGTGACCATTCGCGCCGTTCCTATGGCCGTTTATCGATCCATCGAGCGAGCCGTTCGTGTATGCATTACCGTGACGCTGATGAACGTCCATCTGCGTAATCGGTAGGTTGTCCAGTGTCGCTGTTATCTGTAATCATAAGGGGGAAAATAATTGATAGATACACAGAGTTGGTTAGATCAAGGTTTATCGTTAAGTGAAGATATCCATTTTCCATCAACAAACACTACAAAAACACAGTTGTTATATTTTATCTCACCCAATTTTTGCTTTGTAATTTTTCCAATTTTTTAAATATGTCTGTAATTTAATAGAGTTTACAATTTTGTTTTTAATTCGTTGAATCTTAATTTTCTTTTTAATTCGTTGAATCTTAATTTTGTTTTTAATTCGTTGAATGTTAATTTTGTTTTTAATTCGTTGAATCTTAATTATTGTTTAATTCGTTGTATCTTTATTCTGTTTTTAATTCGTTGAATCTTAATTTTGTTTTTAATTCGTTGAATCTTAATTTTCGTTTAATTCGTTGAATCTTAATTTTTGTTTAATTCGTTGAATCTTAATTTTGTTTTTAATTCGTTGAATCTTAATTTTGTTTTTAATTCGTTGAGTCTTAATTTTGTTTTTAATTCGTTGAATCTTAATTTTGTTTTTAATCCGTTGAATCTTAATTTTGTTTTTAATTCGTTGAATCTTAATTTTTTTTTATTCGTTGAATCTTAATTTTTTTTATTCGGTGAATATTAATTCTTTTTTAACTAGATAAATTTTAATTTTTTTTTATTCGTTAAATGTAAAAACAACTGTTCTGTTGTTTCGTTTAATCTTACTGATCGTCTAAAAGCCACCGAGCCGAATCCAGGCCTGTTGAATATGCTCGCGGGTTCCTGCAGCAAAACCGCCTCCTCGACGACGTTCTTCATCGTCCCCGTGCGGTGCAGATGCTCCTCCTCGTCGTCATCGAAGTCCCGGTCGCCCAGCAGGTCCGGCGTGCTCTGGGCCTTGCTCAGCGTTCCCCAGACGTCGGATATTCGGCCCCGCTTGCCGATCTGCTGCTGTTGCTGCTGCTGCTGCGCCTGGGTCTCGTACGTACCGACGTACATCACCTCGGAATCTCGTCTCAGTCCGGTCAGACTTCGCACCGATCGCTTTCCACCCTCCTCGATCTTTATTAAAAAAAAATGGAATATATGTGATTTAAAATAAATTGGGCGTACATTATTCAAAACGAAATTGGACGAACATTATTATTTTTTAATAGTTCGAATATTACTTAAATAAAACTATGACCATTATTTTTTTTTATTTGACGAATGTCATTTAAAAAAATTAAACGAATGTTATTTTTCAAAATTGGACGATTATTTTTTTTATTTGACGAATATCATTTAAAAAAATTGGACGACAGATTTTTTTTTATTGGACGAATAACATTTTTTGTAGATTGGACGAATATGAAAAAAGTGTAGGAATAAAAAAGTAATCGAAAATATTTTTTTTAATGAACAATTTAGGGTCATCTCACCTCGACGACCTTGAAGTCATCGGTCACGGCTTTTCGCGCCTGAGCCTTGCGGCACACGGCGCTGCCGCGTCTCGTAGTGCCGACTTTGGCCGTCGATATCGTACCGACGATGTCGCTGAACGTCTGTGACGGCTTCACGCGTCCCTTGAACGTGAGGATGCTCGGCCTGTGGGGCAACACGTTGTTCTCGTTCATCGACTCGATGTCCATTTTCGCCCGATCCTTCAGCAACTTCTTCTGCTCTTTTTCCGCCCGCACGTCAGCCATTTTCTGTCGCTTTACGTATTCCTTTAATCTGAGAAAAATTACAATTAATATCATTAAAGTTTCTTGTTAAAAAATATTTCTAATAAAAAATAAAAATAAATTTATTTGAAAAGATATTTTTTATTAAAAAATCTTTTTTACAAAAAAAATATTTTAACTGAAAAAAATGTTTTATTTTAAAAAATGTAAAAAAAATCTTACTAAAAATCATTCTATTAAAAAAAAACATTAAAAAAATCTTCTATATTTAAAAAAACATTTTTTGCTACCTTTTTTCGGCATCCTTTTCCGCCTTCTCGCGGAGCATCTTGCACTTTTTTCGATTGGCCGCCTCCTGCTCGGCCTGCGCGAGATCGAGAAACTGCAGAATCTTCTCGCGCCCGTTGATCGCCGCCAATTCGCGCGCCGAGTGCCGGTCGATGTCGATGGACCATATGTTGCAGCCGAACTTGACCAGGAACTTCACGCAGAACTCGTGGCCCCGGGCAGCCGCCAGGTGAAGCGCCGTGTTTCCGAAGTAGTCCGTCTTATCGGGGTCGCCACTGCAATTAAAAAGAATGTTAATTACTGAAATCAACTTTTCAATTTTATGACAGATTTTTATAACGACTCATTTTTTTAACGACATCTTTTACTTTCTAAAATTACATTCCTTTATTTTTGAAACTACATTTTTATTCTCTTTTAGCTGCATTTTTATTTTTTTAACTACATTTTAATTTCTTTAAAACTACATTTCCATTTATTTTAAACTATATTTTTTTATCTTTTTTTAAACCATATGTTACATTTTTGGACCTACATTTTTATAGTTGAAACCAAATTTTTTGTTTTTTGAAGCCAAATTCTATTTTTTTAAACTACATTTTTTTTGAACCAACATTTTTTATTTTCGAAACCACATTTTTTATTTTTTTGAAGCCAAATCTTTTATTTTTTGAACCTACATTTTTTATTTCCGAAACCACATATTTTATTTTTTGAACCTGTATATTTTATTTTTTTAACTACCCTTTCTAAATATTTGGAATTCAATTCTTAAATTCCTGAAAATAAATTTTTCACGTTTTGCAACAGAATTTTTAAAATCCTCGAAACGAAATTTTCTCAAAACAAAATTCCCGAAAAAAGCCTTCAGAATACAAAAACAAATAAATTCATACAAATGAATACAAAAACAAATAAATTCATACAAATGAATACAAAAACAAATTCATTCATCCAAATTCATTTTTTATACAAATTAATTAAAAAAATTCAAATCGATGCAAGATGCACAGAAAAATTCGCGGAAAGATTTATGCAACAGCAGCGTCGATGTAGAAAGCGTTGGATAACAGATTATTCGCGGCCGCGCGATGGTTAAGCCATAAGTAATTCGAGCGCTCCTAGAGCCCATAGCGCGGGGCATAACGAGGCTCGACACCGCGGAGTATATATCCAACGCTAGTTCGCGGCTCGCGGGGAGGTGGCGTGGGCGTAGCTATAACAGGCCATCTCTCACTCGATTCCGCTCCGTTCCGTTTCGTTTCGTTTGCCCCGGTTTTGTTTCGTGCACGCTCGATTGTTTTTCGTCGGGCTGCCCCCCCGCGCGTCGCCCACAGACACCGGCAATTTCCGTGGGGTTGCGACGACGCGACTGCCACGACTCCGGTCCCTGCGTTACGCCGTACACAATGTGTATTTTCGTTTCATTTGCTCGGGCAGATTGCACGCTGCACTTCCTGCCCCCGGGCCATCTGTCGTCGTCGGAACAAAAACGTAAAAATGTATATATCGATGCCTCGCGTGGAAACTTCGATGCGGGTTACCGCAGAATTGCGATATGCGTAAGTATAATAATAATAGTGATAATAATAATGAAAAAAAAGAAAAAATTCTGACAATGAAGCCTGCAGGTTGTTTCCGATCGACATATGTGGTGAGAATTCCCACAGTGGATTCCAAGGCTGGGTCCAGTAGTTGAATTTTTGTTTACTTTTTTGTAATCTTTTTGTAATCTTGTAATAAAATCAGTCCAAGGCTGGGTCCAGTAGTTGAATTTTTGTTTATATATATTTTTTTTTTTATTTAATTTTTCAAAAATGTTTTGCTAAATATTTTCGCGTGGAAACTTCGATGAAGGTTACCGCAGAATTGCGATATGCGTAAGTATAACAATAATAGTGATAATAATAATGAAGAAAAGAAAAAAAAAAAAATTCTGACAATGAAGCCTGCAGGTTGTTTCCGATCGACATATGTGGTGAGAATTCCCACAGTGGATTCCAAGGCTGGGTCCAGTAGTTGAATTTTTGTTTATATATTTTTTTTTTTTAATTTAATTTTTCAAAAATGTTTTGCTAAATATTTTCGCGTGGAAACTTCGATGCGGGTTACCGCAGAATTGCGATATGCGTAAGTATAACAATAATAGTGATAATAATAATGAAGAAAAGAAAAAAAAATTCTGACAATGAAGCCTGCATGTTGTTTCCGATCGACATATGTGGTGAGAATTCCCACAGTGGATTCCAAGGTTGGGTCCAGTAGTTGAATTTTTATTTATATATATATTTTTTTTAATTTAATTTTTCAAAAATGGTTTGCTAAATATTTTTTTACCTCCCTTTCACTAAGAAAAATGTCACCTTACTTCCTATTCGATATCTACCAGCGGTCGTTCTGGTACAAAAATCACGAATTCCGCGTTTTTGTCGATCGCAGTAATAATAATGATAATAATAATGAGAAAAAAAAAAAAAAAATCTGACAATGAAGCCTGCAGGTTGTTTCCGATCGACATATGCGGTGAGAATTCCCACAGTGGATTCCAAGGCTGGGTCCAGTAGTTGAATTTTTGTTTATATATATATATTTTTTTTTTATTTAATTTTTCAAAAATGTTTTGCTAAATATTTTTTTACCTCCCTTTCACTAAAAAAAATGTTACCTTACTTCCTATTCGATATCTACCAGCGGTCGTTCTGGTAGAAAAATCACGAATTTCGCGTTTTTGTCGATCGCAGTAATAATAATGATAATAATAATGAAAAAAAAAAAAAAAAATCTGACAATGAAGCCTGCACGTTGTTTCCGATCGACATATGTGGTGAGAATTCCCACAGTGGATTCCAAGGTTGGGTCCAGTAGGTGAATTTTTGTGTTTTTATATATTTTTTTTCTTTACATTTTTCAAAAATTGTTTGCTAAATATTTTTTTTATCTCCCTTTCACTAAAAAAAAACCATTGGTGTCACCTTACTTCCTATTCGATATCTACCAGCCATCGTTCTGGTAGAAAAATCACGAATTTCGCGTTTTTGTCGATCGCAGTAATAATAATGATAATAATAATGAAAAAAAAAAAAAATCTGGCAATGAAGCCTGGGCGTTGTCCCATCGACATATGTGGTGAGAATTCCCACAGTAGATTTCAAAGTTGCGTCCAGCCGGTGAATTTTTGTATATTTTAATTTTTTCATTTATCTTTAATTGTTTGCTAAATCATTTTTTTCATCTCACTTTCACAAAAATAAAAAAATAAAACAATTAGTGTCACCACAGTGGATTTCAAGGTTGGGTCCAGTCGGTGAATTTTTGTGTTTATATATTTTTTACTATTTTATTTATCTTTAATTATATGCTGAATTTTTTTTACCTCCCTTTCACTAGAAAAAAAAAACAATTAATGTCACCTCCGTTTCTATTCGGCATCTATGCAGCGGTCGTTTTGGTAGAAAAATCGCGAAATCCGTGTTCATGTTGATCGTAATAATAACAACAATAACAACAATATAATAATAATAATAATAATCATGAAAAAAAAAATCTGACAATGAAGTCTGCACGTTGTTTCCGATCGACATATATGGTGAAAATTCCCACAGTGGATTCCAAGGTTGCCCTCCAGACGTTGAGTTTTTGTGTTTACATATTTTTTACTCTTTTATTTATCTTTAATTGTTTGCTAAATAATTTGTTTACCTTACTTTCACAAAAAAAACAATTAATGTCACCTCCGTTTCTATTCGGTATCTACGCAGCGGTCGTTCTGGTAGAAAAATCGCGAAATCGGTGTTTTTGTCGATCGTCAGGATGCAAAAAAAAAAACGAGGTTTCGTTTGGCGCGCGTTTGGCGTTAGAGGGAAAATAAATTCGAGGTGCCGTCGATAATCGGTCGACTCGATTAGTCGCGCAATTAGTCGACCGTGGAGCAGGAGCAGGAATAACAAATACGCATTGATGATTTGATTAAAAATAAGATTTTCGGACAGTCATGTCGTAATTAGTAAAATTAATATTGGTGAAATTTAATTAATTGCGACAAAAATGAGTTAGTTGGATTCGAAAGAAAATGAAACATTGTCAACGAAGGTTTTTCTGAAAAATGCATGAGTGACTTCATCGCGGTGAGAGTAACTCTTCCTCTCTCTCTGTCCCTCGCTTCCGGCCTCCTATGAAATTATCCCACAAGGCCTTCCAACAATCGTTCGCTCGCTGAATCAGCAGACTTCTCCCCCCCCCCTCCCCCCGCGTCCGCTGAACTTCATTCATAATACTATTATTATTCAATTGAAATCGTAATCCAGCACTTTCACTCGTCGGAGGAGCGCGAATTATATCGCATTTACGTAAGGAGATTGGGGTGTCTATAACATTTGTTTTAGTAATAAAAGAAATTGGATTGTTAGAAAAGAATGTCCAGGGGTCGAATGTAATTGAAAATAATTTGTGTTTCGCAGGTGAAAAAATCTGGCGACAAAAGTGTAAAAAGTTTTCAGTTGAATCTTTACATTTTCTAATAATCATTTTTTTTATTAAAAAGAATTAATTTTTATATAAATAAAATGAATTAATTTCTCAAAATAAATTCAGTTAATCTAAAAAAATATAATTAGTTAGTTTTTTGTAATAAAATCAGTTAATTTTATTCTAATCAAATTCGTTAATTTTTGTAACAAAATTTGTTAATTTCTGTAGTAAAATTCGTTAGATTTTGCAAAAAAATTCGTCAATTTTTTGTAATTAAATTACTGAATGTTTTGCAATAAAATTCGTTAATTCTTTGTAATAAAATTATTAACGCAGTGTGGATATTTCACTAAGTAATTCGGCAAAGATTTGGGCCGAAGGAGATTTTTTTATTGACATGAGCAATCCGCTCTCTCGCGTGACATTTTCACGAATAAGAAATTGTGAGAGCTAAGCAACGATATAAAAAAAACAAAATCCTATCATACATCGATTAAAGTGAACTTCGATTTTAACAAAAATTACTGAATATTTTGTAATAAATACAGTTAATTTTTTTATAATGAAATTGATTACTTTATAGCCATTTTTGTAAATCGTATAATTATAGTAATTATTTTAGCTATTTATGGAAAAATATGCAACGATAGATGAGATGATTAGCGAAATGGAAAATTTCACGGTGGAAATAATATTAAAAGCCGGCGAGGAGTCGAGGCGAAGTCGCGAGAGGAGCGAGTAACGAGGAGTCTGCGCATGCAGCTACGTACCCCCTGGCGACGAGCAGTCTCAGCGCATCTATGTGACCTTCGAAGGCAGCCCATAGTGTCGGGGTCATTCCTCCTTCATCTCGCGAGTTGCAGTCCTTTTTCGTTGCTTCCTTGAGAATCTCCAAGGCTCCGTCTTGCGCAGCCCTTCAACAGAACGTTAAATTCCTTCGTAAGCTCAGAGTCGACGAAACGTTTCTCTTTTTTATTACCACTTAAAACAAAAATTCCCTGCTGCAAATTCAACAAATATTTTAAATTGAATCAAATCCATTTTTTTAAAGTTATTTTCAATTCTTTTTTTTAAATGTCTTTTTTATTACCATTTTGAAAAATCACTGCTACGAATGAAATAAATATTTTTAAGGGAATCAAATCAATTTTCGAAGCTATTTCACAATGAATTTTAAAAAATTCGTGTATCCTTTTTTTAGGTGTCTTTTAATTCTGGTTTTTCATCGAAACATTTGACTCGTTTTTCTTACCATAAAAAAAAATTGCTATAACCTAAATTAATATGTTTAGGGGAATAAAATTATTTTTTTAGTTCTTTTATAATTAATTTAAAAAAAAATCGCGTGTACTTTTTTAGATGACAGGAATTTTTTTTTCAACATAGTTGTGTTTACTTCCGTGTAAAAGACGAGATCTCGTTTCTCTCGTCACTTATTACGCCGCGACTAACAACGTCGAAAATAATTTCCTCGTTAACCAGCACAATTAACATAACCGCGTGCCCGAATGCCGAACGCACGAGATGCGCGCGACAATTTCTCCGGCGACACCCGTTCGTTTTCTATTTTTAATTGATTTTCACCACGGTCAGCGATCCCCGCGTGCCGCGTACGCAGCGCCTACGTCGAGAGAGACACACGTGACGGGATCGCCTGTGGCCACGTACGGGGCATTTCGACTCCAGTCGCCGTGACATTGACCGTCACTGACTCCGAGAAACGGGATACGCCGGTGGTGAAAACTACAACCGGCAGATAAAAACTTGAAGTACATTTATTATTCCAAGCGACAACAATTTCAATTCAATTTCAATTCAATTTTAATTCAATTTCAATTCAATTTCAATTCAATTTCAATTCAATTTCAATTCAATTTCAATTCAATTTCAATTCAATTTCAATTCAATTTCAATTCAATTTCAATTCAATTTTAATTCAATTTCAATTCAATTTCAATTCAATTTCAATTCAATTTCAATTCATTTTCAATTCAACTTCAATTCAATTTCAATTCAATTTCAATTCAATTTCAATTCAATTTCAATTCAATTTCAATTCAATTTCAATTTAATTTCAATTTAATTTCAATTGAATTTCAATTCAATTTCAATTCAATTTCAACTGAATTTCAATTTAATTTCAATTCAATTTCAATTTAATTTCAATTTAATTTCAATTCAATTTCAATTCAATTTCAATTCAATTTCAATTCAATTTCAATTCAATTTCAATTCAATTTCAATTCAATTTCAATTCAATTTCAATTCAATTTCAATTCAATTTCAATTTAATTTCAATTCAATTTCGGAATAAAAAAAAATCTTTCCGAAAAATATGTTTTATTGGAAAAGTTATAGGAACATAAAAAATTAAAATAGGGTTTTTTTTAAACAAAATGATATAAAAAATGGAGTAATTAGAAAATTAAAATAAAAAAAATACCAAATGCGACTTGGCGCGAAACGCTCGCTGTATATATATCTAATGCGTCACTCTGTCCACCGTGTGCACTACCTACGCTCGAACGAAAGGAAACTCACCCTCGCCGCGAGTAGTTTTCGCGTTAATCCGCTTCCCGATAAGGCGGAATCTGATGGCTTCGAGAAAACGCGCCGGTCGACTCGCGACTACCTTTTTTTTCGTCCGACCATTTTATCTCCCGCCCGCGATGCGATAAAGAAAAACCGCGATAGACACTTTATCGCGATTATCGGTATTGCGAGTCGCGATAAGCCGCGAGTCGCTCGTCACTCTGGACAGCGCAAAATGATCGTCGAATCTAGTCGATGTGATTTCAATCGACAGGAATGCAACAATTTTGTTCCCTTTAATTTACCTCCGATAAACGTGACGTTTTTACTGACATCGATCGCACCAACAGGCGATCGAGGTCGATCGATGATCCAACAATTTTTTCCCTGTAATTCGCCCGATAAACGTGAGACGTTTTTGTCGTCATCGATCGAAGCAACAATCGATGGAAGTCGATCGACGATCCAACAATTTTTTTCTCGAAAATTTGCATGATAAAATTGACGTTTTTAACGTCATCGATCGCAGCAACTGGCGATCTATATTGATCGACGATCGAGCGAAATATTTCAAGCAAAAACCCGAACGATTAATTTCGCCGACGCGTCAAAAGTTGCGATCTCGACACCTGAAATTAGCGTCGTCCCATTGTCATCGAGCGGACGACACTTTACGCGCGAACGTCGCAATTAAGACTCCGGCCTTAATTAATTGCCCGGTGCGTCGTCGTCGCGATATCTCGGCCGTGGGGAAATTGCACGGTCGTCTTGCAAACATTTTGCTGTTAATATGAAACTCGGGCGACGCAGCTTCGAACATTTCGTTCAATTAATAATAACGATAATTACCATAATTACGACAATTAGCGACAATTAGAAACCTATAAACTAAAACTAAAAAAAGTGAAAATCGTTATAGATATAAAATTGCATTTTCCGCGCAAAATAATAAACAGATATTAAAAAAAAAAATCGTACTTGTGAAATCGTTTGGATGACACTTTCCGTGTTTTTTTCAACAACAACAACCACAACAACAACAACAACAACAACAATAATAATAATAATAATCATGATGATGAGCTGCTTCGAACATTTCGTTCAATTAATAATAACGATAATTATTATAAGTATAATAACAATTAGCATAAATTGGAAACCTATAAATTCAAACTTTAAAAATGTGAAAATCGTTATAGATTTTTTTAAATGCGTTTTCTGCACAAAATGATAGACATATTTTTGTGAAAATCGTCTTGTGAAATCGTTTGTACGACATTTTCCGTTTTTTCCAACAATAGTAACAAAAATAATAATAATAGTTATTATTATGAATTTAAAAAAATGTTAAAATCGTTATCAACACATAATCGTATCTCGCGTACGAAATAATGAATACTCATTATTTCGAAATAATGAATAATGAATAGACCCACAAAATCGTATCACGCGTACGAAATAATGAATACACAATGCTAAAAAAATGGTGTTACTTGTGAAATCGTTTGCACGACATTTTCCGTTTTTTCCAACAATAGTAACGAAAATAATAATAGTAACAATAATAATAATAATAATAGTTATTAAAATTAAAGACCCATGAGTCATGAATTTAAAAAAATGTAAAACTCGTTATCAACACAAAACCGTATCACGCGTACGAAATAATGAATACACAATACTAAAAAAAAATGGTCTTACTTGTGAAATCGTTCGGATGACATTTTCCGTGTTATTTTTGTTCCCCCTTTTAATTTCAGCGCTCTGTTGTGGGACGAGTGTCTTGACCAGGGCTTCCCAGTGTCGAGCTGGACGTCATTCGATCCCGCGGTCAGCCGAGTATCGGTTGAAATTTCGTGGGTACCACGCGACGATCTAACTGTATATATATATAGTTTTTTTTTAAACCGATGATTGAATTAAAAGGACGAAAATTGCGCCGCACGTCGAGCGACTCGTGAAACCCGAGCCCGCGCGCAGGTAAAACACGAGATAAACGGGGAGAGCGGATTATGGCGACCACGTAGCGGAGCGGCTGGAGCACAGTGAACGCTGACTGAGCCGAGCGCGCTCGCGGGCCGCCCGGTCGCTCCTCGCGCGCGGCTCGGCAGCTCGGCGATCGGCCGTCTCCCTCGCACCGCAGGTGAGTCGCCTATCGCGCGGGGCTTCGCCTCCCCCGCCGCGCGGCGGGCTCCACGCTCACCTGTGCGTCTCGCACCTGCCGCCGCCGGCGCCCCGACCGGTCGACGCACCGCCAGCGCGCGACCGCCGTACTTGCCGATATGGCGCTCTACCTTACCGACGCGGGTCCCCTGAGACAGCCCTTTTTACCGCTTTGTCGTCACGTGACACTGTAGAGGGCGAAGTTACCGGGGCTTAGTAATACAGTGGAATCGCTCGAATTACGAAAAAAAAAGAAAGAAAATTGGTGGCATAGGAAAAATAAAAAATGAGTAGTACAGTAGAGGGGCTCTATCGACGAAAAAAAAAACAAAACAAAATTGGTGGCATAGGAAAAATAAAAAAATGAGTAGTACAGTAGAATCGCTCTGTCGACGAAAAAATTAAAAAATAAGTAGTACAGCAGCGTCGTTCTAGCGACGAGAAAAAAATTACTAGTACAGTAGAGTAGCTCTGGCGACGAAAAAAAAAAATTGTAGTACAGTAGATTCGCTCGATCGACGAAAAAAAATTCGTAGTACAGTAGAGTCGCTCTAGCGGCGAAAAAAAATTAGTAGTATAATAGAGTTGCTCGATTGACGAAAAAAATAGTAGTACAGTAGAGTCGCCCTACCGACGAAAAATAAAACAAAACAAAATTAATGGTACAGTAGAGTCGCTCTATCGACGAGAAACTAGAAAAATTAACAAATTAATAGTACCGATCATCGATTGAAGTAAATGTTATAAATACTACCCGAACACGCCACGAAAATTTAAACAATGAAGAACGGTTTCTTGCATAATTTTTTAACGAATATCCCAAAAACAGTCAACGCGTTAATATAATTTATCAAACAGATCCCCAGTTTCCGGAAGATTGAAACACGATGCGGAATGATTGATGACTAATAGCACGTATATTTTTATCTAATATCTTGATAAGTAACTTTGTGTTCTTCGTAAGTAGCTCAATCTGGAACGAGCATCAAGTAAAGAAAGAAAAAAAATATTCCAGATCGTCGGCGTCCAGTTCTTTTTTTATCACAAACAAAAATGACAACAAGCCGAGAACGAGGCTCAACTGGTCTCCTTCTTTTATTGACGTGTCACAACAATGAGCATGCGGGGTGTTACAATATTTTCGGGGGAATATTTCACAACGATCTAGATTACATCATGTCGCCTCGTCAGCGAGTCTCACTTGTGTTTTTCTTTTCCGTCTGTTTTTTTTTCGTTCTGCCTTCTCGCGATAACGTTTTATCGAGGAAAAGTAGCGCGCATGCGCGCTAGATCACCGGTCGGTGGCGCTGCGCGCGTGCGGTCGGTAACCGAGGGAACGAACGGACCGACCGATGATTACATTGAGATCAATAAGACCGAGGAGTCGGCGCAACCCGTCGAAAATTCATTTTCGCTATAATTAGTACGTATTTACCTCGTGGCTCTCGTGCCGTTTTACCATTTTCTTAACAACGAACGATTACATCACAGCTCGATTATGTTTGTATTTTTTTTTCTTCTTCTTTGTTTATCATTTATCGATAATATTTTCATTATCATTTATCGGTAATATTATCATTATCATTTTTCGATAATATTAAGTTTACGGTTTATATATATATTTATATATATATATTTGCGTGTATAACGGCTATGATGATGTACTTCACACACCGTGGTCCTAAAACGAAGACACTCGCGTGATGATATAACACTTGAACGGGGCGTTCGCTGCTCGTAACGGGCGCCGCGGGCACCGCGCCGAAAAAGATCGTACAAAGAATTCGCGCAAAGCGAAGACTGGGGTAATGCTCGGTGGGTTAAGCAGGTTTCTACGATCGTCACATTTTTTTTAAATTTAATTATGAAATGAATAAATTAAAAAATTCAATTTCAGCCATTACTACAAAATATTGTTAAATAAAAACCAGTAGATGACATTTTTTAAATACTTGCAGGGAATTTAACCTCTGTAAAAATTAAGTTACACCTTTGTAGAGAACTTAAACTCTATAAAAGTTCAATTCAACTTTTGTAGAGAATTTAAACTTTATAAAAAGTAAATTAAACTTTTGTTGAGAATTTAAACTTCATAAAAAGTAGATTAAACATTTGTTGAGAATTTAAACTCTATAAAAATAAATTAAACTTTTGTAGAAAATTTAAGCGCTATAAAAATTAAATTATTCTTTTGTAGAGAATTTAAACCTTTATAGAGAACTTAAACTCTATAAAAATTAATCAAGCTTTTGTAAAAAAATGTTGAACGCAAATATTTCGCAAAAAAATGAGCCGCATTCCCCCAGTCTCCTTCACAGTATAACATGGTAAAGATACAGTGTAAAGAGTCAGTCACGAGATGTAGATATCTTCGTGCCCGCAGGAGTCGCGCTCTGAGCGACGACTCGGAAGACGCGTTGAAAATTGCTAAGTTATACATCTACGACTAATTGAGATCTCTGAGAGAGCGAAGTCAGCGTAGAGCCGGAGATTCAGTCGAGCGGGTCGAGTGAGCATTTCGGTTTACAGAACAATAGTAGATGAAAACCTCTGTAAAGAGCATCGTCAGTGTCGCTAATTCTATGTTTTGAGTCGAGGGTTTCGTCACGGCTGCTGCACAGGATACAAAAATATATCTGCACGAGGCAAAAGCGTCCAACGTGGACGCTTTTTTTCGTCGCGTCGAAGAACCGATAGAGTCTGTCGCGTGATTTTTTCGCCGATGAGAGTCGAACCAGAGTTGTAAATCCCTCATTTTTATAGAAACAAAATTGACCGTACGATTGGTTTTTTAATTACGTTTTTATAATAATAATTCGTAATGATTATAACATGATGTGTAAACTTTTGAATAGAGACAAGAATTATTCATCTCCCATAAAACTTGATGGTAATCTTATTGAAAAAATGGAGAAATAACTGTTAATGCATTGCGAAAATAATGGAGTACTGTGACTTGTCCATTTTCCTCACATTTCTCAGAAAATTTAATTACAAATGAGGTTTTTTTTACTGCTATTCAAAAGTTCACATATAATTTTGTAATCGTTACAGGTCATCGCAATAAAATCGTAACTAGGAAATAAACTATCGTGTAAATTTTGATTCTTAAAGTAGTCCTTGCACTTAGAGTAGATTTCGCATAAATTCGAAAAAAATGAGAGAGGATTGCAAACAGTTCTCGATGGTATAGAAATCTGAAAAAATGCATGCACATTAAAGGTACTGAAATAGTACATTGTGCGACTAGTGCGCGAAGTAGGCGATTCACGACGAGTGTGAAGTTTGCCGCCCGAGCGAAGCGAGGGCGGCAATCACACGAGTCGTGAATCGCCTACGCGCACGTGTCACACATACTATTTTTTGAAATACGTGCGTGCGAGTTCGTCTTCGAGTGCCTGCGTAGCAGGCACGAGAAGACGAACTTCGCACGCACATATGTCAAAAAGATTAATTTTGCATAATAATAATTATCGAATGGTATTAACAAATTGATGAAAAAGAACATTGTTTGTCACGAAAATGATTCGTTCGCTTTTCCAAATACGTATGCATTTTTCAGATTTTAGAGTTCACTTTCAAATTTTTATAGGGGAAAAATGTGAAAATTCAAAGTGAATTCTAAAATCTGAATTAAATTCATACGTATTCAGAAAAATGAACGAATCATTGCCACTAAAAAATAATTTAGGTCATTGATAATTTTGTTGAACAGTTTTCTTTTTCATCAATTTGTTAATAACATTTTAGAATTATTATTATACAAAAATTATCTTTTCAGTACCTTTAATATGCATGATTTTTTCAGATTTGTATACCATCGAGAACTGTTTGCAATTCTCTCTCATTTTCTCGAATTTATGCGAAATGAATACTAGACGCAAGGACTACCTTAAATTAATGGGGATTTACAACACTGAGTCGAACGAGCAATAATTGAAATTTCGAGTGTTATCGCCTCGCACTTATCATCGAGATACTTTTTATATCCAATTTTTTTTATTCATCTCGTTAAACGTAGGCCTAACAAATCCTATCAAATACCTTAACTATACGTCAACAAAGGTGTAATAATCGGCCGCCGGGGGTTCCAGGAACTTCGCCCGGCGGCCGTGGATATGATATGAGTATCGACTTCGTAGTCACAACGGTTACTCGATTTGTTTTTTTTTCAGCTCCATCCTATTCTACAACATTGCATGTAAATCCTCATCCAAAGCTACGTAGGTCTCTCGCGTTTCTCCCTGTCGTCCGTTGATCAATAATCAACTCAATAGTCAATTGATCAATAATTTCAAGTATATGTATACAATTTAATATCGCACGTTGTCGAGATTAGCAACCGAGACCAGCTCGTTGAAGTGATTGTCTCGTTTACAAAACGCAATTCGCCAAAAAAAAACAACTCGCTTCCCCTTTCTACAACATTTTATCGCGATTCTCGCTCCTCGCGAGGCGCCGAACGTTTGTTTCCTTACGCTAAACACCGAAAATCGTTTCGTCGATAATAACAGCGTCGCGGACAGAAATTTGTCGTTAGAAAAATCAGAACTTGAGGCGGTGGTCAGTCATTTCGTACACCGCGGATCAGTTCGACAGTCGATCAACTCGACACACTAAAAAAAAGTTACTTGTTCTGCAATCAATCGGAGTCTAATATCACTGAATTATTTCGTCCGCTCGAAGCTTTTACAAAAAGACTCGCCCTAAATTATCAGTGACCGCGACATCCACTTTGCGCCTCAATCGGCGTCTTCCAAACTCTTCAATTTTACATCGTAATACGTCGATTCGTAAATTCGTGGTTGAAAATTCTGTCAGCGGATTCCTCGATCCGTGACACATTTTTGGCTTCCCGCAAATTATTTTCAACGCTGTCGCCTGACAATCCTAGCAGATCCGAAGAAATCCTGAATAACAAACTGAAAAAATTACGCAGAAGCAACTTTATGCTGTCATTACGAGTAACCGTGATAATAACAGAAGAATAACTATTAATAAACGATAATCAGTTGCTAACGTACGTCGCTTTTTGGTTAATTCATAACCTTGGCTTACGGGTTTTTCATGGTTCTCTTTTGTTCCAAAGCAACGGTTGCTTTGTCGATAATTTCATGCTTATATCACGGTAAAAAAAACTGAAAATGAACCTCATAATTACTCCACTTGTAGCGTAAAGTCACCATTAAACGAACAGTTCAGGAGAACAGTTTGATTATTTTTTGTTTCGGTTTCTATAAAATCCAATATTTTCAGACCGACTGCGAAAATTTTATCCATTGACCAAAGCGTTGAATTATGTGTCGCAGCTAAATAATCTCGTATTTTTATCGCGAGGTGTATAAAAATAAATACTAAAAGCCAAAAATCCAAATTTCTTGGCTTTTAGCAAATGAACGGATCAATCGAACTTACACTTTAAGGGAATGTGAAACATGTACCACGTGACACATGAGTGCGAGAGAGATAGCTGCAATTTTAGAAACAACGCCATTCGATTGTTTTTTCGAAAATCAAAATTCTGACTAATTCATTCCCTCGGTGCACATTACTGGCGTCTGTATTTCAATTTTCACGTCGATCCGTTCATAATTCGCGTCAGAATCTACTCCCGAAATTTTGAGGTGCGCGACCGAGTGTTTCACATGCCCTTAAGTCGAAAATAGGCGTCTACGACAAAATAATCGCAGTAGACAGCTAAACAATAGACATATTAAGAATCTAATGTTCATCCAGGTCGTCGTAATTTCTCATGAATTCACAAAAAGCTGTTGTTCATTCACTAGTGACTGTTCAATTATTGCCGTATTCAACCTACGTGACCCCCCAGCTTTTTTGTATTTTTCTGGAGTTTCAACGACAATTTGTTCGTTCGCGCCATAACTTTTATTGTATGGCTAAGGGGCCCTACATTTTTATCTAGCCCTCAATCAATGAGAGCCTCAGTAAGGTCTTTCGGTTTATTCACTGTTCTTTCCTTCATTTTTCCCCTTTTTGTTCTTAAATCCATTCTATACCCTTTTGACTGCCCGAAATAAACGAATTTACAACAACAAAAAACTTATAAGTGACCGTAAAGCAAATACAAAATTACGATTTCTCGGATCCGCTAGGAAATTAAATTTCCCAAAAAAAAAGAAACTAAATTAGGGAACTAAATTTCCCAAGTAAAAAAATGAAATTAAAGAAGGGAACTAAATTTCCCAAGTTAAAAAAGTGAAATTAAATTAGGGAATTAAATTTCCCTCCAAAAAAGGAAATTAAATTAGGGAATTAAATTTCTCTCCAAAAAAGGAAATTAAATTAGGGAATTAAATTTCCCACCAAAAAGGAAATTAAATTAGGGAATTAAATGTTCAACAAAAAATGAAATTAAATTAGGGGATTAAATTTCCTACCAAGAAAGGAAATTGAATTAGGGAATTAAATTTCCAACAAAAAATGAAATAAAATTAGGGAATTAAATTTCCCACAAAAAGAAAGGAAATCTTATATGTAGACCTCGGTGCTGTACTACTGGGCGTCGACGTGTAAAACCGTTTCCTGAGCGACGAGGCGTTTCTTGCCCGAGGTCCTCGAGCCCTGAGGTCGGAGCTTCGAGCTCTCGAGCTCCTTTTCCTCGTCCTCCTCGTCGCTGCCGGTGCTGCAGCTCGAGCTCTCGCCGTCCGTGAGATTCTCGAGCTCCGGTTCCTCGAGCAAAGCGTCGCTCTCCACCGGACCCTCCGACGACATCGCGTTCAACGTCGGCTCGTCCATCTCCACCACGTGACTCTCCTCCGAGTTGGCCCGGCTCTCCTGGTCGTCCGACGGCAGCGAACCCGTCGCGAAATACTTGAGCTCGTATTCCGGGCCGCAACCCTCCAGCACCACTTGGGTGTTCAACGAGTATCGGCTCGACTGCTGCGAGTCCCTTCTATGCTTGTCGAACGATCGGCGCCTGTTGTCGTCCGACCGAGAGTGATAGAGCTTCGGGCGACGAGGACGACGCAGACTCTCGCCCGTGTTCGCTCGCGACCTCATGTCGCTGTCGTCCAGGATGCATCTGAGGAGGATTTTCAAGCGACGATTTTAGTGGCTGTTGCAATTTGGGGTGGAGCTGAGAAACGTTTGAATGGGGAAGGATTATTTTTGGGAATTGAGTTGATTAGGGATTGTAAAAGATTTTTGGAGGGATGAGTTTTAATGAGTTTTTATTTTTGTGTTTGAGAAGGATTTTGAAGCGACAATTTTAGTGGCTGCTGCAATTTGCGGTGGAACTGAGAAACGTTTGGATGGGGAAATTAATTTTTGGGAATTGAGTTGATTAGGGATTATAAAAGATTTTTGGAGGGATGAGTTGTAATGAGTTTGTATTTTTGTATCTGAGGAGGATTTTGAATCGATGGTTTTATTGGCTATTGAAATTTGGGGTGGAGCTGAGAAACATTTGGATGGGAAAGAATTATTTTTGGGAATTGAGTTGATTAGGGATTGTAAAAGATTTTTGGAGGGATGAGTTTTAATGAGTTTTTATTTTTGTATCTGAGGAGGATTTTGAATCGATGGTTTTATTGGCTATTGAAATTTGGGGTGGAGCTGAGAAACGTTCGGATAGAAAATAATTATTTTTGGGAATTGAGTTGATTAGGGATTGTAAAAGATTTTTGGAGGGATGAGTTTTAATGAGTTTGTATTTTTGTATCTGAGGAGGATTTTGAATCGATGGTTTTATTGGCTATTGAAATTTGGGGTGGAGCTGAGAAACGTTTGGATGGGAAAGAATTATTTTTGGGAATTGAGTTGATTAGGGATTGTAAAAGATTTTTGGAGGGATGAGTTTTAATGAGTTTGTATTTTTGTATCTGAGGAGGATTTTGAATCGATGGTTTTATTGGCTATTGAAATTTGGGGTAGAGCTGAGAAACGTTTGGATGGGAAAAATGTTTGAGAAAAATTGAATTGATTCGGGATTGTAAAAGGTTTTTGGAGGGATGAGTTTTAATGAGTTTTTATTTTTGTATCTGAGGAGGATTTTTAATCGATGGTTTTATTGACTGTTGCAATTTGGGGTGAAGCTGTGAAATCTTTGGATGGGAAGAATGTTGGAGGAAAATTGAATTGATTCGGGATTCTAAAAGGTTTTTGGAGGGATGAGTTGTAATGAGTTTTTATTTTTGGATCTGGAAGGGTTTAATTGATACTATTTATTGGGGTAAAACTGAGAAACGTTTGAATGATAAAAATACATTTGAACTTAAAAAAATTGATTTGATTCTGTATTCTAAGAAATTTGTCACGGGACTTCGAGTTTTTATTTTTGTCTTTTTTATTCAAACTCTGAGGAATTCCAGAGTGATAAAAAATGATATTTTTATACCTGCGTCGTAATTTTCATTAAACTTCCGAAAAATTCTCGTGGTTGGTGAAGAATTTAAATAAGGAGATTACGAAGGTTATTGGAGCCGAAAAAATGCGGATTCTTTTTGCGGAGCGCCGCAAAAGAATTTCTGGCGTCAGCCAGCAAACTTTTCGTGGTCGCGGAAAGTCGCGTGCGATGTTCGAGTGGCGCGAAGTCTGAAAACTTGCCTGTAGTCGGCTCTTCGAAAGTCCGGGCTCCTCTTGAACTCGAGGCTCGCCTTGCGGTTCCCAAGCGCCCGGTCCATCCGTCGCTCGCCGCCAATTCTGTCGAAGGACATGTTGCGAAAGTTCGGCGACGAGATTTTGCGGAAGTCGCGCGGCGAGCAGCTCCCGATCGTTGGTATTCCTAGCTCGTCTGGCGTTCGCACGTCGATCGAGCTCCTCTTGCGCGGCAAAAAGTCGTCAGGAAATTTGCTGTAGGCGCTCAGTGCGTAATTCGATATGTCTGAAAGTAAAGAATAGCAAAAAAATCACACATTAATAATATTGCGTTAAATTATAAATTGCTTCATTTTCAAAAGATATAAATAATAAGTTTATTAAAAAAATAGAAAACATAAATAAATTTCTAAAAAAATGTAAGAACGTAAATAACTAAATTTATTAAAAAATGTAAAAACATAAATAACTAAATTTATTAAAAAATGTAAAAACATAAATAACTAAATTTATTAAAAAATGTAAAAACATAAATAACTAAATTTATAAATAACTGTAAAAACATAAATAACCAAATTTATTAAAAAATGTAAAAACATAAATAACTAAATTTATAAAAAACTGTAAAAACATAAATAACTACATTAATAAAAAACTGTAAAAATATAAATTACTATATGAAACGTTTCGCGATTTCAATCAAATTAAATTTTATTGAAATCGCCAAATAGGATACTCGAAATCCTAATTATATTTAATTAAGGAAGGTAATGTCTGAGTGACGCTCGCTCGTTGCCTCTTATGGTCGAGGCCTAGCGCGAAGCGAGGAGTGGGAGAGCTCGAATACTCGGCACCGCGACGAAATTCCCCGAAAAGTCACCACTCTTCGGAGAAGTTCGTCGGGAGTAAGCCGTTCCGGTACAATATTTATTAAAAAAATGTAAAAACATAAAAAAATGAACTAAAAAACATGAAAATAATGGAGTGAAAAAATGTTACTGTGATATCTGGCCAGAACAAATTTAGCAAAATAAAATTCTCAACCCTTGCTTGGTTGCCCGGGATATTCTTAACAAAATAAACAATCTAAATAACAAATTTATTTTAAAAATACAAATCATATATAAACAAAATCCTTAAAAAAAATTACAGGAAAAAAAAATCGTCGACCCTCGCCTGGTTGTTGCTGCTTCTTCGAGTGTCCCGCACTCTTCCTCGCCTCATCAGCCGCGTTGGCGGCGGCCGCGTTGGCCTCCTCGATGTCGTCGACCCTCGTCTGTCTGAGAAGTTGGTGCCGCCTCGCGGTGTCCGAGCGGTCCTTGACCTTCAGGGTCACCGGGCCCTTGTTGGGTATGTGAAGGTCCATCGCCATCGACACCTGGCTGCCGCTCATCTTGCTGCTCTCGAGGCTGTCGCCCGCGGGCCGATGCTGCGGGCTGTAGCCCGGATTGTCGACGGACAACGCGTGACGCTGCAGCAGCTCGGGATTCAGCAGCGCGCAGCCCGCGTATTTCGCGGTTTTCGCCCGACCCGCTGGCGATTTTTTGCTCACGAGCGACGGAGCGCTCGGGCTTTTTTTAATCGGGTTCGTCGGGACTCCCTTTTCTTGCAGATTTTTCGAGAACCTCAGGAACTCGGCGGTCAGCTGCTTTCTGTAAATTTCCTGAGCGCTTGGACTTGGCGTCCGGTTCACCCGGAATAGACCGAATTGGTGGTCCCACTTGGTCGTCTGGCTCGAGGTCGATCGGCGACTCCGCTGGTTCCGGTTCTTCAGCGTCGAGCCCTGGTTGAACCGGAAACGCGCCGGCACGACCTTCGCCGCGCTGTCGCGGGCCTCGAAGGTCATCACGCAAGCGGCCACCACGATGAAGCCTGAAAGAGGGAAAAATGAACGCGTTGGTACGAGCGAAACGATCGGTTTGCGAATTATCTATCGGTCGGTAAAGTAGGAGGCGGTTTTATTGTCTAATTATTAATTCTTAAAAAAAAGGTGACACGTACTTTTTAATGTATTTTTTGGTCCTTTAAATATGATCAGTGTTGATAAATGTTTAAAGGATAAAAAATACATTTAAAACGCGTTGGTTGGAGCAAAACGATCGATTTGCGAATTATCGATCGGTCGGTAAAGTAGGAGACGATTTTACCGACTGATTATTAATTGTTAAAAAAAGGTGACGCGTAATTTTTTTATGTATTTTTTGGTCCTTTAAATATGATCAGTGTTGATAAATATTTAAAGAATAAAAATATATTTAAAACGCGTTGGTTGGAGCAAAACGATCGATTTGCGAATTATCGATCGGTCGGTAAAGTAGGAGACGATTTTACCGACTGATTATTAATTGTTAAAAAAGGTGACACGTCATTTTTTCAAATATCTCTTCTTTTATTCTTTAAATATGATCAGTATTGATAGATATTTAAAGCATAAAAAATACATTTAAGGATGTGCGGGCGACGTGTGCTAGTCAATACAGTATCTGAAATTGAAAATTTAAAAGAAACGCGCTGGCGGCACGCGTATATAAATCAATATTATTAGAAATTATAAAGATAATTTCTGACTCGAGAAGAACATTATTTAGACATGTTGACAAAAGTATTTCTTTTCTGAATTGCTGATTTGACTTTACGATTAGGTATCGAAATAGGATGGGGCGTCACAATATTGGCGAAATTCGTGGCAGTCCTTCGCTTTATCTCAATAATTTTTAATCTTTTTTTTTTTCTCAATAATTTTGAATCTACGTTATTTTTGTTGTTTTTGCTATGTAATCACTGCGAAACCCTAGTAAAAGTAATTGATTTTGAGAATTAATTTCTCGCCCAGGTGGTCGTTAAGGGGCCTTGAAATTTAATAGACTCAAAATATTGCATCTTGACTAAAAAACCGAACATTTTCAGAACTTAATCTTATCCTAAGCCCGACGCTCCTACGTCCTTAACGCGTTAGTTGGAGCAAAACGAACGGTTTGCGAATTATCGCTCGGTCGGTAAAGTAGGAGGAGACGATTTTACCGACCGACTATTAATTGTTAAAAACAAAGATAACACGAAATATTTTTTTAATTGTACTTTGTTTGTCCTTTATATATCATCAGTATCTATAAATATTTACAGGAAAAAGATACATAGAAAAGGCGTTAAACGATCGAGCGTTAATGTTTTAGTGGTCAGAAGGCCGAAGTGACGACAAAATCGATCGAATTTCAGGTGAAAACGACGATCGATTGGTGAAAGACGTCGAGATGTTTCGCGACTGAGACTTGTGGATGTTTTAATCACAAGGCCTGCGTGAGCCTCCATAGCTCAGGGGTTAGAGCACTGGTCTTGTAAACCAGGGGTCGAGAGTTCAAATCTCTCTGGGGGCAAACTTTTTTTTTTTTTTTTTTTTCGTCGACTCGAGTGTCGCCGACGTAAAAGAGGCTGCGTGATAAAAGTTTGAAGCGCACTTTTGAGTTTCGCCGCGAGGACACTTAAAAATGCTCGCGACGCGACGCGCGACTCGCGAGCCTCGCAGACGCGAATTGGAGCGGCCGCCACTTGTGTTATCTCGCGCTCTACTCGAGCCCCGCGACTCGGAATAGACCGTAATGACTGTGTATTATTTTTGGCCTGTAACGAGCTCCAGATTTAATGTTTATCGGCCCCCTCGAGTATCGCTTGTATCAACGTCGTAAATTTGCATCGCTGCAATTCGGCTTTATTGATGTTTCCACTGTTCGCGAGAAACGTCTAAACACGTCTTGAGGCATCGTTAGTCTCGCAGTCGAAACTGGAATTCATGAATCTGTGAATATTAAACGCTGAGACGTTTTTGTTTTATAACGTGTTTACCTCCACAGCCCATAACGATAGGCCCGGCGTAGCTCAGATTGTTGAGATGAAACACACGTGACTCGTTCTTCACCTGTATCGTCATGTTGCCACGAATCTCCTGAGCGACGGACAATTGATCAGCGTAATATCCTGAAATAGACAAAAACACAAGATTTAAAAAACAAAACAAAAATTATAGATTAAATCCATATAGAAATTAATTTCGTATAGACAAAAATCTACACTATGTTTTATAGATAAAAATCTACGCTAAAAATTTAATTCGTTATAGATAAAAATGACATTAAAAATAATTATTTATGGATAAAAATATACATATAAATATTTTGTATATATAAAAATACACCTAAAAATATTTTGTATAGATAAAAATATACTTAAAAATATTTTGTATAGATAAAAATACACCTAAAAATAGTTTGTATAGATAAAAATATACTTAACAATATTTTGTATAGATAAAAATCTACATTCAAATTATTTTGGTTGCCAATAGTTGACTTCAAGATTTACCAACGTTTAAGTTAACCACCAGACAATGCGACCAATAAAATGTAGCCGTAAAAAAGGCTATAAGGAAAAAAAATAGTCTGGTTCGCCTGAATAGTCCCCAGACGACTGCAAACGCATTTCCACGAGTGTCTTACCTATCGTGGCCATGCAGGCACCGAGTAGCATCAATAAAAGTCCAATTCCGAGAGCTCTGCAGGCGTGCCAGATACACCGAGTCGTAACTTTGCCTCTAACGACCTGAGGACAGCCGCACACAAGGGGATTAGTGTTACGAGTCGGTAGATCATTAGTATACTTCACGTGGCGGGTTTAGAGCGGTAGTTAAAAGTCGCGAGGACTCGCTCGGTGCTACCGGCCCCCCGGTTGTGTATCATTCGGCCATATCGATTTACCTGAACATTCCAATTTGCACCAGGACCGCATGCTCGCCTCTGTGTCCCTTGCCATTGCACGCTACCCTGGGGCATCCTTGCACTCCTGGTAGAGAAAAGAAAAAAAAAATAAACAACGTCCTCGTGACCCTTGGTTGTATCGCAATTTTTGAGTTTCCTGTGACTTTGACTATAAGAATGACAGTGAAGACAAAATTGTAGTAAAAATGTTAAAAGATAAAAGGATAAATAGTTCAAGTGACCTTTGGTTGTATCGCAATTTTTGAGTTTCCTGCTACTTTGACTATAAGAATGACGGTGAAGACAAAATTGTAGTAAAAATGTTAAAAGATGAAAGGATAAATAATTCAAGTGACCTTTGGTTGTATCGCAATTTTTGAGTTTCCTGCTACTTTATCTAGAAGAATGACAGTGAAGACAGAATTGTAGTAAAAATGTTAAAAGATGAAAGGATAAACAATTCAAGTGACCTTCAATTGTATCTCAGTTTTTGAGTTTCCTGCGACTTCGTCCAGAGTGAAGACGAAATTGTAGTAAAAATAAATAAAAAAGATAAAGATATCCCACCTCTTCACTATATGTTAAATATACCTCGGAATATACGTTGACCAAAAGCTGAACTTTAATTACCATCTCAAACAATGCAAATCTGAAATTACTGACGTTAAGACGTTCTTACTGATGTTGAAATTACTGACGTTAAGACGTTTTTACTGATGTTGAAATTACTGATGTTTAGACTTTTTACTGATGTTGAAATTACTGACGTTAAGACGTTTTTACTGACATTGAAATTACTGACGTTAAGACGTTTTTACTGACGTTAAGACGTTGTTACTGACATTGTTACGTTCGAAAATTGTACGAAACGAATGATTCTCAGTCTAAATTATACATTATGGTATAATTTACAGAAAAAAAAAAAAAATGTTGGAAATCATTTATATTTTATTATTTATACGCTGATCGTAAGTTAGGCACAGCAAAATGCCTGAACGTCCCCATAACCGTCGACGTAAACATCAGTTGATTGTCAAGCACTTTTAAAGAATTGCAAGTTGTTCAACAATTTTTTTTGAATAAATCGCTTATAATGATTTTTTTATGTCAATAATTCATGGATCCGAATATCGCTCGAAAACTGGCAATTTTTCGAGTATCTCGCCACTTTGAGTGTTGGAGTGCGAGCGAGGTAGTTGGAGGGGGGGGGGGGGGGAGGGGGGGGAGGGGGGGGGTGGAGTATATGATTGGAGTGAGCGTAAATTGAGATAGAAGGAGCGCAAACGAGACTCTCGGCGGCGTCCCCGAGAGTGCTGGATGCGGTAATGAGAACATTTTCATTTCTCTCCTACCCTCCCTTTCCCCCATTTACATTTCGCCCATTTCGCCTTTTGCGCGCATCTCGATGACGCAAATGTCGCCGCCGTTCGTTGCCCCAACTTTGCCGACTCCATACGTGGCCAACGACCCATACCTTTTTTTTACCAGCTTCGCGCATTCTAAATCCCCGTCGAAAATGACAAAGAAAAAAAATCACTTCGCAAAACGTGAAGCCGGAAGCCCGTCCGAATGTAGGATAAAATTTAACTCTTCAAATAATCCGGAAACCGTCAGCATCCTTCGTGTGACCGTCGCTGTTTTCACGGCAACGACTCGACCAGTAAAAACCCAACGTGCGGGCAGCGGCCGTGATATCGCACTACGCACGGTAAGCTGGGCCTTCAGCGCGGCACTAGATAGACAGATAATTCCACTATATTCCAACATACGGCAACTTCGCCTTTTACAGACCCATCCTTAAACTCTAATAAAATACTAATAATGGTAATAGTATTACTGATATTTTTTATTTTTACTGATATTTTCTTAAGGTTAGAATCAAAGGGCTTTTGTTTTTTATAAAAATAAAAAACATTTATTTCCTACCAACTATTGTTAACAGTATTTATGCCAAACCGCTCATTGACCGACGAGCCTCGTGACCCATTGTAGTCATTACCGAACCGCGAGTTTTACTAGCTGAGCACAAAATATAGAGCTGATTCCCCATCTTTTCGACTTAAGAGGCAGTGATACACCGGTGGGAACTTCGACGACGTCGGTAATGTAGGGTTCTGTAATCCTAGTTAAAATGAATTTTTTTTTGGAATTTCGAAACGCCAAGAGCTTATGCCCTTTTTGCCATCATTGTCTATTTGTGTTTCAAATTTCATCGCGATAAAAGTTTTACATCATGCAGAATTGAATGAGGAATGATGTAAAATATTTCTTTTTTTCGGAAACGTTAAGCATCGTCGGAATAATTGTTTACAGTTTTTATTACCGACTGACTAGTTGTCACCTGGCCTTAAGAGGCTGTGGCACTTCTCCCACTCAGCTCGAATTTTTGAAAGCTTTTTTCTCCTAAACTATTCGACAGATAGAGCTCAGATTTTGCGAGAATGCGAGAAAGTATTGCAGACTTGGAGTACGCTTCTGGCTCCTAGATACTCGTAGCTGTTTAAGGAGAATTGAAAAACAAAAAAGTGCCAGAGAGACAGCCTTATAGGCGTTTAACATTGGGTGACGAAGTTCCGCAACGAAGTATCATCTCCTCTTAATACTGATAGTCATACCAACTTATTCTTACCTCTTCATTACCCCCCTCCCCCCTCCCTCTTCTAACTAGTAACTTTGTGTTTCCCCAACTAGGATAACCTCATTTCCTTCCCCAGATAGAAATCTAACGGCAGGGTGATGGCACAATTGCGGCATGTAATGACACGCGTTTCGGCAGAAATGCTTCATGTAGTGCAGCAACTTGAAGCATTACTAACACTACCGGCACGGCATGTCGGTATTTTACGTGTCGGCAAAATGCCGGCATCCATGCTGTTAAGGCATGGATGCCATGCTGTTAAGCACGTTATGCAAAGGCACTTCCCCCCGCTCCAGCTCGAATTTTTTAAAGCTTTTGTCTCCTAAACTATTCGACAGATAAAGCTCAGATTTTTATAGAATGTGTGGAAGTATTGCAGAACTGGGTTAAGCTTCGGGCTCCTCGATAGATCAAGCCGTTTGGTCAGGAGACTCGATAAACAAAAAGGTGCGAGAGAGACAGCGTTAGGTCCGAGAGAGACAGCCCTATATATAGGCGTTTAGCATTGGCGATGAAGTTCCGAGCGAAGTATCACTGCCTCTTAACACTGCAGCTGGATGCTGCAGTGCATGACGCATTTCTGCCGACACGCCGTGCAGCACGTTTTTCTATCAGTTTTCCATTCTTGTCCTGGCCATTCTCGCAAAGGACTTCACGTATTCACATATATCCGGAATTAAGATGCCTTTCAGGGTTTCCTCGATTAACCGAACCAAGTCGTCCCCCACATTCCCATCTCTTCAATCATCCGCTCCCTTTACCCATTTGTTACTTATTTTCCGTCTGGCTACCCCGCATTGCCAGATGTGCTCTAAACTCTCCTCCTCCGAGTCATACTCGCCGCAACGCGGCACTACTTACTTATTTTTCTCTCATTTTCATCTTTCGTTCACGTTGCTCTTCCTAAAAATCGAATAAACCAATTGGACTCACGTTTTTTTCTCACCCAATTTACCTCTCGAAGATCGTCATGCGACTATCATACAAATCCGTTTCACAGTGCCCTTCAAACCTTCTCAAGATTCCCAAAAGCCACTGTAACGGTCGCATAGCGCTATCGCTTCCCCGAACCGTGAGACCGCTTACCTCAGCACTCCCACGGTATCCCGTATAGGGGAGTACAATTGGCTCAGCACTGAGCGAGTGCTGGTGGCCAGTCTTCCAGTACTGGCGCAATAATGGCAACCAGTGCTGGCGCAGTAATGGCATGACTGCTGGATGATAAGTTCGGTCCAACACTGGTAGTTGTATATCGCCCAGTGCTGGGGGCCAATGCTGGCCAGCAATGGTATCTAACACGGCCAGTAGCGGGTAAGCAACGGCCGTAGATATTCAGTTTAATCAATTTCCTATTAATTATTCATTTTTTAAATCTAAAAGTGCGTCCTGCAGTCATTTTAATAATATAATTCCATTATTAGTAAGAAAAAATAAATAAAAAAGGAAATCTTACACGGGTACAATTTCTTCAATCGCTCTTGGAAAAGTGACAACAGCGGGATTCGAACCTAAGACTTATACGACCTACCTAGTACCTAAACTACCTAACAAGCGCGCTAACCACTAAACCAAACCGACTACGTAAAGTCCTCATATTTTTAGTCCATAATAGTTGCGTCTAGGGTAACAGCTGCAGAACTGTCAGATAGATTTGTATCAAATTTGGTATACGGAAGTTTTTGAGGCGGCTGATTATAAAACTCAACTCTGAATTAGTGATTTCAAAATGGCGAATCCGATGTAGAAATCAAAATACAAAGTAACTTCATTTTTATAAAAAGTAGTACACTAGGTTCTTAAACGACTAATTATTAATCTCAACAGCATATATTAGTATTCTGTCCGATGCTGACGTGCCGACCGTGCGAGATGGTGAGGTTATGTTAACCATTGACGGCAATGCTGGGAGCGGGTGCTGGGGTACTGTTGGTGGCCTTTACTCAGCCCGTGAAGACTATCTAATGCTGGGAGCCAGTACTGATTCGGAGTTGTGCCAGTAGTGGCAACCAACGGTTCGTAGCCATGACTTGGCCAGTGCTGGGAGCCAGAACTGGTTCCGAGTTGGGCCAGTAGTGCGCAGCCAACGCTGCGTAGCCATTACTCGGCCAAACATTGGTCCCATAGTTACTGCTGGCATTTCCTGTGCGAGATGGAACGAGCGCCGCGCAGCTACCGAGCGCGTGACGGCCGCCCTTATCAGCGCGCCTTAATACATCACGGGACCAAGGGCCCCGAGAGCGTAGGAGAACTCCTCAATTCTTCCTCGACCACCCACTCAGCAACATCGTCTTCTAAAAACTCTCTTAATAAACCAGTCATTTATTCCACATTCATCTCTGTTACTTATTCGGCATCCTCAACACCTGCACCCGTTACACCACAACAAAAAATGTCTTCCGAATTCGTCGTCCACGGAAAGACATTTCAAGCTCAGTCGTCCCGAGTTCCTCTCCCAAGATTCCGCACTGTGTCCGTTGCGCCCGGTGTGTCGTAAACTTCATAATCATAATACATAATGTAGCCCCGTAGCCGTTGCCGTTGCTCCTGCATTTTCTCATTCCCTCGGCTTCCTCTTTCTTCGCCACGCGTGCATATATGAAAGGCGGCGTGGCGTGGGGAGAAGGAGACACAGAAGGAGTGGGAGTGGGGGAGGGGAAGCTAGCGAGCTGCTTCGCTATCCGTGTAATATCCGTCTGGTTTTCTTCGCCACCTCGGCCCGCGCGTATGTTTTCCGCCACGTTTTCTGCCTTCTGGCTTTTCCTTACTCCCGGCTTCCCCCCTCCCTCCCACCCCACCGTCAGCCGCTCTTCTGTCTATTATGATCTCCTGTTCTCTCCGCTTCGAGCCGGTGTTTCCATCACAATGGGTTCCACGCCACCAGCAGCGCGCGGCGCGCGGCGCGCTCCTCGTGCGCCAAAGACTCGCACACATTCCGGTGCGACTTACGGCCGCAACTCTCGCAGAGCGAGCGAGAGACAGAGAGAGGGGGAATCGCCCACTGGTGTAACGGAAGCGTGGCGACCAATAGGGAGGGAAGAGGGGGGCGACGCGGTGAGTGGAGTGAGTGGAGGGGGAGGGGGGTGGGGGCGACTCGCCACGGACGGCGGGTAGGCAGCCACCGGTCTCTATTGTCCGGGTCCGGAATGTTCGACATGCTTCGACACGAAACACTCGGCGCGGCTTCGAGGCTTCGAGTGTATCGCGATCGATCGTAAGGCACACACGTCGCGCGTTCGTTCTTTCTCTTTGTTCGACGACCGTTGACTATTGAGTCGCGTACAGAGCGCCTCTCGAGCGCTCTGTGAGTTGCTCAGTCAGTGCCTAGTCGAACGAGAGCGATTAAACTATTCACGATCGCGCGGCCCACGAAAATAGGACGTTTTGCCAACGCGCGTCTCCGCGAGCGATAAAGAAATCCGAGGCGCGAACGCGGAAAGTTCGGGGAGGCGAGGAACGCGATTTGACGAGGGAGTCGCCTTTATTGAAAACTCTCGGGCGCTTATCGGGCCATTCGATTCGCGGAAATTATTCATGTCACGTGCCCGAGCGAGGGCTCGGACCGCGCTCGGTGCATACAAGCGGAATCTCCACGTTTCTGCATATTCGCTAACGTCCGGTTTTAACTCACGCTGGATTTCTTTCTTTTTGTTCGTGAGCTTTTTTTGTCGATGCTCGTGTCACGAGTGGGCGTTTAGTATTTTTATAGTTGGATGGGGGGAGAAGGTTGGAAAGGAAATGAAGGATAGTCGATGAAAAAGGAATCGGAAACGTGGGGGATAATTTTTTTGGAATTCCATTGTCGCGATAAAAATCATTTTTTCTACATAAAAAATGTGAGAATTTCGAGATTTGTAACGGTAATTCGGTAATTTTTGGTTTAATTGTAATGGTAATTCGGTAATTTTTGGTTTAATTGTAATGATAATTCGGTATTTGTTTGGTTTGATTGCCTTGATGTTTAGGTATTTTTTGGGTTTAATTGTAATGGAAATTCGGTATTTTTGGTTTAATTGCAATGGAAATTCGGTATTTTTAGTTCACTGGTAGTGGAAATTCGGTATTTTTAGTTCACTGGTAGTGGAAATTCGGTATTTTCGGTTCAATTGTAATGGAAATTCGGTATTTTTGGTTTAATTGTAATGGTAATTCGGTACTTTTTTGGTTAATTGTAATGATAATTCGGTAATTTCATGGTTTAATTGTAATCTTAATTACAGTGGTGATTTATTGCTCGAGGCAATCGAAATAGGAAGCGCGTTACGAGCCTCGTCACCGGCGGATCTTACGAAAAACGTATGTATTTTTGCCGCGAGCCGCCTGTGCTTTGCCACCTGTTGACAAAACTGGCGGAGGCCGCGAGAGACCCGGCAGGCAGCGAGACCGAGACGAAAGGTCCGAGCGCCTTGGGGCGAGTAACTTCGCCTAACGAAGTTACCCTTTTACCCTTGAGATATCGCGTTGCCGGGATGAGACGTGAAACTTTGTTACTCTTCCTACACTCGACCGGCTGGTCAGCCTCAACCCAGACAAATTCGGCTCAAAGCGACCGAGCGAGGAGAACCCTTTGCCGCGCTCTCTGCCCGTGGAAAAATATGTATCTTTCAGAGCCGGCAAATCTACGTTCACTTTTTATTTTCCTTTCAGCATGGTGTAAAAAATATTATTTTTTTTTACGCCGGAAAAATAAATAGACCTGGCACAAGTAAATAAACCTCTATTTTCATTCCTGTATTTTTTTTCTACGAAACGCAGCAGGATTTTCGTTTTCTATTTTTTTTTCTTCGACCAAGTTTTCGTCGTTGTTTACATTAATAAACAAACGTAAAAATTTTTTTTTTACGGTTGAAAAATAAATAAACAGCGCGAAAAAATTCGATTCTGTTTTTCTTAATTTTAATCCTCGATATTTTGCGTTTTTTTTGCTGAGCTCAGCAGTACATATTTTCGAATTCGATTTGTTGCACATCGACCACTTTTTCGCCGTCGTTTACGTCAATAAATAAATGTACATTTTTTTTTTTAAGAAACTCAGCAAGAATTTCGACCTCGATTTTTTTTTTTCATCGACCACTTTATCACCGTTGTTTACATCAATAAATGAACGTAAAAAAATCATTTCTTTACGTATGAAAAATAAATAAACAGCAAGAAGAAGCGATTTCGCTATTTTTCTCTCTTTTACGCTCCACTATTTTGCGTGTTTCTTCTTTTTTACGAAACGCAGCAAGAATTTCGACTTTACCTTTCTTTTCCACGAAACTTTTTCGCAGTTGTTTACATCGACAAGACAGGAGTTTACGTCGAACTTACCTGCCCGCAACCGGCGCAGCCGACGATCGTCCCCTCGTCAGACCATATTAACCACGTAGCGCGCAATTTTCCCTCAATTATATCCTCGAAGCGTCGTCGTCCGCTCTAGTCGAGTGCACTAAACGAGGATAACGCGGCGCCGCGTCCCCTCGACGTTTGACCTCTGCCTCTTCGAACCGTCGACCCGATTGCCACTCGAGTCTCAATCATGGCTCGAAATTTCGCAAATCGAATTCGCCCTCCGTCGCCGAGTGCGGGGCAATAAAATGTAGGAATTCGATGTTCGCGCGTCCGCCGCGAGTGGACGGCGCCCACGTTTCCTCTCACCGCGCTGATGATACAAACACCGACACCAGAAACGTCCTTCGTCACTCGCGTTCACCTTGAAACTCGGGCGAAAATCCCTCGCGAGAAAAATCTCGGTTTATTCGCGGGGGCCGACAATTAAAAATAATTGGCCTCGTTAGCGAGAAGGAAAAAGGCGAGCGAGGCAAAATCGTGAATACCGATAACAACACAAAAGCATCGCACCGACCTTTCTCATGGGCGAGTCTATGATATCCCGGGCTGTAAAATAATTGATCCGACGTGTCGTAAATCGCCGAAACCTCGTTATTAAAATTCCTGCTAAAAACAATTAAATAAATAAATAAATAAATAAATAAATAAATAAATAAAATTCCGTCGTAACGTGTTAAATAAATCCACAAAAATCACATCCTTATTTTCTCTTCACAAAACCCCCAACTAAATTTTCCAGCCCGCAAAAAAAAATATCGAAACCTCATAAAAAATAGACGTTAATTTCAACCTAAAAAAAAATCCCGAAAAAAAATGTCTTAATCAACTCGTTGCAGCGCCGAAACTCGTTGTGATTTATCGCCCATCGAGAACCTCACAAAACATTTTTTCCTCCTCCTCAAAAAACCCGATTCAAAATCTCGCCCGAGTCGTGCGCGAAGAGCCTCGACAATACGTAGCACACTCGTCGTCCACTCGTCGTTCCCGGTTTCTCCCGTGTCGCGCGCGCGAGACGCGTCGTCGGATTCCCGGAGTGCCGAGCAGAGCGGGGTTTACGCCGAATCTCAGTTGGTTCCGAGTGTCACGCGCGCGATCGAAGTTACGCTCGAGGGTTGAGTGAGCGATGGAGATGCTGCGGCTGCTGGGGGTCGTGGACGGTCGGACGGCCAGCCAGCCAGCCAGCCAGCCGACGGGGTGGCCGGTGGGGGAAATCTTTTTTTTTCCCCGTCGCGATCTACGCGTTTGACCGACTGACCGATCGCGGGCGATCGAGGCGACGATCGATTTTCGGCAAAAAATAAAAATAAATATTTTATATATTCTTTTTTTATATATGTATACAAAATATAAATATACAACAACAAAAACACACACTATATAATATAATATAATGTATAATAGATATATATATATTTATATACAGATAAACGAGATGCGGGTATCGCTCCGGCGGTCTAGGGAGTGACTCGAGTCTCGACTCGCTCCAGCATCACCTGTTGGTTCCTGTGTCCCGGTCGCCGCCGCCGCCGCCGCCGTCGAGCCCTTCACCCCCAGAGCTTCGCCTCGCTCTACGCACGAAGCTCGGCTGCGCGCGCAGCGACCGCCGACGAGGCGCGAAGCAAGACCTCCGGCCGCGCGCGCTGCGCATGCGCGAGACCAGATCGATGTGTTATATCGCTGGCTCTCGCTCTCGACCGTGTTGCGCTCGCTCCTGCTGGCTGCGGGGGGAGGGGGGGGGGGAGGATAAAGACTGCGTGGAGAAGGCTGGGGAGGGGCGAGGAGGAAGCAGAGGCCACGGTGGACCCAAGATGCTTGACCACGAGCATCGTAGATATTCTACTCCGCTGTACTGTGTCGCCTGCGTTGTACGTTTATATGCGCATATGTTGCGCGTATATCAACGCCGTCAACTGAGATTTCCGGCGAGCCACCGGCGCGTCCGGTGGTTCTATATGCGTACGGAACTCTGGGCTTTGTGTGCGAATCTCGCATGACCGAGGACAATTTGGCGCTGCGGTTGTGTACACGAATGTCGAGGAGTTGCCACGTGCTACCGCCGCGTATGTTAGTCGGGGAGACGGTTGGGTTGGTGGGATTTTGGGACGGTGACCCGGTCGTTGACCGGGTGTAGGTTGTCTGCACAATGTACCAGTTGTTGACCGGGTGTCGGTTATTGGAACAATGACCTAGTAGTTGACCGGGATATTGATTGTTGAAACGATGACCCAGTTATTGACCGGTTCTAGGTTGTCAGGACAATGACCCAGTTGTTGACCGGGTATCGGTTATTGGGACAATGACCTAGTCGTTGACCGGAATATTGGTTCTTGAAACGATGACCCAGTTATTGACCGGTTCTAGGTTGTCAGGACAATGACCCAGTTGTTGACCGGTTCTAGGTTGTCAGGACAATGACCCAGTTGTTGACCGGGTATCGGTTGTCAGGACAATGACCCAGTTGTTGACCGGGTACCGGTTATAGGGACAATGACCCAGTAGTTGACCGGGTTATTGGTTGTTGGAACGATGACCCAGTTGTTGACTGGGTATCAGTTGTTGGGACGATGTCCCAGTTGTTGATCATGTGTCGGTTATTGGGACGATGGCCCAGTTATTGACCGGGTATCGATTATTCTGACGATGACCCAGTCGTTGACCGAATATCGGTTGTTGTTGGGACAATTACTGATTCGCTGACCGGGTATCGGTTATTAGGACGATGACCTAGTTGCTGATCGGGTATAGATTGTCGGGATTGTCCCAATAGGTGACCGGTTACAGGTGGTCAAGGCGATGAAGAGGCGAGATATTTTATATTTTATATTGTCTCCCGGACAGCGACCGGTAATAGATTGTTGAGACGATGTCCCAGTCACTGACCGGTGACAAGTTGTTGATAAAGAAGAGGGAAGATTTATTTTGTGTCGCGTGGTTTTTTGTAATGGAATCTTGTGGCTCTTTTTCTTGGTGGTGAATTTTGGAAATCTTTTTTCTTTCGGCACGTGGCAATAATTTGTTTTTCCGAAAAATTGGGTTAATTTCTTTTTTCTTCGTCTATATTGCGCATTTTGTACAATGACAGCGATAATCATCGATTGTACACTATACAACGTTGAAATCCTTAAAATATAGTTTTCATGACCTGCGATTATATTTATCACTTACACGAAATTCTTGGTCGTTTTATTTACGAAATACAACGCGCAGCCCTCTCGACGTTTCGGGGACTGCGACATCGACTTTAAATGCAGTTGTGTCGTGAATAAATGTGCGAGAGGCGATTTAATATGCACTGGCGGATGGTATTGGTGGAAGGCGGCGCTGAAAAGGAGACTCGTCCCTCTCGCGCTAATTATGCGCTCTTGATTCCACCGAGGATCGAGCAATATTCTCGGGTAATTAACGTACGCGACAGGCGGAGATAAAAAAAAGGCTGAGGGAGGTCGTCGATGTGCGTGAAATTTTGCATTCGGGACGCAGAGAGAATTTTGCGGAAACAATAGTCGTTTGCAAAAATTAATTAACGAACATTTTGTAATTAATTTCACATGGCTGCCCCACTTTTTAACTCCATTTTTCTCCTTTTTTCTGTGTCAGCGGAGCCTGGAATTTCAACGACGGAGCTAAAAATAATTTTTTTGTCATGTAACTCATTGTAATTGCTGAGCTGTTCAAAATTATTTACATGCATTTACGTTAATTATTCCGGTTACGAAAATGTTCCTAGTATCTAAGATTATATACACTAAACGCTGTTTGTAATTCTAAACACACAATTAGCTATTTTGCAATACTGCGAAAAATAAATAAATACAAATATTTAACGCTGAAAATTACATTTTTCTCAAATACATTTTGTAGATCTTTTTTCTTTTTTTGCTATTTGTTGCTACTTACATCACTAAAACAGCAATTTTTCTATAACATTTTTGATTACAAAATCGAATTTTTTTTTGCCAATAAATTTTTTGAAAATTATTCACACAAAATTCTCTCCGTTCGGGAAGCCTCAGGGAATGGATGAATGGATTCTCGTTTCGGCCGCTGCACAAGACACATTTCGCTCGTGATTTCTCCTTTTGTAAATAATATTTATTAGATAATAAGTGCTTACGTGGTATTAGGTAACATAATGTACTCTAGGGTCCTTCATAGAAGGCGTACAAATCATTGTTCCAGCAATGTCGTCTAGGTAACACAGATAAAATCCTTGTCGCTCCGACTCTGCGCTTTCCCGCCGCGGCGACGATATTTAAAAAAAAGTTAACTAAAAAAATTAAAAAATTAAAAAAAAATCGGTGCATATTTCGTCGTCGACCTTACGCAATATATTTATATATTTCAGTTTGCAGCATTCTCGCTGCTTTCGGCTGTTGTCGCCGTCGGCTCAAGTTGGGAAAAGCGACTATCGAGCAATAAAAAAAAAAATTATAAAAAAATTTAAACAAAAAAAAGAAGAAAATTAAAAACGCTCGGTCTGCATTACCACGATAACGAGACGAGACTGCCGGACGTGCGAGCAACGACGCGGGAGGAAAATCGAGCCGCTCAATTATTTCGTCATTGTCGAGCTGGCGTAAATGAATTACCGACGAACGAGAAACCGACGTTCGCGCACGGCCGACAATTTCTCATCAGTGGCGCCGCGCGATTGTACAGCGAGAGCCGATTGAACTGCCGCGGGTGATTTTTTCCGCTCGCGGTATTATGCAAATCAAAGGGACCCCGGACGCTTTTGAGCCTTGATTATAGTTTTGTTCTCGTCTTTTTTTTTTCGGAGCTACAACGAGCAAAAATTCGTGACACGTTGTTTTTTGGTCTCTTCGGGCTGTTTTTATATTGAAATGTGATCTTTTTACGGTTCACTCGAGCATCGGGAAACTGCAAATTACTCGGTCAATAAAGAGACTTTTTTAAAGTAAAAAATATATTTAAACGGGAAAATATAACAATTTTGAACGTAATTTCCAAGCAATTTTCAGTTGATGTCTTTTTTAATTCGAATTTAAACGCTTGGTTAAATATTTGTTGAATTAAAATGACAGAAGACTCTTTTTTATATAAATAAATTAAGGCTGTTTAAGCGAGTGAAAATAAATACGAGACTCATCGAGTGCGACACGAAACTGCAAGTTACTCAGTTAATGTAGAGAATTATTTATTTCTTAATTAGGAAAAATATTTGTGTGAGAAAAACAAATATATTCAACGTATTTTCCAAGCAATTTTCATTTAACGTCTTTTAATGCTGATTTAAAGGAAGAGAAACAAATGTTTTCAATGTATTTTCCAAGCAATTTTCATTTAATGTCTTTTAATCCGAATTTATACGCCCGGCAAAATATTTGTTCGACTGACTTACAAAACTCGTGAACTTATCCATAATCAAAAAATTAATGAAAACACTTTTTCTTTCGAAATAAACAAATTAAGGCAAATAAACACGAGTTTCATGGAGTGCGACAAGAAACTGCAAATTACTAAGTCAACAAAGAAATGTATTTATTCCTTAATTAAAAAAAATATTTTACTGAGAAAAATAAATATTTTCAACATAAATTTCAAGCAATTTCAATTTAACATCTTTTCATTCGGATTTAATCGCCCGGTTAAATATTTGTTCGACTCACTTACAAGACTCGTGAAATTTATTCTCAACCAAAATTACAGAAGACACTTTTTCTTTCGAAATAAATAAATTAAGGCCAGCGAGGATAAATAAACACGAGTCTCATCGAGCGCGCAGCAATTTGCGAGCAAATTTGAACGTCCGCCTCGGCTGTTTGCGTTTACGCGCTTTTCGTTGCCTCCGCTTCCCGAACCGTAAAAAAAAAAAAAACCCGAGCGCGAAATCGTTACGTCGGAAAAACGCGGAAAACGCGGCTCGAAATTTCCGTCGGCGTGGTTTACAGGACGCCGGTGGTGTTTTTTTCTCGTGTCTCGAAACACGTCTAACATCAAACGAGAACTGAAACATCTATTTAGTATTTAAGCTTACGTGTGTTGTGGGTGTTTCTTTTTTATTTTTTTTTCCACGTCACCCACGGCCTAAGTTAAACTTGCGCTAGCTAAGTCGGTCTGTGAACGATGCTTTTCGCTCCTAAGGATTCGCCTAAGTCTCGAGGTGGCCGGGAGGCGACTCGCGGGGTCCCGACTCGCGATTGATTAATTTCATTGACGAAAAAAAAAAAAAAAAATAGGCGAGCAGCCTTTTTTTTCTTTTTTTTTTTTGACAATGCAACGACGAGTATTGAGCGCGCGAATTTTCGAGATCGCCTCGCGAGTCTCGTCCCGCGCCCCGTCAAAGCCACACACGCAAAATTTTCTCGCCAGCAGTCACGCATTTACAATTTTTCTCCTCGTCTCGAAAAATCCCCTCGCAACACGCGTTTCAATTTTATTTTTTTTATTTGTTTTTTTCTAGAAAATGTCCTAAAAATTCGTCTACGTCTCTCCTCGGCTTCCTCGCAAAAAATGTCGTGAGGGAAGAAAAAGCAAATCAGGAGGCGGAAGAAAAAAAAAACTAATGACTGCTGACAGCAAATTGGCCGCGTATGCCATATTTTTTTTCTTTAATGCGTTAATAAATACGTTTCCCAGTACGTGGAGAGAGTTTCCAATAACGACGTCTCTCGTGTTCCTAGATTTGCATTTTTTTTTTCAAAACATTTTTTTTCCGCAAATGAAATAACGTGTTTTTTTGGCTCAAAATCGATGGGCCCGGAAAAAATGGAGCACGTCGCGCGCGTACAGACTCGAAATAATGACACAGTAGTAATTACACTGTTAAAAAACGATGGGAAGTTTTTATTCATAAACTGGTGAATTAGACGTAATATACAATTGTGAAATCAAATTAATGAACTTTTATAATAAAAATAAAGCAAATCATAAAAATCGAAGGAATTCTAAAAATTATTCCATAATTAATATCCATAAATTAATTTTGCCATAAATTATTTTTGTCATAAATTATGCCATAAATTAGTTTTGTCATAAATTACGCCATAAATTAGTTTTGTCATAAATGATGCCATAAATTAATTTTTGATTGTACTACTATATGACGTTTAGTATACCAATATATGCACAAAAACTTCCAGTACTGAACATTAAATTTCAAGTAGATTTTCTTTACAGTGTATATGCATATTGCAGTGACGTCTTCGACGGCCCCTTCGATGCAAAAAATTCTCTACTTCGCACGGATATCCGTTAGGTTATTAGTCAATCGTTAATCATTAATTATCGTTATTAATATTTATTTTCTTTAATTCAATTTATTTACTCTTATCGTCTCTCAATAAACTTTCACACTCGATCCAAAACGCACACCTCGAGGCATTCAAACGTCAACGTATTCGCAATTGGTTTTTCATTTTTTTTTTCTATTTTTTTTCTCAAATAATCCGTCGATCCGAATACGAATTGATATATATATATTTTGTAATATATATATATATAGTCATCTAGTCGTGGGAACGTTTTTTTTTTATCAAGGCCAGACACTCGAGTAGCTCTCAATAAAAATTCTCTCGCACCAACCGCTGAGTCCTTCGACGGTACCGGAAGGGCTCAGCTATTTTTTATTTACACACGTCGCCACGATAAGGTATATATATATCGTTATTTATATATATATAATATAATATATATGTTCATATCTATTTATGTCTATATACGTCTCCAAACTTGTCCTTTGTGCGTTTGGACTTATAATTTAATTAGTACAATGTTAATTCTGAGATCTAGGCAGTTGTGTGTTGTTTATTTTTTTATTACGTTTACGAATTCTTCATTAATTGGTTATAGTTATGATCGATCCAATCATCTCTCTCTCTCTCTCTCTCGTCATCCATTCCACTCGAACCCCCCATTGACAATATGACCGTCTTACCCCCCTCCAATCTCAGTGCATGTGCTTCTTTTTTCAGTTGCGAGACGAAGAAACCAAGTGGCAAACACTTTGCTTTTTAAATTTATTTTCTCTACACGTTTCCGTTTAATGAACAATTAACGTCGCGACGTAATTATAATCGTTTTTTTTTTCGTTTTTTCTCTCATTTTTTAAATTGGACTACTATACAAAAGTCCGGCATTCGCACTGGTCCTTGACACCTGGACTTTTTTTTGTTGTCGTTTTCGTAATCCGCTATGTCTGTTTTTTTTATTTCCTTAGCCTCAGATCCTCGAAGTACATTTTTTTCCTCACTTTTCGTATAATTTTCTAGGTTTTGTTTTTTGGTTTTTTGTTTTTTTTTTTGGTTTAATTTATCTACAAGATTTTTGCTAGCCGGTCTACGTTTTTGCGTTGCCTTCTAACAACCCGTCGTACTTTCAATCCATCTTTTTCTCTTCGCTATTTTTTTTTTAATTCTCGCACTCTTCGCGTAGTCGGTGATTATCGGAGTTAAAAATCTTAATAATTTGTCTTGGGCTTCGCGGATCTCACCGCGAAATCTCGAGCGCGATAGTCACGATGCTCTGTTTGTAGGAAAAACGCGCTAGGAAATTGCGAACAAAGGCTGCGGGTCGCGATCGCGAGAGATAAACGTCGGTGCTTTTTTTTCGATCGCGTCGATTCCGCGCTGATTGTTTGGTCACCGCGAGCCGTTCTCGAGCACTTCGCGACGGTCTGCGTGCTCTCCGGGGAACGAGAATTCGAGCATCCACCTTAGGGGGCCACGCGGGTTCGAAAACTCGGAAGGACATAATTTTTTAATCATTTTTTTGGCCTCCCAACAAAAATAAATCGTTAGAAAACGAATTTCTGTATTTATACATTTTCTACGATTGATAACGAAAAAAGATTGACACGAAAATGATATTTTTAATTAAACTATTTATATTTTATTGACCTATGTAAAATTTACTTTGGCACTCGAGAATTTTACTGCGTCAACCGAGTTCCAAAAACAAAAAAATTACAGTAAAGAAGAAATAATTCGCCAAAAAAATTAAAAAATATCCATAAAAATGAAATCATTATGTATAAAAAATATTCGCTTTTTGATTATAAACTTTCGCTGCAATAAAAATGGCTAATTACGGGTTTTCGAACCTGCGCGCCACTTCGAGGTATTAGGAATAAATTCGTGCTTCTAAAAAAGTCTCAGAGTCGCGCGAGCCGATTGCGCCTGTGTCGAGGATTTTTGCGCGGAGCGATGATCGAAATCTCTCTCGGTGTTATCGTCGCGTTTTATTGCTGGCTGTTGATGACGTTCGCGACGATGTCGACGAGGCCCAATCGCGGCATCGATCGATGCCAATTGGCACTAATTAACGCGCCGAGTTTTCGCCCCCGGCTAATTACAAAGTTCAGCCGACTCGGAAAAAGGCTCCGAGAGATCACAAAAATTGTAAAACACGATGGAAAAAACGCTCACTCGCTCTTATAGTAATCGAACACGAGGCTCGAGGCTGTCGCCCCGTGTTGCGTTATTCATCTCCCTCACATTTGCGCACACGTTTCGTCATCATGTTTAGTCTCGACGGTTTTTGCGGCTGCACAAAAAATTCTCGATGACCCCAACAAAAATTCTGCCTTATTGAAAAGTTTCCCAGGCGCTTTTGACCCTCTCAGTCACTTCGATTAGACAGACAAATCGTAAAACGAAATAACAGAAATTCATCGACACCAAAGCTTCATAAAAATCCAACAAATACGATAATTCGATCTACGAATTAATTTTCTGAGTCAACAAATAAGGTGCTAACAATTTAACGGATGATCCAAACAATTTGGTAGTCTGAAGCTCAATATAACTAATTATTCGTCTCACCGCAATTCACAAAAATAAAATAAAATAAAACTAAGACAATTTGGTAGCCTGAAGCCTAATTTAATTTATCACTTCCCTCATTGCAATTTCATAACAAATTGTAAAACGAAACATCAGAAATATATTGAAACCAAAGCTTCATATAAATGTAACAAATAAAATAATTCGATCCACGAATTAATTTCCTAAGTCAACAAATAAACTGTTTACAATTGAATGGCTCAAACAATTTGATAGCTTGGAGCCTAATATAACGAATTATTTTCCTCACCGCAATTTACAAAAATAAAATACAATAAAACAAAAACAATTCGATAGCTTGGAGCTTAATTTAACTAATTATTTCCTTCACCGCAATTTAACAAATAAAATAAAATAAAAACAATTTGGTAGTCTGGAGCCTAATCAAACTAATTATTTTTTTCACCGCAATTTAACAAATAAAACAAAATAAAAAAAGAACAACTTGGTAGCTTGGAGCCTAATTCAATTATTGATTTCTCTCGCCGCATTAAAAAATATATAAAATAAAAACAATTTTTGCGTTACATCAAATTCCCCAGGAGTCACCGTCGATTGGTGCAGCAGCAAATCCGCCTAATCGGATAACAAGAAGAACCGTCGGAGTCGGTCGGGACGGCAGTCGAGGAGGGGGCGGAACGAACTGAACTTCATCGAGCGTCCATGGCGGCTAATCGAGTTCGCATCGTTAGTCATCGGTCGATAGAATTGGGGCCTCGACAAGTCAATCCACCCCCGTCTGCTTTTCCATCCCTCCCGACCGCCGTTTACCCCGTTTTGTCTCCGCCCACCCAACATTCATTTATTATTCCGTCTCTCGCTTCACGAGTCAAGCAACTCGGTTTTCAACATTTTTCCCTCACATTTTCTTAGCACATTTTCAAATTTTTTCCCTCTCATTTTCTTAGCACATTTTCAAATCTTTTCCCTCTCATTTTCTTAGAACATTTTCAATTTTTTTGCCTTACATTTTCGTGCCACATTTTCAAATTTTTTCCCTCACATTTTCTTGGCGCAAACGAACTTCCGGAAGATGATTCTTTTTTTTTGCGTTTTTTTTTTAACACGTCGCACACAAAACTTTCGCACTCGTTCACGGCGCACACAACACGCATACAAACATGGCAGTCGAACGGCGAAAATTATCGTTTATATTTCATGAGGATTGATATAGTATAATCATTTCACAGAATTCTCAGTGGTTCGTTGATCAGTCTACGAAAATCTATGAATTATTTTGGCTTGATTATTTGGTAATTCGACGATCAATCAGTCAATCGATCGATCAATTGACTAATCGATTGATTAATTCATTAATTAATTGTGCCGCGCCGAGTTCTCGCCTGATGCCCGATTCGAAAATCGTCGGACTCTCGGTTGCGATTTTGTTGTTGTTGTAAAATCAACGAGAGAAAAAAAACACGTGTCTTAGGTGGACGCGGTGCGAGACGCGGAAAAGTAGGATAAAAAATGTCTCTTCCTTTTCCACTTTTTTTTCTTCGCGGATTAATTGAAACGATGAAAAAAGTGGGGAAGAATTTTTTTCGCGACGCTTTTTTTTTTCTTCACAGAATTCGACCACGAAGCCGCCCGCCGCCGTCGCCGCTCAGCTCCGACGTGGACAGCAGGTTCCTGAGCTCGTTGAGTCCGTGACGAATCTTCGGCGCGTGCGACCAGTCGAGGAAACCCGGCACGAGTGCTCGCAAGGCGGATCAGGACGAGCCGTAAGCGCAGGCCGGGTTGTCCGGCGGACTTATCTTCTCCACCGGGAGCACCGCCGCCCTCTGCCACTCGTCGCGCACCTGCGGAACGATTGGACAATATAGAATTAGTCATTTATTCACTCTACATCGATTTTTTTAATAAAAAAAAGACAATAATTACTGAGAAAAAATATATAACTCCATGTATTAAATAACTTATTTGAAAACACACATTGCTAAAAAGTATTAGAAGTTTTTATTCATAAAGTGATGATACTATAATTCGAGTCTTTTTGAATAGCAGCAAAGGATTTTTTCGTCACTGGACATTTCTTTTTTCGTTCTTAAACCCGAGTTACAGAATAATTTATGAAAAGTGATAATAAGATTGGCTTCAGCGATATGGAGATTTTTAAGTATTGACTTAAAAAAATCCCTGCAGTTAGTCTATAGGAAATGTGATTGCAAAGAAATTAAGACCCAGTGGCAGCCAATCCTATGATTAGGTTTCATTCGACTAGGCGCAGAATGAAAAACTCATATTTCTGATTCAAAGCAACCGGTTGACTCAGTTGGTTGAACCAGTGAAAAAAAAAAAAATCTTTTGCTGCGATACTAAAAGAATAGAATTATTTCAAATTTTTTCATCGGTGAAAAAAAAGTAGTCCTTATAATAAAAATAACCTTTTCTGACTGACTGAGTCCTCTTAATCAAACGTGATTAAACTAAAACTGATTAATGTGAGAAATCAATTGTGATTCTACAAAAACGCCGATTTTTTTTTTAATCTCTGAGGCTCAACATTTCGAGGAGTGACTTTACTATTTTTCCGCAAGAATTTTAATCAATCAAATATAAAAAAATGAGTTTACACATTTTTCATTTAATCAAAATTCCATCCATCGGGCAGAAATAATGTCACATTTTTCAAATAAATTTGCCGTCTCTCTTAAGCTACAATGTTAATTTCATTATTCGCGGGAATTTCACGCAATCCTTGTTATCACCGTTATAACAATTATTACCACGAAAAAAAGAAATCACCGGGCGTCAAAATTTCAACAAACGTTTTATTAATTTAATAAAAATTCCATCCACCGAGTAGAACCAGATATTTCATGTACATTTATTTAAAACGCTTCCATCTTCAGTCCTACAATACTCTTTTTATTATTCCCGGGAATTTAGCGCAATACTTGTTATCATGATTGCAGCAATTATTATCACGAAAAACCAACAACAAAAAATCACCGGGCGTCAAAATTTCAAGAAACATTTTTTTAATTTAAAAAATTCCATCCACCGAGTAGAAGCAGATATTTCATATACATTTATTTAAAACGCCTCCGTCTTCAGTCCTACAATACTCTTTTTATTATTCCCTGGAATTTCGCCCAAGACTTCTTATCACCGTTGCAGCAATTACTATCACGAAAAATCAACAACAACAAAAAATCACCGGTCGTCAAAATTTCAACAAACATTTTTTTAATTTAATAAAAATTCCATCCACCGAGTAGAACCAGATATTTCATATGCATTTATTTAAAACGCCTCCGTCTTCAATCCTTCAATACTCATTTTATTATTCCCGGGAAATTCGCGCAATACTTGTTATCACCGTTGCAGCAATTATTATCACGAAAACCCAACAAAAAAAATCACCGGGCGTCAAAATTGCAATAAACATTTTTTAAATTTAATAAAAATTCCATCCACCGAGTAGGACCAGATATTTCATATACATTTATTTAAAACGCCTCCGTCTTCAGTCCTACAATACTCTTTTTATTATTCCCGGGAATTTCGTGCAATCCTTGTTATCACCGTTGCAGCAATTACAATCACGAAAAACCAACAAGAATAAATCGCCGGGCGTCAAAATTTCAAGAAACATTCTTTTAGTTTAATAAAAATTCCATCCACCGAATAGAATCAGATATTTCATATACATTTATTTAAAACGCCTCCGTCTTCAATCCTTCAATACGCATTTTATTATTCCCCGGAATTTCGCGCAATACTTGTTATTACCGTTATAACGATTATTATTATACGACGAAAGGACCATTGTGTGCACGCTGACATGGAAAATAAAATGCTGAGTGCTTTTCCGTGAGCGATAATCGTGTTTTGTATTTTCTACCCCCGTGGACCAGAGGGGGGCGAGGGGGGCAGAGGGGGGGGGGGGGGAGGAAGGATGGAACTCGGAGTCTAATAAGAGGATCCGTCGGGAATTTCTTTCCGTGGAGGCGGAAGAACGACCGAGGCCCCCGGAAGAAGCGAGCGATCGCTGAAGCGTGATAAGATCGATTCGCGAGCGAGCGCGCGCGGCGAGATAAGGAAATTGATTGCGGCACAACGAGCGCAAAGCGTACCTGCTCGACTTTGGCAAATACTCTGAGTAGATTGAGGCCGGCGAGCTTCTTTATGTCCTCCTCGGTCCACGTTGGGTCCTCGAGCAGAGTCGCCAACAGTTGCGGGTACCTCGAGACGTCCTCGAGGCCGGTGGGCGTGCTGGAAAAATCAGTTCACGATTGTGACATCGGTTCGCGGGGAAGCGAAATGAGATTCCGGGGATTTTTAATCAAATTGACCTGAATCCGCCGAATTTTCAATGAGGGGGGATAAAAAATACTCAGTAGGACGAAATTGTTTTTTTGTAGCTTCTAAAAATAATTTGCAAAATAATTTGGGGAATTTTATATTTTCATCAAATTGACCTATATCCACCAAATTTTTAATGAGGATTAAAAAAAAAAAATAGTACTATGCATTTTTCTTGAGCTTCTAATTTTTGTACTGCATTTTTTCTTGCAAAATAATTTTTTTAAATTGAGCACAAAAATCAGAAATTGTAAAAAAACAATTTTATGTTCACAATGTTTAATAATAAAATTCCCTAAATTATTTTTTACATTTCGCGGGGAAGTAAAACGAGATTCCGGCGATTTTTAATCAAATTGACCTGAATCCGCGAAATTTTCGATGAGGGGGGATAAAAAATACTCAGTAGGACGAAATTGTTTTTTTTTTGAACTTCTAAAAATAATTTGCAAAATAATATAGGCAATTTTATATTTTCATCAAATTGACCTAAATCCACCAAATTTTTAATAAGGGTTTAAAAAAAATCAGTAGTATGCATTTTTTTATGAGCTTCTAATTTTTGTGCTGCATTTTTTTCTTGCACAATAATTTAGGGACTTTTATTTTTTAATCAAATTGACCTGAACCCATCCAATTTTGAATGAGGAGAGGGAACAGATATTCACAAGTATGGCTTTTTTGTATTTTTTATCTTCTAGTTTTTGTACTGCATTTTTTGTAAAGTGGTTTAGGAACTTTTATTTTTTCATTAAATTGACCTGAACCCACCAAATTTTTAATGAGGACAGGAAAGAAATATTCAAAAGTATGAATTTTGTATATTTTTGAGCTTCTATTTCTTGTACTACTTTTTTTTTTAATGGTTTAGGGAATTTGATTTTTTAATCTAAGTGAACTGAATCCACGAAATTTTTAATGAGGAGAGAAAAAAACTCTCACAAGTATGAAGTTTCGGTAATTTTGGATCTTCTGATTTTCGTACTGCATTTTTTTGCAAAATAATTTACGGGATTTTATTATCAAACATTTTGAACATAAAATTGTGTTTTCTTACAACTTCTGTTTTTTAAGTTGAATTTTTTTAATTGTTTAAAGGTAATTAAATATTATTTACGTAATGTTCTTTCCGTTTTTTAATCTTGATTTCTTTTTACTAAATACATAAACCAAAATAATTACTTACAAATTAATTCCGTCGAATCCCGCGCCGATGCCGACGTGATCGATGCCCGCGACTTTCCTTATGTGATTTATGTGCGCTGCGAAACAAAAAAACAAAAATTCACAATTTTTTCCCCCGACTGCACGACCATCGAATATTTTTTTTTTTTTCAAAATTCAATTCCACTCACCGATTACGTCCCTGATGGTCGCCGCGGTGTGACACGTTATGAATAACGGATAAAACGGGATCATCGCGACGCCGCCGTTTTTCGCCTGCGAACACAAAAAACCTCCAGTAAAGTGACGTCACCGAATCGATACACCCATAATTATTTTTATGAATTTATATTTATTTTTTATCTAAAGTCCCGTCAGACCGAGGGAGATCGATAAGACGTGTCAGGAATCGACGACTCGTCGTTCGCGCCCGTAGTAAACCCGAGTGTAAATTTCGCGGCCGCCAGTTTGGCATCCGGGAAAATCAAATAATTCTCAAGTCCCGCAGACACGGAGACTCGAAGTTTCTCGCGCTCTCTACCCGCGCGCTCGCGGTGACCGCGCGCGCGAAGCGAATTTGCATCCGTCGGAAATGGGAGACGCGGCATTCGCCGAGGGTGGCGATAGAGGGAGAGGTGGAGAGAAAGAGAAGCAGGGCACAGAGCAGCCGGCAGGTCTTAGCAAAGCCTCCTGATGGCGTCGCCACTACGACTAATTCAACTCTGTGTGCAACTGTCGGAATCTAGTGGGAACCGCAGGACGGTTGAGCGGAAGCTCGAGACCTGATATAATTTGCTCCCCGGGCCGACGGCGGCGGCAGCGGCGGCGGCTTCGTTCGGTTGACGCTCTCTCCTCGTTCGCTACTCTTCTTGAGATTTCTCCCCCTTCTATAATTGACAAGGTCAACTCTGAATGCCAAGCGAATTTGCATGGATATAACGGGCGGTGGAAAACCGGCTTGAGACATCGCGATTTTGACTCTGTTTGTGCGTGGACGGGATCGGACGTGAATTTAAAATTGAGATTGACAGGATTTTTTTCGTTCCGGGTGGAACATCTGGAGTGTTAAATCTGGACCAAGGAGGGTTCTGGTCGGGCCCTGGCCGGGGCCTGACCAGGCCCGTATTTCACGCTGAGATCCGTAGCGTTAAATCCGAACCAAAGTCGGGCCCTGGTTGGGCCCTGGCAGGGCCACTGTTGACCTGGTCAGGGCCTGACCAGGGCTTGACCAGACCCGAATTTGACGCTAAGATTCGTAGCTTTAAGTCCGGATCAAGTAGGGTTCTTGTCGGGCCCTGGCAGGGCCACTATTGACCTGGTTGGGGCCTGACTAGGGCCTGACCAGACCCGGATTTGACGATAAGATTCGTAGCGTTAAGTTCGGACCAAGTAGGGTTCTGGTCGGGCCCTAGCAGGGCCACCGTGGCCATGGCCGGGGCTTGACCAGGCCCGGGTTTGACGCTGAGACTCGTAGCGTTAAATCCGGGCTAAGACGGGCCCTGGTCGGACCCTGGCAAGGCTACCGCGGCCCTCGTCATGATCTGACCAGGGCCTGACCAGACCCGCATTTGACGCTAAGATCCGTAGTGTTAAATCCGGATCAAGTCGGGCCCTGGCAGGGCTACTGTGACCCTGGTCGGGGTCTGATCAGGCCCGAATTTAACGCTACAGATACCACAGAAATATGAATGCGAAACGTTATTTAAGGTGGACTTCTACCCTGGAGCACCATTTTTTCAATTTGTTTTTCTGGGAGGGAACGAATAAATGTGGACGACTCCGGTTTTTTTCTATTCGTTAAAACTAAAATTAAAATTTGTTGAAATTAAAATTCAGAGCAGATTATTAATCAGTATCACTTTGGTCATGGAATGACGGAGGTTTTTTTCGATTACTGAAGAATTAAAAAATGGCGGCGATTTGAAAAAATAAAAACAAAAAAAAACGGTTTTTCCTCAATTTGTTTCGTACAAAAACGTTAATAAAAAATCGAAAAATTAAGTTATCGAAAAAAATCTCCGTCGTTCCATGACCAAAGTGATACTGATTAATAATCTACTCTGAATTTTTGTTTCAAATCGACGGTGTGCCAACGGAAGTAGTATTTTTCCCATCCCATTTTGGATGACTGTGTTTGTGGATCTGGGATGCCGACGATTTTTAACTTAAAAAAAAATGCCATTATATACTTTAAAACGTAAATAACAAATGGAAACAAACCGGAGTTTTCTACATTCATTCGTTCCCTCCCAAAAAAATAAACTGTGATCACCTGAAAACATGGTACTCCAGAGTAGAAGTCCCCCTTAATGTTGTCAATCGAAATTAGTATCAAACATATCAAAAGATAAAAAATAAGTGGTATTTCTGAATCCCGAGTTTTTCTTTTACCGAGACGAAATCTGAGATGAAATTGTCGATAAAAACGTCATCGGTGCAAATCGTCAGTGCGATTGAATTTTCGACCGTTCCGGGTCTCGTGATGGACTTTCCGAGCTTCGACTGCGGACTGTTTCGGGGCTGGTCCGGCAAAATCGCGGTTTCCCCTTCTCACTGTATCTCAGTGTATATATGTATTATATACGGCTGCCCGCGTATCGCTGCAGGCACCATTGCTTTCTTTATCGTCGAAACTCCGGAAACTTGGACCGCGGCTGTGTAGCGCACACCAATCCTTTCCACCCCCCTTCCCCTCCCTAAACTGTGAAACCCTGCCAATGATTGGCTCGGAGATCGACCGCCGGTTCGTTTGCTATGTAACGTCTTGGGCCATCGAACTCGGGGAAACTAAACCGGCGTGAGGAATGACGTTCCGGGGGCTTGCGGCATGCATCGCGTGTTTCTAGCTCAACCCAGCTTCGTCGTAAACTTCATTTAATCTACAATTATAATAAGTTACATCGTGTTCCACGGCCGCGACGTCACGGAACGCGCAAAACGACGGCGAAAAAATAACGCGATTTTTCGCGAGATTCCAACTTTTTCGACTTTCTCGAAAACTCGTCAGTCGAGCGGATATTTCCTTTTTTTACTTTTACTTCACTTCAATTTTGCTTCTTAAATAGTTCCAAGATGCGAAAATAAATTTAACTTTACAATTTTTTTTTAAAGGTTTTCGTCGCGGATTTCGTCGCAAATGACGAACATTTGCGACGAAATGTTTTATTAAGAAGGATTTGGTTGTTTCGCGATTTCCAAACTCGTCGGCGTCTTATTTAATTTAATTTAAATTAAATTTGTTCTATTTAATTATTTTTCCGAGATTCCAACTTCTTCGACTTTTTAAAAAATACGCCAGTCGAGTGGATTTCACTTTTTAATTTCACTTCATTTTGCTTCAATCTTATTTTTCTAATATTCTTGAGATGCGAAACTAAATTTAACTTTACAATTTGTTTTTTAATTACTCGACGAATACTTACAACAAAATCGTTTATTAAGAAAAATGTCATCGTCTGACGATTTCGAAACTCGTCGACGTTTTATTTACTTTAATTTAAATTTAATTTGTTTAGCTTAATTATTTCTCCAAGATTCCAACTTTTTCGACTTTTTCGAAACCTCGACACTCGAGTGGATTTCATGTTTTAAATTTTACTTCATTTCACCTCAATCTTATTTTTTCAACAGTCTTGAGACGCGAAACTAAATTTAACTTTACAATTTTTATTTTTAATTACTATACGTTATATTTCCAACAAAATCTTTCGTCAAGAGACATTTTATCGAAACTCGCCGACGTTTTATTTAATTTAATTTACATTTAATTCGTTTTATTTAATTATTTCCCCAAGAATCCAACTTTTTCGATTTCTTCGAAATCTCGACGGTCGAGTGGATTTCATTTTTTAATTTCACTTCATTTCACCTCAATGGTATTTTTTCAATATTCTTGAGCCGCAAAACAAAACTGAACTTTACAATTTTTGTTTTAATTACTCGAAGTTATATAGTTGCAACAAAATCTTTCGTCATGAGAAAATTGATCGAAATTCGCTGACTTTTATTTAATTTAATTGATATTTAATTTGTTTTATTTAATGATTTCCCTGAGAATCCAAACTTTTTCAATTTCTTCGAAAACTCGACGGTCGAGTGGATTTCATTTTTTTAATTTCACTTCATTTCACCTCAATCTTATTTTTTCAATATTCTTGAGCCGCAAAACTAAACTTAACTTTACAATTTTTGTTTTAATTATGCGACGTTATAGTTGTAGCAAAATCTTTCGTCACGAGAAAATTTATCGAAACTCGCCGACGTTTTATTTAAAAGCGCCGACTGTTTGCTTTTTCTCGTATATTACATACTTGACTCTGTTTCACTTATTTCTCTCTTTGCCCGCCGTCGTCTCTTTGACTCGTTTTTATCGCTCCGTCTCCTCCGGGGCCCGCGTGCGCAGTGTCTACGGCGAAAACTCACCAGATTTCTGAGCACGTCGTCCGGCACGTTCCTGCTCGAATTGCAGAGAGCTCGGGCCGCGCTGTGAGAGAAAATCACCGGCGCCCTCGTCGTCTGCAGCGCGGCTCTCATGGTCCTCGTCGAGACGTGAGAGAGGTCCACGAGCATTCCCAGTCTGTTCAGCTCCCGCACCACCGCCTGTCGAAAGAATCGTTAAACATCCGATAAGATCTCTCAATCATCGATTGAACCGAGCCCCCCCCCCACCCCCCTCGCCCCTCTCACTTCCTCCTTTCTTCTCTCTCTTTCTCTACAACTAATACCAGGAAATTCCGCAGTTATTAAGGCAATGAAGGCCAGGGAAACCTGCACAAAAAAATCGGTATCCAGAAAAAAATCATATTTTGTTGTCGGCTTTTACTTCACAGGAAACGAATTATTGAGAGCTTAATAAAAGATATAAATTGATATGGAATTTGAGAAAAATGTCAAATGATGTTTATAATCAATGCCAGGAAATTCCGCGGTTATTAAGCCAATGGAGGCCAGGGAAACCTGCACAAAAAAATCGGAACCCAGAAGAAAAATCATATTTTGTTGTCGACTTTTATTTCACAGGAAACGAATTATTGGTAGCTGAATAAATTATACAAGTTGATATGGGATTTGAGAAAAATGTCAAATGATGTTTATAATCAATGCCAGGAAATTCCGCGGTTATTAAGCCAATGGAGGCCACGGAAACCCGCACAGAAAAATTCGGAACACAGAGAAAAAAACTCATATTTTGTTGTCGGCTTTTACTTCACAGGAAACGAATTATTGAGAGCTTAATAAAAGATACAAATTAATATGGAATTTGAGAAAAATGTCAAATGATGTGTATAATCAATACGGGAAAATTCCGCGGTTATTAAGCCAATGGAGGCCACGGAAACCTGCACAGAAAAATTCGGAACACAGAAAAAAAACTCATATTTTGTTGTCGGCTTTTACTTCACAGGAAACGAATTATTGAGAGCTTAATAAAATATACAATTTCATTTGGAATTTGAAAAAAATGTCAAATACTTCGTACAATGAATACCAGGAAATTCTGCGGTTATTAAGCCAATGGAGGCCACTCGGGATCCTTCACAAAAAATTCGGAACACAGAAAAAAATTCATATTTTGTTCTGGCCTTTTACTTCACAGGAAACTAATTATTGAGAGCTTAATAAAATATACAAATTCATTTGGAATTTGAGAAAAATTTCAAATAATGTTTACGACCAATACCAGGACATTCCACGGTTATTAACCCAATGGAGGCCACACAGGATCCTTCACAAAAAAATTCGGTACACAGAAAAAAATTCATATTTTATTCCCGCCTTTTCCCTCACAGGAAACGACTTATTGAGAGCCTAACAAAACATACAAATTAAATTCGAACTTGAAAAAAAAAAATAAAAATAATTTTTTTTTAATGCACTGACGAAAAATATAAATTATTAAGTTACCAAAGAATTATTGTTCTTATTTCGCGACAGTTCGAAACGAGAAAAAACGATAGGAGCCTAAAGCAATTTTTTCTAAAGCTCCAAAATGCCGTAAAAATAAAAACGAATAATTAAAAAAAGACCAGAGAAGACACCGAAATTTCGGGGAAATTTCGGGGATCCTTTCGGCCCGCAAATACGCGCAAAATATATATACGCGCATTGTATACATTTGGCCTACTTTGTACAGCCGTTGTGTAAGCAGTAATGGCGGCCGATACAAGACGCGCCGAGGGGGGTCGAGGGGGACGAGGGGGGGGGGGGGGGCACGTCGATCTCCCAGCAAACGGGAAAGCATAATAACGACCGAGTTTCCGGACAGTAAGCCCCCCCCCCCCTTCCCCCGTTCTGCTGGCGGCTCGCGGAAGCTGCGAGAGCGGCGGGGGGCAGGGGGGGGGGCGAGAAGAGTCGCGTCGCAGCGACCGCGACGCCGCTGCGCTGGCGTTGCCATTTGTTTTCCCCAGATACACGCGGTCCGACCGCCAGCAACTCACACACGTGATGCGACCGCGAAATGAGAGAAACGGAAGGAGGAAAAGGAGAGAGAAAAAAAAACGAGGAGAAAATCTTGGAAAAATGACACAGATAAATAAGACGCGGGCGGTGGATACGGAAACCCGGGGACTGACAGAACTGCCTCACACATTTATCGACTGAACTTTGTGTTCGGCTGCAACGACGGAAAACAATTATTTTCCAAGCAATTTTTTGTAGATCAATAAAAAAAAACGTACGTGTTTGTCTTTTATCGAAAATTAAAGAGGTTTGATTAGTGCAATAAAACATTATTTATCATCGAACTTACTTACATTTTTTTTTGCAAATTAAAAAGAATTATTTTTGCTGGGTAAAAAAGAATAAAAATTCTAGCTCACCTTTCCAAATTCGTTTTAAAAAACGAGGAGAAAATCTTGGAAAAATGACACAGATAAATAACAGAACTGCCTCACACATTTATCGACTGAACTTTGTGTTCGGCTGCAACGACGGAAAACAATTATTTTCCAAGCAATTTTTTGTGGATCAATAAAAAAAGGTACGTGTTTTGTTTATCGGAAATTAAAGAGGTTTGATAATTGCAGTAAAATATGATTTATCGTCGAACTTACTTACATTTTTTTTGCGAATTAAAAAGAATTATTTTTACTGGGTAAAAAAGAATCAAAATTTCAGCTCACCTTTCCAAATTCACTGAGCCCCGGCACGTTGTCCTGCGTACTGTTCGTCTCTCCAACCGAACAGCCTGCCCTGCCGAGAAAAAGAGTAATGCAAATTGTTACAAATTCGTTCAAGCCTTTCCCTGTAGTCGTTGCATATATTTATTATTTCAGGAAACAGTGGAAAAAGTTGTAACTCAACAGACATCGGAGAGTCCAGTGGCTAACTACACAAAATTAAGATTAGCCGAAGATGTCTGGGCAGTTGGAGGAGAATTGGGTATATTATTTCTGGTTACAGTAGAACAGGTCGTAACGCAAAAGACGTAAAAAAGCCCAGTAGCTTAACGTCAGGAAATTAAGATCAGCCGGAGATGTTTTGGCAGTTGAAGGGGGCATTGAGTAATTTCGGTGTAATTTAATTTCATTCCTACGTATGCCTTATTCAGGCTTTTACATTCTTCCCCACTCCCCTTGTTCCCCTTTCCATCATTCACTGAGAGAAAAACACATGGTTGAAACAACAATACTATGATTTTACTATACAGTATAATTCCCAGGAGAAACGTTTATACTCTATAGTTACGACAATGATAAAAAATAATAGCTGCAAACATAATAATAGCTCAACTAATCAAATACATAGTATCCAGTGCCAATTGATATGATCGTTCCTCCTGCGAATTATATCGATATAGTTCGACCACCTATTCTACTATATTTTTCTCTGTGTGTTGAGTTCCCCCGGAGTGCTACCCGCAGCCACTCTTTCCTACCGCACTATTGTATCGCATTTGCACAAGGGCACAGGGAAACTGCGGAAAAACTGTGCCGATACAGGCGGCTATATTTTTACTGAGTTTCCGCTGTATGAGAATATCATCAGAAACTCAGAAAAATTGCCTCCCGCTCAACAGTTGACGCGCAAACCAGTGCATGGCTAAGCGGTCACCCATCTAAGTACCGACCGCGAGTCGAGTTGCGTAACATGGGAGATCGCCGAAACCATACACTTTTTTTTTATAAAGGTTTATTGAGATAAAGACTTACATTCATGTTTAGTGGTTACGACAAACGAGAAAACAAAATCTATACAATAATTTTGTTATCGGCATGGCTGCTTGGTGCAGCTCTCGAGGATACACTTTCGATGCACATAAAGCTTCTTTGGAATAACATATCAGGGTTAATGTAGCAGCTAATTGTGTCTGCTGACAGTAGTGTGCTCTGGCAACACTTATAAAAAAACAGGAAAAAACTAATTTGTTATTAATTTTAAAAAACTATTTGCCTTTCTCTTGTCCGAGATGAACTTAAAACTAAGTAACTAAAAACTAACAATAATCTAGGAATTATATACATATTTACATATTTATGCGATGAACCGTGGTCTAAGGCAATATGTATCGTTGACGTTGTCTGGCGCGGTTTAGTTCGTCGGAAGCCGTTTTTCTGTCTGCTAGTGTTCGGAGGTGTTGACAGTTGATATTAAGCCACCAGTATTTTCTAAAATTGAATCTGTGACAGTCCACGAAATCGCATTTTGGGATCGTAGTCGAACCACGAAAACTTTCTTTGTGGGATGCAAAGTCGTTGTGGGATAACGAGATCCTTTTATTGGCCTTGTTTCTCTTCCAGTGATACACGGAGAGAAGGATCTGATACTTTTTACCATAATTCTAGTAAAAAGTATTGTAAATTTCCGGTAGAGGGGAGATACAACGCCATCTATCGAGAAGAACTAGAACGATGAGAATTTTTACCACGAAATATGGTAAAAAATATTATGTATATGTTAGAAATTCGCATAGTTCTCGTACTGTTCGTCAGGTGGCGGCTATGGCTTTTCAATACCAGGCGCGTTGGTAATTTTTACTATCGCGTCCGGTAAATTTTATCAGATCCTTCTCTCCGTGTACAGAGTGGGAATATTCTCAGCGTTCTGAATGATACCGATTCTATCACAGTAAAGAAATACCTGGAGGGTTGTGTAGCCAGTTTTCATTTGCCCGAAGCCATACACCGACCGCGCGCCTACTGTTGTCGGTGGGCATTGAGTATTTTATTATTGTTGGGCGCAGTAGAAAAAGTCGTAAATCAACAGACGTCAGAGAGCCCAGCAGCTCACATCACAAAATTAAGATCAGCCGGAGATGTTTGGGCAGCTGGAGTGGGCATTGGTTTAATTATTTCCGCCCACAGTGAAAAAAGCCATAACATAACAGACGTCAGAGAGCCCAGTAGCTCACGTCACAAAATTAAGATCAACCCAGAGAGGTTGAGGCACAGGTGGAGGGTGGGGAGGGGGGCAAAATGAGGGAAAAATTGAGAGTCTCGCGAGGGCGGTGAAAAGTTGGGTGAAACTCCGGTCCTGCCTGCAGCCCGTGGTACACGAATTTACGTCGTACGTGAAGGGAGTCTCTGATTTCCCGGTAGCTGCGGGCGGACGCGGAGAGTAAGGTAAGTACTGTACACACAGGACACAGCGAGAGAGTCGGCAATGGGTTAGCAGATTGGTTTATGACTCGGCGAGGACCTCGGGTCGTGCGGGCGGGCAAGAAAATCGTGCGGGCCGAGCGAGCTCACGTGGAAATATTTTTCCGAGGCGGTTGAGAAACATTCGCGAGGTCACAAGTGCATTAGTAATGTCAATGCGCCATCGCGGTGATTGGAGTGCGAGAGCGAGTGGCGTCTGATGTTTTTGCACGAGCCTGACGTGTGTATATCGCATATATCATTCATGTCCCGGGCTTCCCGGCCCGCGCGTGATTGGCACACACTGTCGAAATAAGTGGGTTCTTCGATCACCGATTGTCTGTCATCAACGTGTCCGGGACGAGCGCGAAAGTGCGGCTTTCATGCGAGAGCTGGAATCGCAGGGGTTGTCCGTTGTCTGTCAGTCGGAAATGTCGGTGGAATAAAATGTAACAGCTGGTCGGAATTGTTTTGCGATATCGATGCTTTTAATTGGGAATCACGAATATTGAAAATTAATATCGATTGAATCTTTTTTTTCCATAACTTTATTAATTTATGGGCAGAATTTAATTGATTTTTCGTCTATGGAAATTCGGAGGCTGATAACTCCGAAAATATCGGAGCTAGATGGTTTCAATTTTGAGATTATATCATCCCTGAACGATAGCCCGTCTATTGCAACCAGTTTTAACCCGCTAGCACCCTTAGTTCCTCCGTGGCCCAGTTTTATTCATTTCATTTCGCTGGAAAACATTTTAATCAATTTTTCGTCAATGCGACTTCAGAGGCTAATAACTCCTAAACTATCGGAGCTAAAAGGTTTCGATGTGAATATAATTTCATCGCTGGACAATTGCCCATCGATTGCGACCAGTTTTAACCCTCTGCTCCTCTAACTTTTCTTTCGGCCCAATCTTGTTTGAATCCCTATCTACAAAAACGCCTTAAAAACCCATAAACAACGAAACCCGTCATCCAAACTCACATTTCACGGTGCATTATCGCCGGAAACACGGATTCCGCGTCGTAAGTCAAACTACAAACGGTGACAAAGTCCCGTCAACGTTGAAACTAGCTGCGCGAAACACAAAAGGAGCAACATTCCTTCGAACGAGATCAAGAAACGCGCGTTGAGCGGCGATACAAGATCATCGCGGCTGCCTCGGTTGGTAACAGACTCCGCCAGGTCGGAGTGGAGAGTCCCGTCCATAAAAACAACATAAAGGCCGCGGGGGCTGGTGGGACGATAGTCGCGAGAGCTGGGCGGGCGTGAAAGGGTAACTTTTAAGACGCCACCAAGATTTAAGTCTCTCTCGAGCTCTCGAGTCGGTGGGTTAAGGCGTCGCGCACTTCCTCGCAGGCGTCGCGGAGAATCCCGAAGGCTTTGGTTATACCGCTCCATGTCGCTCGCCCGCGTTCGGATATATCTATACCGCATATGGCATATCGCCCGGTACATTTTCCTCTTTATGACGCCGTGCAGTGTCTCGACGACTGCCGAGGGAGGCGTAAAGTGCGCGCGCGGGTAACACAAGTGCGCGAGATTCTCCGCCCGTCCTGCCGAGTCACCCGGAGGGGGCGCGCGGAGGGTCCGCGCGCGTATGGAGCGAAACAGCGCAAAAGCTGTTTCGCTCGCGGGGTTTAAAAGGTTCTCGCGTTAATAGAGACGCGTGTGGGGCGTAAAAAAAAATTCAGTGCGCGCGGGGATCACGGACGGTGTCCGACAATCTGGCCTCCGGGTGATGGCGAATAACTTGAGATTGTCGTCTTTACGGCTTTGCGACCTTGGGGAGATTTATTTAATTGCTAATAACAATAATACGTCACTCCTGAATCGATGCCATACAAAATTATAAGATCTGTTAGTCCTGAATTAATATTATAAAGAAAATAACAAATAAGTTATTTCTAAATTGATGCCATATAAAATAAAAAAGTTAGTCACTCCTAAGTCGACGCCATAAAAAATTAAAATAAATTAAAAAAATTAAGTCACTACTAAATCGACGTCATATAAAATAAAAAATTAAAAATTATGTCACTACTAAATCGACACCGTAAAAAATTGGAAAATAATAATGAGTACCCAGCACAAATTCACGATCCTTGCAAAATCGTCGGACGATACGTCAGTGCGTCCGAGTCCGGTCCAAGAGTCTCTGAGTGCACGAAAAAAAAAATCAAAATAAAGAGCCAGCGAAAAAAATAACGGAGCAACGAAAATGCTTAAAGCCTTTCAAGTGCCTGGGCCATATTATTCAGAGCGGCGCGAGGCTTTATCCCCCGGACCAGAAGCCAGAAAGCATATACCCAGAACCACTTCCACATCAACGGCAGCGCGGCGCGAGACGCGCGGGGAGAGGGAGCGAAAGCCCAGCGAGCGCGAGCTGATGAGAATTTGTGCCGTCGCAAAAGCGGAGCGAGAGAGAGGGAGAGACCTCTCTCGGCTTCTCGCGACCTCGCTAAGTTTCCTGGTGGACTCGATAAATGGCGTAGATCAGCGCCGGGGCGGAGCGGAGTCTCGGGTCTCGGGCAGACTGAGCACCGAGCTTTCTCATGGCCACACGAATTTATGCTTTATGTATACATAGAAATTTATATCTATATGCTATATAGATATATAAATTCATATAAATGCCATGTTCATATATAAATATATAGAAATGTGTATATATAATTTTATATAAATGCCATGTTTATATATAAATATATATAAATGCTATGTTTATATATAAATATATAGAAATGTGTATATATAATTTTATATAAATGCTATGTTTTTATATAAATATATAGAAATGTGTATATATAATTTTATATAAATGCTATGTTTATATATGAATGTATAGAAATGTGTATATATAATTTTATATAAATGCCATGTTTATATATAAATATATAGAAATGTGTACGTAGAAATTTATGTATATGTTATGTATATATGTGTGAATTTATATATACGTATTTGTGCGGAGTGGGCCGGCGATTTCGCGTCACCCGAGAACCAACAACGGACCAACTGCTTATTTACGGCCCCTGCAACGTCGCCTTCACGCCGGGGCGTCGAGGGACGCGTAAACGCGAGGCCGACGAGAGCGGCGCGCAAGGATTGAAAATCCAAAGAAACCCCCGTCCGCCCGGGGGTTTCTTCCATATCTGTATATACGTGCGCGCCACCGACCACGAACCTCGCAGATTTACTGATATCTCGGCTCTCCGCGGCTCCGAGCGGCTATACACCGCGCCTCTCGTGCCACGTGCGCTCGGCTGTGGCTGTCGCGCGAACTTTTGTTGTGATTCCAGACTAAAGAAGACAATTCCCAAGCGGCAACACACAAATTTCTATTCTTCTATTTTATTTTTATTTATTTAATTATATTTTATTTATAGTTATTTATTTAATTATATTTTATTTATATTGATCTAATTATATTTTATTTATATTTTATTTTCATTTATATAGTTATATTTTATTGATATTTTTTTAATTTTGTGGCATATCTCGATTTTCCGTCAGAATTATTCCAGAAATACCCTGAGACTTGATGTTGTCTATCAAATTACACGTCCGCTCTATTCGAAATATGCAAACAGACTGATTTGTTTTAATGTTGCTATGGAAATTCAATAGCAACGCTCGCTGGCTTATGTTTCATAGATACGGTGTTCTTTATAAAAATACATACCGCAGTTATATTTTATTTATGTTTATTTAATTATATGTTATTTATGTTATTACTTTTTTATATTTATATCAACTTACCCAGTTGATGTAAAATATGAAATATAAAAAAATCGAAGATAATGACGTTTGTTTACATTTTCGTGAAAACTATCGCGTTTAGAAAAAACTAATGGCGAATTTATTAAAAAATTAAAATAAAGTAAAATGTTAAGAAATAAAATAAAAAGAGTTTTCGCTCTTTTTCGTCATTTCACTAAAATCGAGGTTACAGTTTTTATTTATTTATTTATATTTTACATATATTTCTTTTCAATACCGACGATAATTATTAGTCGCTCGACATGTTACTCCCACCTCTAATCCCACGAAGAACATTTTTTTTCGAGACCCTCTCGAAAAAATTGGCACAGCCTCGAAGCCGTCTTCGCGGTCGAGATTTTTTTTCTTCCGGCTCCACCGCAGCTGACGAGGGATTCGGATTTGCCGCGTGGCGCGGAAAGCCCTCTACGTGTGTTCCGCGTCGTCCGGTTGATGCACGCGCGGCCGTGGGATGAGGAGAAACGAGGTAGGCTGGTCGGGATCCGCCGGGGCCGCCCGGGCGTGGAATATTTTCCGCCGGCGCGCCCACGTACGAATCCGGCGCGGCTCTCTCTCCGACTTTTCGCGTGACGCCGCCGCCCGGGGAAAAGCCGCGAGGGCCGCGCAACGGGCTCAAACTGCTAACCAGCCTCGAACGTCGCTCTCGGCGCGCGCGTTGCGCTTTCCTGTCGCGGCGAAAGCTACGCGACTCCCTCGTGGCCCGACCGCGCAATTTCCCAACACCCTGATCTAATTCCCATCTACTTGCCGCCCTCTCCCTCTCCTCCTCCTCCGCCCCTCAGACTCCTTTTCCATCCTTGTCCGCGCAGCCCCGGTTTATCGGATTATTTTGGATATCATGCTTAAATTTTGCTCATCCGTCTCGCACTCGGCGCAGCCTCTAACGAAGTGTGAAAACGGTAGCTGTAAATGCTCCATTTTTTTGTTGGGTGAAGTAATCATTTTTTGGGTCAGAAAATGAGGGTATTTTATTAGTTTAAATAATTATTTTGTTTTTATTTGTGGCCAATGGAATTGGGAAATAAAAATGAGTGAAAACGGCTGCTGTAAATGTTTAATTTTTTGGGGTGAAGAAATCATTTTTTGGGTGAGAAAATGAGGGTATTTTATTAGTTTAAATAATTATTTTGTTTTTATGTTTTGGCCAATGAAATTGGAAAATAAAATTGAGTGAAAACGGCTGCTGTAAATGTTCATTTTTTTGGGTGAAGAAATAATTTTTTTGGTGAGAAAATGAGGGTATTTTATTAGTTCAAATAATTATTTTGTTTTTATGTTTTGACCAATGAAACACGAAAATAAAATTGAGTAAAAACGGCTGCTATAAATGTTCCATTTTTTGGGTAAAGCAATCATTTTTTATGTGAAGAAATTTTATTTTATTTGTGTAAAAATTTGTTTTTTATTTTTTGTCTAATGAAATAAAAGTTCAGTTTTGTAATTCGATACTTTAAATTTTTGTAGTGTGACATATTTTCCTCTGAAGATTACAAACATTGTGCCAGTTTAAACGAAGTAATTTTCCACAACATAAACAAAATTGTTTTTAAAAGAACAAGAAAAATTTACTCTCGAAGTATTCCAGATTCTAATTTTTATTAATTTTTTTTAGTTAATTATATTTTTATCTACTGATAAAAAATCAACGACAATTTCAATGCCCTAACTTTATTCAGGTTGAAAAGAAAAAAATGTACTAGAGTAAAAAAAAAATCGTTCTCGGAGTAAACTGGATTCTGGACTAAAAAGTGCTTTTTTATCTTGTGATTCAATGACAATTTTGTATAATAATTTCGGTTAGTTAATTAAATTCTTCTCCGCTCATGAAAAATCGACGACATTTCCAACGCCCTAATTTTCCACAGGTTGATAAGAAAAAAATTTAGGAGAGTAAAAAAAATCGGTTCTCGAAGGAAACTGGGTTCTGGATTAAAAAGGGCTTTTCGCATTGATAAATATTCACAGGCTTCGTCAACCGAGGTTCAAGATTGCGTCGAACCGGAACAAGATAAATGATTTGAGCAGCCAGTGTTTCACTCTTTTCATACATATATAAATTTATATTCACGCGGATCTCCAGCAGTTCCAGTTCCAGCTGCGCAGAAACTGGCGCAGAGCCGCGAAGGTCGAAGGTCGTAGGCGGCCGGGATGAGCGAGATGGAATGTAAATAGTGGCCGACGAGCGGAGGGACGAGGAGGACCGAAGGAAAAAGGGAGCAAAGGAATTGGAAAAGCTGGCCCGGCAAACAGACCCCTCGTGCACCTCGGGAGATTCGCCGGTGCTGCGGACGAGGAATTCTAGACACATAGCGGGAACCGGTAAAAGGTTTTTCCAAAGCAGGAAGGAAACCGAGCGAGGGAAAAACGCGAGTGAAACTCGCACTTTTGGTCTCGCTGTGTTTCCTGACGTGGCATTTTTTTTTTTTTTCGTTGGAGTTTTTGTTCAACTCTGCGAGGAGCCGAAAGTCAACTGGGAGGATATTTAATTAAATTTATTTATTACTGCTGTCGTCGTTCAAAAAATAATTTGTTGCTTCGCCACTTTGCAAACTGGACATTAAAAAAAAAAAAAAAATCGCACCTCGGGAAAACCGAACCGGAATTTGGATCAATTTTGTAACGAATTTGGTTTGGCGATTCTCATCAGCCAAATGGGAAACAGCAATTCCCAAAGTTGTCCATAGGTGGATCGATATTTAACCAGCGCCGCATAAAAAAAGGCCAAACGCCTGGATAACCATCGATTCGGTGCATCAGTATCATGACGCGGAATTTATTCCACCCTACACTGCAGTATTTCAGCCTCCCTACGTAAATTCGTATTCATACAAAAAAAAAAAAAAAATTAACCCAAAATTCGTGCGTAATAATTCCGCAAGTTCGGGAGAAACGCAATTCCGGCATCTCACAAATATCGTGCGCAACACAATTTTTAGTACGCTTGTTAATTATTATCTTTTAATACTTGGCGTCGAGACGCTACCGCGTCTCTTGATTATTTCCACCCAATTTTAAGAATTATTTCTGCCCAGTTTCAAGAATTATTTTTGCCAAATTTCAAGAATTATTTTGGCCAAATTTCAAGAATTATTTATCCCCAATTTCAAGAATTATTTATCCCCAATTTCAAAAATTATTTATCCCCAATTTCAAGAATTATTTATCCCCAATTTCAAGAATTATTTATCCCCAATTTAAAAAATTATTTATCCCCAGTTTCAAGAATTATTTTTACCCAATTTCAAGAATTATTTCTGCCCAATTATATGAACTATTTTTGCCCAATTATACGAATTATTTCCGCCCGATTATATGAACTATTTTTGCCCAATTATACGAATTATTTCTACCCAATTATATTAACTATTTTTGCCCAATTATACGAATTATTTCTGCCCAATCTTAAGAATTACTCCTGCCCAATTTTAAGAATTACTCCTTCCGAATTTTAAGAATTACTCCTGCCCAATTTTAAGAATTATTTCTGCCCAATTTTAAGAATTATTTCTGCCCAATTTTAAGAATTACTGCTGCCCAATTTTAAGAATTACTCCTGCCCAATTTTAAAAATTATTTCTGCCCAATTTTAAGAATTACTCATGTCCAATTTCCACAATTATTTCTGCCCAATTTTAAGAATTACTCCTGCCCAATTTCCACAATTTTAAGAATTATTTTTGCCCAATTTTAAGAATGATTTCTGCCCAATTTCGTGCGAGTTGTTTTTTTTAACAGCTCGGGATGCGTTTAAGTGATCGCGTATTAAATTTCCCGGCGTTGAAAACCGCGAGCGGAAATTTCGTCCCGGTTGTCTCAATCAATTTTTATCGTCGCTAAGGACGGTTTAGCGGGGTCGCCGGGAAGACAGCAGCTCGCGAGAGTCGTGAGAGATATGAAATGTGCGGCGAAGGTGCGAAACGCCGCCTCGCTGTTGCTTCTCTGTATTATCGGCGGAGCGGGGGAACACGGCGACTTTAGTGGCTATGAGATTATCCACCCCCCTCCCTCCACCCCCGAGCCGAAGCCCGTTGAACCGCGGGGCCGTTAGTTCCCGACGTGTCACTACGACTCACCAGGACGTGTCGCAGGCGTGAGTCAGCGTGAGATACCGGGCGCCGAGGCCGTAAAACGTCCTCAGTACCCCCAAGCTGTTCCCGAGAGAATGGCCGCCCTCCACCCCGATCAGACTCGCGATTTTACCCTCTCTGTGGGCCTCGATCAGACCTGCAATCATAAAACAACAATATGTTACTTTTAACGACCCATTCGCGTTCGGAAGTAAAAAAATTGTATCCTCTTCTTTATACGTGTTAGAAAAAAAAGAACAATCATCTCGATTTTTCGAAAAAAAAAGTACTTTTGTGAAGATATTTCTTGCAAAATATTGTGAATATTCGTTGGATGACTTTTGTGACTTTTGTGAAAAAATTCGTTGCATGACTTTTGTGAAAATATGATTTTGTGATTTTTTGGTAGCAAAAAAGAGGACAAATAATTTTGTTAAATTAAAATTGCGAGCGAGAGTTTATTTCATGACATTTTTTCGGTGTTATCGAATATTGTAAACACGTTGTATGTATTTTTTAACGCTTATCAGCAGACAAATAATTATATGATTTTGTCGCAAAGCAAAAAAAAAATCATTAAATGACACTCGGGGGGAAAAAACGCTGAAAACTTGCATTTTTTTTAATAAAAATTTTAGGCGAAAATTTATTTCACGGATACCATAATTTTTTCGGTATTATAAAATTTTAACACAAGGAACTTTCAGCGAGTTTTCAAAATTTAAGGGGCTGATTCCCGGGAACGAAAGAAATCGTATTCACCCTGGTTATCGAATCAAAAAATTTAATTAAAGAAATTGAGGAGTAGGAGGAAGAGGAGAAATAATTTGAAGATTTAAGGGTGGCTGACCAGACGGGAAAAACGAGAAAAAGAGGACGGTCTGCGGTTTCGCTATCTGGGTTACATGGCGCAGACTCGGCGCGACCCCGATGCACGCCGAAACGTAAAATATCGCGATATATAGATGCGTGGCTTATATGCCCCAAGTGCACGTGCACTATATGCACATCATAGGGGAAGGTGGGGCAGAATGGGACGCATAAGCGAAAAATGGTTTTATGACGACGACCAAAGTGTATTTTCATTGCTTTTCGCCTAAAAATTCGATTCCAATCACCAATTTTGATTGTCGGCATAAAAAGAAAAATGCGGGGCAAAATGGCAAACCCTGAAATTCGGCAATTCAAGTTTTTTTTTATCCGGGTGATACTCAACATCATCACTAACGATTATATTAAAAAAAAAAAAGATGTTATAAAAAAATTGAACGTAATTTTCAAAGTGTTTTAAAATCCAGATTACTTGAAACGCTCAAAACGTTTTAAATAATCGTTATATTTAGATAACTTGAATAGAAATGTGTTGTATAGATGCGATTTTCTCGAAATGGTAGTTTGTCCCATTTTGCCCCGCAAAATAATCGGAGCTGAAAAAAACGCTGCCCCGTTCTACCCCGCTGTCCCATTTTCCCAAGCAAAATAATCGAAAATGAACAAAACGCTATCCCGTCCTGTCCCATTTTGCCCCGCAGAATAATCGAAACTAAAAAAAACGCCGTCCCGTTTTGCCCTGCTGTCCCATTTTCCCCTGAAAATATCCAAAGCTGAAAAAACGTTGTCCCAAAACAACGTTTTGTTACAACAAAAACGTTGTAAAATAATCGAAACTGATAAAACGCTGTCCCGTCCTGCCCCCTGTCCCATTTTGCCCCGCAAAATAATCGAAGCTGAAATAAACGCTGTCCCATTCTGCCCCACTGTCCCATTTTGTCCCGCAGAATAATCGAAACTAAAAAAAACGCCGTCCCGTTTTGCCCTGCTGTCCCATTTTCCCCTGAAAATATCCAAAGCTGAAAAAAAAACGTTGTCCCAAAACAACGTTTTGTTACAACAAAAACGTTGTAAAATAATCGAAACTGATAAAACGCTGTCCCGTCCTGCCCCCTGTCCCATTTTGCCCCGCAAAATAATCGAAGCTGAAATAAACGCTGTCCCATTCTGCCCCACTGTCCCATTTTGTCCCGCAGAATCATCGAAACTAAAAAAAAAAACGCCGTCCCGTTTTGACCTGCTGTCCCATTTTCCCCTGAAAATATCCAAAGCTGAAAAAAGTTATCCCCTTCAGCCCGCTGTCCCATTTTGCCTCACCTTACCTTACATATATGTATACGTAATATATCGCACTGCGTGTGCGGATCTTCGTGTGGCACATGAAATCCACTACATATGTGAAGATCTCGTACGCAGTAAGAGTATATCGCCCGCAATGTACCGGATACCACTCACTCATGCTCTTTCTCTCGCCTTTTTTCAACACGAACTTTTTTCCACTTCTTTTTTTCTTCCTCCTTTCTTCTCTCTTCACCTGCAGCACATAACAGAGCAGCGCACGACGAGAGACACGATTTTTGCAAAAAAGTTCTTCTCGCTACCGACGCGCACAATCCTGGTCGTATTTAAAAACTTTGCTCTTCGCCGGATTAAATTTCCCCGACTCGGATGTCCGCGGGCTCCGTGAATCAATGGAAAAGCGATAGATATCCACCCCCCCCCCCCCTCCTACGGTCTTCGTGCCTCGCAGCGCGAAACTGAAACGCGTCGTAGTCGTCCTCGCCGTCTTTCTTTTTCAGCCGATTCTGCTTTTCCCCCCGGATAAACGCCTGAATGCTGAGAAGATTTTCCCGGGGAAATGCGAATTTTTTTCTTTATTTTTTGTGATTTTTTAATATTATTTTTGTGTAGTGATTAATTTTTTTTTGTTTTCATCGATTGGAGTAAATATGACATTTTTGGAAAATGGATTTTTGAAAAAATAAAATAAATAAAAAAAGGTTTATGAACTCTGCGAATATTTAAATGGTGAAAATAATGTTTGTGTCGTCTCGCATCTTTTTTTAAATATAATTTTGTATCTATTTCTGTCGGCGAAAAATGATTTTCAGATTTTGTTATTTTTTAAATGGATTTTGAATAGTGTAAATATTTTTCCCTCGTTCGGGTTGACTCGCGATAATTTTCTGGCGAGGCTCGCGACCTGTATAGAAGTGGAACGGATAAATGCCTGAGTGCTGCGAAGATTTTCCGGGGAACTCCGATTTTTCTCTCTTTTTTTCCGATTTTTTTAATACAATTTTTTTTGCAGCGATTAATTTTTTTTATTTTGTTTGATTGGAGTGAATTTGAAATTTTTAAAACTCGATTTAAAAAAAAAAAAATAACAATAATAATATGGATGATTTATCGAAAATATTTTGGTGATTTCGCAGCGAGGACGAATTGGGGTTTCCATCGTGACTCTCGGATTTCCAGGTCACCGGAGACGGCGAATCGAAAATCTTTGAAAATATCCGCGAAGAAACGGCGGATCTGGAGAGGGGAAAAAGACGACGAGGTACGCGGGGACGTCGCGAGCGCTTGTGAAACAGAGTGAAAGATACGGTCCACGCGGGGCAGGACGAAAGAGTCGGAAGAAGCGGACGCGACAAGACGCGCGGGAGGCAAGTTGAGGAGAGAAATAAGATAGAGACAAACACGCAACACCTCGGCGTAAACAGCGGCGAGAGTATCGCGGGGATTCGAAACTTGGCTGTATCTCCATCTGTCTCTATCGCCGGTTTTGTCCCCGCACCGAGCGCTCCACTCTGCTGTATATATATTTATTTTATATACAGGACGATGCAGAATTATTTTTCCATTTTTCGCTGATCGAGTAAAGTCCACATTTTTTTAAACAAGAATAAAAAAATGTTAGCATAATTTTACAATTTTTTGCCACATTTGGCCGCGAGTCAAACGAAAATTCAAACTTACACCAAATTTCGTGAGAGCGAAATAAAATAATAATAATACAATTTTCCAAATGTCGTAAATAAAAAAAATGTAGTGATTCTTTTCAAGTAGAAAAGTCTTTTTTTTTCAATAACAACATTATTTTTGGCAACATTTCACGACAATTTTAGCCAAATTCATTCGACGTCAACGAAAGTAAAATTTTGCACCAAATTTCATAAGCACGAAATCAAATAATAATAATAACATCTCAAATGGCGCAAATAAAAAAAAACATTTCATTCTTTCAGCGTACAAAAAAGTCTATTTCATACTTCAAAAACAATTTTTTTTTCGTCAAAACTTCACCTTAATTTTATCAACATTATTTCGAGGTCAAGCCTGAGTTAAATTCTGCACCAAATTTGTAAAGCACGAAACAAAATAATAATAATTCATGTCAAACGTCGCGAACAAAATAATAATAATAATAACATTTTAAATGGCGTGAATAAAAAAAAACATTTCACTCTTTTTGCGTGCAAAGAAGTCTATTTCTTTCTTCAAAAACAAAATTCTTTTCGTCAAAACTTTCCCTTAATTTTATAAAAATTATTTCGAGGTCAGACCTGAGTTAAATTCCGCACGAAATTTGTAAAGCACGAAACAAAATAATAATAATTCATTTCAAACGTCGCGAATTTTCAAAGACTTAAATTTATTCAGGGGTCCAACCGCCACTCGTCAAAAGACGGAAAAATAATTCTGAATCATTCTGTACAACGCAACGTGTATAACTGTATATTATGGTACGGAGGGGGGGGGGGGGGGGGGGGGGGGGTCGCGGTTCTCTCGCGGATTTTATAAAGTAGAAACTTCGGAGTTGTAACGGCGACCGCGGAAGCGGTTTTCCCGTCTCGGTGTATCTCGCTCCCGCGGCCGTCGTCGCATCGCGCCTTTTTCCATATATCTCGCTTTTTCCGGCCCGCTGTAAGCCGCATTAATCTTCCCCGGCGTATTTTCCGTCTCTTTGCCCGGCGCAGCGCGTCGTGCGGCTTCGTCGCCCGCTCGGTACGACCCCGAGCCCTTGGCGAAGCCGCAAAGTACGAGCCAGCGCCCTGCCAGCCTTGATAGTCGACAGGTCGTCCCCGTCCAGGTTTCTCCTTCGCCATTTTTTTTACCCCTCTTCGTTTATGTATTTCCCCTGATTTTTTTTTTTTTTTTTTTTTTTCGAGCCTGCGGACGACAGGTTTTCAACTCGGATGCCCTCGAGACGCGGCCCGGCGTATTTTAGAGCTCGATGCATCAACGATTAAAGTTACACGCGTTGGGAAAAAAACCGGGAAAATGTAATCCAATTCCGCGCGACGCTCTTATCAACGCTGAAGGCGGCTCTGTGTGTGCAAAAAAATGCGGGGAATAAAAAAGACGACGGATTAGTTCCAAGTCGCGGGACACGTTTGAAACCCTCGGGCGAACATACCGGTATTTATGGATGGAAATCTTATTTTTTTAACGAATTTATGACCTTCAGGGAAAATTTGTTGAATACACACAGATTTTTTTATTGTAGTCTTAATTTTTATGAATAGGCAATTAATATTGCAATAGATGGATAAACCACAATTATTTTGATGTTGAAGTTTGCATTGTTGGAATGGAACGAAATTCAGAAAAAAATTAATTAATTGAAAACCGAAAAAAAATTATAATCTTTTTCTCGTGTCCTTCGTCATTTGGTTTAATTACTATTAAGGTTTTTTCGGAATTTCGTTGCATTCCAACGATGCAAACTTCAACATCGTCAATTATTTAGGTTTGGACTTAGAGAATTTTAGAATCAGTATAGTTTTTGCTGGAATATCGGAGTGGAAATAACCTTCAATTATTCAATTATAGGTGGTTTATTTAATCAATTGAGTTTGATACAGCGAGATGTCGATTCCGTGGGTGGATATTTCCAAGATGCGCGGATGAAAAAACGGCGTGATTACGAGCGCAGATAATTAAAATGAAAAAATGTTTACTAATTTTATCTAAACAATATATGTATTTTTTGGCCACCTGCCGGTAAAGTAGGTTACGGATATCGTCGCAGAAAGCGTTCGTATTGAGAGTAGATTTCTTGTTATCTTTAACCGTTTTTTTTACTCCTTATAGAGGAAGCTTTGTAAAGATGTTAAAAAAGCTGTAAAATAATGAGGAAGCTATATGCAAGGTTCGTGTTTGCAGGTTTTTTTTTACTCACCTCTGACCGAAGTGACGAGGGTCAAGTGTTGAGCATTCATTTCCGCGAGCCTCCGTATGACGTCGATCTGCTCAAGTAACAATTGAACCGCGTTCAGCTGGGCCGCCTCGCAGGGTACGTAAGCCGCCCAGAACTGTAAAACAAAATTTATTATTGTAACAGAGATACAAATGCAACTCCGCTTTAAAAAATCGGTGGATGAAATATCTGACATTTTCTGATTGGCTTATTGAATTTTCTCTCGAACAAAGGAAGAAAATCCAGGTTCGATCGATCTAAAAAAAAGTAACCTCGATTTTTGTGAAGTGACAAAATTTCGAAAAGAGCGAAAACACTTTTTATTCATTTTTTTTACTTTTAATTAACACCTTATTTAGATGTATCTTTGTCCTTACACAACGAATTCATCATTACTTTTTTTCCAAAACACAATACGTTTTCAGAAAAATTTTAAAAAACTTAATTATTCCCGAATTTGTAATATATTTTTTTGGCATCAAAACTGATCATACAAAAATCATTAATACAAATTGAGACCCAACAAAAATAGAGCTCAAGTATTAGAGCGAAACAAATTTTTCTTCCTTCTCATGCCGTGACGTTCATCACTTTTTTTTTCAGGAAAATCCAAAAGACTTAATTATTTTCGATTTTTTAAATTATTGCCTCAAAATTGATCACAAAAAAATCGTTAACACAAATTGGGACCCAAAAAAATAAAGCTCGGGTATTAAAGCGAAACAAATTTTTCTTCCTTCTCATGACGTGACGTTCGCCACTTTTTTTCAGGAAAATCCAAAAATCATTATTATTCTCGATTTTAAAAATTATTGCCTCAAAACCGATCACAAATAAATCGTTAATACAAATTGAGACACAAAAAAATAGCGCCCGAGTATTAGACCGAAACAAATTTTTCTTCCTTCTCGTGACGTGACGTCCGTCACCGCGTGGGTCGAACACAATGTTACCTTTTCCCTGCTGTCCCCCCTGCCCCCCTCGACGCCCCCCCCCCCATCCCTTCTATGGTACCAGAACGACGCGTCCTGACGCGGGACATATGCACGACGCACGAAAATCCGGATCACGTTGATTGTCCAATCGAACGGTCGGCCGTATATCGAACAATTGTACAATTGAGCTCCATTGAATCGAGGGGTGGGGGGGGGGGGGGGGATGGAAACCAACGGCCGAGGCCTCCGGGTCGCCCGAGGCACGTTTGGCCGCTACCAACAGCACGAGATCCGCACGCGGGGGGGGGGGGGGGGGGGGGGCGAACGTGGGGCACGCGTAGAGCCCGGAGCTCCGTCGTGCTCTGCACACGTGTCGGCGGTAGCAAAATGTTAAAAGCCTGTCGATGAACCCCGCACCGAAAGAGAGGATGAAAAAAAAAAAAAAAAACGGAACAACATTTGTAGCTCACTGAGAAATCAGAATCGTTGGAGATTAAATTGCAGAAAAATATTTCCCGGGGCCTTTTTTGTTGGGGGAGGATAAAGGTACGTCTGATGAATTATAATGGCGATGCTTTTTCTCGTCGTTATTCCTCGCGTGTCACGGCGAAAATTGTTATCGACACGGACAGCCGGGAATATTTATTTTCCCGTCTTTCAGTGGCAGCCAATTATCTCAATTTGCGGCAAAAACGGCAACGTTTGTTATCTTTAATTTTAATGAAAAACGAAACATTTGTTTCATAATAATTATAATAATTAGAATAGCGCAATATTAAATTATGATCAGAATATTACGATATTAAATTACAATAAAAATATTGCAATATTAAATTACAATAAAACTATCGCAATTTTAAATTACGATAAAATATTGTGATATTAAATTAAAATAAAAATATGGCTACATTAAATTACAATAAAAATATGACTACATTAAATTACAATAAAAATATAGCAATATCCAATCACAATAAAAATATGGCTATATTAAATTACAATGAAAATATCGCAATATTAAATCACAATAAAAATTAGGTACTGAAAACGTTGCGACAAACATTATTTTTCACGATATCATTATTCCCCACCGTGAGTCATCCCAGCAGCAGCGAAAACGTCACCCTGTTTTAAATCCTGTTGCTCGTCGTTCGAGTCACCACAAATTTTCGCGTACGCAGACGAGACGACAACGAGGCGCACGAGGCGCCCGTTGCTTCTGGGCTTGTCAGTCAGGGGGGGGGGGGGGGGACGGCGGGCCGACCAGATAACTTTGACGAGAGCGACAGCAGAGCATTCGCGGATTCGCTCGCGTCGTGCAGATTCGCAGCACGAAGGAAAGACGAGTCAGGGGGGGGGGGGCGAGGGGGGGGGGGGGGTGAATATGGGCCGTGAAAACCGGAGGGCTGCTCCGGGCCCGGCCCGGTTCCCGGGTTAATAAGCGAGCAGAGAGATAGAGCCATCCGGCCGGAAGCGAGGGGGGAGGGGGGAAAGGGGGGCGGTGGGATATGGACGTCGTTCTCGGGGTGAACGGGAGAAGGGAAAATGGATAATGTGTGTCAGACACTTGGACGGTCACGTGCGCAACCAAACACGTTCGTAAACCCACAGCGCGAGCTACCCTCGTCTCGCACCCTCGCGCTGCTTATTTTACGTCCCCCTCGCTCGCCAATCTCTTGGTGTCCATCTTACCTTCTCCTCGACGTTTACCGACCGGGGGGACGAGGTGTTGTGTTTTTTTTTCTTTATGAAGAAATGACGGGAAAAAAGCTCGGACATCCGGACTCTGCGGGAAACTCAGGAGTTTCACGATTCTCAGGATTTGTGCGACTTGCGGTCGTTTATATCTATTTATATCATATTTTATTATATTTTTTTATTGTCTTTCGACGGAATAGCGAAAAAAGTTTTTGTGTCAAGTTTTTTTTGTTTGTCAAGGAAGATTTACAGGTTTTGGTAATTATTTATGAATCCTGAGAATATTTGAACAGCGAAAATCATTTTCGTGCCTCGATTCGCAATAAAAAAATAAAAAAATGTTGTATCTGGTGTAGTCTGCGAAAATTGATTTTCAGGATTTATTCATTATTTGTGGCTTTTGAATCCTGCGAACATTTGAACAGCGAAAATAATTTTCGTGTCTCGATTCGCAATTATTTTAAAATATAATTTTGTATCTATTTCTGTCTGCGAAAAATAATTTTCAGGTTTTGTTAAATTTTTAATGGCTTTTGAATAGCGCAAATATTTTTTTCCCTCATTCGGATTGACTCGCGGTAATTTTCTGGCGAGCCTCGCGAACTGTATAGAAGTGGAACGTGAGCGCGAAATTGAACGTGAATTTGATCCTATTGGAGAAAACTCGGTCGCGTTCCTTTCCCTTTGTTACCCCTTTTTCCTCCTTCGTTTATTGTAACCCCGGGGCCGAGCTCGCTCGTTCCTTCGGCCACGGGCGACGGCGAAACGAGTCGCCGTCGCACCGAACACCTACGCTCCGTCGGAATGCTCACCCCGAGCCTTTTGTAAGATTTCGCCGGCCATTCATTCCCCATGTAATTGGCCCATTGAACGAGCCGAGACCCCACCGTCCCCGTTTGCCCCCGATATATTTTACTCCGTTTGCCATACGCTACTCGTGGGATTAGCAAATCCTTCTGGGATTTTTGTTTCGATTTCTGCAACAGTTACAGCATTTTTGTCTCTGGAAATTTTCGTAGTCGAGTAAATAATTTTTTAAATAAAAATAAAAATAGAATAGTGTAACATTTGTGGACAAATAATTGGAAGGTGAATGAATTATTGTCATTATTATATATAATAAATCTCACAATGTTTAGCATTTTTTGTATTTAGTACAATTTTAAAAAAATGGAGACATTTTTTTAAACAATTTTTATTTATTTAATCTAATCCGCAATTAATAGTTAATTGTTTCTGTTATGTTCTGTTATGTAATAATGATTAATTCTAGTATTTGAATGAACTATTTTGAAAAGAATTTTTACGAGAAGAATTTAATATAGACAACGCCGTCGTCGAGGTTCGGGTAGTGGGGAAAAACGCAAATATAATCATCGTAAAACTGATCAGCTCGGAGTTCAAAGACGACATAATGCGCACAAAATCCAAACTTGGGAATAAGCAGATTTACATCGATCAAGATCTCACTCCTGCAGACCTCGAAATCCAGAAAGCGATCAAGAAAAAGGCCCATGACATAAAAGCCGAGGGAAAAAGCACCAAAATAGGGTACCAAAAATTGAAAGTCGACGGCGACTGGCTCTACTGGAACCGAAACACAGGCAGCCTCGAAACCAAGTCAACCAAGCCGACACGTAGTACACAAAACTCCCTTAGCCAAGGCAACGACGCTCCAAGCCAAAAAAACTAGATAGTTTCAAGATTGTTTTCTGGAATGTGCAAGGCATCTCTAATCTGTCAACAAATGTCATCCAGGATGACATTGTTGTCGGCTGCTTCTACGAAACGTGGTGCACGTCAGCCCAGTGCGGATCCCTGCCAGCCCAGATCCGAAATTACTACAGCGAGTGGTCCCCTGCTACGAGGGATAAATCGAGAGGAAGAGCAAGCGGTGGCCTCGTCACCACTGTGAAGAACCAATTCAAAGTGCATCTCGTCGACCGGTCTCCGTGGTGGTGTATCGTGCGAATAATATGTGACGGCAAGTGCGTGATAGTGGGTTCCTTCTATGCCAGCCCCGCGCTAAATTTATCAGTTGTATTAGACCTTCTCAGCCCCATACTAAATGATATTGTACTCAGGTTCCCGGATGATATTATAATCTTAGGAGGTGACTTTAATGCGCGTCCGCCAGTCAGTGATAACATACCGTCAGAATTGTTTGAGGACACGCTACTGCACGAGGAGAGGCTTTCACACGACAAAAATACTAATGCTAGCGGCCGTATTTTGTTAGATTTTATGTGTGAAAACAGCTTTGTCTTATTAAATGGGCGAACCTGCGGAGATCGACCAGCACAATATACATTCTCGAATAAGAACGGCGCGAGCACGATAGACCTTGTATGGGTTATTTCTTCAAAACTCGAGTGCGTGCAGGATTTACAGGTAGGCGACAACCTTGTAGGCTCCGATCACTTCCCTGTCACCTTAGAATTAGCCAGTGTTTACTCTCGAGCGAGTGAGGACGAGCCTTTGCCGCCTGTCTACGCTAATAGCAATAAGCTTATATGGAAAAATGACTGTCGAGAGCAATTCCAAAACAGTATGAATTTATCGCCGCACATTTTTATAAACTTCTATACTGCCTCGGTAGACAAACTACAAAATAATTTAAACATTGCCATAAAAAAAGCAGCCCAGTCAGTCGGGAGCTTAAAACAAAACAAAAAGCATCCGTCAACCTGGATACACAAAAAATGGTTCGATGATAAATGTAATGCCATGAGAAAAACTGTAATTAGCCAATTGAAAATTGCCAGAGAGGCGAACTTTGAACAGATAGAATTAGACGAATTCCTAAAATGTAAAAAAGAATACAAATTATTACTTGCTAACAAAAAGAAAGATTATGCGACTGAAATAACTGAAAGATTTGCAAATGTTAAAGACCCATCGAATTTTTGGAAGGTTGTGAAGAGTTGTAGGCCCAAATCACGACAAACAAATGGCCCTTCGATCTCCATATGGAATTACTTTCTCAAAGATATGTACCCCTCTAGAGCTCTAACAAACAAAGCCTTTCTGGGCATACATGATCCTCTCTTAGACAGAGAAATAAGCATCGGGGAACTTCAAAAATGCATTTTAAACTTAAAAAATGGAAAAGCCCCTGGAAATGATATGGTGACTAACGAATTCTATAAAGCTCTCCCGGAGGGTTGGATATCATACCTTTTAGCAATGTTCAACAAAATATTAACCAGTGAAGAAATACCTCAGTCTTGGTGCAAAGTTGTGATATGCATGCTTCATAAAAAAGGCAATCACCTTGATCCACTGAACTACAGAGGCATCGCACTTGTCAACGCTATTACAAAATTGTTCATGCAAATTCTAAACGACAGACTCACAAGGTGGACTACTAATGCCGATACCATCCCTGAGGAACAAGCGGGCTTTAGGAAGGGCAGAGGCGTCGCAGATAACTTATACGCACTCCAAACTGCGATTCATCTGAGGCTTAGACAAAAGGGCGGCAAAGTTTACGCACTTTTCGTAGACTTTAGAAGAGCTTTCGACTCGATCCCCCAAGAGAAACTCTGGATAAAAATGCACCGTCTAGGTATCAGCTCTAAAATGATCAGAATACTAAAAAAACTATACGACAATGCAACGATGCAAATAAAAACAAAAAGCGGTCTTTCAGATACAGCCGATGTAAGCGAAGGTGTCCTTCAGGGCGAAGTCCTGAGTCCCCTTTTATTTATAATATACATCTCGGACATTATTGCATACTTTAGAAACGCCAATTTGAGAGGTATAGATATAGATGCTCATAAGGATTTACTCATGCTGCTATACGCTGACGACCTAGTAATTCTGGCGCACTCTCCCGTTGATTTGAGAAAGAAATTGATCATTCTGGCCGAATACTGCAATGAGAACGGTCTGACGGTAAATACCACAAAAACACAGATAGTAGTATTCAGGCAGGGAGGAAAACTTGGCGAATCCGGCAAAAAATTCTCATACAACGGGTTACCCGTGCAGGTTGTAAACAAATATACGTATCTCGGAGTAATATTTTCTTCCTCGGCACTAGGGCTTCTCGCCGCGGAATCAGCTGTTTGCAAAGCCAGAATTGCTACATCGTCCGCGCTGTCAATGCTAGCCGCCGCCAAGGCTGACTCGTGGGACGGGGTACAAAAAATATTTCGTAGCATGGTGGCATCTACGCTGCTATACACGGCGCACATATGGGGGCTAAGATACACGGCTACTTTGGAAAAAGGCGAACTAGACTTCCTGAAGAGATACCTCCACCTACCCAAAAACACGCAGAGCTGTGCCACCCGCCTCGAATTGGGCGTCATTAGCATCGTCAAAGACATTATCAAGGCCGCTATAGGCTGGGTTATAAACATACTTAAAATGGATGAGAACCGACTTCCAAAAATATGCTTTAATCGACTATTGTCACTATCTATGGCGGAACAGGTGGATTGCAGATATAACTGGGTCTCGCAACTAAAAAACGCATTGTCTGGAACTAACTGTAATGACTTATGGACAAACTTAGACAGCAGGTATTGGTTAGCAAGAAAAAATGACATCCTAATGCTACTTGAACAGCGCCTCAGAATGGGTGATCTCACCAAATATAATAGGTCAGACGCTTGCCAGTTACGCCTCCCCAGAGACATCACGGACAATTTCGAGAAATTTTACCCGCCCAGATGTAGGATCGATTTAATCCGTGCGAAAGTACAAGTGAGATTAGCATCTAAGTATACAAAGCGATTTATAATTGGTAGTCACTTATATTTGATTGACCCAGAGCAAATATGCCTTTCGTGCAAGCTTAATTCAAAGGAAAGCTACATGCACATCCTATTTGACTGTCCAACTTACGATGCCTTAAGACGCCACTATTTGGCCCCTAGTCTTAATCCTATACTAAGCGACGAGGAAAAAGTTGTACAACTACTAGGCCAAAACGATACCAAATCAATGAAACTATTTTTCTACTATATGTTAAACTGTTTTAGAATTAGAGCATTTCTCCTATGCGACTAAGACCAGTTTGATGATAAACATTTCATGTTATAACACACGGTCCCCCTGCATTATGAATCTATGTATTCAAATGTATGCATAATAAACAATATATATATATATATATATATATATTTTGAAAATAAAGTTAAAAAGAAAAAGAAAATAGTGTAACAATTATTGTCGAATTACCGTGGAAAAATAATTGCGAGCCACTGAATTATTGTAGAGACTTATAATAAATCGCACAACATTTAGCATTTTTTATATCCAGATTTTTTTTTAAATGGGGCAAAATTTTTTAAGAATTTTTTTTATTTATTTTATGCCGAATGACTTAAAACCTTCCAAGATTTATAATTCCTCGGTGAACCCCATCCGACCCATCCACCCCGACCCCTTCAAGCCCGGCGTTAAAACTCCCTCCCCCCATCCATCAATCGAACGTACCATCATCCCCCATCCCCCCAAGTTTTATTCTTCCAAGTTTCGTCTCTCGTCGTGCGCGTTCGGTGGTTAACTCGGCGAGATTTCTGCCGCTCTTTCCTAAGAGCACTTTTTCCCTCTCTCGCTCTCAACATGCCCCCCCCCCCCCCCCCCCCCTGCGACTCAGCCAACATCATTCGCGTTTCCGAACCCACTTTTCCTCAGCGCCGCTTTTATCTATGCATAAGCGCGGTGAGCGCGCTGAACTTTTCCAATGCGGATTTACCTTCGGGGTGGATGCGCCGTATCGCCCGCAGGGGGCGCGCGTGGGCTATAAGTTCGTAGCGCCCCCATCCAGGGTCACCGAGTGCCGAGTGATGGAGGGGGGGGGGGGGAGGAGGAGGAAACGGAAGAAGGAAGAGGAAGAGAGGGCGATAGGTGCGACGCCTCTTCCACTCTAGGGGGGGGGGGGGTTAAAAAGACGTGAAGGGGGAGCGCGACGCCTCAGTCAGAGCGGGCATTGTGCCCCCCTGCGCTCGTTTATATCGCCAAAGCCGCTGTTCATCTCCCGGGTCAGCCCCCAGAAGTTTAGCACCCGCCGCCACCGTTGAGGAATTATATACGACTTTGCCGGAACGAGGATTACGGTGCATTCGAGGGCGACGAGTTCGAAGACGCAGGGGGACGAGGATCCGACCCCCCTCACTCCCTCTGGGGCGCGCACTGTGAGTCGCGTTCGTATTGGTGGCGGGGAAAAAAAATGAGGGAAACGAAAAAACGAGCGGAAATGCGGAGAATGAGTCAACAGGGGGCTGAGGGGGGCGGTGGAGGGAGGGGGGGGGGGGATTACTGGAAGAGATCTTGAAAAGAGGAGGAAAAAAAAAACTTGGACACTGTAATCCTATCCCCCCTCGTAATGCTCGCCTTCTTTCGAATATGCAAATGCTGAGTGAGGGGGGAGGGAGGGGGCAGGGGGGGCAACTGAGGCGCGGATGAAAATGCGAAAAAATGCGGCGACGTTTCGGATTGGACAGACCACTCGTTCCGGATTATCTTAATTCTGATATATAATTTTCGAGTTAATAATTGGAAGCATTTTTTTAGTGCTGAATTTTTTTTTATCTGACTTTACTATAATTGTTGTTATCGTAATTTCCGGACTAATCATTTTCGCGTTAATAACTGAAGGTTAGTACTTTAGTTCTGATTTTTTAAATCTGAATTTATTATAATTGATGTTATCATAAATTCCAGTCTTTTCGCTGCCAATACATGCGAAAGTGCGACGACGGTTCGGATTGGTCAAACGATTCGTTGCAGATTATCTTAATTCAGATTTATAATGGATTAATAATCGACAGCGTTTTTCAGTCCTGATTTTTTTTAAATCTGTATTTGTAATAATTGTAATTATAAATTCCAGAGTAACAAATGTCTTTTCGCTGTCAACACGAATCATCGACGTCTCTTCGAGGCGACCGAAAACCGTTTCGACCCCGAAAACCCCACAAATTTGGAACCCCCTCGACTGTCACATTATCAAGCTACACAATATTCGATTTACCAAACGCTCTCTATGCGCGAGCCGAGCGTGAAGAGCAATAAAACGAATTGAATTATGATTCCGCATCCCCGTAAACGCACTTGTCAAATGACAAACATATTTCTATCCGAATAAACATCTCCTTTTGCCTCAATCTATCAAAAAAAAAAAAAAAAGCAAATGCGCCACTCGATTGACGCATGACAGACTAGCGACTACGGTGGACACGGAAACGCGAGGGAGGCCCGAAAAAAAAAGCGGATGTTGAAATTTTCAATTGACCTAGTTTGCCCTATCAAAGCGGTAATGCCACACAGGAGAGTTTCAATGCCCGGCTCGCTCGTTCGCTGTGTGCGGCCATTGCTATCAACTAAACCCTTGCCAGATCAGTTATGAATTGCCACAGTTACGGGTTTACCAGGGTTAGTTTTGTTTTTCGGCTCCACCCGTTCGATTGGTCGCGTCGCGTAGGGGGGGTCGGGGGGGTCACGAGGGGGTGGAGGGGGGGGGGGGGGCGGGGGGACAGTGGGACAGACACGAGCCGGCAATCGCGCTTACACACGCCATAGCACGGAGGGAGGACATTGCCAGAGGCCAGTGTTACGGATATTTAACGAAGCCATTCGTATCAATAAAAACTTCTTTCTTTTTCATTTTTTTCTCGTAACGTATTTTCGGGCGCGGGGTCGACGCGCATACGGTATCAATTTCCACGTCGCCCGGCAGATTTTTCGCCCGGTCGAACGAGCCAAACGAAATTTCCCCCCACCCTCCTGCGCTCTCGCCCCCCTCGCCCCCCTTGCCCCCCTCGCCCCCCGACCTAGGACAACACGGGACCCGGGATTGCTTTCGCTGTGTCCCCGTTGTCTCCGGTGCTGCCGGTTCGACTTCCTGACTTGGAGTTTTTAAACACCCCCCTGACCCCTTTGCCCCCCCTGCCCCCCTGCCCCCCCCCCCCCCCTCTTGAAATCCTCGCCACCCCAAAAAGGCTGCAGGCGACGAGCTCCGGGTTGCCGTTGGCACTGGGAATGGAACAGGGAAAAAATACACCATTTCGGCTCGGTTGCCCTGATAAAGGTTTCGTCCCCCCTCCCCCCTCTGCCCCCTCAGGAGTTGTTTGCGTATCCTGGAAATCTCTCTTGGGTCGTTGGAGCGGAAAAAGCTGATAGGATCGCAAATATCGCGCGAGTCCAACGTTATTTTGACGTAGTTGGGGCTCAAGAACCCCCTTTTGGCTCTTTTGGGGGCAGGGGGGCAGACCCTTCGTTTCTCTCAAGGACCCGGGACATTATTAAAATTGTTACATCAGAGACGAGACGCGAGACGAAAACCCTCGTTAACGTCGTTTCCGGTGGCCCTCCATTGTTTTCGATATATGCGCGAGGTACGACTGTTTGTTCGTCCCGACTGCCGCGACTTGATTGCTACTTGCTTTGTAAAAAGCCAAACACGACGAAATTGCAGCCGGCGCGCGACGAGCTTCACGGCTGGGTGGAAATTGGAACGACGCAGGTCGCGAGTCTTGAGCTCCCAGTCGACGCTTCAATCATCGAAATTGCGATTTTTGTTGAGGCTTTTTTGTTATTTTATTTTCTAATGCAAATTAGTTTTTCTGAATTTTGGACATTTTTCTAATGTAAATGATTTTTTCTGAATTTTGGACATTTTTCTTATGTAAATGATTTTTTCTGAATTTTGGACATTTTTCTTATGTAAATGATTTTTTCTGAATTTTGGACATTTTTCTAATGTAAAATATTTTTTCTAAATTGGGGACATTTAAAAAAAAATAGTTCATTAAATATTGCAATATTTGTAAATTCTAGATGATCAAAATTACGATTTTTGTTAATTTTTTTTTTGGGACGATTTTTCTAGTTTGAATCAACTTTTTAATTTTATGAACAGTTTTATTTTAATCGAGTGATTGAATATTGTAACTTTTGTAAATTTTGTAAATAGCTGCAATTTTTTGTCGTTGTTTATTATTGTTTATGTTTTTTTTCCATTGCTGTTTTCGCTGTTGTCTCGATCCCGGTGAGCGAAAGTCGCGCCTTTAACGTTTTCATGGCGTTTGCCGATCTACGGGATATTCCTCGCGGTCCTGGCGCGAAAACGGATTTGCAAGTCTATTAGTGCGTCGCCAAATAAACCAGCGCTTCGTTTCGGAGTGACACGCGAAAACACAGTTCTACTTTCTAGCGCGCGGACGCCACAAAAATTTGCCGCAAACGCCACGGAAAAATCGCAGAGAATAACACACGTTATATTTTTGCAGTTTCGCGGTGTGGTGCTTTTTGTCACGGACAAAAAAGTGTCGCGCGAGTGACGAGTGATAAATGATGCATCGCAGCTGATGCGAGCTACATTTTCGTAATGCATTCATAGCGAAATTATAAAAAATGAAAATTCAAAATCCAGAGTTGATTTAATTTAATTAGACTTTTATTCGATCTCAAGAATTAACATTTATCACGACCTTTCTGCTCGTCTGTATATTTTTTTCCAACATATCGACTTTTCTTTTCCATCGCTTTTACTACATAACATTTTTTTTTTCGACTCTCCTGAAATTAAAATTCATAAAAAATCTTCACAAATTAAAAACACTTTCATCACAGAACGAATTTGTTTGTGTTCTCATATAACTTCTCATCAAATTTGATTAAAAATGTATACATTTTTTTTAAAATCCGTTCTTAAGTTAATTAGACTGTAATTCGATCTCAAGAATTTAACACCTATAATGACTTTTCAGTCCCTCTGTATCTTATTTTTCTTCAACGTATTGACTCCGTCATTTCCCGTCATCTTTAATCCACAAAAAAAGCATCGTTATTGAAATCAAAATTCATTTAAAAAAATCCGAATAGAAAACACGTTCATCACAAAACTTTTCATTTCCTATCCAACCTCCTACAAAAATTCCCCTCAACATTCCACCCGAGACTCCACAAAAAAAAACCCAAAAAAAAAACCGTGTGCGTATCTCAAAAGAAGTGACAGACGGTCCTCGCGTCTCCACTCGTCTCGCATATTAATTATGAATACAGGGGGTCGACGGGAGGCGGCAGCGGTGGCGGCAGCAGTAGCAGCAGCAGCAGTGGTGGAGGCTCGGCGCGTGCATTAACCAGTGGCCCCGCGAACTGGGTGAAAGGCGAGCACTCGCATTAATCACTTCTTTGCTGATGACGAGGTTGGCTTGAGGTCATTATTAATGCATCGGAAATGCGGAGAGGCTCGTCGAGTGATTGCGAGAGAAAGAGAGAAAGGGAGAGAAAGAGAGAGCGAAAAAAAAGAAGAAGAAGAATACAAAAAAAAAAAAAAAAACCAAGAGCTTTCGCGCGGGGCTCAGCGTCGCCGGTCGTTAAAAGTGTGAGTGAGGGAGCGAGAGAGAGAGAGAGAGAGCGAGCGAGCGATGGTTACACCCCGGGAGGACCGAGAGTTGACAGTGACCCAGTGGGCGAGAGAAAGAGGCGAGGGTTGCGAGTCACAGTCGCGCGCTCGCTCCAACGTGTCGACCCGGCGTAACTCTCGCCGCATCGAGTTGAGCCGAGGGAAGGTCATGACACAAAGTATTATAGAGGCCACGGGAGTCGCGATAGGGTGACAACCGAGCGAGCGAAAAAGGGGGGGGGGGGGGAGCAGCAGCTTCGCTCTGGCTAACTGAGGGGAGGGAGGGGGGGGAGCCCCAAGTTTTACACTGAGAATCGGGTGGGTGACACACGTATATATATATATATTTTTATACGATATATATATATATATGTATACATATATATATTTATATATGTAATATATATGTATATATTACATATATAGTGTTTGTAACACTATATATGTGTTCATATATATATATATTACTTGTATATATGTATATATATATATTATGTAAAAGGTGGGAAAGGGACAGAGAGGCGCATCGGCGCGTCGAGCGTGGCTACCGATACCGCGCCGGCTATGGCTATGACCTAATTATGGACCAGAGAGCTGGTCGTCGTGCACTCTCTAACGTCAACCGGGTTCGCGCGCGAGGAGAGCGAGCCGGCTGTCGAGATGGGGCAAACAGAGCGCGCTAAACGTGCGACCCGCCGTGTATATATTTATTTTAGTGTTATAATGTAGGTGGATTTTTGTTGGTTTTTGTTTGTTTGGAATGTGAGACCTGAGGGGTGTTTTTTGAGTGTTTTGCTGCACTCAGAGATATCGTGTAAGTTCTGGTAACCATAAAGTGACAACCATCAAATTTTTGTTCATGCTATTATTTTTATGGTTCACGGTAATTAATTAATAGTTATGATGATTGTGTCACAATTACCATAACTAGACGAATCGTTGCTGTACCTATAAAAAATAATTGACGCTTTATGGTTGTCACTTATGGTTGCCAATACTAGATTTTTGTCTCAGTGTTGGTTTCGATTGGAGTTAAAGGACGTTTGGGGGTAGCTTTATAAGCATTTTTTTAAATGATGAGGGAATTTGTTTAATTTTTTAGACAATTGAAACTGACATTGAACTTCGTGACAGTGTAATTCGACATTGAGCTACTCAATACAGTCATTTTTTTAAATTTACTTTTTATATCATGTACCACATTTCTGGTGCTCCGAATTTTAGTATCGAGACCAAAGAAATAAGCGTCACAGTATGGTTTGTTTTGTCGGTGTGATTTAATGATAACAACCTGTGGCGATTATTGTGGGATCGTTGTAAAAAATAATTCATTTTCTATATGTTTAAATAGACCTAAGTAAACCTTAAACTGCACTCATTTGCACCGTGAGCTTCTGTATAAATGCATAGATGTCGAGGCGTTTTGCTAGATTTTTTGCCGATGCCGCAATTAGAGCTCACAACGTCCCGAATGTACAGGATGCAAAATTGGACGGGGGCGAGACGTTTAAATAATGTTTAACGTTTTTCAGGCTTTTTCAAGATGTTTTAAGGTGTTTTTAAGACGTTTCTAACGACTGTGAGTCGAGTAATTGGGCTAGATTTTGTTGCTGATGCTGCAATAAGAATTCGCAACGTTCCGAATGTACAGGATGCAAAATTGCGAGGGGACGAGACGTTTAAATAATGTTTAACCATTTTTATGTTTAGATATTTTTATATGCCGATTTTTCCGCCCGCTTCGCGTGCGTAAAACCGCTATTTTCACACCTTGTGATATTAAATTTCGTACATCCCTCAGCCGGACCACCTCGACCGACCGTACCGAGTTTCCGGCGGCCCGGGTTTCGGTTTCGCGCCACCGAAACCGAGAACAATGCGCATCGGCACGTCAAGCCCGAGGTGCGGGGCTACCGATACCGGCGGTCGGTATGACCTAATTATGGATGCGCGCTGCGCTATACACAGCGTCAACCATCCCTCTGTCTCAGCTACAAACGGAGAGCGCATTAACCATCTCCCCTATATATATATATATAAGTTATATATAATGTATATAAGTGAGTTATATACAGGGTGATCCAGAATCCCCGCACCAAACAAGTCCGGAAAGTCCGAAATGGTCTCAGGAACGCGTGTGTAAAATTTAAGATTTTTATTCCGAGTAGTTTTTGAATGAAAGCCAATTTGTGATAGCCAATCAGAGAACTCGCCCTCAACTTACTCTCAACTTGCTCTTAAACCACCCTCAACTTGCTCTCAACTTGCTCTTAATTCGCCCTTAACTTACTCTCAACTTGAGTACAAATTAAGAGAAAGTTGAGGGCGATTTAAGAGAATCTTGAGGGTAAGTTGAGAGTAAACTTACTTCACCCTCAACTTACTCTCAACTTGAGTACGAATTAAGAAATTCGCCCTCTCGGCTTGAGGGCGAATTAAGAGAACGTTGAGAGTAAGTTGAGGACGAATTAAGGTAATACAACTGGTACAATCCCGTCAAACGTGAGTTTCAGAGAATATTTCGAACACTTCTCAATGGGATAAAAATCTGAAAAAATCAAGCATCTTGTAGGTACCGAAGATATTGATTTTGCATAATATAATTCCAAAATGTTATTAACAAATAAATGAAAAATACATTTTCGACAATTTACCTGGTAATTCAACTTTTTTTTCGGATGAAAATTATTCATTCATTTTTCTGAATACGTATGAATTTTTTCAAAATTTTGTTTACATTTTTCAAAATTGCGTTTTTTTCAAGAAAAATGAGGGCGAGAACCGCATTTTAAAAAATGTAGACAAAATTCGGAAAAAATTCAAACGTATTCAGAAAAATTAATGAATAATTTTCATCCGAAAAAAAATGGAGTTACCAGGTAAATTGGGGAACAATTTATTTTTCATTTATTTGTTAATAACATTTTGGAATTATTATTATGCAAAGTCAATCTTTTCGGTACCTACAACGTGCTTGATTTTTTTCAGATTTTTATCCCATTGAGAAGTGTTCGAAATATTCTCTGAAACTCACGTTTGACGGGACTGTACCCGTTGTATTACCTTAAGGGAAAGTTGAGATTGGCTGTCATAAATCAGCTCTCATTAAAAAATTACTGGGACTAAAAATCTTAAATTTTGCACACGCGTTCCTGGGGCTATTTCGGAATTCCGGGACTCGTTTGGTGCGGGGATTCTGGATCACCCTGTGTATATATAACTCACCTTTATTCATATCTATATATATTTATATGTCTATGTACCTATCTATATATCTATGTACCTGTCTATATATCTGTATCTATCTATCTATATATATATCTATCTATTATCTCTCGGTGTCCCGAGCCTTTGGTGGTTGCGCGGCGGCCCTTCGCTCTCGCAGGTCCATCGCACACGTCGTCGGTCGCGGCGCTATCTATGTCGAAACCGCCGCCCACTCTGGCGGCGGTTCGGCCGAGCGAGCCGGACTCTTCCCACCGATGGAGCAGCCGTTGTACACCGGGTATTTCCGTGTGCGCGAGGCCGCTCGAAAGCCTCGCTGTAATCTCGAAACGTGATTGGCATATCGACACCTGCCAACCGAGATTCTTCTGACCCCCCCCCCCTCCCCCCTGCGCTTGCCGCCCGTCGTGCAGTCGCTGAGTAGACTTTGTCAACTGTGAACTTGGAAACTCGAGCGAACGCGCGGCGGGCGGCCGACCAGAAAGCCCCGGCGAGCTCGAGGAGCGCCGATAGCTATCTTCGTGTATTTAGGGAGACGTGCATATAGTGTATTTAGTGTATATTGTATATGTATAGGTGTACAGATTTTGAGGCAGGTGGGAAGCGGATTTCCGGCGCTACAGGCCACGTATTAGACAGTCACTTGGAACTTGTTTTAAGCATCGCGCACGGCGACGCGGAAACGTCGACTTAGGGAAAAGAGGCGGGAAACGAGGTTGATGGGGATTTTTTTTTAATGTGGTGACGTATTTAGGGCGCTGGAGGAGAGAAAATATTTTTTTTTATTTAAGAAATAATGCGATGGACAAGCGAAAGTATTTTTTTAATCTTTATTTGCTGGACTGACGATTTTTTTTTAAATAAATAGTTCGATGGACTGGCAAAAATATTTTTTTATCGGAGAAGTAATTAGCTGGACTGGCGAAAATATTTTTTATCGGGGAAGTAATTGGCTGGACTGGCGAAAATATTTTTTTATCAAAGAAATAATTTGCTGGCCTGGTGAAAAAAAATTGCCCAGATTTTTTTTTTAAGTAACAAAATTGTTTTCTGGGCAACCAGAAATATTTTTGATATAATCTCGCATTCTTCAGCAATCGCATTGCCAAGATAATTAATAAAGTATTCGTGGTCTGAGATAATTTTTCAGTAGTCGTTTACTCAATCACGACCGTCTCGCTCGAAGGGAAGAACAAACTAACGCTGGATACTAAACAAACATTTTATAATCGGCCCTAACAATGCTTGCTTCGTATTTTATTGGACGTTTTATAATACAATGCCACACTAAAAACAAGGTGACTGGCCTGGCAAACATATTTTTTACCTAACGAAACGTTTTGGTGATTTGGCAAAAATATTTTTTACCTAACAAAAAATTTGGTGACCAGGCAGAAATATTTTCTACCTAACAAAAAAATTTGGTGACCCGGCAAACATATTTTTTACCTAACAAAAAATGTTGGTGACCTGGCAAAAACATTTTTTATCAAATAAAAAAGTTTGGTGGTTTGGTAACCATCTTTTTTAGTTAACAAAAAAATTCGAGGGTCTGGCAAAACTTATTTTTCAGCCCAGCAAAAATAATTGCTGAACTATTAACTAATTATTGAAGCAGATTCGAATGTTGACAGCTGACGATGGCTTTTACTTTGCTATGGGGCTTGTTGATAAAATAAACGACATGTTGCTAGTTTGACGGTTTGAAGGAAAGGGGATCGAGCCCTCAGAAAAAAAAATTCTTATTCGTAAACGCTTAAGTACCGCGTTTTTATTCCTTGAAGACCGTAAACTGACCTAATGTCGTTACGTGAAGTGCTACGTACATTATTACGATTACCACTAAAAAGAGCCCAGCATAATAATTTTCTCATTAAACAAAAGAATAATAATAATTCACGGTGCGAGGGATGACACGATTTTCGGCCCCAACTACGTTCGACGGTGATTTCGTCTCGCGAAAAGTTCGCGCGCGCCTCCCGGTGACTAATTCCCTCGTAGATATTTTATAACGCGACGGGCCGCGGAGGCTGCGAAGCGCGAGGTGGAAACAAGTGTCGCGAAGTTCGCGTCGCGAGCACACAAACTTGACCAAGTCAGCCGAGGGAGCAAAGTGGAGCCTCGAACTACTTATTATGAATGAAAACGCAATGGCCGCGGTAATTAGGCGCCTCGGGACAAGAGACATTAAGAGGTTTTACAGCTACGGTTTTGCGAATTAATGCGAATTCTTGTATCGCCGGAGCGCGGAAGCGAATTTTCCCGAGTCTTGAATATTCGACGAGGCGAGATGTGAAGCGGATTTCATTATTTATGGAATCTGGTCGAGGCATCTTCGAACCGGGGGGAGGGGCGAGGGGGGGGGGGGGGGGTGAACAAGAGGATCCGCTTCTGTCCATATTGAGCAATGGTAATCGCGCGCTCGATGAGGAAACTCCGTCGAGTTCTTACGACTCTCGCGATTCACCGTGGAACTTTTTAATTTGCGACACGTGACTTGGTTTAATCTGCAGTCAGCGAGCCGAGCGTTTCCGATCGAGCGGGGGGTATGAGGACGCTTTAGCATTTTTTCCCGTGCTTCCGCGCTCCCGGGGAATTTCAGAATCGACGACTGCTTCTTGCTTCGTGTCGGTGATCAACAATGTTGGCCCTCGATTTCGTCGACGAAACGTTGGGGGATTTTTCTAAAGTATTTTTGCTTTATTTTCATTTGTCACGCCGGAGTTTAGAGGCTAAAATATTTTGCTGACCCAGAAATCATATTTTTCTGATTCAGGATTAATATTTTGCTGACCCAAAATATATTTTTGCTGACCCAACAAATATTTTTGCTGACCCAATAAATACTTTTGCTAACCCAATAAATATTTCTGCTGACCCAGCAAATATTTTTGCTGACCCAATAAATATTTTTGCTGGCCCAACAAATATTTTTGCTGACCCAGCAAATGTTTTTGCTGACCCAACAAATATTTTTGCTGACCCAATAAATACTTTTGCTAACCCAATCAATATTTCTGCTGACCCAATAAATATTTTTGCTGACCCAACAAATATTTTTGCTGACCCGACAAATATTATTGCTGGCCCAATAAATATTATTGCTGACTCAATAAATACTTATGCTAACCAAATAAATATTTGTGCTCACACAGTAAATATTTTTGCTGACCAATCAAATATTTTTGCTGACCCAACAAATATTTTTGCTGATCCAACAAATATTATTGTTGACCCAACAAATTTTTTTGCTGACCCAACAATCATTTCAATACCCCAACAACTATTTCGCTAACCCAACCACCCCTCCCTCCCCCATAAAATTAGCAACGACGTCTCTACTCTCGAGCACTATCGACCACCGAGTCGTACCACCGTCGACAATTGTAACTCGCCCGATTGTGAGGCAATGAATAGCCAAAGGGACATTAGGCGATTTTGATGCCTCGGCCGTTCTACGCTCGCGCGCGTGGTGCTCTCGGATTGCGCTCGTATTGTGGCCGTCGAGCGCGTCGCCGACTTCCACAAAGACGGACACGCGATTCCGCGACCAATTACGATTCCGGATCAATGGCTATATCGAGGGCCGAGTGGCGCGGCTCTCAGCGGGGCCATTCGCGCCGAGGGGCCGCAGCAGCCCGTACAGCACGACGCGCTAATCGCCAATGGGCTCGCCGCGCACGCGGACAAACGGACGCAGCCCGGGTTAGCAGTGAGTGGCCCACAGTGCGCCCCGGGACAAGCAGCCTCGGTGTATACGACCGATTTCCCGAGACGCTTCGTCAATCCCCAAGTCCTAAGGAGTCGATTGTCAACCCCCCCTAACCCCCCCCCCCCCCCGGCCCCCTTCTCCCCGGTGGCCGACGTGTATGGCGAATCTCCCATTAATCGGGGGGAGTGGGGGATTCAATCGGGCGACTGCAAACGCGGAGATGCCTCGTGTCCCCCCCCCCCCCCCCTCACCTCACCCCCACGCCCCCCTCTTCCTCTCTCACTCGAGGGCGTCTTTGATAGTCTCCACGACGACGACGACGACGACGACGACGACGTGGGAAATGCCGAGGTACATCAGAACCTTGCGAATTGGCATTCATTGGTGGGTCGTCAATTTGGCGGAGAAGGCGATTGGGGGACTCTGACGGGGATTGGGGGGATAGATGACAGCGAGAAGTTTTAATTATTTTTTAGGATTTAAAAACAAAATTTGTTGAAAAGAATGAGCGGCGATCAGCGATATGTGGACGAGCGTATCTGCGTTATTCCATTGTTCTTGTTTATCTTTGAACGTTTCGTCTGTCTGTCGTAAGCTTTCAACGTGACAACATGTCTCTGTAATAAACTCCTTTCACCGATATTTAATACGTATTTATTTATCGGTGATTCACTCGCAACATACTGCATCAAGAAATTTGGTTTGGATTTTGATGATGAGGTTGTTGAGGAGTGTATAAAATTGTTTTTGGATTAAATTGATTTTGGATGTTAAGGAAATACTGAAGTTTTCGGGCTGGGGTCGATGATGTTGAGATCTGTTGTGATTATTAGGTGACTGTTGAGTAATTTAAAAAAATTGTATTTGGATTTTAATTAACGTTATTCGGTACCTAAAATTGTTGATTAGATGGCGTCGAAAAATATTGTGTTTATTAGTTGACTCTTGATTAGTTTTAAACAATTGTATTTGAATTTTCATTAACGTTATTCGGCACTTAAAATGGTTGATTATCAAAATTCTGTGTATAAAAAAGCTCGAAGAAATTTTATCGCAGGTGTCGATGACGTTGAGAAATATTGTAATTATTAGTCGACTATTGATTAATTAAAAAAAAATTGTATTCGAATTTTTATTTTTACTTAACGTTATTCAGCACCAAAAATGGTTGATTATGAAAATTCCGTCTGTAAAAAAGGTCCAAGAAATGTTATCACGGGGTCGTTGCCGCTCTGCGAAAAAACTGCGACGACTTCCGTCCAGCGAAATATCGTATTCCCTGTGTCTTTTATTGGATCGCGAGACTTTCGAGCGGGAGTCAACGCACCCGGGGTAAAAAGATTCAATGCTAATGAGTGTAATGCACTGCACTCAAAAAGTAAAAAAAAAATGTTTCAATTCGCGAGATACGTGGAAAAGTATTTCACGGCAGAATCTAATAATCGCGTAATCTGATTTGTGCGGAAGAAACATTTTTTCCGGGCGAACCGGCTCGCTGATAATTTTTTCAGATTACTTTTTCATGCCATTATCAACCCTCGGTATCTTTCCGACTAATTGCATAATGCACCAGACCCGGACGCGCCGGAACTTTTCGAGCACCTTAAACGAGACTTCGGTGGACAAAATGCGGAAACCCCGTCCGGCTGAAAAACCTCCGTTTACTCCCCGATAATTGCGGGAAACTTTATAAATTTCGCGGGACCAAAAATCGATGCTCATTTTTCACCAATTTTGCTTTTTTGCTGAAGTATAAAATTCGATTTAGGGGAAAAAGAGAATCCGGCTATTAACAGAAGATCCTGACCAAGGCCCGACCAGTGCCTGGCCAAAAATCTAAACATTAACCCATACATTTTTGCCTCGAAGCAGAATTTTCTTATATTCTCAATATCGATGATATCGAAGAGAAAAAAATGCTGCAGCATTTTTTTTCTTTTCGATCGCCTCACTCCACTGAGAAAAAATATATAATCCCGTGTATTAAATCATTGATTTGAAAATACGCAATTGGCTTTCACGAATATTTTGTTAAAATGCCGAAATATTTTATTGATCGTATAACAATTCAAATAAATATCCTTTAATATCGTTGAAACAACTAATTCAAATAAATATTCTTTCGAAAATTAGCAACCCAATGATTTCATAGACTCAATCAGGACATTTAATAAATCCAATTAAATCTTTTTCTCAGTGTATTAATTCCCAATCGACGGTGTCCAAACCGTCAGACATGTATTTTATTGCCCACCGCACGTGATTAGTTTCTTTTGTCGGATTAATCGACGAGATTAGGAATCAATGCTGACGTTTCCCGGCGAAATCGAGCGAGCGAAAAAAAAAGAAAAGAAGACGAAGAGGAAGAGGAAGAGGAAGAAGCGAATTGATGGAGACAGCGGAGCGAGAAAGAATAACAGAAGAAAAGTTGTCAAGGGACCGTCGAGCGAGCCTCGAGGATCCGGAGAGAAAGACGAGATCGAAAAATGTCGTCAGTCCCGGTTCGCCGCTGGTCAGCCGGGGCTCCCGAAGCCCGGGGGGAGGGGGAGACAGAGGGAACGGAATCTCGCGATAGCGAAGAGAAATCTCCGAGCCAGATCTATCTATCTCCTGATTGCCAATATCTTGTCGAGGACGCCGGTGGCCTCCAGGTCCTCCCGGCCGGCTGCAGACAGCGCGGAGCTTACGACCCGCCCGGAATCCTTTGTCCGGATATATAAGAATTAGCGCGCTCACTTGTTGACCTCCATTTTTGCCCTCACCCCGCGAGACTGACTGGAAATCTTCGAGCCGCGGGAAAAATTTATCTCCCGAGATATCGAGTCGAGGCTCCGGGCGAGAGAAAAAAAAAGAATAAAAATAAATGTCCTGCAACGAGATAACCGGTCGGGAAATAAGACATTTTGTCAATCGTTGCGGAGAGGAAAAATATGATTTGCTGCGCGGTCGAGTGGATCGTCGCATTTGTTGGGAAAATTGGTTAATTTTTTTTTGTGTTTTTGTTAAGGAAAAAAATGTCCTGCAACACGATAACGGGTTGGGAAATAAGACATTTTGTCCATCGTGCGGAGAGGAAAAATATGATTCGCTGCGCGGTCAAGTGGATCGTCGCATTTGTTGGGAAAATTGGTTAACTTTTTTTTTGTGATTTTGTTGAGAAAAAAATGTCCTGCAACGAGATAACCGGACGGGAAATGAGACATTTTGTCAATCGTGCGGACAGGAAAAATATGATTCGCTGCGCGGTCGAGTGGATCGTCGCATTTGTTGGGAAAATTGGTTAATTTTTTTTTAGTGTTTTTGTTAAGGAAAAAAATGTCCTGCAACGAGATAACCGGTCAGGAAATAAGACATTTTGACAATCGTTGCGGAGAGGAAAAATATGATTCACGGCGCGATCGAGTGGATCGTCGCATTTGTTGGGAAAATTGGTTAATTTTTTTTTAGTTGCTTTGTTAAGGAAAAAAAGTTCTGCAACGAAATAACCGGTCGGGAAATAAGACATTTTGTCCATCGTGCGGAGAGGAAAAATATGATTCGCTGCGCGGTCGAGTGGATCGTCGCATTTGTTGGGAAAATTGGTTAATTTTTTTTTTTTTTTAAGGAAAAAAATGTCCTGCAACGAGATAATCGGTCGGGAAATAAGACATTTTGTCAATTGTGCGGAGAGGAAAAATATGATTGGCTGCGCGGTCGAGTGGATCGTCGAATTTGTTGGGAAAATTGATTCTTTTTTTTTGCTTACCTGAGCCCCGACGAGTCCGGCGCGTAATCTAGGAATATCTGTGTGACTCCAGTCCGATCTCGCCCACGGGTCAACCCGGCCGAGGTCGCTGCTCAGGTTGACCTCGCCGAGTTGGTTGTGGACGAACTTCCTGACGTTCCAGGGCAGGTCGTTGTGCCTGAAACGGAACGAGAGGAATTAGTGCAACAGATTATTTAAAAAAGGGAAATTTAGCAATCGGTACAGTAGGAATTTGCATTACCGACAGTTTTATTCGTCAGCTAATTACATTAAATTTAATGCTTGCGGTGAAATTGAAATATCCCGGCCTTCAGCGAAAAGTTCTTTATTCACGTCTCACTTGTGAATCAGCAGTTTCCATAAAAGTTTATATTAAATCATTTCGACACCGCTTGTGCTTTTTTTACAGGGATGAAAAAAAATCTGGCCTCAACGTCAGCGTTCATTTTTATTTAAGGGGAAGTTGGAGTAGATTTAGGTACCAACATTTTTCATGTAAAAAGTGCTATTTCGTAGAACACACTATACGTAGATTTAGTTGATGTAATCGACATTTTGCGGGTACTAGAATGTAGAGAAAACTTCAAAGAATGGATGTACGGTCTGATTTGGCAAGTTTGAATTCCTGAAACAATTATATCTTACAACAAAAGCACTGTTGACCTTTCGAGCGGCCATCTTTGTTTTGAGGTTAAAAAATATGTATACGATTTTTTTACATTTTCTCTTAGTTTCTGACCGACATTCGCACTGAAAAACACTCACTAATATTCATATAACATCTCACTCAAATTTCAACTACGTACGTAGCGTTTTAACGACGTATAGCGTGTTCTACGAAATAGCACTTTTTACACGAGAAATGTCGGTAACTAAATCTACTCCAGTTTCTCCTTAATGTAGATGCTGCTTTCGCTGCAGTTACGATATATATATTTTTGTAAGGGAGGTGCGGGCAAAACGGGACACCGATTTTTTCAGTTCCAACTATTGTTGCGGCAAAATGGGACGGACCCCCATTTCGTGAAAATCGCGTCTATACGACACAATTCAACGCATGTAAGTGGAATATAAAGATTTTTAACAATTTTGAGTGTTTTGAGAAATCTGGCTTTTGAAAAGTCACTTTGAACTTTTTTTTTGCGAAATAATCATAAAGGAGTATCACCGAGTACAAAAAACACGAATTTATGAATTTGAGGTTCTGTCCCATTTTGCCCGCACTTTTTTTTTGCCGACGCTCAAATTTGATTGTTGGGATCAGATTTTTGGATCAAAAGCAACCGAAGTACGCTTTTGTTTTCGTCATAAAACCATTTTTCGCTTGTGCGTCCCATTTTGCCCGGACCTCCCTTATATACTAGGGGGGCTTCTTCCCCCTGCGCACTTCGCCCCCCCCCCCTTCCCGTTTATAGAGCTATCTCTGTATATTCATAAGGGTGCCTAAAAAAATCCGAGCTTGGGGTCGTTCATAGGGGGGACTTAGAAAAAAATCATAAGGAAATCATAAAATTCATAAGGGGGTGACTTAGAAAAAAGTTCGGTTTTGGAGGGGACATTTACAGGGGAGACTCAGAAAAATCCGGGCCCGGGGGCCTTTTTGACTTGGAATGCCCTATATATCCTACACGGCAGCGGCGACGATGACGACGAGATCATTTTATAATATAGAGGGATATTATGCACATATTTGTGCATATATCTATATAGTGTAGTTAATTAATTACCCATCGATCAGGGGCACTTCGGTGAGAATCCTCCTGATGACGTCGAGCCTCTGTTGATGCGTGGCCGGTGCCGATTGCAGCAACAACGGCAGACACAAACCACCGAGGAGAAGAGCGCTGACGAGCAGCAATATAGGCGCCACCACTCGACATCTCTTCCGCGGCGTCTGATCCCTCCGGTCTTTACTACTTCCGCTGCTCGGCGAGTCCTCGCAGGGCGGTGGCAACCGCACTGTCCCGTTGCACGGCGCAACGTCTGGCAGTTCTGTTAGGCACGTTGTCTGAAAGCAGATTAAACGGTGCAGGACGTTAGACGACACGTGATTATTCGAGGTGTCGAGGCGCAATCCGGCAATTCGGATTCGAGGTGGCTGATCAACACGTTTAAGTGGAAAAATGGTTGTGCGATATTTCATGTGTTTTTGTTGGGTTGCAATATTTTTTTGGGAAATTCTGGCGGGCTGTAAAACCGTCTCGGTGGCCTTGGGACTTTATAGTGGTTGATCCCATCATTAAATTATTATTAAATTAAAATTAGATTGTTATGCAAACTGAAGTTGCGTTATTAATCAAATTATAAAAATTGAAATTAAATTATTATGCAAACGGAAACTGCATTATTAATCAAATGATTGAAATTGAAATTAAATGATTGATCAATTAATTACGATGAGAATTATTATTGTTATCAATAAAATTTAATTACACTGATATCATTGCTGAAATTATTTTTAAAAACATGTTGACGGACTGCTGTTGAGATTTAATGCACAAAAGTATATTTGCACGTTGAATAATAATTGTAATGGTGCGAGCGGTGCAATAAAATGTCTTCTTTTCTTCAGCCGAGACGATAATAGAGCCCGCTTCTTTCTCATTCCTCGTGTGAACGTGCCGAGATAATCGTCGGGCGCATAATAAAGCGAAGTTAATTAGCGATCGGCTCAAGTGGAGCCCGGAGAATCTGAGGCTCAGGCTACAAACACCCTCCACCCTCCCCCTCCCCCCTAACCCTCGCAGTGCCGTGGCCATTGCGAACTCGTTCAACTTTCTCTTTCGACCACCCCCTCCCCGCAACTACTGCTCGACTACAGGAAGATGTGATGCTTAAATGCGAGTCTTGTTGCGGGGGGAAGCGAAGGAAAAAAAACTGGCCAGCTCTCTTAATTCAACTAACCCAGATCTACATCTAGGACAACGGGAGTCTGGAACGAGGTTAAGACGGGGGAAAAAAAGCGCTGAGGGGAGGAGATAGAGGGATGGATGATAAGCTTATCGCCAGACTGGAGATAAGACGATCATTAGGACCATCGAATATTTGATTATTGAACATTTTAGTTTGTTATTTTTTTTTATTTTTGTACTCTTTCTTTTTTTTTGCTTTTGTAGTTTTGCTTATTTTCTAATTTTTGTAGTTTTGCTGATTTTCTAATTTTTGCAGTGTTGTTTCTTTTTCTAATTTTTGTAGTCTTGTTTTTTTGTCTATTTTTTGTAGTTTTGCTTTTTTTCTATTTTTTGTAGTTTTGTTTTTTTTTTCTATTTTTTGTAGTTTTGCTTATTTTCTAATTTTTGTAGTCTTGCCTTCTTTTCTAATCTTTGTAGTATTTTTATTTTTTCTAATTTTCATAGTCTTGTTTTTTATCATTTTTGTAGTTTTAATTTTTTTCTACTTTTTGTACTCTTGTTTATTTTTTTTTCTACAGTCTGCAGATTCTAAGCTGCAACTTTGACCTAAATACTTGAATATTCAATGTAACGACGAGCGAGAAAACCCACCACCCAGTGTTACATGAATACAGCTCCCCCCGATCGTGTTGAAAATAAATGGAACTACTCGCAAGGCGCCTGGGAACAAAAGCCGCCCACGACACATGGCAGCAGCCACCATCCGATTGTCTCACTCGGATTCGCTCGCATCTGCATCTCCGATGCGGCGTTTTCAATGTCTTTTCTGTTACTTCCACTGTCTCATCCGTCGTCTTGGTGTCCCCCGCATGCCACATATCCTCGTTAACACGCCGTGGATGCGCCATTGTTCGTTCGTTCCATAGAAATCAACGATGTGAACTTTGGCAACAAATCCCTGCGCGAATTTGACACGAAGGTTGACGTGGAATTCTTGATTTTAACATTACCCCAATTTTTCCAGCACTTTTGCTGTCTTCATCTCCAGCTTTTAGGTCACCCATCATTCAGTTCTATTTCGGAATAACACAACGAAGATTTCGAAGCAATTCGTCCTATAACAATATTCGAAACCCTACTATATTTAAAAAAAAAGTTTGTTGTTTTTTCCATAAAATGTGGCCTGAAATTACACAATTAATCCTGAATACATTTTTTTCTCGTTAGCCATGAAAAAATGAACATTTTCTTTTTTCAATGAATCGCTATTAATTGTAAAGTAAAGTGAAGTAAAGGAAAGTAGTGTTCTTTTTTCGTGTTTTTTTACGTTTTTAAATTTTATTTTTACATGTGTTATTTTAACGTTCTGTTATTTTGTCGTGTGTTATTTTTACATGTCACCCCACCATTCAATCCGCGAAAACCAACGACACAAACCTTGCAAATAAATTCCCAAGGGGCGCGATGTAAATTTGTTCTTGCAACCCTCTGCAGGTTGCTTGCAACTGAATGCCCGATCCATTCGCCTCGCTCGCAGTCGACGACCTGGAAAACCCGCGTGGTCAACATCATGCACCACAGTCGCGTTCGTTCGCTTCCCACGATTGTGGTGTCTCCGGCATGGGTCAAACTTGCTAATACAACCCGAGGGCAAATGGTCCATTCCGCAATGCCATCAAAGTGTCCAGTTCAACGTTTTCAACGTTTCTCCAGCTTTTCTGCTGTCTCATTCATCGTCACAGAGTCCAGCTTGCCGGTTACATCATTAATTCCATAAAAATCAACGACACAAACCTTACCAACAAATCCCTAAGGGGGGCTTGGTTCGAATCTGTTCCTTCAACCCCTTCCAGGTTGCCTGCAACTCAAGGCCTGACCTATTCGACGTCCCACAAAACCCGCGTGACCATCATCATCCAACAACTCGCCTCGCCCGTTTGTGGTGTCTTCCGCGTGGGTGACAAACTTGCGTATATAACCCGAGGGCAAATTGTCCATTCTGCAAAGCCGTCAAAGTGTCCCATTCAACGTTTTCAACGTTTTTCTAGCACTTCTGCTGTCAATGTTTTTCCAGCACTTCTGCTGTCAACGTTTTTCCAGCAGTTCTGCTGTCATCGTTTTTCCAGCACTTCTGCTGTTAACTTTTTTCCATCACTTCTGCTGTCTCTTCCATCATCCTATAGCCCAGTTTACAAGCTACATCATTAATCCCATAAATACCAAAGACACCAATTTTGCTAACAAAACCTCAAGGGGGCTTGTCTCGAATCTGTTCCTCCAACCCCCTCTAGGTTACCTGCAACTCAAGGCCTGATTCATTCGACGCCCGGCAAAACCTGTGTGGCCATCATCATCCACCACTCTCGCCTGGCACGTTTGTGGTGTCTTTCGCGTGGGTGACAAACTTGCGGATATAACCTGAGGGCAATTGGTGTATCCTGCAAAGCCGCCAAAATGTCAAATTCAACGTCTTCAACGTCTTTCTAGCACTTTTGCTGTCAACGTTTTTCCAGCACTTCTGCTGTCCAGCTTGCAAGCCACATCATTAATCCCATAAATACCAACGACACCAACCTTGCCAACAAAACCCCAAGGCGGCTTGACGCGAATCTGTTCCTTCAACCCCCTCCAGGTTGCCTGCAACTCAAGGCCTGATCCATTCGACGACCGGTAAAACCCGCGTGACCATCATCATTCACCACACTCGCCTCGCACGTTTGTGGTGTCTTTCGCGTGGGTGGCAAACTTGCGAATATAACCCGAGGGCAATTGGTCCATTCTGTAAAGCCGTCAAAGTATCGTTGCCCTCTTTGTCCGTGTGCGAGAATGCGGTGTGTGTATGCACGTTGCTCCTGGCGATGCGCGCTGGTTTTCCCTCTCCCCCCTCTCCGTCCCGGTGTACCCCAAGGTAAAGCCGGGGTTATGCAACCATGCGCAACCGGAAACTTTATGGTCTCCGTTACGGAAGCGGAGTCGAGGCATCGGCAGCGGCGTCCTGAATCAAACCCTTGTCTGGGAAACGAACTTTCCAACAATGTTCTTGCGGCTGCTGCTGCTGCTGCCGCCGCCGTCGGTCCGCGCGCGATGCACGTAAGACGGGAAACCGGGTCCGATCGGCAAATGGACGAGGGATGCATCCCCCGGCCCGGGTTATATGTCATTGTTACTTATGCGTTTGGAATAAGCTTCTCTCAACTCCCGGGCGGCTCCCGCAAGTTTCGCCACCCCCCAACCCGCTGGATCAACTGGTGTATGTGCGGCTGGATCCGCAGCATGCGGGTTGCTTATCATTGTCTCTGTTTCCAGGTCGCGAGTCTGTCTTGTCTGATCCTACCTCGAGTAATGGAATCACCTTGCTCCTTTAACCAGTGTGTTTCAATTATTTTGCAGGGGATTTGCAATGAAGTCTTTTGTTTTTGGGGATGAATTGGAGGTGAGCTTGAACTGTCCATGTCTGACAGGTGGATTTAAATTCCCTGTTGGGGAGATCTTGGAGGGTTTTTTTGAGGTCGCGAATGGGATTTCTAGATCACTGGTAAGGAAGGCCAACTGTGAATCAGCTTCCATGGTGTAAAAGTCTTGCTGTTTCCAGGTCGCGAGTCTGTCTTGTCTGATCCTAAGTCGAGTAATGGAATCACCTTGCTCCTTTAACCAGTGTGTTTCAATTATTTTGCAGGGGATTTGCAATGAAGTCTTTTGTTTTTGGGGATGAATTCGAGGTGAGCTTGAACTGTCCATGTCTGACAGGTGGATTTAATTTTCTTGTTGGAGAGATCTTGGAGGGTTTTTTTTAGGTCGCGAATGGGATTTCTAGATCACTGGTATGGAAGGCAAACCGTGAATTAGCTTCCATGGTGTAAAAGTCTTGCTATTTCTAGGTCGCGAGTCTATCTTGTCTGATCCTACGTCGAGTAATGGAATCACCTTGCTCCTTTAACCAGTGTGTTTCAATTATTTTGCAGGGGGTTTGCAATGAAGTCTTTTCTTTTTGGGGATGAATTGGAGGTGAGCTTGAACTGTCCACGTCTGACAGGTGGATTTAAATTCCCTGTTGGGGAGATCTTGGAGGGTTTTTTTTTAGGTCGCGAATGGGATTTCCAGATCACTGGTATGGAAGGCAAACCGTGAATCAGTTTCCATGGTGTAAAAGTCTTGCTGCTTCCAGGTCGCGAGTCTGTCTTGTCTGATCCTCTGTCGAGTAATGGAATCACCTTTCTCCTTTAACATTCTTGTATTTCCATGATTTTGCATCGGATTTCCAACGAAGTCTTTTGTTTCGGCATGAATTCGAAGTGAACTTGAACTGTCTACATCAGACAAGTGGATTAAAAAGACCCTTTGATGAGTTCTTGCTGAGTTTTCCAGGTCCCAAATTGCAGGTCACGGGTATCGAAGGCAAATCGCGAATCTCCCTTGTGCAGCGTCACCAAAATCAGCGGTGACTCCGAAAATCAGCGGTGACTCCGAAAATCAGCGGTGACTCCGAAAATCAGCGGTGACTCTGAAAATCAGCGGTGACTCCGAAAATCACCTTTCTCCTTTAACATTTTTGTATTTCCATGATTTTGCATTGGTTTCGGCATGAATTGAAAGTGAACTTGAAATGTCCACTTCAGACAAGTGGATTAAAAAAATCCCTTGATGAGTTCTTGCCAAGTTTTCCAGGTCCCAAATTGCAGGTCACAGATATCGAAGGCAAATCGCGAGTCTCCCTTGCGCAACGTCACCAAAATCAGCGGTGACTGCGCGATCCAAACGCTCGCGTACGCGGCTTCCGCAGTGTAAACGGCGGAGTCTCCCGGAGGCGGTACAGTGTAAATAACGTCAGTCCGTTAAAAGGCACCGGGAGTATTAAATATCCCAGTCACACATACCCGTTGCGCTCGCAGTCGCTATGTATACATAATCCGGGCGTCTACGGAGACGCGAAACGCGCGGGCGGTACGTCCGCTTTAATGGAACGCGAATGACGGCGAAGTGCAGTAACAGGGAAATATATAACGTGCAGGTAGGTCGGCCTGTAGCGGTGGAGGAAGAGAAAAAAAAAGACCGAGAGAGAAAAAAAAGGAAGAAAAAAAAAGAGGGAAGAGAGCGAGCGCGTCGTCTGGTGCGTCTCGAGGTCTTTCAACAAGGCGCGCGCTTTGATCTGCCGAGTAGAGCGACACGACGTCTTCACATCACATCCAACCGGGTGTATAGGCAAAAAGAGAGCCTCGAGTATTCGCAATATAAGGGGGCTACGGTCGCTTCGGCTGCGAACGCAGCTGCGTCGCTTCCCAGAAAAAGACTGCGAGCTGCGTCGCCGGTGTGCGGCTCCCGTGCGGCCTGCTGTCGGTCACCATCGGCCACTATATTAAACACCCCGGGACGAAGTTTCGCTCGTCTTTGAAAACCGTCGATTTCAAGGAACTTGACTTGATTGACTCGCGGTTAAACTGTAACCCCGGTTGGTTCACCTGGTTTTCGATTTAAGCTCGGGTCAACGCTGGATGTGGAATATTTTGCGTAATTCTCGTCGGATTTGTATTTTTTTTCGCAAAAAATGCGTGAGGCTGAAGCAGAGACGTTGAATTAAGGGGCTCTTCTAGTGTGTATACCCATTTTCGAGGTGGTTTTTGTGGGAATTAAATTTCAAAAAACGGTTAAACTTACTGTGTTAATACACGGAGAAAACGAGGGTATCGGATTTTAGTGCTTAGTACTAGAATTTTTGGTTCTCCGTACTATAATACCATAGGAATTTAGAACCCGTTTGAATTTATAGTATTATTTGTAATGCTCAATACAGGAATCGATCGTATGTAGCATAGTAAAAATTATGCATTTCATACCTACTAACGCAATACAGAGTAGTAAAAATACAGTACCCTAGATTGTAGTAAGAGGTATTTCATTGTCGTCACGGTTAAAATGATGCTTTCAATTTTTACTATGCCTCATAAGAATAGTCTTTTCAGAATTCAGCTTACCCCTATATAATATCGCTGTATATTATTACGGGAATAGTAATTATTAGTTTATTGGAAAAGCGATAAGCCCTTCAACGGTCGGAATAAATGTTACGGAAAATTACGAAAAATGTATGAAGCTCTATACTTCAAGCTAAAAGACATTGTTATATTTAACAAATGTATATTTCTGGCTTACACAAATAATGTAATTTATTTAACATCATTTCGATTTCATACAGCAAAAATACTTGTATCACTTCTACTCTACATGTAATGCTTACAATTCCACATAATATTAAAACAATTAAAAAATGTTCAATCGAATACTTTATTGTTTCAATGCTATATGGAAGATGGATTGTGTAGAGTTGAAATGACAAGTAGATTTGCAATCAGCGTCTCGACGACAATACCGAAATTCGCGATGAAGCCCGTTCGGGCGACAGGACGCTACTAAACTGCCAAGCGTCTTTCAAACACGATTCGACACGATTCGGTTATATATACTATGGCGTTCAAGACAAATTACTATGCTGCGTAGGACTAAAGCCCATCCCATATAGTAAACAGACCGAACGCTGCGCTGCATAGCACTTTTTACTATGCCACGTAGGAATGCGGTTCAAGTTCGACGGTAATGGAAAAAATCGCTATATCGACGTACAAGATATGCTATCCCCTTTTACAGATTTTACTATGTACATTACATAAATCCGTTGAAAGAATAGTATAAATTGGTTATGTTGTTACAGAAAATGTGCAATTTCTTATATGATATTAAACGTGGAACGCAACAGCGATACTTCGGAATTGTCCGATTAGAATTTGCTTCCCATTCTAAGTAAAACCACAACCAGCAAAACATAATTTACTATTCGCATAACGCTATGAATAATATCATTTAGGAAAATGTTTGTTTTGTCATTATTACTATGTTGCATAGTAATAATAGTCATCCATTCAGTATTTATTCCTATATTTATAGCAAAATTTGTAAAAGTATAGTATATATCGCTAATTTCGCGAGCCCCGTTTTCTCCGTGTATTTTACAGTTATATTAATACATGTTTGAAGCAACATCTTGCATTTTTTCAAACCATTTTATTCCAAATGAGACAAGGTATTTAATGTTGCGCAGGTTATGTTCTTTTTAGTCGGGCGTGGAAATTGTGGCCGTCCTGGTCATCTGAAACAAACGTTCTTTTTTAAATTCTATTCTTTACGAATATGGTTGTCGTTCGAGCCTCCATTTTTATTATCGCTTTATAATTATTATTTTTCCGGGCCATGAGAAGTGAACATTTTACTGTGAAAATCAAAGTACTGTTTTTGAAGCGCCGCCATTTTGTAAATTTTTCATAAAATTTTGTTATTAGACGCACGAACGATAACCATATTCGTAAAGAATAGAATTTAAAAAAACGTTTGTTTCAGATGACCAGGAGTGCCACAATCTGCACGCCCGCGCAGAAAAAGAATTTTTGCGTCATGACCTGCGCAACATTGTATATCTTGGCTAATTTTGAATACAATGCTTTGAAAAGATTCAAGATGTTGCATCAAACATGTATTAATATAACCGTATAGTATTAACACTGTACATTTAACCGTTTTTCTAAATTTAATTCCCAAAAAACCTCCTCAAAAATGGGTATACACACTCGAAGACCCCCTTTACGAAAAAAGGTGGCCCGGCCAGGGCCCGACCAAAAACGTAAAAGTTAGATTGTCAACGCTAAATGTGCAATATTTGCAATATTTCGCGTACTTTTCGTCGAATTTTCATTTTTCTCGCGAGAAATGAAAAAGGCTGAAACAGAGACGTCGATTTAACGAAAAAAGGTGACCCGGCCAGGGCCCGACTAGAAATCTAAAAGTCAACCACAACCTTCCCACACCAATTTTTGCTCCAAGGCGTTTTTTTATTTTCAACGATAACCAGGATCTAGCAATTTTTTTCTCCGCGTAATCTCACCACTTCGCCATTCTCGGCCGGACTATTTGTATCGTTTCTTTTTTTTTTGTTGCTTTCACCGGCGGCACTAAACGGAAGGTGGAAACAAGAGGGGAAAATATTGCACGAAAGATAGACAGCTCGGTATCAGGAATGCGGAGCTGGCTTTTCCCATTGTGCGGTCGGTTTAACCTGCTCTCTCTCACTCCTGATGGAGTACGTAACCCCCTTGCCACCCTCCCTCCCCCCCTCCTTCCTTTTGCTCCACTCCCCCCTTCCCCCTCTCTTTTCCTATCTGCTATCATATTTACGAGTAAACTTCTCCGCAAATAGAGTAGATTGTTTCCCCAGTGCTCGAGATACACTCCGCCCGTTGAAAATACCTTCGCTCCGGTCTTATCATACGTACCTTCCATTTCCCTTTTCTCCGACATTTACGCCCGGCTCATCCCTCTATTTTCTCAGCAACAGCATTAACCTCTTCACAACGCGCGCGCTCCCCCCTCGGTCGCCCCTCCCCCCCCCCCCCCCCACCGCCGCAATACGAGTGTGTTTATACTCGTGGCTCGAGTGTCTGTTATCGCGGAGCTACCACATTATTACACTCCGCTCGCGCAAGGCCGCCGAGGTTATATCGTTGACTCGGTCGAGCCCGATAATTATGAGCAGATATTTCGCGGAACACACAGTGACCGCCGACCCCGTGCGAGGAGGAAAATGGCCGCCGCCGCGAAGCTGGCGCGTGGCTGGATATTTCGTCGGATATGTTTGGTTTTGTCGCCGCGACAAAAAGTGTTTTTCCGGGCATCGGATTTTTTTTTACTGCAAACAGCGGGATAAAAAATTGTGACGGTTTTGTCGTTGATGGGTGAAATCGACGTTCACAACGAGCAGTTTTGTTTGCGGGATTGAAAGGATTGACGAGAGTCGATAATAAAAATAAAGTTATTGACATTTTTTTTTTCATGGTAATTGATTTCAGTATTTTTTTATGTGCGAAATCCCGGCGAAGGTCTCGGATATTTTACTCGAGCTTCCAGTCTTATCTCGACTAATTTTTTTTTTCTGTTCGGCTGACTTAATAAGTTCAGTTTTAATATCGTAAAAACTCGATTCCAGCTATTCAAGCCCCCTGAAAAATGCCTGAAAAAAATAAAATAAAAATACCGCGGCTGACCCAACTTGGCCACTTCTACTGGAATCGCGCCTCTCGCCAGCGCGAATTTATCTCGAATATTATCAGCCGGTTTTTTTTTTACTGCAAACAGCGGGATAAAAAATTGTAACGGTTTTGTCGTTGATTGATGAGCGTCAATAATAAAAATAAAGTTATAGACATTTTTTTTCGTGGTAATTGATTTCAGTATTTTTTTATGTGCGAAATCCCGGCGAAGGTGTCGGATATTTTATTCGAGCTTCCAGTCTTATCTCGACTACTTTTTTTCTGTTCGGCTGGCTTAATAAGTTCAGTTTTAATATCGTAAATGCCGTAAAATTCGCCGATTCCCGGATCTCGAGTGGCCCCCCGATTCGCCTGGACGACCAGCGCTGTTGCACTCGTAAAACAAGCCAATGAAATTACAATAAAATTAAGTAAACTTTGTAGACCCCCCCCCCCCCCACCCTCCCCCCTCCTCAAGCCCAACCCCTCGACCTTTCCGCAATATTACTTAAATCGAAAGTTCCTCAACTTGCGCCGTAAAAAATGCACTCTCGACGCCGGGACTGCAGGACCCGGGGAGTCAATTTGATTGCCCGGAATTTTACGGCGAGGGGTAAAAATCCTTCTTACAAAGTGAGTCGAGCGCGTAGCGCGGAAATCGCTGAAAATTAAAGCCCCTTGTAGCTCGTTAATCTCTTATCAGCTCCAGAAAAACTTGATTCGCGTCAGCCGAGAAAGTCCTGAAAAAAGCGTCTGACCCAACTCGGCCATTTCCACTGAATTGCGCCTAGCGGGAATTTACATTGAATTATATTGAATTTATATCGCTAAACTCCTTATCAGCCTCCGAAAAACTCGATGCGAGTCGGCCGAGAAATTGGTGAGAAAACAAAAGATTGCGGCTGACCCAACTCGGCCACTTCCACTGAATTGCGCCTCGCGTGAATTTATATTGAATTATATCGAATTTATATCGCTAAACTCTTATCAGCCTCCGAAAAACTCGATGCGAGTCGACCGAGAAATTGGTGAGAAAAAAAAAGATTGCGGCTGACCCAACTCGGCCACTTCCACTGAATTGCGCCTTGCGCGAATGTATATCGAATTTACATCGCTAACCTCTTATTAGCCTCAGAAAAACTCTATTTACGTCGGCTGATAAATTCTTCAAAAAATCGTCTGACCAAACTCGGTCATTTCCACTAAATTTCGCCTCGCGCGTGTCATATCGAATTTACATCGTTAGTCTCTTATCAGCCTCAGAAAAATTGTATTCGTGTCGTCCGAGAAATTCTTCACAAAAAGCGTTTGACCTAACTCAGCCACTTTCACTGAATTTCGGCTCGCGCGTATTATATCGAATTTACATCGTTAGTCTTTTATCAGCCCTAGAAAAACTCGATTCGCGTCGGCTGATAAATTCGTGAAAAAATTGTCTGACCTAACGCGGCCACTTCCACTGAATTTCGCCTAACGCACAGTACATCGAATTTACATCGTCAGCCTCTTATCAGCCGCGAAAAACTCGATTCCTAGCTATTCGAGTCGATCGAAAAATGCCGGAGAAAAATTGCGTCTGACCCAACTCGGCCACTTCCACTGAATCTCGCTTCGCCCGAATTTATAGCGCATTTATATTGTTAACCTCTTATCATCCCAAAAATCTCGATTCACGTCGGTTGATAAATTCTTAACAAAATCGTCTGACCGAACTCGGTCATTTCCACTGAATTTCGCCTCAAGTGAATTTATACCGAATTCATATTGTGTTAACCTCTTATTAGCCTTAGAAAAACTCGATTCGCGTCGGCTACTAAATTCTTGAAAAAATCGTCTGCCCTAACTCGGCCACCTCCACTGAATTCCGCCTCGCGCGAATTTACATCGAATTTACATCATTAGCCTCTTATCAGCCGCGAAAAACTCGATTCTCAACCATTCAAGTCTCCCGAAAAATACTTGAATACAAAAAAAAATACAGTGGCTGCCCCAACCCGCCGTCTTCCACTGAATTTCGCCGCACACGAATTACATCGAGTTTATATCGTCAGCCTCTTATCAGCCGCGAAAAACTCGATTCCTAGCTATTCGAGTCGACCGAAAAATGCCGGAAAAAATTGCGTCTGACCCAACTCGGCCACTTCCACTGAATCTCGCTTCGCCCGAATTTATAGCGCAATTATATTGCTAACCTCTTATCATCCCAAAAATCTCGATTCACGTCGGTTGATAAATTCTTAACAAAATCGTCTGACCGAACTCGGTCATTTCCACTGAATTTCGCCTCAAGTGAATTTATATCGAATTCATATTGTGTTAACCTCTTATTAGCCTTAGAAAAACTCGATTCGCGTCGTCTACTAAATTCTTGAAAAAATCGTCTGACCTAACTCGGCCACCTCCACTGAATTCCGCCTCGCGCGAATTTACATCGAATTTATATCATTAGCCTCTTATCAGCCACGAAAAACTCGATTCCACCTATTCAAGTCTCCCGAAAAATGCCTGAATGAAAATACTGTGGCTGACCCAACTCGGCCCCTTCCACTGAATTTCGCCTCACGCGAATTACATCGAATTCATATCGTCAGCCTCATATCAGCCACGAAAAACTCGATTCCAGCTATTGAAGTCTCCCGAAAAATGCCTGAAAAAAAAAGAAATACTGTGGCTGACCCAGGACTCGGTCACTTCCACTGAATTTCGCCTCACACGAGTTACATCGAATTCATATCGTTAGCCTCTTATCAGCCACGAAAAACTCGATTCCAGCTATTCAAGTCTCCCGAAAAATGCCTGAAAAAAAAATACTGTGGCTGACCCAACTCGGCCACTTCCACTGAATTTCGCCTCACACGAGTTACATCGAATTCATATCGTCAGCCTCTTATCAGCCGCGAAAAACTCGATTCCATCTATTCAAGCCCCCCGAAAAATACCTTCAAAAAATAAAATAAAAATACCGCGGCTGACCCAACTCGGCCACATCCACTGGAATCGCGCCTCTCGCCAGCGCGAATTTATCTCGAATATAAATATCTCGGTGGCCCATATAATCGTTACACGGCCATCGGAGCGCGATACCGATCCTAGCGATCTCGTACATCAGTCCCAATCATCGACACGTTTTTTCCATTCAACGCGCTGGACGCGCCCAGCGTTGTATCCTACCCAACGAACAATGGTACACGCGACGCCCGCCGAAGGCCGCAACCTGCGACTATCGCTTACGGCTCGTACACGACTCACTCGAGTGTCGCGCGATTTACACGCTTGTTTTTTGGTTTACGATAGCGCGGAGAGAGGCCAACGACTGTCGCCGCTCGGGGTGAGCGGGGAGAAAATCGAGGGTGGTGCATTTTACAGCGGGGACAACCGGCACTATATCCCCGGTGGCTCTGAAGCCCCCCTTTCGCCCCCTTCTCCCCTCACGGCGATAGAATTGGAATTTGCCCGGTGCAGCCGGTGTCTTTCGGGGGGCGCAGCGCTCGCGCGTCCTGGACAAAACTAAAAGGGCGGGCAGCGAGCTTTTCCCCCCGATGAATCATGCCGCGCTTCGCGCTCTCCTCGCGCTCCGTGCCAAACTCCCGCTCTGCCGTTGACCCCGCGCGCAGCTCGCGCGGCACTTTGTTCGCTTCCCTCTCGCTTCCTGCGATCCCTGGATCCCTTGGACCGGGAATGTTTTCCATCCGGGTCGAAGAGCGAGAGAGAGGGAGGGGAGGGGGGGGGGGGGAGGGAGGAAAAATAGAGCGTGGAGAGCGCAGTGCGAAGGACGGAAGCGCGAAAGAGCGCGAAGATATTACTGTATACGGACTCGTGTACGAGGCGTTTCGTGTTGGGAGATGCGAAAAAAAAAAAAAATTGCAGAATTTTTTTTTAATTCGTGTTATAAAAAATGGACGCAATAAAGTCCTTTTTTTTAAACCAGGGGGACAGTTTTAGCAATTTTTATTTTTAAACATACCAGAAACTTTTTGTCGCAGTTTGATGAGGAATAAAAATATTAGGTCGTGTGAAAAATTTAATGGAGTGACGAATAAAATTAGTCACAGTGCGAAGATATAACTGAATATGGATTCGTGGACGATACATTTTTTGTCAGTAGATATGATGAAAAAAATTGTGGCATTTATTTTCGTTAATTCGTGTTGTAATTTTGACACGAAAAGTTTTTTTTTACAACTGTTTTTATAATTTTTATTTTTAAACATACAGAAATCTTTTTATCGCGGTTTGAAATGGAATGAAAAATTAGGTCGTATGAAAAATTTAATGGAGTGACGAATAAAATTATTCACAGTGTGAAGATACAATTGTATACGGATTTGTGCACGAGGTGTTCGTGTCAGTAGATATGAAAAAATATCATAGAATGTATTTCTTTAATTCGTGTTATAATTTGTCACATCAAAGTAAATTTTCTTCCAGCTTTGTCGACAGTTTTCATCATTTTTATTTTCAATCATATAAGAAACTTTTTATCACAGTTTAAAGTGGAAAAAATAGGTCGCAAGAAAAATTGAATGGGGTGACGAATAAAATTAATCCCAGCGCCAAGATATAACTGAATACAGATTCGTGTACGACACAATGTATGCCAGCAGATATGAAGAAAAAAATGATGTAATTTAATTGTTTTAATCCCCGTTACAATTTCGGCACAACCAAGTTAATTTTTTTCCAACCGCTTAGACAGTTTTTGTCATAATTATTTTCAATCATACGAGAAACTGTTTATCACGGTTTGAAATGAAAAAAGAGAAAGAAACTCCTGTGAAAAATTAAATGAAGTGACGAAAAAAATGCAGCGAGAACTCCGGGCTTTCAGAGGGTAGAAAAAAATGTAATAATTTGAAGCCCGGTGCACTTGGAATTGTACGACCCGACGTATTCGCGAAAAACTTTTTAGCCGGCGTGGAATGCCTCGTGCGGCGCCTATAAACGTGCAGTTTGCCGGGCTGCACGAGAAGGTACGATGCACCGAGCGACGAGGAGAAAATGCAATGTGGAAGTATATACTTCGGGCTCGACGTTCGTCCCCCACCCGCGCCGCACGCTGCGCCAACAAGCAACCCGCACGAGTGTGTACCTACTATATTGCGGGGCTCCACGGCGGGGGGAGGAGAAAGAATTGTCGAATCTATCGCATAAATTTCTCGTGGGACGCGACGCGAGAATACGAGAAAGGCAATATTGCTTCCTTATGAGGAAAACTTTGTTTACAAGGAGCGAAAGGGGGGACGAGAAAAAAGAGTTTCAATGTCTCAATACGAAATCCAAAAATCGTCCACCTGTGACTGATAAGAATTTAATATGAATTTATTTTTGTAAACAACGTTTTTTTACGAGGAAGACTTTGTTTACAAGAAACGATAACGGGAAGAACGAAACGAAAGTTTAAATGTGTAAAAATAAATTCCAGAAATCGTGCAGCTGTGACTGATAACAATTTAATATAAATTTATTTCTGTAAAGACGTTTTTTTATGAGGGAAACTTTATTTAGAAAAGACGAAAACAGGAAGAACAAAACGAAAGTTTCGATGTCTAAAAAAAAATTCCAAAAATCGTGCAGCTGTGACTGATAATAATTAAATCTCAATTTATTTTAATATTCATTTTTTTACGAGAAAGAAAAAATAATCAATCTAAAAAAAAAACAAATTTCAAAAGACGCAGCTATGACTGATAATAATTTAACACCAATTTTGTTCAATAGTTTTTTTACGAGACCAAAAAAGTTTCGTATATTTAGCTCAAAAAACGCGTGTTCCAAAAATCGTTCATCCACGACAGGACGATAATTTAATAGCCACGAATAGCCCCTGTTTTTACACTCGTCGTGTTTCGCATCCGTCATTTCCACCGAACGAAAATAGTTGCGCTGTTTAATTCCCCGAAACGCGAGTGAGACGTCGGGCGATCGGTTGATTAATCGCGAAATATAATACCGGCCTGTTTCGCGGTAACAAATGCGGCGAATTAACGTGGCTCATTAGTTCACAATTTAATTTCGCCGTCGAACGAGCGATATTATTTTTCGCCTCGTGATTTCGACGGGACAAACAACCGAGAATGCATCGAATATTCAATGTGTATTTCGATAAGATCGATCAGGTGTGTCCGGCAATAACGACTCGCGAAACAAGCGAATCTGTCGGCAGGGATCGAGCCCTACGAGTTTCCGATGGCTCGACCAATTTGTGGTCCGCGTTTAGGTGCCCCACGGCCAATATGTATTTATGAGCGAATATAACGGCAGCTGTTTCAATCGGTGCGGCCAAAATGTTGGTTCGCGAGTGTTCCGAACGTGTTTCGAGTTGTGCATACTCGTTCGTGACTGTTGGACCGACCAATGAAGCGGCGTCAGCGAAATGCTGGGCGCACCGACGACGCCCAATGCTTGAGGTTCATGGAAACTGAACTTAAGGGCCAAGATAATTGGAGCCACGAGGTGGGGTTCGTTTTAAAATTGGAAAAAATGTCAGCGGTGCCAGAAATATCGTTAATAGCTTGAAAATGTTCTATTTATTTAATCTGGAGTAGTTTTGTGTGTGCCGAAGGTTCATGGAAACTCGACTTGAGGTCCAAGATAATGAAAGCCGCGAGGTATTCATTTTTTAATTGGAAAAAAATGACAGTGGTGCCAAAAATAGCGTTAATCGCTTGGAAATGTTTTTCGTATTATATGTGGAGTAATTTCGTGAGTGCCGATGATTCATGGAAACTAGACTTAAGGTTCAAGATAAATCGAGACACGAGGCGTTTGTTTATCGGTTAGAATAAAATTTCAGCGGTGCAAATAATACCGTCAAAAGGTTAGAAACTATTTTCTTATTTTATCTGTAGTAGTTTCGTGTGTGCCGAAGGTTCATGGAAACTAAGCTTAAAGTCCAAGATTATACGAGCCACAAGGCGTCCATTTCAAAATTAGAAAAAAATGTCAGCGGTGACAAAAATATAGTAAAAAGCTTAGAAACTATTTTCTTATTTTATCTGTAGTAGTTTCGTGCATGCCGAAGGTTTATGGAAACTAAGCTTGAGGTCCAAGATTATGCGAGCCACAAGGCGTCCATTTCAAAATTAAAAAAAATTTCAGCGGTGCCAAAAATATCGTCAAAAGCTTAGAAACTATTTTCTTATTTTATCTGTAATAGTTTCGTGTGTGCCGAAGGTTCATGGAAACTAAGCTTAAGGTCCAAGATTACACGAGCCACAAGGCGTCCATTTCAAAATTAGAAAAAAATGTCAGCGGTGCCAAAAATATCGTGAAAAGCTTAGAAACTGTTTTCTTATTATATCTGTACTAGTTTCGTGTATGCCGAAGGTTCATGGAAACTAAGCTTAAGGTCCAAGATTATGCGAGCCACAAGGCGTCCATTTCAAGATTAGAAAAAAATGTCAGCTGCGCCAAAAACGTCGTCAAAATATTCTACAACTCTTCTGGAATTTAAACGAAATCTTCCTACGAGTTTCCGATGGCTCGACCAATTTGTGGTCCGCCTTCAGGTGCCCCACGGCCAATATGTATTTATGAGCGAATATAACGACAGCCGTTTCGATCGCTGCTTCGCGACTGTTTCGAACGTGTTTCGAGTCGTGCATATTCGTCCGTGGCTGTCGGAGCGACCAACGACGCGCGGCGTCAGCGAAACGCCGGGCGCACCGACGCGGCGTCAGGGGCTTCACCAGGGGGCGCTCTGAGGCTCCGGCGGTGCTGCTGCTCGGGTCTTAAAGCCTTTTATGATCGCCGGCGATTCAACCCGGGCGCCTAACCGGATCAGGCTATCAGCTCAGAGGACGCGCGAGGCGAGCCCATTGGATCGGAAGGGCGTCTATCCGGCGTGTTGCCCGCGGTGCGTGTGCGACGCTTATCGTCTGCATTAAGTCACTCCCTCGGCAATGCCGCTGTCTTTGCTCCACATACAATTTAATACACCCGACATTTTATTTAGTAATCGTTCAACCTATTTGCTTACTTAACTTTGCCACCTGGCTTGCTGGACCTTTTTTATTTTTATCCTCGAAATAAAACAAATTCTTTTTAATCTCACGAGAAGTTTTTTTTTGTGGATCGATAAGTCGATTTTTTATTTATGGATTGAAATAAGAATATTTTTTGCCTGAAAAAAATTCATGTCACAGGATAAAAAATTGTCTAAAATTGGTAAAAAAAAGTCATCCCTTATTTTATTAAAAAAAAAAAAAAATCAGAAGCTTCTTTTTGAATACACAATAAATTTAGTACACACGACGTTTTACTTAGTAATTGTTCAACCTATTTGCTTACTTCACTTTGCCACATGGCCTGGTGGACCTTTTTTATTTTCAACATCGACATTTTTTTTTACGATCTCTTGAGAATTTTTTTTGTGCTCCGATAAAATGATTTTTTAATTATGTAGTAAAATGAGAATATTTTTTGCCTGTAGAAATTTCATGTCACGGAATAAAAAAATTACATTACAGTATTTTCTCCGGCTCGCTCGGCACAATTGAACGTAAAAAAAGTTTTCCCTCTTGCCCTTTGATTTCTCACCGGAATCCGACGCCTCGCGCGCAATTAGCATAAAACTCGATTACGGCGGAAAGAAGTGCACGTCGTAGGGGCGGGTAAGAGGGGCGATGGCGATATTGCGGTCGGGGCAGGGGGAGGGTTCGAGCTCGTGTAGGGTAAATCCACGAGGAAGCCCTAAAATCGCAAGCCTTTCGGGGTTCGACCTAGCGTGTAACCATCGGACGAACGTTAACGACGTCTCGTTGACGGCTAATTGGAGCGAGTCACAGGGACGGTCACGTGAAGTGCCCCCTCCCCCCTCCTCCCCCGCACCAGCAGCTCTGCTAATTTTGTCCCGTTCATTTGGATCGTCTTGCTGCACCCTCGTGGCTCGTCAGCCTTCCGGCCCTCAGGGCGATGAGAAAAAAAAAAAAAATCCTTTTCCCTTTCTTTTTAATTTTTCTCTCTTTCAGTCCATCTTTGTTCGAAAAATTCGTCTTTTTTTCTCAGGCCGTTGAAAAAAAAAAAAAAAAAAAAATCCCTTTACTCTGAATTTTTCTTTTTTCACCCTCAATCTTTGTTTTAAAAAAATCGTCTTTTTTCAGGTGGGAAAAAAATCTCTCTATCCTTCCAATTTTCCTTTTTCCCCTCAATCTTTGTTTAAAAAAATACGCCTTTTTTCCAGATGGTTAAAAAATCTCTTTTTCCTCCGAATTTTCATTTTTCCTCCTCAAACTTAGTTTTTAAAAATCCTCTTTTTTCCAGATGGTTAAAAAATTCTCCTTTCCTATCAATTTGAATTTTTCCCCACAATCGCTGATTTAAAAAATTCGTGTTTTTTCAGGTCGTGGAAAAAAAACGACCTTTCTCCAATTTGAATATTTTCCTCCTCAACATCTGTAAAAAAATCGTCTCTTTTTCTCAGGTTAAACAAAAAATCCCCCATGCCTGTGAATTTTTCTTTCTTCCCTCAACCTGTGATTAAAAAAATTCGTCTCTTCGGGCAATTTCCATTTCACGACTACGACGTCTGTTAACCCGCAGTGCCGTATAAAGCAGACGAGTCGGGTGCACAATGAAGGGCAACGCGGGGGGTCGAAGGTGGAGGCCGGAGGTGCGTTTTACCTTGGAGCACGTCAGCCGGCGACGCGAGGATCAAGAGCGCCCGAGGGTACAGTGAATGCAGGGCGGCCCGGCGGCGGCAGTCAGACCGCGAGTGGAATCGAGCGCGCTATTAGTTCTCATCTCTTTTTATCGACGCGAGCGCGCCTCGAGATCGTCTGGGGAAATCGAAGGTCGCTCGCGCGCCGCGGATGCGCCGATGACTCGGTCTCCGCGTTTCGTGCCCTTCCGCGCGCGAGTTTGGAATTAATAATCGAGGGGAGAACCTCGAGAAGCGCTCCCGAGTCTCATTAACCGCGCGCGCGCAAAGAGGTCGATGAAGAAAAAGCGCCGAGCGTTATCGGAGTGAATGATTTTAAAGTGTGCGGCACTTCGGGTCGTTAGTCGTTACCGCGACGTCATTTGTCGATTGACTCATCTCGCCGACGCTTTCGAAAATATTTTATCTTGGCTGGCAAAGATATTCGATTTTTTTTCTAATTTATTGAGAGTTTAAACAGAAGCCTTTTATTTTTCTTTAAATATCATAAGGGATGACTTAACCTTACTTAACTTAGCTCTAGCTTAACAAAACTTAGCTTAGTTAATTTAACCCTACCTAGTGAAGCTCATTAAGACCTTCGAGTTTTTAAAAATGAAATAAGGGATAACTTGATTCTAGTTAATTCAACCCTACTTAATTTAACCCTACCTAATGAAATTGAACCTAATTAACTTAGCCCTATTTATCTAAACACTACCTAATGAGTATTGAAACCTTCGTTTATTTAAATAAAATGAGGGTTAACTCAATCCTACCTAATTTAACCCTACCTATCTTAACCCTACTTAACTTAACCCTACCTAATGAAGCGTATTGAAACCTTCGATTTTTCTTAAGTAAAATAAGAGGATTACGTCAACCATACCTAACTTAACCCTACTAAACTTAATCCTACCTAACGAAGCTTAATTAAAGATTCGACTTTTTTAAAATAAAGTAAGGAATAATCCAACCCCACCTCACCCAACCCTATTTAAGTCAAACCTACCTAATGAACCGTACTTAACTTAGCCCTACCTAACAAATCCTCTGCCCTACACGACAGCGCCTGTAAATAAATATTTGTACCCGGTCACGTTTGACAAGCAAACAATAATAATGAAATTCGCCGTGAATGGATCCATCCTCGGAGCAAACAGAGGCGACGAAAAAACGCGAAAGGTTCGCCAAAGCAGGTGTCACGAACCGGGGGTCCACGTTCCAATGTCCAAGCTCAATACTCGCTCTCTTTTGTCAATATCTTTCTCCCTCGACCTTTTTTATTTTTTTCCCCCTTGCTCGCTCGATTGTGATATCTTATTTTGCCCCCCCCCCCTCCCCCGCCCCCCAACCTTCCTCCGTCCCCCCGGAGCTCGAGTCCCGTGCCGAAACGTACGTTCGCGGAATAAAAGATGCTTCATGTACCCCGTATCGAATTTTATATCATAAATTCCACGAAGTACACTCGACATACTTGTATTTCCCCCCCTCCCCCTTCCTCCCCCCATTGTGGGCGATATCTAGCAGCAATAGTCGTGCTACAGACTAACACGAGGCTGTCGTATATATATATATATAAATCGTGTTGTGTATATATATATATATATATAAATCGTGTTGTGTATATATATATATATAAATCGTGTTGTGTATATATATATATATAGTGCACAGAGCTTTTCACCGGGAATATCAATTTGTCGTCAGAAGAGGCTCTGCCACAGGACGTCACATATATACTTTACTTCTCTGCAGTCCTCTTCTGATGTTTTATTTCTTCATCCTCCGGGGGTTGAGGCGTCTTTTTTGTCCTCTCGATTCTTATCGCTGCGTCGTAGCGCTCCGAGCTCCGGGCTATCTTTTTTTTTTTGCTCTCGCATGAGAACCGAAGGAAAAACGCTTATGTGTATAAATATATTATCCGGGATGAGGCCGGGAGGAAGAGACTGAAACGCTCTGGTTTTGTAGCGCCAGGACCCCCGTGGTCCGCTGGCAAACTCGGCCGGGAGGCTCAAACATACTGTAAATAGCCACGAGGCTGCGGAGCCAAATAAGAATTTTCGAGCCACTAGGAAATAGTTAAATTTTTTCTACAAGGCTACTTAATAATATATATTTTAATCATTTTTTAATATATTTAATATAATATTTTTATATATTTAATAATATTTTGAATGTATTTAATAGATTTTTAAATTTAAATAATAGTTAAATTTTCTTCTAAAAGATAGTTAATTATTTTCTCTACTGCAAGACTGTTTTTTCAGCGCTAGCAGATAGTTACGTTTTGTCTTGTAGTTACGTTTACTACAAGAATCGTTTTTTTAAGTATTAACGGGTAGTGCATTTTTTATTTTATTTTACAAGACTGATTTTTTTAGACAATAAAATTTAACTACCTGTTAACGTTAAAAAAACAGACTTGCAATAGAATTTCTTTTACCATGGCTAATTGTTTGTGCTTCCAGGGTGCTGGAATACGGGAAGTGGGTGATGTTTGGATTATTCAGCGTAAACAATTTTTACTAGAACGTGGATGTGAATAATATAAAAAACGTTTTGTTTGCAGGGTCAACAGCTTTGTTCTGCGATTAGCCGCACTTAGTGTTTCGCGGCGTATTTAGAACCCTAACGGTGCTTCGGCAATGTATCGGGGAACGCGTGCATTGGCGTAAATCAACGTTATTGCCTTCCAATTCGCAGTGTATTTTACGTCAGCGTTAAGACCCCGCGCTATGGGGTTATTGCCCCGTGGTAGTTTGCTCTAACGATACACCGGAGTCGATTAGAAACAGCATTTTTGACCGTTTGCCGAGGATATACGACGACTGAAAGAGCAACGCTGGGAAATGTTTTTCCTATTTTATCTGGAGTAGTTTCGTGTGCGCCGAAGGTTCATGGAAACTAGACTTATGATCCAAGATATTTCGAGCCACGAGGTGTTCATTTTTAAATTGGAAAATAATTTCAGCGGTGCCAAAAATATCGTCAATAGCTTGGAATTATTATTATTTTTTTTTTTTTTTTTTTTTTTTTCATTTTATCTAGGGTAGTAGTTTCGTGTGTGCCGAAGGTTCATGAAAACTAGATTTGAGGTCAAAGATAATTCGAGTCACGAAGTGTTCGTTTTTAAATTGGGATCAAATTTCAGCGGTGTGAAAAACATCGTCAATAGCTTGAAAATGTTTGTCTTATTTTATCTGCAGTAGTTTAATGTGTGCCGAAGGTCCATGAAATCTAGACTTAAGGTCCAAGATAATTTAAGCCACGAGGTGTTCGTTTTTAAATTGGATAATTATTTCAGCGGTGCCAATAATATCGTCAAAAGCTCGGAAATGTTTGTTCTTTTCTCTGGAGCAATTTCGTGCGTGTCGAAGGTTCATGGAAATTATACTTAAGGTCCCAGATTATGTGAGCCATAAGGCGTCCATTTCCAAATTAAAACAAATGTTCAGCTACGCCAAAAACGTCGTCGAAATATTCTACGACTCTTTAGGAACAGAAATAAAATTCCCAAAACCTTAAAGCTACGTTTCCAATGCCATAAAAAATGGAATGCCATAAAAAATGGCATTGACATGGTCTAAAGTTTCACTTTCCCAGCTTCGACCGATCGACTTCGTGGAAGTGGAAAAAAAAGTATTTAACAATTTACCTCCGGAATTTCAGGCTCAACACCCCCGCTTTATTGGTATTAAATATTTCCTACCTCCGAGCTAAAAAAAAACGAAGAGTTGATTTTAGCTCGGCTACTGCGATAAAACTTTTCGCGACTTAGCGTCATTTTTGCGCTTAATGGACGCATCGCGCAGTTGTCTTTCCCGAGACGCCCGACGAGTGCACCAGAGTCACGGCGACTCCGCGCGCATCTCAACAATAAATGAGATTCCGCGGCTGCCATCTTCGCGAAGTTTCCTCGCCGTCGGTGATATAAAAGCTTTTCGCCCCGGTATTTTTTTTCCCCCTTTTCTCTCGTTTTTTCTTTCTCAAATTTCTTCTCGGGCGCCAAAGTCCGAATGAATGAACTCGAGTGCCGGGCGCTCGCGGGTCGCTCGCTTTTTAAGAAAATTAGTACCAAACTTTCGGTTGTCCACTAAATTACCAACCTCTTTTCATGCCAACTTTTTGACTCGGGAATGTCTCAGGGGCTGAAGTTACCTTTTTTTCCCCCTTTTTTTTCGTCTTAACCAAACTCGCCAACGTAACGTACTGCGCCAATCAAGTAGCTTCGCGGCGGAGCTGTCGAGCCGGGGAGGCGAAAAAAGCGAGAGGCAGATACGGCGCGAGACGTGAGGGGCAGGAGGAACGAAGCCAAGACAGCGAGATGAAGTGAACGCTTTAAGAGACTCTCGCCCTTAAAATGTGGCTTCCGGGTACGAAGCCGGACGCCGGTTTCGTGGGCCTCTCGCCCCCGACCCAGCGACTGGTCGCCTCTGGACAGCTTTCCCTTTCTTTCTTTTTTTTTTCGCTGTATCTTTTCGCCTTCGTCTACGTTGCTCTCAGCTTCTCACGCGACGCACGACGATTACTCTTTCACTCCGAGACTCGCAGGTATTCGGTGAATGCGAGACGAACCGGAAAAGCGATTTTTCTTCCTTCTTTCTGGAAAGTCGAAGCGGATAAAACGTTTTACTTTAAATAAAATGTTATTTTATTTTAAATAACATTAATAACGTGTTATGTTATTTTAAATAAAATGTTATTTTATTTTAAATAACATTAATAACGTGTTATGTTATTTTAAATAAAATGTTATTTTATTTTAAATAACATTAATAACGTGTTATGTTATTTTAAATAAAATGTTATTTTATTTTAAATAACATTAATAACGTGTTATGTTATTTTAAATAAAATGTTATTTTATTTTAAATAACATTAATAACGTGTTATGTTATTTTAAATGAAATGTTATTGTATTTTAAATAACATTAATAACGTGTTATGTTATTTTAAATAAAATGTTATTTTATTTTAAATAACATTAATAACGTGTTAATAACGTGTTATGTTATTTTAAATAAAATGTTATTTTATTTTAAATAACATTAATAACGTGTTATGTTATTTTAAATAAAATGTTATTTTATTTTAAATAACATTAATAACATGCTATGTTATTTTAAATAAAATGTTTTATTTTATTTTATATAACATTAATAACATGCTATGTTATTTTAAATAAAATGTTTTATTTTATTTTATATAACATTAATAACATGCTATGTTATTTTAAATAAAATGTTTTATTTTATTTTAAACAAAATGTTTTATTTGATATTAAATCAAATGTTTTATTTTATTTTAAACAGAATGTTTCGCGAATTTCGGGGATAATTCTGAGGCCACCCAGTTTTTTAAATCATTTTTTTTTCAGACTGTGGGAGGAACTTTTCGATGGATTTTTCTGCCGGGGGGTTTTGTAGCTGGGAATGCTCGGACTCTGGTCCAGGTCTGGCTGGATTCCAGGCTCTTCGAGACTTATTTCCCGACTGGCCGTTAAGATCCTTGTCCGGGGGCTCCCGATGGTCCCGACAGACGATGCTTCATATCTTGTATCTATCGAAGTATCAAGATCCAATTGAAAATTTCGGGTTCACGATACTTATACCCGTATCCGGAATTATCGAACGATATTTATATCTTTATAAGAAATTACCGAACGATATTTATATCTTTATACGAAATTATCGAACGATTTTTATGTCTTTATACGAAATTATCGAACGATATTTCCTCTCTTAGAAAGGACATGGCGCATCGAAGTCGAAATACTGAAGCCGTCTTTCAAGCGTTTCTATTCGTCGGCGGCGGCTTCGATATAAATCGATTCGGACTGTCATGGCCGCTGCAGTCACGCACGCGTTTTGAATGGTATTGGCTACAAGAAAAAATGAATGAAAAGCAAGGAGTGCGAGCGAAGCGAGCACGTTGTTGCTATATATCTTTATAGACAATTATCCGACGATATTTATATGTTTATACGAAATTATCGAATGATATTTGTATTCATATGCAGAATCATCGAACGACGTTTCCAAGTTTGGAGACAAATTTAAAAAAAGATCCCTCTAAACAATTTTTATGGATCTGAAAATTCAGCCCCCCGAGAACGAATTAATCCACCGGCGACCCAGGACTCCAAAGTCTCCCTCACTATGACCAGTGCAAATAAAGATGTCGCAGTCGAAAAAAATATATAGAACCGAACATTTTTGTTATATCTAAAAATGAATCGTCCAGAAGTTCGAATTAATCTTAACCACCGGTGACCCAGGATTTCAAAGCCCCCTTGCTCACTACAACCGATGCAAATAAAGAGGTCGCAGGCAAAAAAAATGAACTCAACATTTTTGTTTTATCCAAAAATTCATCGTCCTCAGTCCGAATTAAGCTTACTCACCGGTGGCCCAGGATTCCAAAGTCTCCCTCACTACGACCGGTGCAAGTAAAGAGGTCGCAGTCGAAAAAAAAAGTACCGAACATTTTTGTTATATCTAAAAGTTCATCGTCCACGAGTCCGAATTAATTTTAACCACCGATGACCCAGGACTCCGAAATCTCCCTCACTACGATCGATGCAAACAAAGAGATTGCAGTCGAAAAAAAAAAAAACATAACCGAATATTTTTGTTATATCTAAAAGTTCATCGTCCACGAGTCCAAATTAATCTTAACCACCGGTGACCCAGGACTCCAAAATCTCCCTCACTACGACCGGTGCAAATAAGGAGGTTGCAGTCGAAAACAAAAAAAAATAAAACCGAACATTTTTGTTATATCTAAAAATTAATCGTCCACGAGTCCAAGTTAATCTTAACCACCGGTAACCCAGGACTCCAAAATCTCCCTCACTACAACCGGTGCAAGTAAAGAGGTCACCGTCGAAAAAAAAAAAAAAAAATTCATCATCCACAAGTCCGAATTAAGCGACGACACCTGATACCACAAAGGCACCACCGGTGACCCAAGACTCAAGGTCCCTCACGGCAGTGTCGCAAGTGGAAACACAGAGGGAGAGTGAGACGAAGAGACAGGGAGTGGGGTTTCGGTCTCGGCAGCTCACGAGCCAAAGTAGTGAGTTGTGTAGGCAGCAGCAGCAGCAGCAGCAGCAGCAGCAGCGCGCCGGAACGTCGCGCGCAGAACGACGGAAGACCAGACTCCACGGGGGAGGGAATGTAGCGTTTATCTCACGCTCCGTCTGCGTGCAACACCCCATCCTTCGCAGCACGAGGACAGGATAGCAGCTCGGGGGTCGCGGGGGGGCGGGTGTCGCGGTGCTCGTGGCCCGGGGGGTGGCGGGGGGTGAACGAAGCTTCGCACGTGGAAAGCTCGAGATGTCTCTATATACATATATAAATATATATATAATACATCCCATATATACACATATATACATATATACATATATATACAAATGTATATATAGGATGTATTACATATATATATACAAGACGCTATATAAATATATAACACACAGAGGAGTCGGTGGTGGTGATACGAGGCGGCCGATATAGACGGTACATAAGTCCGTCGACCCTAGAGCGTCGCATCCCGACGGACGCGGCGCAGCAGCCGAAGACGAAGAAGGAGAAGAAGAGAGAGAGAGAGAGAGGCGACAAAGGTTTGCTCACAAGACTGGCAGTAATGTATAGCCACAGGCAGTCGACATTATGTAACGACATTCGCGAGCGACGAGGCGTTAACTGATTCTTCCACCTTGTTACATATATACGGAGATTCGGGCGGACGGATCGCAGACGCGGAGCGGGGCGGAGGCGCGGGAGATAACCGCGATAAAGCACAGTCTACGGGTGGGAGAGGCGGGACGATCCGGAACAGGTGACGAGGTTCAGGTGGTTTTTTTTTTTGCGAATTTCTTTGAGTGACGTTTGTTTCGATTTGTTTTGGAACGTTTGGTAATTGCGGGGATTCGTCGAATGGGGGAATTGGGGGAGATTGATTGAAGGATCTAATTATTATTTCGATGTTGCGGGACTGATATGTTATTGGGAGTAAGGAAATAATTTTGGTGAACAAAAGTATCGAAGAAGATAATAATTTTGTCGAACAAAAGTATCGAAGAAAATAATAATTTTGTCGAACAAAAGTATTGAAGAAAATGATAATTTTGTCGAACAAAAGTGTCGAAGAAAATAATAATTTTGTCGAACAAAAACATCGAAGGAAATAATAATTCTGTCGAACAAAAGTAACGATGAAAATAATAATTTTGTCGAACAAAAACATCGAAGGAAATAATAATTCTGTCGAACAAAAGTAACGATGAAAATAATAATTTTGTCGAACAAAAGTATCGAAGAAAATAATAATTATGTCGAACAAAAGTATCGATGAAAATAATAATTTTGTCGAACAAAAGTATCGAATAGAAAGATCATTTTGTAAAACAAAAGTATTGAAAAAAAGAACAATTTTGTCGAAAAAACGATCGAAGAAAATAACAATTTCGTCGAAAAAAGTCTTAAAAAAAAGAATTCTTAATTCATTCAGCAAAGTGAGAAAATAGAAGAAAACTAATTAAGATAATTCAGAGCGAAGCATAGTAATTAACTCAGCTCTAATTAGTCGCATCGAATTATTTCGACTGAAATCAAAAATACTTTTCGTAAAAAAAATTCCCCTCCAAAAAAAACGATCGAAGAAAATAAAATATTAAAAATCAGTGACAATTGTAGGATTTACGAGAAGATGCGAAATCGAATCGCAGTTGGTACCAAATTAGAGGCGCACTAAATGCGCTCCAAAATCGATGTGACCGGTATGATTGATTTAAACTTTCCGTCCGACGAGACATACGCGATCTGCGCGATAATACAAATGCAGTCCCGGGGTTTATAGGAGGCGACGGGCGCGCGTTCGATTTTCGTGCCGCGCGTTCATAATTCAGAGGCTGCTCGTCGGGGGCCATCGATACTGATAATCGCGCGGCCCCGGCTAAATAGCCGCGCGCGCGCTTTGACCATCGATTCGCATTATACGGTTAATTAGTTTCTATTGCTCGAACAACCGCGGGGATCGGCGTTTGGATTATTACTCGGCAAGATTCGATACGCCGATCGCGCGCGCAAAAATAGTCGATCGACGCCCGCGTTATTCACAGCCTGTTTGCCGCGTCGCGGCTCCCGATGCGCGAAGCCTTTTGGCCCCCAGGCGAAACACGTTTGCCCTTGAGCTTTTTTTCCAACTGTTTGCTACCCCCCCCCCCCCCCTCCCCCCCCTCTCTCCCCACCTCTTCGCGTGTTTTATGCATCGTGTTTGCCCTTTTTTTAGTCTCTGTTTACGCGGAAAAATAGCTGCTCGATCAAGTCGACGGTAAAAAAAAGCAACATTTTCAGTATAAAACGTGACGTGAATTTTTTGCAGCCGCGTCAAACGACGCACAAAAGTCAGCGAGAATTTCATTTTTATTGCATTTTAAGTTTGTATTTGGTGTCGATGACAAAACGCACGCGAATGGCAATTTTTTACGAGCTTTTTTGTGGTTCTTTGACACGGTTTTTCGGACCGACGTTAATTGCTCTTGGGGAGAATAATTGTCGCTCTGTACGACAAACAGAGCGAGGTGTAAATTTCGTTTTAAGTTTCCATCAACGTCGATGACAAACAACATCGATACCAATTTTTTACGGGGTCGTTGGACATTTTTGCATGTCCAATAACAGGATTTTTCAGGATATTTATTATTCCCATGGAGGCAAAATATCGGTTTCAATTTTCCAATGAAAAAAGAAAAAAAAATGAATTTCAAAATTCACTAAACTTGAAAACTTGAGCAAAAAATAAAGAATATGATTTCCAGAATTCACTAAGCTCGAAAACTTGAACAAAACGATAATTGGTTTCCAGAATTCACTAAGCTCGAAAACTTGAACAAAACAAAAATTGGTTTCCAGAATTCATTAAGCTCGAAAACTTGAACAAAAAAATTGATTTCCAGAAATCACTGACATTGAAAAATCGAAAACAAAATTGATTTCAAGAATTCGCAAAACTTGGAACTTGAACAAAAATATGATAAACTTGAAAACTTCAATAAAAAATATGATTTCTAGAATTCACTAAACCCAAAAACTTGAACAAAAATTGATTTCCAGAATTCACTAAACCCGAAACCTGAACAAAAAAGTGATTTCCAAAATTCCCAAAATTTTCCAACTTCAAGTTTCCAACTTACGCAAAAAACAAAACAAAAAGTATGAAAACAAAATAGCGATCGTGGTGAAAATAAGAAGGGTTAATTTTCCGGGGCGCGTTCGGCGAATCCCTGGGCGCGTCGAGGGCTCTCGATGGCCCTCAAATCAGGCGGAAGATCGGAAATGAATGAAACCGGAAGCCTCGTTGTCGCGCTCGCCGAGGGTTTGCGCGCTAAGGATTCGATCGTCACCCGGCGGCGGCGACGGCGGCGGCGGCCGCCGTCGGCGAAACACGAGAGACTCGGGCGATAGAGACGCGAAAGCGCCTCGCACACGTTGATTTATCGAGTGTGAGGAGGAGGAGCCGACGCTGTCTGCACGAGACGCGATTCTCTCCCGGGCGCGCGAAGGCCGCGCGCGCGGAGAAAAGTGGACGACGTCGGGGACGAGCAAAGAGAGAAGCGCCGCGGCACCCGGAGACAGCCGGGACACTCGATATTTTGATCGTTCCCTATTGTACGCCTGGCGTTGAGAGCCACTCTCCCACTTTCGATATACGAGTATATCAATAGCAGCAGGCCAACGTTTTCTCGAGTGGAGGAGCAGGACGCGACAACTCGATTCGAGCTCGCGTCGCGCGCGAGCGGCCTCCAAGATTTTCCGAAGATTGGATTTCGCCCCTCCCCTCCCACTCTCGTCTCCTTTCCTCGGTCTTGTTTGTCACATTTTGTTGTTTGATTAGGAGGAACAAATTGCAATCTCGTCCGGTCGCTGGACGTTAATCAAATCGATTTTTTAATTATTTTCTCAATTATTGTTTAAAATATTCTTTAAATGATTTTAATAATTATTCTTTAAATGGATTTGATAATTATCCTTTGAATTGTTTTTTAAATGATTCTTTAAATAATTTTGATACTTATTCTTTAAATTATTTTTTTATTATTCTTTAAACGATTTTTTAAATTGTTCTTAAATTGTTTTTTAAATTATTCTTTGAATGATTTTTTTAATCATTCTTTAAACGATTTTTTAAATTACTCATTGAATGATTTTTTTAATCATTCTTTAAACGTTTTTTTTAAATATTCATTAAACGATTTTTTAAATTATTCATTAAACGATTTTTTAAATTGTTCTTTGAATTCTTTTAAAAATTATTTTTAAAATTATTCTTTAAATTATTTTTTTAATCATTCGTTAAACGATTTTTTAAAATTATTCTTTAAACGATTTTTTAAAATTATTCTTTAAACGATTTTTTAAAATTATTCTTTAAACGATTTTTTAAAATTATTCTTTAAACGATTTTTTAAAATTATTCTTTAAACGATTTTTTTAAATTATTCTTTAAACGATTTTTTTTTAATTATTCTTTAAACGATTTTTTAAATTACTTTTTTAATTATTTTAAAAATTATTCTTTAAACGATTTTTTAAATTGTTTATTATTTGGTTAATTATTTATGATAAGCATTTTCATCATCCCACAAGGGTAAAATACTTGAAAATGTCCACGATTATTGGCAATTAATTATTTTCTACACGAGTCGTCGGGGATATAATATATATTTTTTTGCTTGAAACTGTAATTCGCGATTAATGACTCTTCATTGCAACGTGATTGGTAACCGATTTATCGTATCTCGAGAAGGCTGAGGAGTAAAAAAAATGGTAGTGCAGAGAAAACGTGGTGGATCGCCAGGGTGTTTTTTTTTCTCACCCGGAGTGGCCGACAATCGGGAAGAGGCGCCAGGCGCAAGGCGAGGGAAGCATCGGCGTCACGTTCCATTAAATACATATTAGCCACGCGGTACGAAATAGAAGGCGCCGATTAGATCGCGGCCCCGAGAGCCGGGCTGCACCGGGAAACAACCGTGAGGGACGAGAGAAGAGACCAGACCCTCTGGGGGGGAGAGGCAAACGAGGCTCTGATGGAAACTCGATACTAATTGTATCTCGCGCGTTTGTCGCCTATCGGTGGGTCTCGTGTAGGCGCGGAACGGGCGGAGAAATATAAAGGCCGAACGTCGTGACTGTAGCTCCGTAGACACCGCTAATCGCGTTAACTTTTGCGCATTTTTACAAACATTTTTTTAGCAAAAAAAACGAGTAATTTTTTCCCCTTAATATATTTTCTACGGGATAGAGACTTCTGGCCTATATGTTCTCAAGTCGCATATTCTACCTTCAAAAACACTGGAGCCAACCCTTTTTTAAATGATTTTGAAAAAAATGTTTTTTTTTAGATTAAGTTGAGTTATTATATTATTTTAGTTATGTTTCAAAATGATTTTCTGTTCATATTTATATTTATACATCAACATATTTTATTATGTATACTCGGGTTTTTCGATGCAGTTCACAAATTGTAGTCTACTATGTCAAGGAGCAAATCATACAAAAAATTACAATTACAATTCATTTTATGTCAGAATGAATAGATCCGACTATCGCTCGAAAAATGGCAACAGCTTCGTGTTCACTTTTAATCGCGTCAACTTTCGCCAATTTTTTACAAGACAGTCAAGTAGATCCTGACCTTTGATATTTTTTTTAACGAGATATCGACATATTTTACCCTCAAAAACACTGATGTCAATCCTTTTTAAAATGATTTTGAAAAAAAAAAGTTTGATTGATTTTATGTCAGAATTAATAGATACGACTACCGCTCGAAAAACGTCAAAATCTGTTCCTTCACGCGTTGCTCGCCACTCATTTCCCTAACCGCCGAGCTTTTCGCATCAAATGAAAAAGCGCCAACGTCACTGACAACGACCCGTTACATCTGGCCCGATATCTCACGCAAAGCGATCCCGATTACGCGGCACAATAGGCGCTTCTCGCATCCCCAACCCGAAAACGCCGAACCTCCGAAATTTATTCATGCGTGTCTGCGCCATTAATAAAAAAAAAAAAAAAAAATACAAAAAAGTGTATCGGTAAAAACGATGAAGAAGTATTTTTCTCCTCCCGCACGAGGTGACGTTGTACGTGCTTTTCTTGTCGTTTTATCCCCTCGCTATAAATTGATATATTTCGCAACGATTTATAAAGCCGCGCGAGCGTTTTCACCCCTCCCTCCTTGAATTCTTCTCAGCTCGCACTCGGGACTTTTTCTCGCTTTTTTCTATCCACGTATTTTTATATCCATATCTACATGTGCAACCTGTGTACACGAATAACAGACACACACGTAACACATTATTTCTCGAGAGGACATTGTCTCTCCCTCGTGATATCTTTTCTATCATCGTGAGAGAGGCGAAAACGTTTGTGGCATTTTTCTCGCGGGTCTAGTTTCACCGAGACGAAAGAGAATGGGGGACACAGAGAGACCCCCTCTTGCCCCCTCCCTCCAATCCCCGACCCAGTCGATTCTCTGCTCTGCCCCCCCCCCCCCCCTTTGCCGCGCTGCCGGGTCGAGGGTAGGGGGAGGGGGGAGGGAGGGGGAGTGGGAGCTACACAACCTGCGAGGGAAGGAAAGAGCGCGAGGTAATGTCGCGCGATAACTCCCAGATCCCTCCTCGCGCTTTCGGCCCCTCTCGACCGTTGACACCATCGCCATCACGATCGAATGGTCCAACAAACCCTCATCGGCATCATTAGTATTTCGTGTTGCCCGGGTCTGCAGTGCTCTCCTGGATTTTTTTTTTTTCGTGCGCCTCCCCTTCGAATACCCCCCCCCCTCCCTCCCCCTCCTTCACCTCTCTCGTGCCCCCCGACCCCCCGGCCCACATCTCCGCTCTACGGGTTCGGCACGAAATTCCTATATATCCGGCGTGAGCTTGATTCAACATTGATTAGTTTCGTAAACCCGGTTCTCGATGACACGCAGGATATAAATGCATGGAAAAAAGGAAGTTGAAGGAGGGACGAAGAAAATAGGAAAGCGTAAAATTGAGTACATTTTTTTGGCGATGATGCTTATGTTTTGATAGTGACGCGATTTTGATTGGAACGTTTGGAGGGAAATGGCGAATTTCATTAATCATACTGGACGTCTTTTAATGACAGTCGAGCGGTAATTAATCTCGGGGCTTAGCGGCCGTTATTGATTGACTTGGCGTTTTCCGGAATCTTTATTCGACATTGATAAGTCTCGAAAGCCCCCTTTGATAACAGGGGGAATTATTGATTGAGCTGAAATTTGGCGATATATAAATCAAATTAAACGATATGCAATTCGAATTAAATTATGTTTAAACGAAATTAAACGATATTCGGTTCAAATTAAATGGTGTTTAAATCGAAGTAAATGATATTTGCATTGAATTAAACGATATTTAAATCAAATTGAATTATTTATATATTTTTTTCACATTTGTTTCGTGTCGTTTTGTCGCTTCCAAAGTTATAAATCCTCACCAGTTTACAAAATAAATGTTGCAGTACGGTTTATTTTGTAGGTGTGAATTAATAATAATAACGAGCGGATACTATAAAATGATGTATTAATTTTTAAGCAGCTGCATGGATACCGCATTTTTAATTATAAAGTGTGAACAATTGTGAAAAAAGGAAAAGCTCCATTACTTTCGTAATGCATTAACCGCATTTCTCCATTTTTTCAAGAAAATTTTCTTGACATTTTATTGAAAAATAAAATATACTTTGCGGCCATTAAAGAATGTTCACATTAAATTAAAATGACCCCGTGTTACTATTAATAATTTCAGACCCAATTGAACCATCAACTTTATTTCTAAAAGATTTAGGGATTCACAACTGCGGTCATTTCTTCGACACACATCGCGGGATATTGGCTGTCACGCGATACGGCTATAGGCTGCAATCCATTTCGGGGCTTGAATGCCCATCGCGCGGACCGGTGTTAATATTTTATCTTCCGACCATTTGAGAACCCTATACAGTTCGTTAATGCTCGCGTTACACGTGGCGGCATTACCACTGGACCGAAGGGAATCCGGCTATTAAATATTTTAAGTCCCAATCGCGAGGCACTATTCATGTAACTGTTATAGTCCAACGAAACAGGGATAATAGGATTTGTATGGAATAATGCATAAAGTGTCCGATGCACCGAATTGCAATGCGTTATTTTGATCCGCGTTACACAGTCAAAACTGAGAGCTTTTCCTGCCTCGCTGTAAATCAGTTATTTTATATCAATTCATTGTCTCACCGGGAAAAACGGATTTAGTATTATGAAAAATAATGTCAACGCGCGTCCGGCACTAATGGATATTTTCACTGACCTTTCGTGTCGTAATCAACGTTAAACTGCTGGCTCAATCGAAAACAGTTGACGACACTGAGTTTGCGAAATCAGTTAAATCATGAAATCAATATAGCATAAATATCGAATACGTGTTTCATGAAAACATATTTATCTACCAAATGCATTTGTCAGATAAATATTCGTGTCGTAATCAACGTTATACTGCAGACTCAATTGAAAACAGTTGACGATACCGAGTTTACGAAATTTGTAAAATCATGAAACCAATATAAAATAAATATCGAATATATGTTCCATGAAAAACATATATTTACTTAACAAATGCATTTATCAGATAAATGTTCGTGTCGTAATCAACGTTAAACTGCAGGCTCAACCGAAAACAGTTGACGATGCCGAGTTTACGAAATTATTAAAATGATGAAATCAATATAAAACAAATATCGAATATATGTTCCATGAAAAACATATATTTACCTAACAAATGCATTTATCAGATAAATATTCGTGTTGTAATCAACGTTAAACTGCATTCTCAGCCGAAAACAGTTGACGATACCGAGTTTACGAAATTAGTAAAATGATGAAATCAATATAAGACAAATATCGAATATATGTTCCATGAAAAACGTATATTTACCTAACAAATGCATTTATCAGATAAATGTTCGTGTCGTAATCAACGTTAAACTGCAGGCGCAACCGAAAACAGTTGACTATACCGAGTTTACGAAATTAGTACAATCATGAAATCAATGTAAAATAAGTATCGAGTACATGTTTCATGAAACCCACCTATTTGTTTAACAGATGCATTTGTTAAAGAAATCAATTTTTTCATAAAACATGTATTATGACGTTAAACATGTTTTTCATAAAACATAAAAAACGTAATAAAGTAAATTCGAAATAGGTTTAAGTCACGACTTAAACCTATATCGAATTTACTTTATTTTCGCGTGACGAGCAAATTTTGTCTTGAGGACAAAAAGGCGAAGCTATGAACGCCCAATACTCTCCACTTGACTTTATATAGGCTCCATCCATGTACGTCAATTATGTTGTGTATTATGTACTACGTATACGTTATGTGTATATACAGGGCGGGCTGATGATCGAAAGAGCATAATCCAGTCGTGCGCGTGGTATGCATATTCCATTAATGATAATTGACAGCGGTAATAATTAAAGCAGGTCGTCGAAGCCCCGGGGCTAAATATCGATGAGCTGAGCCAGTGGAACTCGCCCGTATTTAGTCGGACAAAGCAACACAGAATGCGTGTACGAGGCAGCCGGGGCGGACGGAGGTATAGACGGCCGGACGAATGAACATACCACAAGCAGAGACAGAGGATGCTGCTCGATGTACCTATAACCACCACTACCAACTGCGCCGCTGGCTCCGCGCGACAATACCGCGTGAGGCTTCTGACACTTCAATGTCATTACGTTGCTGCGTCGTCTCGTTAATGCTCCGCAAAACACCCTTAACTTGAAGTTGTACGGTCGACTAGTTTTCGAAACAGTCGATTGCGCAATTTACATCCAGGGGATCAGAAAAATGAGAGCTTTGCACATCGCTTCCTCATGACATTTGAATGTTTACAAAGTTAACTCGATGAAGAAATATTGTTGTTTATGTTGGCTTTCTCGGTGAGGACGTTTTTTTTAAAGTAATCCAAGTATTATTTTTCATCTCTGTTACTCCCATATTAAATAAAGTAGCTCAAATTATTCTTTTTCGTCTCTATCACTAAAATATCACCAAATAAAATGTTTGTTTATGTTTAGCGATATTTTACATGAGTTAGAGCAAAACATTTGAATGTTTACAAAGTTAACTCTATGAAGAATTATGTTTGTTTATGTTGACTTTCTCGTTGAGGACGCTTTTTTAAAGTAGCTCTAAGTATTATTTTTCATCTCCATCACTCAAATATTAAATGAAGTAGCTGAAAGTATTTTTTTTCGTCTCTATCACTAAAATATCACCGAATAAAATGTTTGTTTATGTTTAGTGATATTTTATGTGAGTTAGAGCAAAACGTAAATTGTTAAAATTAACGTTATTAATTGTTAAAAAGATCGAAATCCCATAAAAATCAAACCTATTTACAGATTCATCCCAAATTCAAAACCCGTTGTAAACGAAATTCGTCCTCCAACATAGTTTTATTTGTAAAAAATTACTTAGCTCTATAGCTACAAATTTGCGTCAACTGCGAAACAAAAAATCTGGCAAGCAAAATATTGAAACTGCAACGACAACAAAAGTCTGGCACGATAAGGCGATAATTATTTTTTCACGCTTCGAAAAGTTTTTATTAGCAAAATACCTCAAACGCGAAACGCGAAAATTTCGTCGGATCTTAATGTCTGTTGCAGATTTATTATTCGGGCTCTCCCTCTTAGCCCGGCAAGTTTAATTAATTTTAGAGCCTCCTCAAGATTCTCCTCTGTTATCACAGAGTCGTAGAGGGAGCAAAGGAAGATGGGGGGGGGGGGAGGCTGAACAAAAAAAGCCGAGGAAGTTTGACTGGGCAAAGTTCAAACCGTTCGACCATTGACCCCCGGGAGGCTGAACTTCCGGCGCGAACAGCGAGAACCATTCTATACGTATATTACTCCGGCGAAGCGAGCGAGAATTTCGGGCGAGCGTGGCACTCTGCCTAAGATATCACACTGGCATTTCCGCTTAATCCTCGTGTCCGCTTCACTCTCCTCGGCCTACCCCCCCTGACCCCCCCACCACCCCAGCAGCCACCGTGGCAAACCCTTCTTGGATTTCTTTTCACCGGCTGACTAACTGAGCCAGCATTTTGGCTACGATGAAAAATCGGCCAGCGCGGCAAACGGAACGAAGAAAAAACCGTGCCTCGCTCTTTCTCTCTCGCTCTATTTTTCTCTCGCTCTCTCTCGCGCGCGCGCGCGCTTTCCGGGCGCAGTGCATCCCCGAGGGCGACGGCTAAGTGGTTGCAACTGCACGCGAGCTTGCGCCACGGGGACGCCGGAAAATCCAGCCTCGTACCCGGGCGCTATCGAGCCGGCGATTAATTTTCCGTAGCGACATAGATTTAGAGAGGAGGTACGGTAACATGCCTCCTCTGCTTTCGCAGTGGCTCGCGGCTTCGCTGTGCAAACTTCACAAACACACGTGAATGCGAGCGCGCGGTGTACCGGGCGATTCAGAATTATTTTTCAATTTTTTTAGCTCCGTTGGCGGTCGCTCGTTTCGCGAGTAAAGTGTTTTTTTTAGTCAGCGTTTGAAACTCGCAATGGTTTTTAATTACGCGATTTTCATTGTTAAAAACTATATACACGATTTTTAATTGTTAAAAAACTATATACACGATTCTTCATTACGCAAAAAAAATTCGCGCGAATGTTAATTATTGTAAAAAAATGTAAACAAATTTTAATTGTTAAAAAATGCACGCGAATTTTAATGATTTACAAAGATATTTACGCGAATTATAATTAATAAAAAAAAACATTTACACGTGTTTTAATTATCGTGGTAATGATAATTGTGTGATTAAAACCGACGCAACTGACCCCGTCCGACATTGTCGAGCTGGAATTGAAGCTGCGTTGTGGAAGCGGAGAATCAGCGGCGCTAATTTGCTGACGAATTTTCCCCAAAATGTTAATAAAACAGTGACAACTCCGGGTTGCCACTTCCCCCTCGACGCGTCAACGCTCGCCGGCGCGACCCTCTATTTTTCCGCGTAATAAAACTGCGAAGAAATATCTCAACGCTTCGGCGAACCGATTAAAATCCGTTCAATCAGGCCGCCTGTCTTATCCGCTCGGCGTCGTCGCTGTGTATTCGCCAGTCGTGAGCTTTTCTTTTCTCTCGAGCGCCGCCTCGGGTCCAGATGTGCAGCCAGCGCGCACGGCGAGCTTCTTTTTTTAATCAAAATTAAAGCTCCGTTGGCGTATTTTTCTATCCGTTTTTACGGTGTAACCGTGTTTTTCATTACGCTGAACACGTTTAATTTCCCGGCTTTTCCGGCAGTTTTCAATTATTTCAGCCGGGCTATTATTGCGTCGCGTTGGGTAATTTAACAATTTCAAAATTGCGCTTCTCCGACAATTACATGTCACAAAACCTTCACCAGCCGTTTTTTAATTACACTCCGAGGACTGAAAACTATCCCACGAAAAAGTCGTATATTCTCCGACTTTTCCGCTTATCCAAAATTACACCGGTCATTTTCACTGAAAAAGAAAAAAAAGCTTTAAGTAGATAATGTAACACGAGTGCAATATCCCCATAGTCGGTTCTATTCCCCGGAAACTAAATTTTGCCGGCGACTCTCCTAACGATTTTTCTGCAAAACAGAATTTTCATGTTCTTCCTTAACGCCTACGAGACCCCGCCCCCCCCCCCTTCCCCCAAAAATGCTCAACTTTGTGTACCGCATACATTTTTCACCGGTCGTGAGCGAAGATCCAAGACACCGGGGGTGTCGCCTCGTTTCGAGGACAATTGTGATCCCCGCGTCGGCCGGGATCGCTGAATTTTTCAGGCCATCCATCCCTCACAGCTCGTCCCCCACTCGACGGTTCTTGCGCGACATGAATATCTGCGTGGCATAATCGAGGTGGAAGGGGGGGGGGGGGAGAGGGAGCGTGCACTTTGACCCTTGAAAGATGCGCGCTTGAATTTATTTCAGGGATGAAAGGACGAGGGGGCTATCTGTGTGAGCACGAACGAGTCGAGGAAAAGGCAAGTTGGCCACTTGAGCATGGGTAACGGCGGAGTTTCCTACTTGTGTACTGCAGCCGAGAGCTCTCGAGGATATCTTATCGCGAGGAGCGAGTATGATTATTATTATGGGAACTTAATTTATGCAAATAAACGTATAAGCGTGCGTAAACATAGTTTCACGTATGCATATAGACAGACTCGCTTTATCGAGCGCACCCCACGTTCTACTGGATACACGTGCACTCACGCATACACACATACACACACACACGCAAAATGGTATTACATACATACACTGCGCGCATAATGTAACGGGAGCACTGCGTGCATATATATACAGGGTGTCCCAAAAGTGATGAAGGTTGACGGCATGTTGGCTGGTCGACCTCCCGAATACACTCACCAAGTTTGGGCGCCCTGTGCCTATTAGTTTAGGAATGGCGAGCGATTGAAGTTCGACCAATCGAAGCGCTTCGTTTTGGCGGGCAGATCGGTCAGAGGGAGGGGAGAGCGTTCTGATTGGGTCAACTTCGATCGCTTGCCACTTCTGAACTAATAGGCGCAGGGCGTCCAAACTTGGTGAGTGTGTTAGGGAGGTCATCTGTGAGTTCTGACGTCAAAATGGCGAACATTTAAAAAGTAATTTGGTTACCACCTGGTATTTCATTTCGTTTGGTACACCCTGTATATTTACCTCAGTATGTATTATCGTCGCATGTGTATTTGGCATAATATTTACGAGAGAAGACGCACGACGTGTGTACAGAGATTATACGTTGCACTTAAGACGAGAGTAAGCGAACGTCGCTATCTGTGTCGCGCGGAGGCGGGTGACTTATCGCAACCCGCGACTCCGAGTCTATCGGAACAGCTAATGATTTGCAAATAGCATTATGCCGGCGTCTACAGAGAAATCTTGGGGACCAAAGCGACGACTACTAATTGCCAGGCTGTGCAACTATTGTTGCAGTTGCCTCGACCAATTAGTATAAACTAATGGAAGTCAGTTGGAAACCAACGGCAGATGTAACCATACGAATTCTCCCAGCATGACGAAAGCTTGTTTGGCGTGTTGTGGCGAAAAAAGTCCGCTAACGACGTTACGACTGCGTCAGCGACTGATAACCGAGAAAGGCTTTTAAATCATTAACGTTGATTAACGCCACGAACCATTTTTCAATCATCCGATGTATCCGCCGCGCGTCGATTTCAATTATTGAATTACACGGTAATCCATACGAGCCCTGCAGTCAGTTGCGGTTGGCGAAGCCCGCGAGTGGATTAGATTAATTGTGATTGGAAAAATCACTTCCAGGGTGACGACTGAATCAGTCAAAACTGGCTGGTGAAAATTACAATGCGAGGAATATCTCCGAATCAATAACAAAACCACAATGTCAACCGTCGCAAACCCGCAACTATTTATCTACCTCAACGCCAACCAACGCGACAACTTGAATTAACCCTGCCACGACCAAACAACAAAATGCATTCACCTTCCCGCTACCCCGGTTACTTCATGCCGGCAAACTAATCCCCCGAGACGTGTGTCCTCCGCGTCCCACACAGCAGCGTCAAAGGCCCCGAAGCGTCGAAGGTGACTGAGAGCGAGGGAAGGAGAGGCAAGACGCCCGGTTCCGTCTGGGATATCCAATATTACAGCCGGTATTTCAGGTCCCGAAGTTACATTCGGGGCAGATGTCTCTAGTTTAGCGAACGAGCCGAAGGTAGTCGAACGAGTTTCGGCCGAGTTCGGAGCTTTGCGGACCAAACTGGCGATGCGGGGCGGCAGGGGGAGGGTGGGGGGAGGAAGGGCGAGAGGATTGTTGGTACCGTGGGCGAAATAGTGCACACATACTGACGCCCGAGATCCCGGCGTATCTCGTGTGACAGAGACGCGAGACCGGGAGCCGTGTGAAATCCCCGAGTGTAGGTGCTAGAAGCGGCCGGGGGTGGCGGAGTCGAGGGTGGAACAAGGGAGAGGATGCGGGGGTAGGGGGGCAACGCGGGAGTCACAGGGGATGCTGGCTGCTGGCGGCGATCGCAGGGATCTTGCGCCGCGTGGAAGGCGACGGAGCATATTAGGGGATGCTGCTGATGCTGGTGGTGGTGGTGGTGGTGGTGGTGGTGCTGGTGGTGGCGGCCAAAGAGGAGCGAGCGAGACCGGTGAGAAATCTAGGTAGGTCGAAGGAGAGGGAGGATACTGGAGGGGGGCGGGGGGCAGGGGGGAGTGAGCCGGAGGGTTAGGCAAGACCTCGCGATCGCGGGGCGAGGGGGCGGCTGTTGTGCCTGGTATTGATGTCAAGGTCTTCCATCTCGGTTGGCTCTCGTGGGCGACGCGCGCGAAATCAATAGGATCAAATCGTTGCGCCCGACGCTCGGGGTTTTCCTTCTTTTGCTTCTTACCTCTGTCCCGCTACGCTGCTTTCCCACCACGGTTGTCTTTATTTTTCTCACGCCCCCTACCTCGCGACCCCCTGGTGTCCCCCCATTCTTGCACGCGCCTGGTCGACAGGGGAGACCCGCTCAGGGCTGACGCCTGAGAATTCGACCAGGAGAGGTGAAAAATTACCGGAATCAACGGTGGACTTTTTTGGCGACGTATTTTTCGCGTGAGAATGTCGTTCATTGAAATATGACTGTTTTTCGTGATCGAAGATAAGTTTTTTTGGATGTCTTGTATTCAACGTGAAGGGGAACGTCTGCCGAACGTTTTGCTGCATGTTGGATGGGAATCCATAGAGAAATAAAAAAGTTACTTCAAATTGAACCTCTTAGGGAGGACCTAGATTTCGGATTTTGATGTTGAAGTTGAGAAAAGGTCTAGTAAAATATTGCGAATAATTTTTTGCGAGTCAGGACACCGTTTGCGTTACACCGGGACAAAAGTGAACTTAAACTTGGAGAGTCCGATATACGTATAGGCCGATGTCCCCCTGCATTGCTTTACCGTGTCCGATCGCACACGGAGATCTACCCTCACATCGATTATTGATAATAATCGGGATAACCGGGAACAGATTGTCGCCTTGCTTCGCTCGAGCCACTTGTGCTCCCGGCCGAGGAGGTCTCCCTACTTTCATTCTTCCCTCGTAGTTATTTTTTTTCTTTTCTTTTTTGCTTTATTTTTTTTCGCCCGATCGAACGTCCGGAAGTGGAGGGTTTTGTAATGTTTGCAGAGTGAATCGTCGCGCGAGTTCCCTCGATATACTTTTATCGTTTTATATATTGAGAGGAGATTTCGCCGAGTTACAACGCGACACCCTTTGAGCTTATCTCTAATGTTTCCATCGCATTCAATTTCGCTCGGACTCGACGCGCGTTCACCTCAACGCGTTTATCAAGTCCCAGTGTGCGTAACGTGCGGTCCGTTCACCGGTTACGGCCCTTTCTGAATATTTGATAAGACTGAGCGGCGGCCGGCTGATCGTTTTGTGTATCCGCTGGGAGACAACGACGAGGGTCGAGAATTGGCCCGAATTTCGCGGCCTCTGGAAATCGATCATGCAACACGAGACAGTTCCATTTGCGTTTTCTTTAAAAAAAAAACGAAAAAAAAACAAACCACTCTCCACCGTCGATAAGTATTACGAAGTTTTTTTTTCGCTCGCCCTTCATCCCGTCTATATACACCTCGACGAAGGTTTTCACAGCTGCGACACTCTCCACTCTCTCTCGCCCTCCCTGATGATATCGAATTTTCGTTCTTATCTCTCATCTCGTCGGAGGGTTTTTTTCTCGCATTTTTTCTCTCCTCCGGCTCTCATCATCTGTCAGTGGACTGGTTATTGAATTTTTTTTCTCGCTCAGGTGGAGAACGGCCACGTGGATAATAATTGAGAGACTTGTGAGTCTTCGTCGACGACAACGCGAGATATTTTCAATATTTTTTTGTATACCTCACTCTCTTCTCACAATAAATAAACAATTGTTTGTTCGTAGAGAAGTTTGTTATGCGAAATCTAACAAGTACTTATTTAATTAGTTGTTGATAAATTATCTGATGAATTAAAATCAATTCAGACCACCAATTTCGCGCGCCGCAAAACAACCCTATTTATTCAAAACACCGCAAAACATTTTCAATTTTTTTGTATACTTCACCTTCGTCTTACAATAAATAAACGATTGTTTGCATGTAGAGATGCCTGTAATGCGAAATCTAACTTCTATTTATTTAATTAATCGATGATAAATTATCCGATCAATTAAAATGAATTCAGACCACGAATTTCCCGCTCCACAGAGCAACCCCATTTATTCAGAACTTTGAACAACCCTGTACTCCCTCCGTCGAGCCCCGGCAAATCCCTCATTTCTGAATTTCCCCATCGATAACCATGTGAAATCACCATTTCCCAATATCCGTTTACACTCGTGCCACTCCTAATGCATTCAACGATCTCCCGCCCCGAGTCTACGTATTCTTTATTCCACTTTCGTCGACGTTTCGCTCCCGCGCGCTCTCGAGAGTTCTCATTCCACGGACATAATTCCGAATAAATCAATCTTCGTTACACACACCGCGCGCTCGTTTCTCGAATATTTCATTCTCACCGTCCATTTCACTTCTCCACCTGTTTGACCCTGGGATCTCTTAGGCGCGGCTGAGCCGAAACGACCTGGCTGGCTGGCTGGCTGGCTGGCTGGGCCGGGAGCCGAGTGTTCGGCGCGGGTGTGGGAGACGCGCCGCCTCACTCGGTCCCTGACTCGGCAAAAGAGGGCGAAAGAGAGAGCTGAATATTTGAAACTGTCGAAGGGCCCTCGTGCGGCTGGGAGCTGAATCGTTTTCAGGGTTGCGCCGGGCTCGGCGATGGAAAGAAGGGTGCAAACAAAAGGGCCGCACTCGGATTCCCGTCGAGACCCTTCTACGCTTTCTTTCTCCCTTTCTCCCTTTCTCCCTTCGCCCCTTCCCCCTCCCCTCCTCCTCATCCTCATCCTCGCCTTTCTCTCTTATTTTCTTCCCTTCGCCCGTTTCGCTCGCGCTCTTCAGCGGACCTTGGCAACTTGGAGGGGTCGGTCTGGGGGGATGAAAATGAAAACGCATTGCCGAGACGCCGCGAGGGAGCCAGGAGAACCGGAGGGCCACCGGCGTGACCAGATTCCCCTCTATTTACAACCGCAACGCGGGCGAGAGGAGAAAATAAGCAACCCACTCGAGCCGGACAGGACGGAAGCGCCCGGGACCCTCGAGTCTGCGGCGCAGAAATCGCAAGAAAGGAGCCACCCCCCCGACGCCACCCCCGATCTAATCTTGTCCACATTGTGTCGCGAATGGGGGATGACGAATGGGAGACTTTACGGGGAATTATTTTTCATGCTAACGCGAAATAGATATTGAGACGTGTGGGCCTCGCGTGGGCGACTCGCGATCCCCGGGGAGACGAAAAGTTTTTGCATTTTTATTTTATGATAAAATTTATATTTTTATGATTATGATTAAAAGAGAAAATAATAATAGCAAAGACGTTCTCGAAAGCGACGTGAAGACATTTGGATGTGAAGTAGTTTTCGTAAATAAATAACTTGTAAATATAAACTGAAGAAACCTAAAGAAAAAATTAAACATTATCTAAACATACAAAAGTTGTTTAACCCAAAATAGCACAAATGATAAAACGCATTTAAAATCGAAACAATAATTCTCTAATATTAAAGTGATTTAATTAAAATAGTTTGTATTCAAATCTTCAAACTGTTAATAACTAATCTTAAGTTGTGTTTTAAGTGACGTGTTTTACTTGTAAGTTATTCCTCCTAAGTTCGTTTGTAATCAATTATCTTCGCTTGTCTGTTTTATTCTTATTCGACTATTTGCCTGATATGTTCTCGATTTTTACTGTGATTAATAATTGTCAGTTTCAATAAACATCCGTTTCAACGCTTTATGTGTACAAACCCGTTGTAAATTCGTAACAAATAAATCATTCATTCATTCATTCAAGATTATGTAGCAACATTTTGTTTTCTTTTCTTTTTTTTTGCAGCGTTGATTTGAAAAAGCTAAACATAAATCAGTGTCGCGTTACACAGAGCTTCGAAGCGCCTGTTCGCAGCGGCAAAAACGGCGAAAGAAATCGAACGACTAAACAGTCCCCTGGAGCATACGAAAAAAAAGAGAGAAAAAGTTTTTTCACAGCGCTGCGAGCTAACGGTATATAGCATTGTACAACATTGCAATGTCTGCTCGTGACAATCGGCCTCTCGCGACCTCCTCCAGATCAGCACGCTTCGCCGGCCGGAAAAACAACCCCTCGCACTCAGGTCCGCGCGCTCCACCGATATATATACTATATTGTATAGTATTTCACCTCGCGTCGTTTTCGCCACGGGTCTGTGCGCCGCCGGTGCCATTTCGCCCGAACAAACTTTTTCGATCGGCCGGAGTCACGACTCCATGAATTGTAGTGGATTCGACGCGAATCAGAAATTCAGATAGAAGCGCCGGTTGTACCTGGCCGAGGATTTTCGGGCCGTGTCGCGTATTTTTCGATATTTGGAACTAAAAAAAAATATTTTTTCGTTTTTTCTCGCCCATGGCCACTGCACAAAAAAATTTAAAAAAAAATCGTAATAACGAAAGGTCTGCAAAGTAGAACGAAACGAAGTGCATCATCGATCGTTATTTTGTGCCTTTCACGCGGACCCCGATGCGAACTCTGCTTTCGACTAATTTTTCAAATAAATTTAAATCGAATTCGCCCTCGAAATTTCGAACGAGCGAGCGGAAAAAAATGGCGCATCGAGCTGGAGCTGCAACAACGATCGCGAATTTTCGCGCAACCGATTCCAATTGTGGGCCAGAATATTTTGCAGCATCCGAAGCCCGACTTAATTAACGAAGACGCTAATTAAATCGGTGATAATTAAACGAACATTGAACGAGACGAATAATAGACGGGAGAATCACATGTATCGTCAAGTATTTCGAGAACGGCGCATGAGCGAATTACCAAAAGCTGTCTGCGTAAATTGAAACGAAAGGTTAATCGCTAATAATACGTCGCAACGGGCTCTATGGCCGTCCGCGATGACCTCGTTTTCCGCAAGAACACAAACGCGCGATATGCACAAACTAAAAATAAACAATCACTGAATAAAATTGAAGCGGTAATTGATTGATTCGAATTTGCGTCCCGATAATCCATCTCAATCCCCCCGCGACTCGACGCAGAGCGCGGATTCACGTGCATTGTAACGCGAACCACGGCGTCTATAATTTTTCATGTATCGCGCGCCAAATTAAATTCATCGTCGTGCAAATTATTTAATCTCGAGCGCGACTCTATCGCGTATATTTGGAATTCACGGATACGCCGAACGCATACGTGGGCTGAAGGGGGGAGGGGGGGGGGACACGTGTGGGGGTCGTGATTATTATTATAAATAGACGTGGGAGGGCCGGGGAGGAGCGGCTGGTCTGGATGCACCAGGCCCGCTGGATTCTATACGGCGATACGTGTCGAGATCCACACGTACCCGTTACCCGCATCGTCTATAGATGTACAGGACGCTCCAGATCTGAATTCGCGACCGTGACCCTCATTTGAAAAAAAGAGAATTCAAATATCGCACAGACATAAAAATATATTTTTTTATTTTCTGATCCATAAACTGAGAAACGAAAACAAGTAATTATTTTCAAAAACAATTTTAAACAAATTCATTCGAACAATTTCCCATTTAAATGTCAGGAAACCACTGAATCAATGATCAACAGTACGCTTGATTTAGTGTATCTCAGGAATTGGGTTCCTGTGACACAACAGAAAAAAAGACATTCAAAATTGCACAGTAGTCATAAAAATATATTTTATAATTATCTGATCCATATCCTCAGAAATGTAATCATTCTCAACAACAATAAAAAATATATATATTTTATAAACTGTACCCTTTAAATGACAGGAAAACCCGAAAAAAGATCAACAATAGGCTCGATTTGGTGTAGAACGTCCCACTTACATAGACAACGGGGTTCCTGAGATACAGCGCTATCTACTAGCAGCCAGCAGACGGATGTGGACCAAGGGAGCAGCAGGAAGCCTCACGTACATACGTATAAATACATAGACGTACCATATATATGTACAATGGACCATGCGGCACGTGCATATAGCGAAAGATAGAGAGTAAGCGTCGCTCGGATTTCTCTGTACTCTAAACTCGCTACCTCGGCGAGCCCCGGCCTTTCCACCACTTTGAAAATGCCACAACTGCAGTGCAGCAAAGGCGCGGGGAACACCGCGCTGTGGCCCTGTGCTACACCGCTGCCGTTGCGGAGCGTCGCCGTCCGCTGGCAGCTGCAGCACCGAGGGCCGATGCTGAGAATCCACCGGCAGCAGGAGAAAACGGGGCGTCCAACGTCCGTCGAGCTATACCTGCATAGACCGGGCCTGGTCCGCACCACGACCTGGGGCTAGGATGGGAGAGTGGCTTTCGAAACTTTCACCCTCGAGCATATTCCCTCTCTCTCTCTCGCTCTCTCTCTCTCTCTCTTGTCCTTCTCCTCCTTCTCCTTCTCCTCATCCTCATCCTCATCCTCATCCTCCAGGACCGCTCAGGCACACCCCTATGCGGCTTTCCCGATTATACGCACGTACACATGTACATAACAGCCCGATTATACGGGACGATTCAAAATTATTTTCCAATTTGGCAGGGTGATGACGGATCGAGTTCATTAGAATAAATAAAATTTATTGATTTAAGCAAATGGATCAGTTGGAAGCTGTCAGGATATCAGAGAACAGCCGATTTTTCTCATTCGTCATCTTATTTAAATAAGTAACTTTCACAGTTTGGAACAATTTGGAAATCTGATACACTAGACTTGTTGTAAACTTCAAGCACCAACTTTTGAATATTTAATACAAATTGTATGAGCGATTTTAGTTGTGTAGGACGAGCAGCTACCGCTTGGTTGTTCTCATCCGTTTGTTAATTGAAATTAGTAACTTTTACAGCTTTAACAAATTTGGAAGTTTGATACACTAGACTTGTTGTAAACTCAAAGCACTAACTTTTGAATATTTAATACAAATTGTTTGAGCAATTTTAGTCGTGTTGGACAAGCAGCTACCGCTCGGTTGTTCCCACCCGTCCATTAATTTTAAATAGTAACTTTCACAGTTTGAAAAAAATTCATAAATTTGATGCACTACACTTGTTGTCAACTTTAAGCACCAACTTCTGAATATTTAATTCAAATTGTTTGGGCGATTTTAGTTGTGTAGGACGAGCAGCTACCGCTTGGTTGTTCTCATCCATTTGTTAATTAAAATTAGTAACTTTTACAGCTTTAAAAAATGTGCAAGTTTGATACACCAGACTTCTTGTAAACTCAAAGCACTAACTTTTGAATATTTAATACAAATTGTTTGAGCGATTTTAGTCGTGTTGGACAAGCAGCTACCGCTCGGTTGTTCCCACCCGTCCATTAATTTAAAATAGTAACTTTCACAGTTTAAAAAAATTCGTAAACTTGATGCACTAGATTTGTTGTAAACTTTAAGCACCAACTTTTGAATATTTAATACAAATTGTTTGAGCAATTTTAGTGATATAGGGCGAGCAGCTATCGCTCGGCAAAAAAATGAAAAATAGTTTTGAATCCTCCTGTACAACTGTGCCGTGGCAGGGCCGAGGGGGGATGGGAGGGGGTCTATATGCATTGTACTATAATGATCTAGCCTTACTTCGGCTGGGCTCTCTGTGCACCACTCTCGCTTTACCAGCACCACCTCCCCCGGCGCACCGGTACCAATCCGGTCATCCTTCTCTCCGCCACCAATCCTACCGGATTCTGCTAATAATAATTGACGGGTTGGAAGCAGCTGACTGTATAACCAAAGCCCGGTATTGATCGCGCTCGTTAAACTCCAACCCACGGCCAGCGATTTATCGGGGGGTATTAATTTAGTTTTATAAGTGTTTTATTAAAACGTCGATTTTTACGTAAAGTTTAGACCGAGTCGCTTTTCCATATTTTCCAAACGGGGAGCGTTGGGATTAATTTCGCGAGCGCGTGAGAGAGTTAAGGAAAATCGAGTTAGCACTCTCGGTCGCAGGGGGCAAAATATGTGAGAGCAAAAAAGTGTATTCAGTTTGCGCAACTTTCTGGCCGCGTGAACTATTAAAGAAAGTATTACAGGGGGGGGGGGGGGGGGGGAGGGGTGGAAACGCGTGGATTCATCGGATTAAAGGTCAAACGCGGTTCGTCGCGTTAACGAATATGTTTTCACCCTTGAGCGATGGAATAATGTTCCTCCTCGCGAGAACGACGATGAGTTATTCATCGGCCATTAGCAATCCAAAGCGTATTAATGACGCTTATTATTAAAGTAGCGTGTTTCACACCTTCCTCGGGCGTTCGATTTAACGCACGCTGAAACGTCCGAGCGCGTCGAGCGAGGAAATATTAATCACGCGCTCGACGATTCAATCGCTGCGGACGCGGCGCGTAATATCGTAAATAATTTAATTAAAAACAAAATTATTTACAAATATTTGTGTACGAGGACAAGAGAACAAAGTTTCTCGCGAGCTTGATGGAAAACAAAAAATATAATTTAACAGCAACGATATTTGTTAATTAAAACGAAAGAATGATGCCCCGAAGTAGATACACCCGTGAGCGGTCAGACAAGCGAAAAATACGTTTCCACCGCCGAAAAAATTTGACGAGCGCTCAATGATGAAACGAATCGTGGAAAATATTCCGTCGGGCTGGCGCGACGAGCGCGCGCAACGTTTCCCAATTATTTCTCAGGCCAATCGAAGGTGAAATTGAAGGCAGAATCGATAGCGAGCCTGAGTCGAATTCTCGAATGAGGTAAATCAATTAGCTTTCACCCACAATCGACGGGGGCACCCCGCGCCGAATCAACTGACAAGCTCTGGGCTCTCACTCGCGCTCGGGCTGCCGTCGACGAGTGTCGAGTGTGCACACGATAAATCCGGGTGGCTGCGGCGCGGTGCCCTGATTTTTCTCCTCGAAATGCGAACGAGCTTTCGCGTCCGCCTCTCTATCTCTCTCGCGGAGTTGAAAAATTGAACGATCTCGATCAAAGTAGTGCCCGGGGGATATGGGAGCTCAACTTTCCAGCGGCAGTGGCGATGCGGTTCGGGGGCAGCGCCGGACGTTGCGAGCTACATATTGATCAAAGGAATGTCTAGTGGATATGTCTGAGTCCGGTCAGACGGGGGGGTTAATGCTGTCTCATCGCGCATCGCACGTTCCAATCCCTCCCCCGAAAAAAACCCAGCAGCTTTTTCTCGTCGCATCAACAACATCGCTCTGTCCCTCTCGCCCCCTTTTTGTGCGTCTGGTCGACCCTCGATAATCGCGAGCAGAGCCGACGTTTGGCAGACAATTTTAAAAACGTTATTCCGATATTTCATAAATTCCAATATTATACCGAGCCAACGAGGGAACTCATGATTTTTTCATGCGTGTTTAAAATGACGAGGCGGGATTTCTTTCGAGCGGAGCGTCTTTCGAGCGAGACGAGACGACTCGCGAAAAATCACGTTCCGATCGGAGTCGAGATTCGCCTCGTGCGTGAAACCGAATAAAATACGTCTCATGGTTCGTTAGGGCAATAGAGTTATTTGCAGTTTCGATCGTTAGACTTCTTCGTGACCCAGGAAATGTTTCGTCGAACTTGAAACATTTATTCAAAACAATAAAAAATCATTATCAACAATAATACAAGAAATGTAATTTTTTAAGCTTGAGAAATAATAAAAATAATGCATTAAAGACCATTTCGAGTTTATCCGTTAGAGTTGATCCACATTTTTTATGTATCATTTTCCACTCTTGAGGATAATTGAGAATAATCTGGTTTATGCTTTGCATAAAAAATGTGGATCAACTTCGACTAACCGCGAAATGATCTTTAATGCATTACTTTTATTTTTATTCGAACTCTAGAGACGACATTTAATGTATTATTACAGAAAGTTTGAATAAAAAATTGAGGTCATTTATAAAGCAGTCGCTGGAGAAGAAATAAAAATGATGTAGTAAAGACCATTTCGAGTCTGGTAACCGCATCAAAGCTGATCCACATTTTTTACACATAATTTTCCACTCTCATAATTGTAAATAATTTGTTTTATCCTTTACATAAAAAATGTGGATCAAAAACTAAGCACGAAATGATCTTTAATGCATGACTTTTTATTCGCGCTTGAGTTACGAAATTTCATTTATTATTACACAAAGTCTGAATAAAAATGCAGAAGTAATTTTTACAGATGAAAAACAGTCGCTGGTGATTTCGCGGAGTAACCCAAGTGCGTCGACGCGAAAGCGCGCGGTTAAGGTACACGATGATTGCAAAGCATAAACCAAATTATTCTCAATTATCCTCAAGAGTGGAAAATGATACATAAAAAATGTGGATCAACTCTGACAGTTAAACTCGAAATGGTCTTTAATGCATTATTTTTATTATTTCTCAAGCTTAAAAAATTACATTTTTTCATTATTATTGATAATCATTTTTTATTGTTTTGAATAAATGTTTCAAGTTCGACGAAACATTTCCTGGGTCTTAAATGCTCTTTAATGCATTACTTTTTATTCGAGCTTGAGAGACGAAATTTCATTTGTTATTGCACAAAGTTTGAAAAAAAAATGCAGAAGTAATTTTTACAGATGAAAAGCAGTCGCTGGTGATTTCGCGGAGCAATCCAAGTGCGTCGACGCGAAAGCGCGCGGTTAAGGTACACGATGATTGCGCGCGGCAATGTCTCACCTGATAGTCCATGTAGTTCCCGTAACCCATGTGATTGCAGGTGCAGGCGCAGGCTTGAATGTGTCTCCGCATGTCGAGCTCGACCTCCTCGCCGCAGTTGCCTCTGGCGGTCGCCATCATCGTGTCGCCCATGCAGTAGCTACCGGTGCAATACATCCTGGGGTCACTCTGATCCAAGTAACCCCCACCCGTGTCGTCGTAGCCGAGTCTACTCGCGCACCTCGAGTCCGAGGTGTAATCGACGCGAGATTGAGGCCGCTCGTCGTACCCGAGCCTCGACTGCGGCCGGTGCAGGGTCTGGGGCACGTCCTGCAAAAGCAAACAATTAGGCGCTGGGGCCACTTTAAAAGGACCGGGGAGCCCGGAGGCGCCGGATACCGAGGCTCGGCGCGCTCGCTCCGCTGTCCTACATTCACAATTCCCGCGTACGCAGTGTGACAATCAGTTTAATTGACAGTTTAATTAACCACACGATTTTCTTTTATTCGTCTCTCCCTATGTCTCCCTTTAAATCTCGTACTTTCACCTCGCTGTCGCGGATAGCGAGGAGAAAATTGTGGTGCCTTGGGATTTTTTGCTCACCACTGATGGTCAATTAAAAATGTGGGGGGTGACTGGAAATTAAGGTGCAGCTTTTGGGTTACTTGAAAAATCAAAATTGGAAGCTTTTAATGTTTTATTTTTTATAAATAAATACACATTTTTTTATTCACGACTGATGTGTCAATTAAAAATATAGAACGAGATTAAATTTTCTTCTTCATAAATTACAAAGTCAGAATTAGAAACGTTTAATTATAGATTTTTAAATTAACCACACGATTTTCTATTATTCGGCTCTCCCTATCTCTCCCTTTAAATCTCGTACTTTCACCTCGCTGTCGCGGATAGCGGGGAGGAAATTGTGGTGCTTTGCAATTTTTTGCTCACTGCTGGTGGTCAATTAAAAATGTGGGCGGGGGGGGGGGGGGGGGGGGACTGGAAATTAAGGTGCAGCTTTTTGGTTACTTGAAAATTCGAAATTTGAAGCTTTCAATTTTTTATTTTGTGTAAATATATACTAAATTTTGTTTTAATGTAATTTTTTATTCACGACTGATGTGTCAATTAAAAATACAGGAGATTACATTTTCCTCTACATAAATTACAAATTCAGAATTAGAAACGTTTAATTATAGATTTTTAAATTAACCACACGATTTTCGTTTATTCGGCTCCCTCTCTCTCCTTTTAAATCTCGTACTTTCACCTTCCTGTCGCAAATAGGGAGGAGAAAATTGTGGTGCTTTGGAATTTTTTGCTCACTACTGGTGGTCAATTAAAAATGTGGGGACGATTTGAAAAGATTCAGCTTTTTGGTTATTTGAAAATTCGAAATTGCAAGCTTTCAGTTTTTTATTTTTTATAAATACATTTTTTTTTTATTTCATTTTTTAATTTACGACTGATTTTGAAAAGAGACTGATGTATCAATTAAAAATATAGAAGGAGATTACATTTTCTTCTCGATAAATTAGAAATTCAGAATTAGAAACGTTTAATTATAAATGTTGTAATTATTGTAAAAATTCATTGAACTGAATTACGACTGATATTTTTAGCATCGATTCTTACACAAACGACGAGCCACAATGGCCGAGGACAAAAGGACGAAAAACGTTTTATTTTTTCACCAAAGAAAAAAAAATATATCGGGAATAAATTTATTTTTAATCCGAACTTTTTCGACGCGACGAAATGGGATACGTGCCGCGATCGCGAGGGCGTAATATAAAAGTTTGTATTTATATTCAACGTGTCTGGCTCGCTCGATGATTCGATATACAGGGAACTCGAGAATGAGAAATGGCGACGTTGAGGCTCTCGAGTCCTACGTCGATCGCGTCTCGCGGCATCTGCCTACGCATATGCACGTGGGCTACGTGACGCGACTCGGCGCGCGCGACCCGAGGTGTCGCGCGCGATGATGTCGCCGGCAACTTTAACACGCGATCCACGAGTTCTTTCCACCACAAAGGCTCCCATCTATATTTACATATATCTACGGTGAGATATATATAGATATGCACGGCTACCGTTTAATGCCCACGTGTGTCACGGGCTGAACTTTCAAACGTTTCTCCGATGCGAAAATTCACCGCGTTCATTCACGAATCACGAACAACGATTCAATAACGTAAACAAACATTGGAATACTGAGGGACTAATTTAATGTTTTTTCCGGGTTCGTTTTAGACCTTCTCAAAAATACCATTTTCTAATTTTTCGCTAAATAAATATCGATATAAATAAATTTAATGAATTGGAAATGTAATAAAAGAAATAATAAATTTCATGAATTAGAAATGTAATAAAAGAAATAATAAATGACATGAATTAGAAATGTAATAAAAGAAACAATAAATTTGATGAATTGGCAATATAATTTGGAAAATATGATTTAGCAATGTAATAAAAAATAATAAATTAGTAATGTAATAAAATAATAATAAATAATTAAGTGCCTTTTGAGGAGTCCTATGTACCTGTTAAACTTAAGTGTGGATCATAGCGAATAGCGTTAGGGAGAAATACCAAAACTGTGATTTTTTGTAAGAGATTCTATGGGGCTGTCCATGTATAGGAAGAGAAGATGTAAACACCTAACGAGATAAAATAAATCCAATAACTCCGTTTATTCCAGGGCATGGATTAAATGTACAGCTTCTACTAAAGGCTACAAGGCTGAGGAGTGCAGACTGTGTCGACAGGGGATGGAAAACCTCGAGCATATAAGACAATGCTCGGAGTTTAAGCAGATAGTGTCGGAGGAATTAAGAAACAACGACGAGTTGCTCTTAGGAAATGGACGGGGACAAAACGAATGGAACGGGGTCTTGAAGAGAGTTGTGGAGTTTATGCGAATATTGTGGGGAATTTCAGAAAGTTGTAAGATAGAAAGAAGGGAAGCAATAAGACAAGCGATTTACAAGAAAGAAGAATGGGTTAGCGAACGAACTAAGTATGGAAAGAATGTGAAACATGAAAGAGATGAAACCAAAGAATGTGTAATTATGATATGTATGCTAAATATTGTGGAACCTATGTCAAATTTTATCGCTGATGAACACTACCATTACTACTAGTAATAATAATAAACCGAATAAATAAAAATGTAACAAAAATGAATAAATAAAATAAATAAAAATTGAATAAAAATGAATAAATAAAATAAATAAAAATTGAATAAAAATGAATAAATAAAATAAATAAAAAAATTGAATAAAAATGAATAAATAAAATAAATAAAAACTGAATAAAAATGAATAAATACGATAAATAAAAATTGAACAAAAATGAATAAATAAAATACATAAAAATCTAACAAAAATTAATGAATAAGATAAATAAAGATACAAATGAAAAAATAAATTCCAACAAAAACACTCTTCGCCCAATTGAAAAAAATATATTTCTCAACAATCTGTACTAAAAAAAAGTTTAAAAATTCGCAAAAAAAGAAGGAAAAAAAAACTCGAACCCACCTGCGAGTACGACTCATCCTGGTACGGCGTCCTGATGCGATGACACTCGTCGTAGCACCGCCCGTCGTATCCGCTCGGCGGCCGCGGATAGGGATCCTGCACGGCCGCGGCCGCGGCGCAGCAGTCGGGTATCTGCGCCTGGTAGGTCTCGTACGGGCACTTGGTGCTGTCGAGGGTGCCACCGGCGGACCTCGACACCTGGTGCACCCGCTCCTGCGGCCCACTTCCGTATCCGGCGCCGTGATGCATCCTCGTGCCGGCGATTCGAGTGCCGCTTCGACCCTACCCTCTCCTCGGGCCCTCCGCCGCCCCCACCCCCACCCTCGGGCAGCGGAAGCTGCAGTCGGGGGGCGCCCAATTAAAACCCAAATTTCTCACTCTTCGCGGGCGACGTCGCCGGCACGACGGAAAATTGTAACAGCCGAGGTAACGACGATCCGTCGATCGGCCGCTCTAACGAGCCGAATTCCCGGCGATCCGCCGATCGGTCGTCCACCCACCCCTCGCGCAACGCCGATCGGTCCATCTTCCACTCTTGCCGCACTCGCGCAGAATCACCGCGGTCGCCCCCTCCCCCTTTTGACGCGCGACGAAAATGCACCCTCGGCGCGACGTACAAATATATATATTTATATATATAATATATATATATATATATATATATATTTATGCACGGAGGCCGCGCACGACACTCGCCACTTTCGCGCGCGACGAACCCCCAGACACCACTCGGCCGGCACGCCGGGCCACCACCGACACCGCGACGACGACCGCGCCGCGCGGCTCTCAATATCCGAGCTTCACTCTATTCATCCCCCACGACCGACCGACACTTAACTCGTGTCCTTGATATTCATTTCTTTTTTCTCCGCTGCACTCGACGAGCCGCACCGTTTTTTTCGCGTGTATATTTGGCACTCCTGAAAAATAAAGCGATTTTTTGTTTGTTTTTTTTTTTCGTGACGCGCTGGACGGGGTCAATTTCCGGGTGGCGGGGTCAACGGGGATTTAGTGGGTTGGGAGAAAAAAATGTTGTGGCTGTTTTGGAAATGAATGTTGTCATTTTTTTTCTGGAAACCAGTGATAATTATATTGATTCTTTCACGCAAAGATTTTTTTTTACTTATTATTAACAATTATTATTGATTAATAATAATTCGAAAAAAAAGTTTTTTATTATTGTTGTCGTTGTTGTTGTTGTTGTTGTTATTATTATTATTATTATTATTCCTATTATTATTATTATTATTAATTTACTGAAAATTACGTATTATTTATTTTCGGCGGTGAGACTTTTTTCGTATTAGTAAGGTGAATAAAGTTTCTCGTCTCGGTTCTGCAGGTTTAAAAAACCGCAATTTATTCTCGGCTACCGGGATTGATTAAAATATCGCCGTGAAATAAAGCCGCGCGCGCGTTTTTCGTTTTTTTCCCCGTTTTCCCATCATATTTTCCACTCTTACCCATAAGTATTTAAATCGAAAAGCCATACGCGTTTAACGAAGCCACCGCTGCGGCCAGCCGGAGCACCCGGAGGCAGACGGTGTGTACATTTTTTTTCCACCCCCCTCCCCCCCTCTCTTCGTCGTATAAAAACAATTGCCGCTCGTGACGTGATTCGATTAACTCTGCGCAAAAAAAAATCTCGTCGAAAATTGTACGGCCACGGATTCGGCGGTGCATTTGCCTCTATTGCTTTTTCAGCCTCCAGCGGCGTCAAATTCAGCCACTCCCCCCCTCTCCCCGCCAGCCACCCCCCCCCCCCCCTCACACGGACGCGGACGACCCGCACACCTGAGTCGCCGGCTCGTCCGCAGGACGATGTCGCAGTTTTGCGTCGGCAGGTCGATAATTCGATACCAATTATTCTCACAAAATTTAATTGTTCTGCCAATTCCGAAATCCCCGCGCTAACTCGCGATGCTTTTTTCCCTCCCCGAAACGCGGTACCGACATTCCGGAGAAAATAAATACCCCCCCCCCCCCCCCCCAACTTGATACGAAAAAAATATAAAATAAAATTCGCTCAATTATAAACCAAAAAGTATTTCATAAATCTCGGGGCAAAATGTATCACCGGTATGGAAACACAAAACTCGACTTCGCAACCCGATTTTATACAATCACGGGAGTATGTGTAATCCGCGGAAAAATATTTGTTACGGGTAAAAAGTAACGATTAAATATTGACTATTGTGCGAAAAAAATAAATAAATATGTTTTTTTAACGTACAAACAGTTTTGCAAATTCGAATTTTCAATTTATATTTGAAATGACGTTTGAATTTATTAATTAACGTTAATATTTGAAAGATAAAAATTAATTTAGAAAATGTGCTAATTTTGAGCCCATTAAATTTGTTGTTAGCGGAAAAAACGTTTCTGAGATCACCGAGGTACCCGAGTCGACTCCGCCTGGATCAAAGTTACAGCCATCTGGAAATACAAAACTCGACATCGCAACCCAATTTTACACAATCACGCGAATACATCTAAACGACGTAAAATTATTTTTTACGGGAAAAAAGTAACAATGAAATGTTTACTTTTAAGGGAAAAAAAGCAAACATAATTTTTCATCGTATAAACAATTTCGTAAATTCAAGTCTTCAATTTATATTCGAATGACCTTTGAATTTGTTAATTAACACTAATATTTGAAACACAAAAATTAATGTAGAAAATTAATTTCGAAAATGTCTTTTTCATTTAGAAAATTAATATATAAAATGTATTTTTAATTTAGAAAATTAATATATAAATGTTATTTTTATTAAGAAAATGAATTTAGGACTAATTTTCGGCCCGTTAAATTTGCCGTTGACGGAAAAATCGTTCTCCGTGGTACCCAAGTCGACTCCACCTGTATCAGAGTTACAAGCCACCTGATAAACCTCCTCCACGCTCGTCGTATGTATCATTCATGGGACTCGCGCTCCAGGTGCGGAAACACCGGTGCACCACGCGAGACTGACTGGCGGAATAAGTCGAAGGAAGTGATCGACCTCAGTCTCGACTTTCTCTCCTCCTCTTCGTTTCTTTTTTTTGCGTCCTCCCTCGCGCGCTCAACTCGCCAGAATCTATCGTTCCCTCGAGATACACTTCGCCTCCGTCTTCTCACTCGATCTCGTGCTCAGCCTCACTTTCGCTCACGACTCTCGTGTGTCTCGCTACACACACGGGAGGAGCTTGTAAAATTTGTAACGCCTTCGCCGCACCGAGACAAATTAAACGCATCGTCGATGGAATCATTAATAACGACTCGTTGACGTGGAACTCAGTACAAATGACGTTAAACACAGAAAAACTGTTGAAGCGTTTTCCACTCGTATAATCATCGATTTTTTGTACTAGTTACAAAAACATATTCTGTATTGATTGCCAAATGAAACCAGCGCCTTAAAATAAAAAAAAATGTAATAAAAAAATGGTCATAACATTTAATATTTAAAACAATAAATAACGACTCGTTAACATGGCATTTAATAGAAAGGACGTTAAATACATATGGAAAAATTGTTGAAGAATATTCCACTCATATAATCATCCATTTTTTGTACTGATTGTTACAAAAATATATTCAGTATTGACTGCCAACAAAATTCAGTGCCTTAAAATTAAAAAACTATAATCCATAAAAATTAGCTACCATTTTCTATATTTGGAATAATAAATAACGACTTTTTGACATAGAATTTAATACCAACGACTTTAAATATGGAAAAATTGTTGCAGAATTTTCCACTAACAAAACCATCGATTTTTGGCGCTGGTTGTTATAAAAATCTATTAAATATTGATAATGAAATAAATTCATTATCAATCGCCTTATAAATAAAAAATTATAAACCAAAACAGTAAAAAATAGGCATAATTTTGTATATAAAAATAGTAAATATAAAAAAGTAAAAACCGACCGCGACTGATAATCTGGATTCTCAACTTTTCATTTTCGCTCGCTCGGTTTTCCTCCACGCACTTCTCGGCCTTTTTTCCTCCCTCCGACCGTCGGCTCTCGATGCCTCCGTCTGATCTCGCGCCGAGCAATTTCAATGTTACACCTCGCCGATCGGGCGTCTTGGGGGAAACGAAGCTTCATCCCGCGAGAGCGAAAAGCTCCGAGCCCCGCGATTGCTTCGTTCGCTCGAAGCCCCCGCGCGCTTCGCCCCTATTTCTGTCCTTTCGCCCCGTTTCTGTTTCTCCCTTTTCCCGATCCGCCGCGATATGCCTGCTGGATTTCTGCCTCCCGCACCCAACTCGGCCCGTTTTTTCCTCGGCCTTCGCGAACGTCGACTCTCGTCTTTACCGTCTTTTCCTTCGCCACTCTTCTCGGGTCTTCAACCCTTCCAATTTTCTGCAGGTCTTAAGGTTCGTCCACAACGCAAACAGTTATTAATTCTATCGTCGCTTTAAAAGAGTTAAATTCTTTTTTATCCACGAATACAATTTTTCTCACAATCTGATCCACCAATTTTTGCCCATATTACAAAGTTAAACAATATTTGTTTGACTATAAAAACTCAACAATTTTAAAGCTGGCGGAAAAATAATTTTGTAACATTTGAATGACAAATTTTTTTCTTGAAAAAAATAAAATGTTGCCATTTAGTAGCAAATTGCTAAAATAAATGAATAAAAATAGGAATGGAAAAGCTGATTTCTTTGAAATGTAAAAAAATGTTAACCCCATATGATTTCACGTTAATTCAAAAACCAAACTGCAAAAAAAATTCCGTCTCGTTGTGAATTTTTAACCGTCATGTTGAACAACAATTTTTTATTAAGAACGCCAAAAATTCAATAAGTTTAAAGCTGGCGGCAAACATAATTTAGTATCATCTGAATGTCAAATATTTACTTAAAAAGAATGTCTTTACCATTTAGTAGCAAACTGAAAAAAAAATAAACAAAAATTCTTGAAAAATTCATTGCAAAAGCTGATTTACATAAAATATTAAAAAATCTTAACCCCAGTTGGTTCCGTGTTAATTCAAAAACCACTCTGCAAAAAAAATTCCGTCTCGTTATGAATTTTTAACCATCGTGTTGAACAATATTTAAGGACGCCAAAAATTAAACAAGTTTAAAGCTGGTGGTAACACCAAATGTCTTTACCATTTAGTAGCAAATTGCTAAAAAAAATAAACAAAAAATTCTTGAAAAATTCATTGAAAAAACGGATTTATATAAAACGTAAAAAAATGGATTTATATAAAACGTAAAAAAATGTTAACCCCAGTTGGTTCCGCGTTAATTCAAAAACCACCCTGCAGAAAAAAATTCCCTCTCGTTGTGAACGCATCCTCAACCCTCCCACGCGTTTCCGCAGTCGAATTCCCGCGCGCGCGCGCGCACGACCGCGATAACGAGAGACTGGGAATCTCGTCCTACGCAACTTTGCCGCAAGAGAGAGAGAAATATCATTGTGGCTGGCGCGGCGGCCGGGGTGACGAGGCGACGCGGGTTTCTCACTCAACTTCTCGCCCTATCGTCCACCTCGGCTCGTGGCTAATGTCGCGGAGTCGCCGCATCGCCGTCAAGCCGACTCGGACGGCGCGGCTCATCCCCCGGAGTGGAAAAGACTGTACGCCATTTGCTTCGACCTCCTGAATATCAACTTTTCTCCCGGACGAGCCTGACGCTTTTTTTTCGCTCTATTTTTTTTTTCTTTTTTTTTCTAATCACTTTTCCTCCCCTCCCCCTCGGTGTATCCTCGTCACATGCCCGATTGGCTTTTCGCACTTGAATCTCGACTCATTAAACTCGGCTTCAATTAGCGACATTTGTCGAGTAATCGCGTTACTGTTACGGCGTATTTCACGACTCCATCCACGAGGGGTCGCTGGCCCCACGTATCGGCGAACCCGGCCGGCGGCCTCGCTGACAAACTTGTGTTGATTAACGCCGAGAAACCTCAACCCGATGTTTTTTTTATCTCGCCGCGGCGGCCGCAATCGGCAGCTGCATATCTAATAGGTGAAAAATCTTTTTTTTTGTTGCAATGATTCATTGAGTCCAACAATTTCAATATTTGCCACGAAAATTTAATTTTGAGAAACCGAGAAACCTCAACCCGATGTTTTTTATCTCGCCGCGGCGGCCGCAATCGGCAGCTGCATATCTAATAGGTGGAAAATCTTTTTTATTACAATGATTCATTGAGTCCAACAATTTTAATATTTGCCGCGAAAATTTAATTTAGTGTGAGGTTTTTTCGTCACCTTGGCCACAATCAGTAGTTCCATATCTAATAATTGGACAATGTTTTTTACGACTAAAAAAAATGGTAATCCGGCAGGCCGAAAATTCGCAATTAATTATTCGTAAAAAAAAGTCACTTTTTTATTTTCGATATTATTTTCGACAACCTAAATTTTTACTCTTCAATGTCTCTATTTGTGTGTCAACTCAATCTTTTCTTATTTCGTCACGGTGGCCTCGCAACTGCCAAGTGTATATTTAACAGCTAGAAAATCTTTTTTACTACAACAATCATCGAGTCCACCAATTTAAATATTTGCCACCCACATTTTTTTTAAACCCAAAATAAAAGTTGTTCCAGCAGTCCAAAAATCCCCAATTAATTCATCACCAAAAAAACACTTCCCCTTATTTTATTTTCACTATTATTTCCGCCGACCAGAATTTTCACTCTCCAATGCATCCAATCCCCAACACAAATGTTCACTCACAAAAAAATGCTGCCTCATCACATAGAAAAATATCAACGGAGTGCAAACAACATTTTTTCTGTGGTAGCTGAAAACGTTGCTGTGGCAGCTGAGAACTTTGCTGTGATAGCTGAAATTTTTGCTGTGGTAACTGAAAAGTTTGCTGTGGTAACTGAACATTTTTCTGTGATAGCTAAAAATTTTGCTGTGATATCTAAAAATGTTACTGTGATAACTAAAAATTTTGCTGTGGTAGCTGAAAATTTTACTGTGGTAGTTAAACATTTTGCTGTGGTAACTGAAAATTTTGCTGTCGTAGCTAAAAATGTTGCTGTGGTAACTGAAAAGTTTGCTGTGGTAGCTGAAAATTTTACTGTGGTAGCTAAACATTTTGCTGTGGTAGCTGAAAATTTCGCAGCGTCAAAAAAATTAAAAAGTCGTTAATAGAATCCCTTTTTTATCACTCCCTGATTATTTTTCTCCGTGCGAGGAAGCAAAGGCGAGAAACGGATTAGAGTCCGGCTAGAGATAAATGTGAAGACGTTGCAGACGCGGCGGATGATTCGCGGGGTGTCCTGGGGTTGCTTTTGTGCACCCTCGTGTGTACCACGTCCTTTCGTCGATAACTTTGTGCCCCCCGCGCTCGCGCGCCCCTTTGGTCCTCGTCGCTCTTTCGTCGCTCGCCTCAGCATCCATCAGCGTCTCGCCCGCCTCGGTCCGCGCGGCGCAGACTGTTCAACCCCCGTGATATATACCGAGATAGACAGAGTCTTCGATGCGCTAACGAGGTTTAGTCCTCAAAGGCCTCGACGAGCGGCGGCTCTCGACGAGAGATCGATCCCAATCGGATCATACAAGGTGCAGTGGGTAAGTAGGCGGCACGGCTCGGGTTACGGCGAGAGCCGCCCGATGTGCCCGAGAGGGAGAGAGACGGATCAGAGCGAGAGAGACAGAGAGAGAGACGGCGACGTCTCGGTAAACCGCACACACGAGACGACGACGACGACGACGTCGTCGTCGGGCGCGACGAACACAGGACGATGCTCCGTACGCTCCGCTGAGCCTCGGGAGGATTTTCCTCATTTGCACAGGGTATTTAATGCAATTGAACTGCATCCCGGTCTACACGAACTGGTCATAAGGAATAATGTTTTTTTTTTTGGATGGGAGTTTAGCAGGATAAAATGTAATCGAAGCGAATTTTTTGAGCGATTACTGTTTACAATGTTGCCAATAAATACTCCGCTGAGCCTCGGGAGGTTTTTCCTCATTTGCACAGGGTATTTAATGCAATTGAACTGCATCCCGGTCTACACGAACTGGTCATAAGGAAAAATGTTTTTTTTATGGGAGTTTAGCAGGATAAAATGTAATCGAAGCGAATTTTTTGAGCGATTACTGTTTACAATGTTGCCAATAAATACTCCGCTGAGCCTCGGGAGGATTTTCCTCATTTGCACAGGGTATTTAATGCAATTGAACTGCATCCCGGTCTACACGAACTGGTCATAAGGAATAATGTGTTTTTTTTTGGATGGGAGTTTAGCAGGATAAAATGTAATCGAAGCGAAATTTTTTAGCGATTTTTTGTTTGTCAACTGAATTTTTTTTTTGGGGGAGATATTTTTTATTTTTATATTTTGGATTATACTATCCCATATGCGCGATTCGCGTGTTGTGGCTTCACTAAAGTTTGTAGTTGTGACTTCACTAAAATCGATGTTACTTTTATTTTTATTAGTGGAACCTGCATTTCCTTCCTTCGTTAAAAAAATAACTGTATAAGGAAGAGAATGCCACAAGGTGGAACGGGATATTGTGATTTTTTTCACAACATTGTAATGCCAGTCCCCCAAAAATTGCAACAACAAAAAAAACGCAAGGGAAAAAAATCACATCTTTTGCGATTTTTTTTTATTTCGTAAAGTTTGAAACCCTATCCGATGGGAAATTTCGCGCTGATTACGAAAAGCACCGTTGCTTGCCCGAAAAATAAAAAAAATCGTCGAGGAAAATGCGAAAATATTTTTTTATCTCTGGAAATATTAGGTCATAGCAACGAGTTGCAGGCATCCCGACAGCTAATCGGAGAACGGATAAAGGGACAAAAATACTTATATCGCAAATTCAAGAGATTTTATACCCACTGATTTTTTTAAAAGGATTATTTTGAATGATAAAATATATTAATTTCTTTGGGGCTGAAAGAACAAATTCTCGCTTTTTTCAACGTAGGTATAGGAAGAAAAAGATACTTGAGACTATTTAGAGATTTCGTGATAACGTTCGAAATCGACTCTTGATGTTTTTTTCTTGTTTTTTTTTTACTCCTTATTGCTTTTTCGGCTTCTCCGACGGACGCGAATTTTACGAGGCTCCGCGTGCCGCCGACTGGAATGACCCGATCGGCGGAGGACACCCCGAGGGGCCTTTATCGCTTCCCTCGATCATCCGTGGGAACCGGAAGGCATCGAGGGGGGGTGGAACGATCTGCACGCATCAACCCCACGAGACAACTCGATTTCCCTCGTGCTCTTGAAACGCGCCGTCCCCGCGATTCGTTTACGATTAACCCCGAATGACGAGACGCGGAACGAACGGCCGAGAGGGCTTTGCGGACACGCAATAACACTCATTTCCGTATCCAATTGTGACCACCGCGCACCGATTTCTGCGACGTAATGGGGGCTCGTCGAACTACGAATTGTCGAGAGTCACCAACGAGACGACCAACTGTCACATCAACATTTATTGGCAACATTGTAAACAGTAAAAAAAAGACAGTAACAAAATCAATATTTTAGTTACAAAAATTGAAAATCAAAATATATATATTAGTTTTTAAAAAATACCGGAGCCATTGTTTTCATTAAAAAATGGAAGTGCCATTATTTTACCTTAAAAAAATTGAAGTGCCATTATTTTACTAAAAAAATGGAAGTGCCATTATTTTACTTAAAAAAATGGAAGTGCCATTATTTTACTCAAAAAATGGAAGTGCCACTATTTTACTTAAAAAAATGAAAGTGCCATTATTTTACTAAAAAAATGGAAGTGCCATTATTTTACTTAAAAAAATGGAAGTGCCATTATTTTACTTAAAAAAATTGAAGTGACATTTTTTGAGTTAAATAATAAAGTGACATTTTTAGTTACAAATATGGAAGTGCCATTTTTAGTTAAAAATATGAAAGCGCCTTTTTTTTAGTTAAAAAATCAAAGCGCCTTTTTTTTAGTTAAAAAATGAAAGTGCCATTTTTTATTAAAAAGATTGAAGTGCCATTATTTTTGTTAAAAAAATGTAACTGTCATTATTATATTTGAAAAAAAAAGTTGAAGTGCCATTATTTTAATAAAAAGAATGAAACTGCCGTTATCATATTTGAAAAAAATTTGCGTTGCCATTATTTTCGTTGAAAAAATTTAAAAAAAAACATTTGGAGAACCAAAACCAGTTGGATAGTCCGTCCCGGATTCTCTCGCGTTTCGCCGGCGCCTAAGACAACGTAAAAATAGTTGCGAGGGAGGCAAATCCGCGTCGAGCCCGGGCGAGAGCAACTGGTTGGCGAACGGAAGCAACTGGTATAAAAAAAACACGAGAGAGGAAGAAAAAAAAATCTCCAAACTGTAAGCATCACCTATTCTCTTGTTCCCCGGGATTCCGCGTGTCCCACCCCGCGCCTCGCGCCCCCCGCGCGCGCTCGCCGCCCGCCACCACCGCGGGGGTGTCGAGTGTGTATCGAGAAACGAGAGATGTAATCAGATTAAATCGTTACAGAGCGCAACGCCGGATGCCGTGTCGGGAGAGCACAGAGAATAGGAGTAACGGAGCCTTCTATTATATCGAGGAGAAAAAAAAAGAAAAACAAGACCCACTCGACTCGCGGACCGCTGAACCCTTTCAATATTACATCTGCCACCCCGCATTGTCTTTCGCCGTTTCCTTCCATCCCTCCGGCGCGCTGGGCCGGCCACGAGCGGAAATGGGGAGTCAAAGCGAATATTCGAAACACATTTTTGTGTCGCGCTTCACCTCTGTCAATATTATCGCCTCGGTCGGATTTTTTTTTTTTTTTCGTTTTGGCCGTTTGTCCATGGCGCATTTTTTGCCAGAATTTTTTCTGCCGAAAATATTTTTTTACGACGACGATTTAAAAAAAATATATTTTTGTGGTGGTGTGAAGTAAAATTACGTGCACAAAGTAGTCACGTGTTGTCGTGCAAAAGTTGCGGGCTGAACTTCCCCGCAACTTGCTGCGTGCGCGAAGTTTTTTAAGTGATCGCGAGAAAGGGGCGGGTAAAAATGTTAAGAAATTTCTGCGATTTTTAATAACAGCCTCGGAGAGCGAACTCGCGCAGTCGTTGAACGACATCGACCCGGGAGAATTCAGCTTCGAGAAGTTGTCACGTGCAACGTAAGAACATACGAGAAAAGTGGGAATTCCCCGTAAGCAGCAGAGCAGCGATAAATAGCTTCGTTATTCACATTTTTTTCTGTCACTGCTAATTTATTTAAAAAAAAATTACCTACTAAATAAATTCAAAAAGAAAATTCGTCACCAAAAATTGTTTCTAAATGCACAAAAAACATATACGAAAAACCGCTAATTTACTTAAAAAATAAAACCAAATTGATTAAAAAAATAATAATTTCCACACAAGAAAAAAAAATTCTGAATGTGCAAAAAATATTTACGGAAAACCACTAATTTATTTTTTAAATTACCTCTAAATTACTAAAAAAATATTTCCGTCTCCAAAAAAATAGTTTCCAAATGCACGAAAAATATTCGCGAAAACCGCTAATTTACTTAAAAAATAAAACTAAATTCATTAAAAAATAATAATTTCCTCGCCAAAAAAAATTTCTGAATGCGCAAAAAATATTTACGGAAAATCACTAATTTATTTTAAAAATAACCTCTAAATTACAAAAAAAATATTTCCGTCCCCAAAAAAATTGTTTCCAAACGCACGAAAAATATTTGCTGAAAAACCCCGTAAGCTCGTCGGGTGCGACGCGAACTTCCGAGAGCCGCTGAGTCGGCGATAAACAGCCAAGTTATTCCCATTATTCTTCAACGTTATTATCATCAACGCCGTGGAGGGGTTTGTCGCGCGGATCGCGCGGAGAGAAAGGAAAAGCCGAGCCATAAATGCGGAAAGGCTGCGCGCGGGCGACATTTGTGTTTCGTTTGAAGGCGCGAGTGCGAGGTATATAAAAACAAGACGGGGAAGCGCAGTGGAAGCGCCAAGTGAATACACAGACGATTCGGCGTTGGTCACGAGTGGAGTCTGCGTGTTCGCGATATGTCTCGCTCTTCTCTCTTTCCATCTCTCTCTTTTTTATCTCTCTTTCTTTCCATCTCTATCTCACTCTTTATCTCTCTTTCTATATTTGTCTCCCTCTCTTTACTTCTTGTCTATTTCCCTCTTTCATTCTATCTCTATGTCTCACTTTTTATCTCTCTCACTCTTTATCTCTTTTTGCTCTTACTTTGTTTCTATTGTTTTATTACAAGTTTTTTTTTCTTCATATTTCTTCAGATTTTTAAATTTTATTTGTTATTATCTCGAATCTAATTATTGCAATTTATTTACTGTTATCACGTATTCACCGATTATTTTTATCTTTATTTGTATTATGTTATTTCATTTCTTGTCATTCACTGATTATTTTTATTTTTATTATGTTAATTCAATTTTGTGCCATTTGCCGAATGATTTACTAGGGCATAAACAAACTATAATCACTCAATCAATCAATCAATCAATCTCTTTCTATTTCTCTATCTCTCTCGTTCTATGTTTGTCTCTCTCACTCTCTTTCTATATATTTCTCTCTCTCTCTCTTTATGTTTGTCTTTCTCTTTCTATATTTTTTCTCACTTTTTACATTTGTCTCTCTCTTTCTCTGTACGCCGAGGCTACAAAGCCTCGCTCTGCAAAATCTCACGACGAGGCGGACGAAAACGAGAACGAGAGCGACGACGACGACGACGATGAGGATGACTAGAGAGCGCCCCTCACTCATCTGTCTTTCTCGCTTCCGCGCGCACCGCGTCTCGGCACGTCTCGACTCGCTGAGAGCGGAGCAACGACATTCCCTCTCATCCACTGTACACCCCGGAATTTACTGCACCTTTATTTTGCGCCCGGAGCCCAAGGAGAGGCCGCGAGGAGGTGAGCAACTCTCCTCTCCTCGTTGAATTAAAACTAATCCGACTGACCTGACTCCAGAGGTGTCGGGATAATTGCGAATTGTCACGGGGAGAATCATTTTGACGCGCGACGAAATTTATTAACCGAAATTGCTACCGCTGTTTCCCTATTTATTTATTTATTTTTTTAATGCTGGCGAAGTTGATGTCTGACTCTGCACGACCGTTTCTACTTCGTCATCAGCGTTTGAGAAACTGGGAAAATCATTTTTACGCGCGAAGAAATTTATTAACCGAAATTGCTGCCACTGTTTTCCTATTTATTTATTAATTTTTTTAATGCTGGCGAAATTGATGTCTGGCTCTGCACGGCCGTTTCTACTTCATCATCAGCGTTTGAGAAACTGGGAAAATCATTTTTAGGCGCGAAGAAATTTATTAACCGAAATTGCTACCGCTGTTTTCCTATTTATTTATTAATTTTTTCAATGCTGGCGAAATTGATGTCTGACACTGCACGACCGTTTCTACTTCGTTACCAGCGTTTGAGAAACTGGGGTGTATTTTTTTATGTTAGCTCGTTTTATTTATTTATTTTCGTGATGAAACGAGATGTTTGCTTTGGTAGAAAAAGAATTAATTTTTATTGGGGTAGTTAAAAATTATTATCTTGATGTGATCGGTTTGTTTGGAATTCGATGGGGGAGATTGGAAAGAAGTAAACAGCTTCTTGAATTAAAACTGATGCGATGTTTAGTTTTCCAAACAACGACTGGAAAGCATTTTGGAATAATTTCGAATTAGCGTATTAACCCAATTAATTTTTAATTAACATAGAATAATTCGTATTTACGGGAAATATTTGATTGTTCGAAATTGATATTTATTTTACACGGAAGACGAATGCCTGATTCGATGTGTCCTTTACTACTTAGGGTCAACAACGACGATAACAAAATAAAAAATGGTTTGTTAAAATATTCAAATGAACATTTTCATGAATTAGTTTAAATATGACTGATTCCTCGAAAAATGTTCAGCAATCATTCAGCGAGAGTGAAAATCATCGCTGTATACCGACGTTGTGCACATTTTTCCCAGCCTCCCGTCACGTGTGTTTCGTTATCATTAAACTCTTCACGATCAGTGCGACCTACAGACACTAATGAAAATTCACGAGATCAAATCAAAGATTAATTGGAAAACAAAAATAAAAATTCCCACAAAACAGCACGAGATCAAATCAAAGATTAATTGAAAAACAAAAATTAAAATTCCCACGAACCGCAGACACTCAAAACTAATTCGCGTCTATAAAAAAACAATGTAAAAATAAATAATAGGTGATTATTCAAATAAATGAATACGATATTCGTCTAAACTTCGACAAAAAAAGAAAATTTCCACGTAAGACAAAAATTCCGCGCAAAAGAAAAAAAAATTCGAACGACCCCCGGGCATAACCCCCTCCCCCACCAGTAATTAGCGAGGGCACTGGCGTCGTCCGACTCCCCGCAGCTGCGGCCCCCGCGCGTCTATCCCGTTAGCGGGGACCCCTCGCGAGGGAAGCAACAAGATTCCGCAATCGCGTTGCGTGTCCCTCGCGCGAAGCCCCCGCGATGCGACACACGGAGTGAGTGCGGCCGTGTCAGGCCGGCCGCGCGCGCGACGTCGGCGACGCTGCGCCTAAGTGGTAAGGGTCAAGCGTTGGTCAGACGAGCCCGCCAACGCTTTACCCTCGCTGCGCTTCCTCGTACCTCTCGATCCAATCACCGACAAGCCAAATCCCTCAACCCTCCCGACCCTCAAAACCTCAAAATAAAAATAAAAAATCCCCTAAAAAAAAAAAAAAATCGCGCCTGTATCTAATTTTTTTCCTCGTCGACTCGGGAGTCAATCCCGGCTCCTCCGACCATCAAACCACATCAGGCGCCTCAGCGCCTCATCTCCCATCTCCCCGCCACCCGGAACAACATCCTCCCTCTCCCCCCCACGCATAATTACAACCATCCCCCCATAAAAACGCCCGCACGAAGCCCCCCAAAAAGGCCCCCCTTCCAAAGTGCACCCCAACCTCGTAGTATCACCTCCTCCTCCTCCTCCCTCAGCGTAGATAACTCAGCAAAGCGCCGAGCGTAAACCACGTACCCCAAGTCGGCGCGGCGCCTCTCGGCCGCCGCCGTCGAGTGTCCGCAAGGAATTTCCGCGGCTCTGCGACGAAACACACCGAGACACACCGAGAGACGGTCGAGAGCGAGAGAGCCCCGCGAGAGGAACCAGCCGAGGCCGGCGCGCACACACGACGCGGAAATCGCACACTCTCGCACAGACACACAGAATAGCCGCGCACGACACACGCAAACACCGCGCGAACCGGGGGGGGGTCGACGATGGGGGGTGAACCGGGGGGGGCTACAGACGGCAGGACACCGCGGAGCAGCAGCAGCGGCAGCACCACCAGCAGCAGCGCGCAGCGAGAGAGCGTCCGGCTCGCGCGAGGAACGACGACACGACCGAGGCGGCGCGCTTGAGTCGCCGCGGCAAGACTGGAGCTCTGCGCCCCGGCCGGGTAGCTCCCATGGCAACCCCGACCTCCCCCGCGCCACCTCTGCTCTCGCTCCCCTCCCCTCCTCTCCCTTCTCCTCCCCTCCCCTCCCCTCCTCTCCCTTCTCCTCCACACTCAGCTTCCTCCCCTCCTCCTCCCCCTCCTCCCTCAGCTTCCTCCCCACCCCTCCCCTCCTCCTCCTCCTCCTCCTCCTTCTCCCTACCCTTCCCCTCCTCACTCTTACCGCGCGTGGACGACGAGCTTTCCTTCTCTCTGTACCCTCGGCTCTCGGCTCCTACGCCGCGTCTCCCTCGGGCCACTCCACCCGGCCCTCAGTCTCGCCCACTCGCACCAGAGGAGCGCGAGTGGGCTCTCTCCCACGCTTTCGCGTCCCTCGCGCCGCGGCGGACACCCCCGGCGCACGTACGTGCGCGCCGGGGGTGAGGGAGGAGGGTGGGAGGGAGCGGGGGGGGGGGCGACGGTGGCGCCGCCACCGCCGCAGCCGCCGCCGCCGGTGGAGGCAGCGCCGCGCGCGCCTAGCCCCTCGGACCAGCGAGGAAAAGTCGCAGAAGCTCGCGGTATCCCGGAAGCTCTTCTCTCCTGCGGCTGGCCTCCCTGTGCTGGGGAGAGTGAGTGAGAGAGAGAGAGGTTTTTCGAGGGCTGCGGTAGGGAGGGAGAGGGGCGCGGAGAGTGGATGGATGGATGGGGAGGGAGGGGGGGAGATGGAGTGGAGGGTTTCTGGCTTTTGGATTCTGCTCTCGCACCTGTTAGGTTTTTTTTTTAAATTTTGGTTGGGATTTTGGGCAATTTTGACGTTTTGATGGTCGAAAAATTAGTATTGTTGGTGGGTTATTCGGGCTCTGATTGGCTGTCATGTTTTAAAGGTTTTTTTTTCGTTGAATTTTCGACGGTGGTTTTTGGAATCAGCGGGTAATTTGTCGTTGAACAGGGTTTTCAGACTTTACGACATCGATATTTTTTTCGCAAAAAATGCAAGGGGGAATGTACGGAAAATTTTGAGGTTTTTGAGGTTCCGGCTTTAAGATTCGATGAAAAGTTCGGAAATCAAGATATCGCGTTTCGCCAGGCGGCATTCTCTTCGTTGTTGAGTTTTCTTTCGAACAAAGGAAGAAAATCCAGATTCGATAGATCCAAAAAAAGTAATCAAGATTTTAGTGAAGTGACGAAATTTCGATAAAAGTGTGAAAACACTTTTTATTTTTCAAATTTTGTTTACACTTTATTTCGATGTATTTTTGCCCGTACACAACGAATTCGTCATTAGTTTTTCTCAAAACGCGGTAGTTTTCACGAAAAATAAAAAATTGGCTATTTTCGATTTTTTTACGTCGAATAAAAAAGTAGAACTTTGCACATTGCTTCCTCATTAATTTTCGTTTTTCACAAAGCCACCTCTATGAAGAAGCTTGTTTATTTTACATTTTGGCTTCCTCATAGAGGAAGCTTTGTGAAAAACGAAAATTAATGTGGAAGCAATGTGCAAAGTTCTACTTTGCAACTTTTTTTATTTGAACAAAAGAAAACTCCGTCACAAACACCGTTACATCTAATTTTCATTAGATACAAAGTTTTGTCTTACTTTCTTAACTTTTGCGGAAGTTATCGCGAAAATCTAAATTTTTTGAAAAATTCAAAATGGTGTAAAATCCGAACGACTTTACCGATCATCACCAAAGTTCGTACGTAGCAGGGCTGTATGTTGTTTTTTGACTGTGGAACAATTCGGTTCCTTTGTTAAGATTCGATGTGATTTAGAGCAAAATTTATTTTTTTCGAAAAATTCAAAATTCTATAAAACGAGAACCGCTTTACCGATTTCGCTGAAATTCAATACCAAACAACATTGAACGTGTCTTTATTTATGATGAAGTATATAGCTGAGTCGTCGAACTTTTACGAAAGTTAGAGCGATCACGCCATTTTTTGAAAAATTAAAAATTCGATAAAATTTGTATACATGGATATATTTAATTTTAAAAAGATGTGAATTACAGAGGATTTAATACTCTACTTCCGTGCCAATTTTTAGCTCGATCCACCATGCCATTCCTGAGTTATGAACAATTGAATGTTCGGTGCCTGGACCATACATACATACACACACACACACACACATACACACATACAGACATATTTTCTAGACCACTTTTCTCGACGTTTTAGGTGATTCTAAGTATGTTAACATGAAAATCTCGAAAAAAAAAAAATTTCACGAAAACAAAGCTTCCTCTATGAGGAAGCAAAAAATCAGGGCTCCACATTTTCGCTGAGGGTTTGATTGACAGTGAGACAGATTGAATTGTTATTAATTAATGTAGAACGACAAGCAACTGTGAATTAATCTGTAGTTTTTTTCGCTTTTTTTCTTGAGACTTTAATCTAATTTCGATGCTGTCAGCTCTCGTGTCATTCTGCAGCCTCGCTCGCCTTGTTTGTCATGCGCCCTGTCGCAGTTTTAACGCGCTCCATGCATATTGTCGCGCACTCCGTGTACACAGCTCACGACCCTGTCACGCTTCTCCTTTTCGCATCCCCCTGTCCGTATTTATCGAGCTACTTTATCCGGGCGTTCCATCAAATTTTCAGTTACCCCTAGGTGGAGCAAGGTGAACCGCAGGGAAATCGATCTGCTGAAAAAATTATACACTCTCGGTGTTCACTCTCGCTGTCTCTCTGATAACAGTTGGTGCCAAAAGGTTGCTCCTTATTTTTTCGTAAAAATCGATCATTCGCAGATAAATCGCTGCAAAAAAAATGTTATCGATTGAAAAAAAAAAACTTTTACAGTTCCGTTCAAAATTTCTCCCCAAACTTGTCTGGCAAGTAAAAAACACAGCACACGTTTTTGCTTACGAAATTCGTGGGACCAAAAAATATATTCAAAAAATTCGTGAAAATATTTTCACTCCCCCGAAAATTCGTCATTCGCAGATAAATCGCAGCACAAAAAAGTCATCGATCGAAAAAATTACTACAAATATTACAGAGCTTTTCAAAATCTCTCCCCAAATTTGTCTTTCGAGTAAAAAATACACCATACGTTTTTATTTACGAAATTCGTGGGACCAAAAAATATATTCCAAAAATTCGTGAAAATATTTTCGCTCCCCCGAAAATTCGTCATTCACAGATAAATCGCAGCACAAAAAAAGTCTTCGATCGAAAAAATAACTGCAAATATTACAGAGCTTTTCAAAATTTCTCCCCAAATTTATCTTCCGAGTAAAAAATACAACATACGTTTTTATTTCCGAAATTCGTGGGACCAAAAAATACATTCCAAAAATTCGTGAAAATATTTTCCCTCCCCCAAAAATGAATCACTCGCAGATAAATTGCAGCACAAAAAATGTCATCGATCGAAAAAACCCAAAATGATTACCGTGCCTTTCAAAATTTCTCCCCAAACTTGTCTGTCAAGTAAAAACACAGCACACGTTCTTAATTGTGAAATTTATATCACCAAAAACGTTGGAAAAATACTTGAAAACATATTCCCTCCCACAACCGTTCGAAAAAAATTCACAGCACGTCGGATGTATTTTTCGATGTTTCTTTTCCCTGAATTCTACGAGGAGCCTGACGAAAAGCGACTTGATGGCTCGGATGAGGCCCGAGCCACAAAGTGCACGAAAATATCGCGCTGTTCCTCATAGCCACTCGTGCGAAACTGCGAACACGCGAGAAAATCACCCCCCTCGGGCAGTGGGAAAAACTGCCGGAGGGTGGTGGGGAGGGGGGGAAGGCGGGGGGCGAATGGCGGAATTTGGCTGAAGAGTGAAAAAAAAATTCACGGGCGAGATTACTGGGTGCGAGTGGGCGGCAAAAGAATCCGTGGAAGTGAGAGAAAGCTGGACCAGCGAGAAAGAGAGACGAGGAAAAGGCGGCCAGAAGAAAGAATTCGCGAAGGGCAAAATCGGCTGGAAGGAATCTGCGAGGGGGGGTAAAACGCGGGTGCGCCGAGAAGAGTAAATTACTCGGATCCCCCGATAGCCGCGGGACCGAGACGGAACGAGGCGAGCGGAGAGACGAAAGAATTAAAGCGACGGTGGAAGAAAAGGTGAGGAAAAATCCACGAAGGGCCGAAGCCAGAAGCGCGCGGCAAAGCGCGGCAAAAAATTGCGGAGCGGGGCAACTTCGCCATTTCTGCAAAGTTGCCGGGCTGCTGTTATCAACAACTTCGAGCGTGCTCGACCGTTAACCCACTTTCATTAAAATATGTAACACCAGCTGACGCGACTGCGAGCTGCCGCGTTGCGTTTGTCTTCGTTTATCACACGTTCGTCCCGAATTTAACGAGAGCTCGGGGTGGGTTTCGATTTTTGTACCTTCGCGGCGAGCGCGAATTGTTCAATGAGGGAAAGTTGGTACAGCAAAATAAATAAAATAAATAAAGTAAGTAAGAAAAATAAATCAAATGAACAAAGTAAATATGATAAATAAATAAAATAAATAAAATAAATAAAATAAATAAAATAAATAAAATAAATAAAATAAATAAAATAAATAAAATAAATAAAATAAATAAAATAAATAAAATAAATAAAATAAATAAAATAAATAAAATAAATAAAATAAATAAAATAAATAAAATAAATAAAATAAATAAAATAAATAAAATAAATAAAATAAATAAAATAAATAAAATAAATAAAATAAATAAAATAAATAAAATAAATAAAATAAATAAAATAAATAAAATAAATAAATTAAATCAAATAAGTAAAATAAGTAAAATAAATAAAATAAATCAGATAAATAAAATAAAGAACATACATACATACATACATACATACATACAAATAAAAATAAAAAACAGATTCTTTTTTTTTTCAATATATCGTCTTTTAACCTATACCATCGAACTCAAGATGCATATACTACCCCCGAAAACATTAGTTACAAACCTATTTTACTTCATTATTGAAAAACAAAAAATTCCGGCATTAATTTTGTCAAAAATCATAGATCCGACCCCGGACTGAAAATCAAAAAAATCGATCTGAGACTTTTTTGATTTTTTTTAATATCGATTTTTACCTATATCATCGTTGTCAAGTCATAAAATTGTAAATCCATCTCCGGGCCTCCATTTTTCTTCAAATTATGTACAGGGAAGCGACCGACTTGCCCAATACACGACGGCATTTTTTTACTTTTATTTATTTATTAATGATCATAGCAACGCCTGAACTATCTCTACAAAATTAATATATTAAACACATTCCTATTAAGGTTATACAAACTGTAAAAAGGTCAATAAACTGTCATTTACTACCACTAAAAAAAATTAATTAAATGAATAAAAAGTGCAGTAGTAAAATTTCCGTCTATAGGGTGAATGCACCAGTAAATGAACCCTATAACCCCGATTACCATTATTTTCTCATTTTCATTTACTTTACAATCATTTCGCGAAACAAAAAAAATCCACGATTGACAACATTAATAATCACACGTACCACCACCGTAAAAACAGCCCGACCCATAATTTCCACCCGTGCGAATTAATGTCAACCCGATGTTCCGAGCCGGAAAAAACCGTCACATCGTCGCCCGGCTACTCCGCGCCGCGCATTAAGAAGAAAAATACACACGGGAGGACTAAAGCAGATAAAGGCGGGAAAAGAAGCGGAAGCTCGAGAAAATAACGGAGAACGGAAGACGGAGAGAGTGGACGAAAAAAAAAAAAAAAAAAAAAAAAGCTTAAGGGTCTTCTGTCAATTAACCCGGAATTATTCTTATTAATATGCACATTTTTATTGGCGGGTGCGCCGGGCGCGCTCGACCCACGCGCTCGCAGTAATTATTCGCTCAACGCGAGGGGGGTCGAGGGGGGCGAGGGGGGGGGGGGGGGGGTCGAGAGCCGTCGGCCGCCGGGGGTTTGAGGTCTCGGGGCATGTGGCAATGGGAAATTACCACAGATGCGCGGAGAGGAATCTGTGGAAAAAGTCACCGGTAGCCGGGGTGAGTCGAGGGGGGCGAAGGGGTCCGGGGGGAGGGGTTGAAGGGGGGAAGGGGTGAGACGCAACCGAGGAGGCTGAAAGCACGTGAAATGGAGAAAGATGAAACGAGTCGCACGGGGGAAAAAAAGGTAGAAAGGGAAATTAAAGTGGAAGAGGGGGGGAGGGGGGGGGAGGGAAAGGCGCGAGAGAAACGAGAGTGAATTGCATCAATTTTTTTTTTCCTCTTCTTCTTCTTCCTCCACGCACCCCGAGAGTCAGAGTCGCGAGGACTTCCGACGGCAAAGAGGACGAGCGGATGTCGAGAGCGTTTTGTTCTTTGATCTCGTTGATAGAAAAGTATTGGCAAGCTTCTCACGTGTTTCTCGCGAAGTGGGCTGTGCTGCAGCCCGCGTGGGGAAAATTCGAGAGTGTAGCGAATTTTCCCTCCGGCTCGAGGAGGAGGGAAAAAAAATTGTAACGTTGATAATAAAATATCGGTAAAAATAACACGACGCGTTTTAGGGTGGAAAAAAAAGGAATTAATTAATATGAATCGTGTTGAATATTTTTCATTGGAGGAAATTCGTGATACGCAAAAACATTCTTTTACCGAGATTCAGGCTCGCGGAGAATTTAAAGCGCAATTACGCGAGTATCACGAAAAGTGTTGGCAAGAGTGCGGCGAGCCTCGCTCTCGCTTTTGCCTCTGTGTATGTACGTCGCGCGCGACATTATGCTCGCGGCTCGCGTGAGGCCGAAAATCCTTGTATACTGCAACAGTCGCGTGTTCCATCGTACACGAGGTTCGCACCGGAGAAAAAAATATTGCCCAGAGACCGTAGTAGTGAAAATGCCCAGCAACCGTAGTAGTGAAAATAAATTGAATAATTGAATATTTGGTTTCACGAATTCACAAAATAAAAAAAATGTCTTTAGTGAATCTTAAGCGCAATTCCGCGAGTTCTGAAAATATTTCAAATACAAAAATTGCCCAGGAACCGCAAGAGTGAAAGTGAATAACAGAAAATAAATTGAATAATAAAATATTCAGTTTGGCGAATTCGCAAAATAACAAAAATTAAATGAATCTTAACTCAAAATAAAAAAATTAATAAATCGTAAATAAATCTTAAAGGCAATTCCACGAATTTCGAAAATATTTGAAATAAAAAGAATGCCCGGGAACCGCAGCGGTGAAAATAAATTGAATAATAAAATATTCAGTTCCACCAATTCACAAATAAAAAAATGTCTTAACTAAATCTTAAATGCAATTCCACGATTTTCGAACATATTTCAAATAAAAAAAATTGCCCAGGAGCCGCAGCAGTGAAAATAAATTACCGAAAGAAATGCAATAATAAAATATTCAGTTTCACCAATCCACAAAAAAATGTCTTAAGTGAATCACAAATGCAATTCCACGAATTTCGAAAACGTTATTTTTCCGGCGATAAATTATTTTGCCCTGAGTGAATATTAGGCGCAATTACGCGAACACGGAGTAAATCAATGGTGGCCACATTCAGGTGGGCGGAAGGAGAGGGGGAGGGGGGAGGACAAAACGATAATTCACCGGTGCTTCGGGCCGGGGGTTTAGAATCGGCACTGGCGAGTCTGGTGTCGGTTGAATCTCTCCCCCGCTTACGTATCCAAGTGGCGTCGACGCCGGTCCGTCAAGCGAAAGTACTAAGGCACCCGTGCGTGGTCAGACGCGCGCCAGCTGTGCGAAATCCCGAACGATCGAATATCCCTCCTCCCCCTACCCCCCTCCGCCCACCCGCCGTTCCTCCGTTTACCGCCGCCGCGACGCGGCTAAAAGCACCGGGAATAAAATACGTTGCTCTTTCGGGGAGGGGAAAACTATTCACCCCCGCGCACACGGACACGAAAGCCGAACATTGCGGGGGTTGAATCTATCCAACCGGGAAGTCAAAGAAACATCCCCATTAATCAATAGCGATAATACTACGAAGAAAATCAATACGACTAAATGCAACCATTAATTAATTACAAAATTACACAGAAAATAATAATAATATCAATAATAACAATAACAATAGTAATGATGATGATGATGATGATGATGATAATAATAATAATAATAATAATAATAATAATAATAACAACAACAACAACAACAACAACACCATCACCACCAACAACAACAATAATAATAATAATAGTAATAATAATTTTTTTTATGGAATTCTTAATACTTTTTTTCTAGTTAAGAGAAATTAACATTTCTCAATAATAATTTTTAATAAGAGGTAAAAGTCATTGCGTGAGCAAATCAATGTAATTGCCACTAAATAGTTTCCAGACCCATTAAAATGTCTCCCACCACGATCGAGCAGACGATTCGCCTCCCGCGCCCGCGGCCGATAAATGGCAGTACATTAGACAGCGCCGTTATCGTAATTATTATATTTGGTCTCCGCGCGTCAGTCCGACGAAACGAGCGCCACGCCGCGCGACTCACCGCACTGTGGATGCGACTGCGGGTGGTGCGCGGCTATTTTAGTAGTGTCAGCGTTAGACGCTATTAAATCATTAATGCAGTTGTCCGAATATCCCGAAGCCCCGACACCGTTCGACCCAATGCTGTACACACCGGGCGCGCGCGAGCGCGTCATCTCGATTACAAAGTTCAGCGGTTTCTATCAGTCCCCCTCCCCCCACCACCCTTTTGACTCTATCACTGCAAACGTAGATCCTATATATCCTATACGTCCCATATATCTATAAATATAGGGTGATCCAGAATACCCCCACAAAACGAGTCCCGGAAGTCCGAAATGGTCCCAGAAACGCGCGTGCAGAATTTGAGATTTTTATTCCCTTTTTAATTAAGAGCAAGTTGAGTGTATGTTGAGGGGGAATTAAGAGCAAGTTGAGAGTAAGTTGAGGGCGAATAAAGAACAAGTTGACAGTAAGTTGAGGGCGAATTAATAGCAAGTTGAGAATAAGTTGAGGACGAATTAAGAGCAAGTTGAGTGTACGTTGTGAGCGAATTAATAGCAAGTTGAGAATAAGTTGAGGACGAATTAAGAGCAAGTTGAGTGTACGTTGAGAGCGAATTAAGAGCAACTTGAGAGTAAGTTGAGGACGAATTAAGAGCAAGTTGAGTGTACATTGAGGACGAATTAAGAGAAAGTTGAGAGTGTGTGTTGAGGGCGAATTAAGAGCAAGTTGAGAGTAAGTTGAGGACGAATTAAGAGCAAGTTGAGTGTACGTTGAGGGCGAATTAAGAGAAAGTTGAGAGTAAGTTGAGGGCGAATAAAGAGCAAGTTGACAGTAAGTTGAGGGCGAATTAAGAGCAAGGTGAGTGTGTGTGTTGAGGGCGAATTAAGAGCAAGGTGAGTGTGTGTGTTGAGGGCGAATTAAGAGCAAGTTGAGAGTAAATTGAGGGCGAATTGAAACCAAGTTGAGAGTAAATTGAGGGCGAATTGAAACCAAGTTGAGAGTAAGTTGAGTGCGAATTAAGAGCAAGTTGAGAGTAAGTTGACGACGAATAATAGGAAGTTGAGTGTAAGTTCTCCCTCAACTTACTCTCAACTTTGTTCCTAATTCGTTTGAGGGCGAGTTAAGAGAAAGTTGAGAGTAAGTTGAGTCCAAATTTTCTGACTGGCTGTCACAAATTGACTCTCGTTCAAAAACTATCGGGAACAAAAATCTCAAATTTTGCACACGCGTTCCTCGGTCCATTTCGAACTTCCGGGCACTCGTTTGGTGCGGGGAGTCTGCGTCACCCTGTACATCCTATGTGTCTAATGTATCAGTATATCTGTATACACGTATTTACACTACATCCACACTATATATTGGCAATCGTAGTAACGCACATAGATGTAGCGGTACAGCATTCGCAGCCACATAGCCGAGCGTCACAAACGCTCGTCTGTATATCGATATCTATATATACGACTATATATACTATATACAATCGAGTGACTCCAGGTATGCAGCCCTCGGACACTGGAATCCGAGCCAGTTTTACTCGACGCTCGGGCATCGAATCAACAATCAGCAATATAACGCCCACTGACACTAACGTTTCAACGCGTTTACGATTTTCCGTCTACCGTTTGCACCCCCCGCGGTGCAGGATGGAGGGGGGGGGGGGACGAGTGAGAGCAGAGAGAGCGACTCATCGCTCGTCCCCCCCATCTCTCCTCGATTATTAATTAATGGCCGCTTTCACGAAATCAGCCCGAATTTCCGCGTCGCTCTCGTTATGTGCGCCGCGCGCCTCCGCATTAGCGCGTGTTTAACACGGCGTTTCGACCAAACTCGCTGGACTAGGTAGTCAAGCCGGGGGGTCTATCGGTATCACTGGCGGTTCATCGGCCTCCGGCCTTTTACGATTTATGACCCGACTCCATATTTCTTTTTTCTCCCGTCGGGCGGTTCGATCGAGTCGCTCTTACGACATAAGGAAATTCAATGCTCCGCGATCCGCGCCGGCTGGCGCGGTCTGATCGCGCACCGGGCGCATCCACTGCGCGGGGCGATTTGGCACAGTCGTGCACAGGGCGACCGGATGAGTCACTCGAGCCGCGTGAGACCGGAAATTATTCTAATTTTGTTTTTTTTTTGCTTTGCGGATTTATTTCTGGAAAATAACGTCGACGTCCTGAACAAAATTATTTTGTTTTTACAAAATATTGTATAATACATTTTTTCTTAAATTATTTTATATGAAATTTTCTCGAAATATTTTATATGAATTTTTCTCGAAATATTTTATATGAATTTTTCTCGAAATATTTTACATGACTTTTTATCGAAATATTTTATACGAATTTTTCTCGAAATATTTTGTATGAATGTTTCTCAAAATATTTTATATGAATTTTGCTCGAAATATTTTATATGCATTTTTCTCGAAATATTTTATATGAATTTTTCTCGAAATATTTCATATTAATTTTTCTCAAAATCGCCTGCAAATAAAACCTATATTTCCTGTCCCTCGTCGTCCCACAAAATAATTCGCTTACCGCACGAAAAGCCACAACATTTCTCAAAAAAAAAAAAAAAAAAGCCGACCCGAAGCCACGAGATCCACAAGTGATTAATTACGAGTTCGGCGAGCGAAGCTGCAATTGCAGGTCGTGGGTGCCCCATATGTGTTTATACCAATTGCTGGGGGGTTCGGGGGGGGGGGGGGGGGGGGGGAGAGGCAAAGAGAAGGAGGGGAATCGAGAGTCAGCTGTGTTCCAGGCTCTCGAGAGACCGTTTTGCCCCCCCCCCCCCCCTCGACGCGGTCGCTTCCTTCTCATCATCGTGTCCTCCGTCCCGGTCTCCACATCGTCGTCGTCCTCTTCCTCTCCCGTTAGATTTCCCCGTACCCCCCCCCCCCCCCCCATATAACGAGGACGAACGTCGCTCATTTCGCGGAGCGCGCGCGCATTAATTAATAATCCAGCGCTGACGCAACGATGGACGAGCTGCACGACGGCCGGCAGAGCGGCGGCGGCGGCGGCGGCGGTGCTGCTGCACCTCCGGTGCAGTCCGCGCACACTAATACGTATACAGTGCGCGCGAGCGGCGAAAGAGATATTACGGGCGCAGGCCACGAGCGGCCCCCGACCCACTGGTGGGGATGACAGACGGCGGGGCGAAATATACAGAGCGCAGCGCGCGGCCGCCCGAACTCCCGGGATATCCAAAGTGCATCTCGCGTCCTGCACTGACGATGCGGCGCGCGCGTGAGGTACTCGCGGTCGGGCGAAACAGGTGAAGGAGAAAATATACAGAGAACATTTTCTTTTTTTATTCGTTCCTTTTTGTGGGGGTTTCTTTTTGTTTGTTTTAGCGTTGAATAACGAGCGGCGAACTCGCGTACTGCATAATCAATGTCTCATTTTTGGCAGAGGTGGTGCGAAAATGTGACGAAAAATGAGTGTAGAGGGTTGCTAATTTTTGGGCTTTTTGGTGGGTATTTTTTATTTTTATTTTTTTAAAGCGCCACCTTTAATATTTTTTCGACGAGATACCGACTTTTGGACTATATCATCGTTTTCAAGTCACACGTTCTGCCCCCGAAAACGCTGTTGTCAAACCTTTTTTACTTGATTTTGAAAAAATAATTTTTTCGATCGCGACTCTTGGATTTTGTGATGGAGTCACAAAATTTGTTTACAGCAGGATAAAAAAAATCAACGAATTCAGTCGAATTGATTTTTCTCCGTGGTGAGTCACCGAGTCTATCAGATTCCCTAATAGAAAATCTATGGCGTTACATCCCTAATTACATCCCAATCCCAAAGCCCTAGTCAAGCCTTGACCAGGCCCACATTGGCCCCACCAGGGCCCCAGCCGGGCCTGATTTGGTCCGGGTGCAACTACGCTACGGAGTTTCTACTACGATAGTGACGTCACTATCCTAGAAAATCTGTAACGTGAATTCCGGCCCTGGTCAGGGCCTGACCAGGCCCATATTGGCCCCACCAGAGCCGGAGCCAGGCCTGACTTGGGCCAGATGTAACATTACGGAGTTCCTACTAGGGTGTCTACCCCTAGTAGAAAATCCGCATCGTCAATTCCAGACCAAGTCAGGCCCTGATCAAGACTAAGTCAGGCCCTGATCGGGGCCTAACCAGGGCCCGACGTAACGCGTCGGATTTTCCACCAGGGACGTTTCGACGTTTTTCACGAGTGAGTGAGAGGCAGTTGGGGGTCAAAACTCGACGGGATTGACTGACGTTACCGAATCAGCCGTGGGCTATGGGCCAAACCAGGCCCTGATCCGGGCCAGGTTGGCCCTGCCAGGGCCGTACGTAACACCCCGGATTTTCCACCAAGGACGTTTCGACGCTTTTCCCGAGTGAGTGAGAGACAGTTGAGGGTCAAAAGTCGACGGGGTAGACTGGCATGGCCGAATCAGCCGTGGACTGTGGGCCAAGTCAGGCCCTGCCAGGGCCGTACGTAACACCACGGATTTTCCACCAAGGACGTTTGGACGCTTTTCCCGAGTGAGTGAGAGACAGTTGAGGGTCAAAAGTCGGCGGGGTTGACTGGCATGGCCGAATCAGCCGTGGACTATGGGCCAAGCCAGGCCCTGATCAGGACCAAGTTGGCCCTGCCAGGGCCGTACGTACGCCACGGATTTGCCACCAGGGACGTTTCGACGCTTTTCCCGAGTGAGTGAGAGACATCAGTTGAGGGTCAAAAGTCGGCGGGGTTGACTGGCATGGCCGAATCAGCCGCGGACTGTAGGCCACGGTGGCTTTGGAGCTGGACTCGAGGGTGTCCGCGGTGCCTGATATTCCCGCGCAGCGCGCGAAGCACCTCGCAGCTCATATCCCCCCCGGTGACCCCGCGTGACCTTCCGGGCCGATCGCGAAATTCGTAGCCGCCCGAGCGTACCGAGCGCTGTCAACGATCGTTTGCCGGTGCAAAAACAAACCGCGTATAACTCGGCGATTTACCGAATCCGTTTATGGCCCCCGGAAAACAATGCGGAAAACTGGGCCGCGGGAGTCGACGCCGCCGCCGCCGCACTTCCGCTTGCCTTCTGCCTTCTGCCGACCCACGATACGTTTGCCACTGCGGTTTGCATTATACCCGTCTCGGTTTCCCGTGCGCGCGGTGTACCTGCGGCCCCCTCAAAGCCAACGATAATTCGACGGGAAACAAGTAGCCCGGAACGGGCAAAGACCAAGTGCGTCAGATGCGGTTTAAACAAACGTGGAAACCGAATTTCGTTCGGTTTCCTTCGCTCGGGCGAAATATTCGCAGTGCAAATATTAGTATAAGTTATTTTTCTCTATTTTTCTTCATTTTTATTTTCCTTAATTTTTTGTATTGTCATTTAATTTTTATTTTTTTGTATTGCCATTTATTTGTTTTTGATTAATTCTTTTATTTATTTTTGTTCCATTCACTTTTTATGTTTAATTATTTTTATTCAATTCACTTGGTTATTTACGTTTATTTTTATTCCACACATTTTTTTATTTTTGTTTATTTTTATTCCACAAATTATTTTATTTTTGTTTATTTTTATTTCACAAATTATTTTATTTTTGTTTATTTTTATTCCACAAATTATTTTATTTTTGTTTATTTTTATTCCACAAATTATGTTTATTTTTGTTTATTTTTATTCCACAAATTTTTTTATTTTTGTTTATTTTTATTCTACAAATATGAATTTTTTTTTAATTTATCGCGCAAACACAAACTAAACGAATTTTTTATTTATCGCAGATGTGAAAAAATGGTAAAAACAGAGAAATTCGGTACTGTAATTTTTCGTTTGCGGATTGAAATAAAAATTAGAAGAGCGTGAAACGCGATCGGCCGGAAGCGCGTCGCGCCGGAGGACGAAAAAATGCGCGTCGATCAATCGAATATTTTAATGCAATATATATTTCATTAGAAGAATTACGATGTTTCATCTCGGAAATTTATTGTTTTTAATATATCGCTCTCACCGGGGTCGTATATCGTAATACATACGACGAAGCGTTTCATCCCCCTCGACGAGAGATTGATGGTTGCAGTGTCTCTCCGCCCGCGTCTCGCTCGCTCTCCCTCCGGCGCCCCCCCGCGCTCTAATAAAAGAAGTATCGATGCATGGATAGTCGATGGAATGGAATATCGATGGGAACGTGTCGCGCGGTCGCATTATACCTATACCGCCGCGCTACAGATATACCGCGAGCCCTCTACCTACTCGTATATACCGGCCGTGTACATAGTTAGAGAAGCGCGCGAGGTTGGTTCGCCCACGCGCGGCCCAAATGTCACACATAGACGTGTACACAGTGCATGACGCATTCGCCGTCAATTCAGCCGCCTTTTTTTCCACTTTTCTTATTTTTATTTCCGTTGAAATAAAAATATCCGTAATTCACTCGATAATAATTATCGTGACTTTTTTTTCGTTTCAGAAACATCTTTTTTACGTCAGTGTGCGTCAACATCTGTAAATAAATTTAAAAAAATTGACGGATACCCCGTCAATTCAGACGCCTTTTTTATTTTTATTATTTTTATTTCCGTTGAAATAAAAATCTCCGTAATTCACTCGATAATAACTCTCGTGACTTTTTTTTCGTTTCAGAAGCATCTTTTTACACCAGTGTGCGTCAAAATCTGTAAATAAATAAAAAAATGACGGTCTCCCCGTCAATTCAGACGCCTTTTTTATTTTTATTATTTTTATTTCCGATGGAATAAAAATATCCGTACTTCACTCGATAATAATTCTCGTGACTTTTTTTTCGTTTCAGAAACATCTTTTTTACGTCAGTGTGCGTCAACATCTGTAAATAAATTAAAAAAAATGACGGACTCCCCGTCAATTCAGACGCCTTTTTTTATTTTTATTATGTTTATTTCCGTTGAAATAAAAATGTCCGTAATTCACTCGATAAAAATTATCATGACGTTTTTTTCGTTTCAGGAACATCTTTTTTTACGTCAGTGTGCGTCAAAATCTGTAAATAAATAAAAAATGACGGAGTCCCCGTCAATTCAGACGCCTTTTTTATTTTTATTATTTTTATTTCCGTTGAAATAAAAATCTCCGTAATTCACTCGATAATAATTCTCGTGCCTTGTTTTCTGTTTGGGAAACATATTTTTTCGTCAATGTACGTCAAACTCTATAAATAAATTTAAAAAATTAATGGACTCCCCGTCAATTCAGACGCCTTTTTTCACTCGGATATTTTTAACAATTCACTACATTTACCATCTCTCGATCATAATTTTCGTGATTTTAAATAAAAACTTCAAATCACTTGTTTGAATTTTTTTTTTTTTTTCGTCATACGTCGAAATCTAGGCAAAGGAAATAATTACCTGAAATATTAGTCCATCGAATAACAAAAAAATTACCAATCCAGAACGTGACAATTCAGTACCAAATTATTCGCTTTTTTAGATTAAAAAATATAAGATTTTTATTCTTTTTTTTCGATCGATCGATAAAAAAATGATTAAAAAACATCCATGAAAAATATATCAGTGATTTGACACGGAATGCCCTGTACATACGTCGACGTGTGCGATGTAGGTGAGCGCGAGCTCGTGCGGTGGCGGCGAATGGCGACTGAGTCGCCTGCAGAGCCGGAGAGCCGGAGAGAGCCGTAGCGGCGGCGGCGGCGGCGGTCCGACTATCCGTTGGGCTCTACTACTGCATATAACGTTCGACGCGATGCGCGACAGTGGGCGCGAGTTTTCGGTACCGAGCCACGCGCGATAATCACACGGGCTCCCCGTCCACCAACGCTCCACACGAAAACGCGAGGCACATGCACATATCCGTGCTATATACACCTATGTAGCCACGGATCGGACGGTCGAGAGTCGGTAAGCGAGAACCGTTTGTTCGGAATGCAACTTGGAGTTGAATTCGGCCGAGCGATAATTAATGCCGCCGGGCCGAAGCCACGAGCCGTGAACCAAGAAGTTACCGGGACACGCAAACACTCGAGCGCGATGCCTCTATATACTATACAGGGTGATCCAGAATCCCCGCCCCAACCGAGTGCCCGAAAGTCCGAAATTGCCCCAGAAACGTGTGTGCAAAATTTGACATTTTTATTCCCAGTAGTTTTTTTTTAATGAGAGCCAATTTATGACAGCCAATCAGAGAATTTGCTCACGCTCAACTTTCTCTTAGTTCGCCCTCAAGCCGGGAGGGCGAATCTCCTAATTCGTACTCAAGTTGAGAGTAAGTTGAGGGCGAATTAAGAGCAAGTTGAGAATAAGTTGAGGGAGAATTAAAAGCAAGTTGAGAGTAAGTTGAGGACAAATTCAGAGCAAGTTGAGAGTAAGTAGAGAGTGAATAAAGAGCAAGTTGAGAGTAAGTTGAGGGCGAATTAAGAGCAAGTTGAGAGTAAGTTGAGGGCGAATTAAGAGCAGTTGAGAGGAAGTAGAGAGCGAATTACGAGCAAGTTGAGAATAAGTTGAGAGCAAATTGAGAGTAAATTGAGGTCGAATTAAGAGCAAGTTGAGAGTGAGTTGAGAACGAATTAATAGCAAGTTGAGAATAAGTAGAGAGTGAATTAAAAGCAAGTTGAGAGTAAGTTGAGGGCGAATTACGAGCATGTTGAGAGTAAGTTGAGAGCAAATTGAGAGTAAATTGAGGTCGAATTAAGAGTAAGTTGAGAGTGAGTTGAGAGCGAATTAATAGCAAGTTGAGAGCAAGTTCTCCCTCAACTTACTCTCAATTTTCTCTTAATTCGCTTGAGAGCGAGTTAAGAGAAAGTCTAGAGTAAGTTGAGGGCGAACTCTCTGATTGGCTGTCACCAATTGACTGCTCATCCAAAAACTACTGGGAACAAAAACCTTAAATTTTGCACACGCGTTCCTAGGATCATATCGGACTTTCGGGACTCGTTTGGTGAGGAGATTCTGGATCACCCTGTATATATATATGACCGACCCCTCGATGGGCTGCGAGTGGACCGAGCCAAAATTCACGAGCCATCTCACCCTTCTTCGCTATTGCTGCTTTGTGTCTCCCACTCTCACTTTGCTTATTCCCCCTATCCCCCCCCCCCTTCCTCCCACCCTCTTTCTCCTTTGCCTCCCGCTATTCGCCGTCAAATCGCTGCGAAAACAATTTGCTCACGTGACCAGCTCGCCACGTGCCCTCGGGCTGTATTGTCGCGGGGCGCAAAGCGTCGCTAACACATTGCATCTCATCTAATAACGGCGATCTCGGTGCCGGTTGCGGCGCTGCCAACGGAAATTCGATGAAAAGTTATTCCGGAACAGTCATAACCTCACTTTGGACGGCGGTCGGCGGTTGACCGTGAGCAACACCGGCGAGCCTGGCGGCGAGTATTGGAATTCGAGCTGCTGGGCTTGTCGATTGTGGCACAAATTATTTTTGAATAATCTGATGTTAGTGCTAAAGAAATAAAGTAGTAAAATAATTTAATTTTAGTACTAACAAAATTAAGTAGTAAAATAATGTCATTTTAGTACTAACAAAATTAAGTAGTAAAATAATGTCATTTTAGTACTAAAAAAATTAAGTAGTAAAATAATGTCATTTTAGTACTAAAAAAATAGAGTTGTAAAATAATTTAATTTTAGTACTAAAAAATAGAGTTGTAAAATAATTTAATTTTAGTACTAAAAAAATTCAGTAGTAAAATAACTTATCTAGTACTAAAATATTTTACTAGTGGTACTAAAAATGAAAGTACTAAAATATTTCAATTGTCGTACTAAAAAATAAGAATACTAAAACAATTTAATTTTAATACTAAAAAGGAATAGAGTATTCAAATAATTTAATTTTAATACTAAAAAGAAATAGAGTAGTGAAATAATTTAATTTTAATACCAAAAAGAAATAGAGTCGTAAAATAATTTAATTTTCGTACTAAAATAATTTGATTGTAGTACTTTAGCCGGCAATTTTATCAGCAAAAATACCAACGGACGATAAAGTAACGCAATTACAGAGTAAATTATGTTAACCGGTTATGTTAACATAATTTATGCTGGCTACTGTTCTTTTTCCAGTATTTTTTTGTGCTCAGATAGGAAGAACATCGTACAGGCGTCATTAAGGACTGCACCGAGAGACCCGAAGCGCGGAAAAGTTTCGCGAAATCGAAGTGAAGTTGTTTAGTTCGAATGGGTTTTTGCACCTCCGCAGGTGCTTCGCGCCCCGCGTATTTTTCATTCCCCCGCGCCTCTCTCGCCTAACGACCGCTCCATTACCATCCCCCATTCCCATCGGCGCGCGTTCTTCCTTCGTTTCGCAATCCCCCTCGATATCCCATCCATGTTTAATTTACTTCCCCGCGCAAAACCCGAGCTCGAGATTTTTCCGCAAATTTTCTCGGTTAGTCATAACCGCGTTTGTTGTCCGACTGATTGATTGATTTCTAGTTTATCGACGGATCTTTTTTCTTCGCAAACGTTTAAGTGATATACAGAAAAATTCTAAATATTGCAGCCAAACTGACATCAACAAAAAAACGATAAATTCATCTCGCAGCAAAAACCCCCTATTTTCAATCTTTAAAAACATTAAAAATAGTATTCCAAAATATAAAAAATATCATGATAAAAAAATCAAAAACATTAATAATGATATTTAAAAACAAAAAATAGTATTCAAAAACATACAAAATAATATATTTAAAAACATAAAATAGTACATTATGCTACAAGGGAGGGAAGAGCGCTATTTTCACCGAGTGCGAGGTTTGCTTTTAGCACGAGCACGAGGTGAAAATGGCGCTCCCTCCCGCGTAGCATACGATACTTTTTTTCCGACTAAGCTGAAATGCGAGAACCGGTGGCGGAGGGCGGCCGGGGGGGGGGGGGGGGGTCCAGGGGCGAAGCCCCTGGTGGGGTCCAGGGGCGAAGCCCCTGGTGGGGTCCAGGGGCGAAGCCCCTGGTGGGGCCCAGGGGCGAAGCCCCTGGTGGGGTCCGGGGCGAAGCCCCGGTGGGGGGTTGGGGGGGCGAAGCCCCCCCACTGAAGACACAACAATTTTTTTAATGACACTTAACCTCCAGTCGCTCAATCATACACGTCTAAGCGTTTCCCGCCCGTTGCCTAATGGCGTCTCTCTTAGTCGTTGCGAGCGCTGCGGTGGTCACGCTGAGAACTGTGAGCGGGTCAAAAAAAGTGGGCAAGATGCCCTAGGGAGCTTTGGCCGCTATTTCTGCCCGCTGCGCATGCGCACTGCTCGAAGTCAGAAATCGACTATTTTCCTCCCGCTTTTCAGGGGAGAAAACACGCCATTTCAGCGCAGTCGGGAAAAAAAAAAATTTTACAACATTAAAATCTATATTTAATAACATTACAATCATCACGATCAAAAAAATATTATTCCTTCCCTAGGGTCGAATTTCCCGCCGCCGTTTTCAACCACCCGAGACTCCCGTTTAAATCCAAACGCTGTTATTATTTACGACAATAATTCCCGGAGGATGGTGGAAAAAAAATGGAAACTAAAAAAATATTTATAAAACACAGAGTAAACAGAGATAAAGACGCGGTTGACGAGCGTAAAAAAAACGACGCGCGGACGGGAAGAAGCATCAAACTGTTAATCGTCACGAGAAACAAAGAGAAACAGCAGGGGGGGAGTAGGAGTCGCGCGGTAAATTTTATTCCGTCTGATGCGCGCGACGACGAGAGCGAGAGAAACGGACAGAGGGCTCGTTATTTTGTCGAGTTTGCGGCGAACGCGCGTCGTGGGTAGCTTCATTAAAGCCCACTCGACCACGAGGAAGCCTGACGCCGGCAAAAATAAGGGTGGTGGTCGTCGGTCGCGGCGATGAGGGGGGCCGGGGGTCGCGTGCACCATGGTCCGGGGGTTGACCGACGCCTCCTTCTCCTCCTACTCATCCTCGCCACTGCAGTCGCTGCTGCTGCTGCTTCTGCTGCGCTGTTGTTGTCCCTGAATCACGCGATCCGGTCGCTGACCGCGTACCGGTCGCTGAACCCATTGTTGAATATTTATTTCCCAAACCAAAACGAAAATACAATTTTTTGTTGCGAATATTAACACAAATTATTCATGTTTTATTTGTTTTTTTTTTTAAATTCTATTTAATGTATTCTTTAATTTTTAAAATAAAAACAAAATTATTTTATTCTATTTAATGTATGTTTTGATTTTTAAAATAATTTTTTTAAATTTTATTCTATTTAATGTATTCTTAAATTTTTTAAATTAAAAAATTTGATTTTATTTATTGTTCTACTTTTTAATTGCATTTTTTTTTACTTTTTTTATCTTGCAAACAGAAACTTAACTAATTTCTTTATTTATTGCAAAAGCAAAAAATGCGAAAAAATTGAAATTCCACTGACCCCATTGTTAAATATTTCTTTCCTACATACGAAAAAAAAAAATGTCTAACGATCTCGCGAGGTGAAATAATTTTTGCTAATTGGTGGATATTGAGAATTTGGTTGTTTCTGCGATGGGTTAATTACTTTCATATTCCAACTACTATTTTTTTTTTTTTAATTCGAGTTTCTTCGTCACCGAAAATTGGTGTTTGAAACGATTTCACGTATATCGAAAATTGCTGACAATTATTTTTATGCAGATGTAGATTTTAATGTAAACATGTTTTTTTATCTTTTGTATATCGTTAATGTTGGTCAGTGCGTCACGTGCGCGAAACATATCGCAACGAAAAAACATTTATTCGACGGATCGCGTCCCCCGGATTTGCCTGAACCGACGCGAGACTCACTTTTCCGTGTTTGCAAGGCGACCTCGGAAACGGTCAATCGAGGTTAAAACGCGCCGGCGATCGCAGAGAACTTTCAGTGTCCACAGCGCCGGCGAGTTACACGGTTAAATATGCCGCGGGAAATTCGCTCCGTCGTTTCAACCAACTTGGCTGCCCGGACTAATCGGTTGTTTGACTCGGGACCCGGATAACGTAATGGCATATTTAATCTGGCTGCTCGCGGCTGAAAAATGTTTTACTTCGCGTTGCAATTATTACTTTTTTAATATAACCGCTAAAAAAATTGGGCAGCCGATGTCCTGTTAAAAATCACCGGAAAAATAGCGGAGACCTCGCGATTTTACTGCTTTTCTTATCGCTGGAATAATTTTTTAATTTTTTATAAATTAAGTGTGGAAATTACAGAAATTGGTTATTCGATATCCCGTTATAAATCGTAAGAAAGACAGAGGACTAAATCACAAGTTTACTATTTTGAGGGATGAAATGAAAGAAAGGATGAATTGATATTTGGTACTAGTAGCCTAAAGATATTTTCCTTCGGGACGGAATAATTTTAATTTTTTTTATTTTTGATATAACTATAAAAATAAAAATTAGATCACCAATGTCAACCATAGTTTTACTATTTTCAAAATCGATACGAAAAAAGGACTAACTTCTGTTGCTTGCGGCCCAGACAATATTTTAAGGAAAATATTGTTTGGAATTATTCAGCAAAGGTGCGGAATAATTTCTTTTATAGTTAATATAAATAAACAATATTGGACTATCGATAATGTTTTAAAAAAATCGCGAGGAAAATAGATGAAAAAGATTGTGTTTTTCCTATTTTCAGGGTGGAAACGAAAGGAAGGATAAACTGATGTTGCCTGTGGCTAAAAAACATTTTCCTTCGGGCTGGAATAATTTTTCTTGCATAATCACAAAAATAAACAATTGGACAACCAATGTCAACCACAATTTTATTTTCAGGGTCGAGACGAAAAAGGATTAATTCCTGTTGCTTGTGGCCAAAAAATATTTCCTTTCGCGGAATAATTTTTTTTAACAATTCAGCCATGAAAAATAAAAAATATGGATAATCGATAATGTAAAAAAAAATCGCGAGAAAAATAGAGGAGAAAACGGTGGTTTTACTGTTTTCAGAGTGGAAACGAAAGGAGGGACGAACAGGATATGATGAACGGGAAGAACTTGAGAAAGATTCCACGGTGACCAGTCGAGAGGCATCGACTGGTCGCAGCAGCCGGCGGAAGTGCACGGACAACAATCCTCTTTCTATCCGCCGTTTCCCCCGAGCTCGACTCGCGCGACTCTCGCCGTGTCCCGATGAATATTACATGGCATTATTACAAGCGCATAAATATTCGATGGAGCGACGGGTTTTCAACGAAAAAGCTACGTCGAAAGCCTCGCGCTTATCCCGAATACTCTTCCTCCACTCCTTACGCGGCAGTGTCGCAGTCGGAGTCCTGGATCAAAGTTCTTTAATCCTTTCCTTCCTCCATTTCTCCCGGCTTCTTTAACTGATATTGAAAAAAAGGAACTGCTTTTTTTACCTGCGACAAAGCTGCGTTTGTACACTTGAAAAAAAAAATCGATTCCTTAATAATAATTTTACATTTTAATATTAATATTTAATTTGAAAAGCGATAGAATTTGAATTAGAATTTCACAAAATTCTGAAATTTTACAAAATTTTGTGAAATTCTAATAATTAATATTAAAACATGGTAGCCAATTAATTGTTAACAACAAGACTCTATTTTTTACTTTTGACAAAGCTGAATTTGTGTCTAAAAATTGATACCAAAAAATAATTTCACAAAATTATAATAATTAATATTAAAAAATGGTAGCCAATCAATTGTTAAAAATGAGACTCATTATTTTTTTTTGCCTTTGACCAAGCTGCATTTGTGTCAAAAAAATCGATACCAAAAAATTACTTCACAAAATCCTAATCATTTTAAATTTAATCTTAACAAATGGTAGCCAATTAATTGTTGTGTATTGACGCCGAATGTGACGCAAGAGGACAACGTGCCATGTGACCATGTGGCCATGAGACATTTCGAGTACCCGTCACGTTGTGACTGTCGCAACTCGATCGAGGTTATGAAGAGCTCAACGCCAAAAAAATAAGCTCAATAATCAAGCGATACAATTAACGCTGCGAGGATTAACGCTGTTACGTACAGTAAAACCCCATTGATCGAGGTGACATTCAACTGGAATGACCAGAGTTCCAAGGTTATCAGGACTGATGCGTAATGCAGCCTCAAAAATATTTCCAAAAAATTAATAAGAATGCTTTTAATAAAAACAAAAATAGCAAAAATTCCAAGGTTACTACGGCTGATGCGTCCTACTGCCTAAAAAATATTTCCAAAAATGAATAAAAACACTTTTAATAAAAAAAAGCAATAAATGCCAGATATCCGAGTAAAAAATTGCCAAAGTGGAATGACAACAGCGCCAAGGTTATCATGACTGATGCGTCATGCAGCCTGAAAAATATTTCCGAACCATTAAGAAAAAACCTTTTAATAAAAACAAAAAGCAACAATTGTCAGACGTCGGCTTAAAAATAACCAAATTTTACAATTTGGTTATTTTTTAATAACTAAATTTTACAATTTGGTTATTTTTTAATAACTAAATTTTACAATTTGGTTATTTTTTACAATTTTTTTAAACTGTGGAACAATTACCACAGTTTAAAAAAATGTTCAGTTCATAAAAAATGTTTCCAAAAACGAATAAAAATGCTTTTATCAAAAATTACCAAAAAATTTAGCAAAATTTGCCTGACGTCTGCTCAAAAACACAACAAGAAAAAGAATTGACAGTCGCAACGAGGAAGAGAAAAACCGGCGTCGGTCGATGGTTGCCAAGTGCATCGACAGAGCGAAAGCATCACCGTTCCTTAGCCCGCGGACGCGGCCTCTCGATATCCCACAGCCCAGGAGCCCAGGAGCCCAGGAGCCCCCCACGAGTCTGGAATATCCCTAGCGCCATAGCACCATAGTACGAAGACTGGAGTGGTAGGGGGGGGGGGGGGGGGCGAGGGGGGATATAGAGTATAGGACGCTGATTAAATTCGAAATCGAGTCATCCATCTTGACTCTCAGCCTCTGAAGCCTCGACGCTCCGAGATATTCGCGCAGTTTCTCCCGGCTGGCCGGTGTAACCCTTACGCTCAAACTGTACCTACATAGGCTATATACATAAGGCTATGTATATAGACGAAGACTCGCAACCTGCATCTGTCTATATACAGTAATATCACTCCCTCATTTTCACGGCCCTTTTGCCCTCCCCCAGCCCTTTTGGCCCATCGTTCCACCCTGCTTTGCTCGCTATTTCCCTCCCCCCCCCCCCCCCCATCGTCACTCTCGTCCCTCCGCTCTTTCGCTCTACACGGCCACCGGCTAGACGGCAGGGCAAGCGAGAACCAACGGAGCGAAGCCTCGGCAGCCGAGCTCGCGGCTGGCCAGCCGAACCCTCGCGGTTCTGGCACATATTTTTTTTATATATGTATATGAGAAAATATGTATTTGTATACATGATGTAGGTATAGAATCGAATTTATATCGCAGCACCCAAGAAGCGGATTTACGGCTTTTCACCCGAAAACTCGATTTTTTTACATCGGTTTTGAAAATTCGCAAAAAAATGTATCGCTCTGTATAATACAAATTTATATAGAATGTACAAAAACGTTAAGTTTTTCCCGCCAAAAAAATTAACCTTAAGTTCTTTTTTTGAACTTAAAATTAACTTTTCAACGTTAATTTTTTTAAAGAAACTTCAGGGCGAGGGCAACGAAAAAAGAATTTAATCGGGGAGAAAATGTTGATTTTTTACCTAAATATTTTTCTCTCATAAATCAGGGCAAAATCGGGGAAAACCAAAGATTTATTATCGAGGGACTGTTAAACTGTTCGAAGACAAAAGTTATCTTGCAGTAAACTTTTTTCCAGGAAAAAAAGTTATCTTTGCGACAATGTCATGATATCCATAATTGCGTATTTACTGATTTTCATTTTTAAAAAGCTCGATTTTCAACATCGATTTTAAAAGTTCAAATTAAATTTTTTTTTAAACAATTCTCATATATCGCTGATATATCGTGAGAAAATCGACTTTTTCATGATACCCGAAGTTTCAAATTTACTGCTATTCATCCAAAAACTCGTATCCCAACACCAATTTTTGAAGGTTCACAAAAAGAATTTGTTTAAAAATATTTTTTATATATCGCTGATATATCGTGATAACATCGACTTTATCAAAATCCCCGAAATTTCAAATTTACTGCTCATCCAAAAACTCGAGTCCCCTCACCAATTTTGATTCCTCAAAAAAAAATATATATTTCAGCCCATTTTCCCCCAGTTCACCTTCCGTAATATACGCGCAATACATATTTTATATATCTACCCATCTATCCACCCATCTGTTATACATATATAAACTCACACCACCCGATCCATTCGCCACGCTTGATCGCGGATTATTTCGGGCCGCCCATAGCCGGCCGGTTTCCCTTCAGCGCGACTATGATATCCCGGACGCGGCGAGTCCCACGGACACGGCGGCTATGCTGATGGGCTTTCCGCTGAAATTGGATGGGACTCGATCCTCGGCGGCCGCCGCGGCCATGGGAAAACCCAGGGAGGCCCGAAGATACCGAAAGAGAGGCGAAGAAAACTCCTCTCACCCCCCTCGTCCCCCCTTCTTCCCTTCATCCCCCCCCCCCTGCATCCTTTCTTGCGTCGCTTTTACGGGAATTGCATCCTCACCTCTCGCGCCGCTCACCGACGCTGCCGACGAGTCTTGCGAGCTGCAGCTTCTCAAAATTACATTTGGCCGCCCCCCACGCGCATCGCAGCTGGAGATGTAATTTTCAAATTTTCTTTTTTTTTTTTTTTTCTTTGCACGCTGAGAAGATAGACGTGGCCTTGTTCGCGGCGCGTTACACCTGGTGAGAATGCGCGACGACCTGGGGGATCGCGGAATTCGCGCTGAGACGCGGAGGAAACACGAGCCTCGATTATACCTGCCACTCGGTGCGATAAGGTCATTTCCGCCGGAAGCGGAATATTCCATCAAAGGGGAGACGTAATATACGCGACTGGGAAATTCTTTCCGAGTTTCCGGGAGTTTCTGTTTTTTTGCGATATTTTATACGATTTGTTTCTGGCTTTTTGAGGTTTTTAGCTGTTGGCGAAAATTTCAGGGGCGAGGGGCAACGAAAAAAGAATTTAATAGGGGAGAAAATGTTGATTTTTGACCTAAATATTTTTCCCTCATAAATCAGGGGAAAATCGGGGAAAATCAGAGATTTATTATCGAGGGAATTTTGCACCGAAATTCCGGTGAGAACATTTTTTTCTGTTCTACTTGCATTAACTTACTTTTTGGTAAAAAAAAAAAAAAATTGTGCAGCTCATGAGCTGCACAATTTGAAAAAAATGCAGATTTCTTTTTCAGCCGAATTCGAAAGGTTGAATTGCAGATATTAGGGGTTTCTCAACGGTAAAATGTTGCTATGTCTATTCGCGTTTGTCAGAAAGGCGACGACCCTCGTTATACGCGACTGCAAAATTCTTTCGGCGATTCCCCAAGTTCATGTATTATTTAAATTTTTATGCGATATTTTATGCGATCTGTTTCTGCCTTTTTTAGCTTTTCAGCTTTTGGTGAAAATTTAAGTGGTCTGAGGGAAAAAACTAAATAGGCAGAAAATGTTGATCTCTGCAAAAATATTTGTACCCGCTTTGGTATCAGGAATGAAAATGTTTGTACCAAAATTGACGCAAAAATGATTTTTCCTGTCCTACTGGCGTCAACTTATTTTTTCGTGCAAAAACAAAATGTAGCTGACTGAAAAAAATACAGATTAATGTTTCAACCGAGTTCGAAAGGTTGAATTGCGGATGTCGGGGGTTTCTCGTCGGTGAAATGTTGATATGTCTATTCACGTTGGTGAGAGAGGCGCGACGACCCTCGTTGCTGCAGTGTCTTTCATAGGGTCTGATGTGCCTAGTGAGGGAGCGGCTTCTTGTGCAACGGCGAGAAAGGCCTTTCTCTCTCGCGGTTGCCCGGGCTCGCGTGCCACAGCTGCCGGAGATCTCATTACACTGACAGAGTATGCGGCGCCTCGGAGATGCTTCTCGGCCGTGGGACGCGAGAGCGAAGGAGGTGAAGAAAACCGTGACTGGCCGACGCGTCCGTGTCTCGCGTGGCTGTTTGGCCCCCCTAGTCGAATGCCGCATTAAGAGGGTGACGAAGTGACTGTTGTCGGCCGAGTGGAACAATGAAGACGCCAAGATTGACCACCTGAGACACGCGGTGACGTTTCGCGAAATAAAATAGGCAGCGATAAAACGCGAGTTGTGACGGTTGAAAAAAATGGCACCGAATGCGGGGCGAACGATTGGATCGACGTGGAGTGAACTGTGACTGGATTTTTTGGCAGGGAAAGTAATGGCCAATAGTGCTTGATAAAGTGGTCATTTTTGTGGGCGAGAAAAATGGTCGGCAGTGGTTGGTAAAATGGATATTTTTGTGGACCAAAAAATGGTCAGCTATGACAGATAAATCGGCCAATTTAGTAGATAAAAAAAATTGTCAGCTGTGGTTGATAAACTGGCCATTTTTGTGGGCCAAAAAATAGTCAGTTGGGGAATATAAGTTAGCCATTTTAGTGGGTCATATAAAAATGATCAGCAGTGTTTGATGAAATGGCCATTTTAGTGGGTAAAAATGGTCAGCAGTGGTTAATAAATTGGCCATTTTTTTGGACCAAAAAATTACCATCGGTGGTTCACAAATTGGCCATTTTTATGGGCCAGAAAATGACCATCAGTGGTTCACAAATTGGCCATTTTCATGGGCCGAAAAATGACCATCAGTGGTTCACAAATTGGCCATTTTCATGGGCCAAAAAATGACCATCAGTGGTTCACAAATTGGCCATTTTCATGGGCCAAAAAATGGTCCCAAAAATGGCAAAAAAATGGCCCCATCTCAATTTACCTCCACGTCCCACATATCTCCGAAACGTCCATCTCCCTTCAAAACACCGACCATTGAACCTTCGCCCCCCAAGAATGCGAAAATGGCCCCTCTCGCAACACGTCCAAAAGTCATCCCGCGAGACGCTCAACGTCAGCCGCGACGTCGCCGCGTCCACGGGGCCTTTTCAGCTCGCTCGCCACAAAGGAAAGCTCGACAAGTGACAATCGCGTCGCTGCATAATGCGAAATAAGCGACGAGGAGCAAAACGTCCCCCTCCAACACTGACAACGATGACGCCGAGACCACGAAGACGAGAATTTCAAGCCCCGAAACGTGAAACGTTTGGACAACCAAACGGTAGGCGGGGGTAAGAAAGAAAGGGAGAAAGAAAAAGAAAGGGCGAATAGAAAAATTCGCATAGAAAAGTCAAAGATGGAAATCAAACGAGAAAAAAGACGAAGAGAAGAGCGACGAAGAAATAACCAACCCCCTCCAGTCTTGGGGCAGACGGACCGGCACTGCGGATCGACGACACACAGAAAACACGGGGGGTGCGGGGGAGGAAGAGGGGGTGGGGTCGTGGAGGGGAAAGGGGGGGGGGAGAAAAGATATGCTGCATCGTTGGGCCGCAGTCGAAGCCGAGAGGGAAACACATCGAGCTGCGGATCTTTTGTTGAACGCTGGAGGGGGGGGGGGGGGGGCGACGCTGAAATATCCAAGGGGGGAGGGGGCGCCCGTTCTGTGTATCCAACGTCTCGCGACTGCTGTTGCCGCGCGTCGCCGCTGCTGTACGTGTTTCCTATACCCCGGGAGGAGCGTCGGAATGGGATACGTCTGTCCCGGGCACCGGGGGGGGGGCACCGAGCAATATCTTAAAACACGAAGAGACTGGCCCGTGTCCAAAGGCCTCAGACCGGAGAGGCCTCGGTCTGAGCTATGCTGTGCGCTTTTCACTGCCCCGGCTGCGCGGCTGCACCGACCGCCTTCGTCTCACCTTCCGAGTCTTCGGCTTCGGCTTCGCGTCTTCAATTCGTCTCAACCGCGGTTCCCCTCGCTTATTTTACCGAGGCTTCTTCTTCCTCTTATTCTTGGAGAGACAACCGAACACTGAGGAACCGGCCACGAGGCTTCCACAGGCTCTCCCGGGGTCTTCCAGGCTTCCTGGCTTCCAGAATTTCTTCAGCCTCGCCCCCCCCCCCCAACTCCCCTCCCGGGAGGGGGGAGGCTGAAGGCCCCCTCGTCGAGTGCTTTGTGACGGGAAAAGGAAGGAGGGACGGGAAAGGATAAGGCGGAGAGTGACTGACGTCTGAAAGGCTGACGTTACCGGTACCGCGGCGATAATCGCCGCAAAGTGGGGGCGGGGGAGGGGGTGGGGGGAAACTGTCCGGTTCGGTTAGGAAGGAGGGATTTTTTTTTTCTTTTCGCTTCTTTAGTTTAGGTTTTAGCGTCGAGTGTTTCGGGTTTTGGGTATCAAAGATGTTGATGAGGAGCAGACTGTAAGGGGGGTGGGGGTTATATATATTGGACATTGATGATGGGGTTCGGTAGGTTGAAATACGAATGTAACTTTTTTTTATTATGTAATATTTTTGTGAGGAATTAAGTGTAATCCAATTTTTAAATTAATATTTGATTATAAATGGATTACAGGTTTAATGGCTATAAAATGGGTTTTCGAAGGTGGAAAAAATGTTGGTCATATCTGGTCCCAAGTCGACTGGGCACAACGAGTCAGTTTATACCTTTTTTCAAGAACTAAATTTAATTTAATTTTTATGAATATTTAATTATAAATAAATTAAAGAATGAATGGCAATAAAACGGATTTTCGATGGTGAAATAAAATTTCGTTCGTATCTGGTCTCAAGTCGGTACAACGCAATGAGTCAGTTTATATATTTTATTTATTATGTCATTATTTTTATTCCATAATTAAGTGCAATTTAATTTTTATGAAAACGTAATTGTGGATAAATTAAAGAATGAATGGCAATAAAATGGGTTTTCGATGGTGAAATAAAATTTCGGTCGTATCTGGTCTCAAGTCGGTACAACGCAATGAGTTAGTTTATATATTTTATTTATTATGTAATTATTTTTATTCCATAAATAAGTAGAATTTAATTTTTATGAATATGTAATTGTGGATAAATTACAGGATGAATTGCAATAAAATGGGTGTGCAAAAAAAGCTCGGTCGTATCTGGTCCCAAGTCGACGGTGCGCAACGAATCAGGGGAGAGAAACGAATCTCAGCGGTTTCCTCGAGCGTCTGACACACAGCGGCGAGATTGGCAGTCGTCGACGACAATGCGGAAGTTTCGCGAGATGACGCGAGCCGAGATTAGCGCTTGTTAGACTCGAGGAGGCCGCGCGGCGGCGAACCTCATTATGTATAATTGTTCCGCAAGTTTGGCCGCGGGAAAATGAGGCATCGCGCGTCTCGATGTTATCGTCCCGGCGACTCGAAAGACGCGGGGGATAAACTAGCTGGCTGGCTGACTCTTCGCGCGCACTTTTGGCCTGTAAACATGTCGACGCAAGCATTTCGCGGGCTGAATTCGTGACTCTCGGTGTCTCACCCCCTCCCCCCCCCCCCCCCCCTACACCAGCGACTTTGCTGTCTACAGAAATTTCGAGATTTATACTTCCTACGGTTTTTTTTTTCGTTCGTCCCTTCGTGTCGCTTGGGAGAAAAATAAATAGTCGAGACGAATAAGCAAATCGTATGTTTCGTTGTTTTCGTTGTTTTCGCTGACTCGAAATTAATTCACATTTTCGTAAATAAAGGGAAATAAAGAGGTATGAAAAATTGTAATTGCTAGACTCGTAAAAAAAAAGTGAATACAAAAATTGGCATAAATGTTAATAAAAATTTGCAGAAATACGAATTAAAAATTGGCAAATACGTAAATACAAAAATTGGCAAAAAAATAAATAAAAAATCACAAAAATGTGAATAAAAAAACTGGCAAGAAGTGGATACAAAATAAGCAAAACTGCGAATTAAAAACTGGCAAAAAAAGTGAATGAAAATTCATCAAAATGCGAATTAAAATTTGGCAAGATAAGTGAATAGAAATTCACAAAAATGTGAATAAAAAATTGGCAAGATAAGTGAATTTAAAAAATTAGCAAAAAAGTGAATAAAAATTCACAAGAATGTGAATAAAAATAATTGGCAAAAAAGTGAATAAAAATTCACAAGAATGTGAATTAAAAAAAATGGGTCTAAAAATGACGGAGGAAAAGTTAATTGAGCCGTGAAATTGTTGCGTTCGACTTATCTCGAGGGCGCGGGAAAAAAGAAGCGAAGGAAACAAAGTCGAAAGTTTGTCGATGACTCGGGAAAACCGCGGCGATCGGTTGTCCGAGTCTCGGGCTTTGTTGGGGCAGCTTTAATGGCTGCTTGGTTCAACTTTTCGTCGAATTTTCCCAGCCGCCCGAGATTCCGCGACTCGCCGTTGGGTCAGGCGCGGCCCGGAACGATAATTGGTGTCCATCAAGAGCCTCCCGCGCTCCTCCGCGCCCAGCCGCGCGCGCCGCGAGTTCGACGAACTTTTCCAACCCCCCGACCATTCGTCTTCGTTTCGCAGCGGCGAAACGCGAAAGCTGTATATACAGGCGTCGTTCCCAGGCGCATCGGACGCGCTATATCATTGCGGCGGCGAAACGCGGAGCGCCGAGTCGGACACAATGGCCGAGAGGCGCGCAATGAGACCCCGGGACGCTGCTGCTCCTGGGAAAACAAAAAGTCCATGTTGACGTAATCGATTATTCGGAGTGTCAATTTTGTCGAATTTTTTTTTTTTTTTTTTTGCGATCTCTCAAAAACGGAAAATTGCACATTTCGGAGGGGAGAATCGAAAGCGAAAACGTGGAATAAAAAAAAAAAAATAACGGAATAAAAAAAATCAATTTCTTTTTTATTACCACCGAAACCAGCCAGGAATTTTTAATCCATAAAAAACTGCTGAAGAAACAAAGATTTTTCCGTGGAAAAACAAAAACATTGAATACATTTTTTTTGTATGTATAGGTATACAAACATTTCATTCGTGCAATTTTTAATCCACAAACTGCCGGAGAAACACATTTTTTCCGTGGAAGAACCAAAAACATTGAATGAAAAAATAAAAATGAAGGAGCAAAAAGAATTGTCATTCATTAATTTCTTTAATGACCAACAAATTACGACCAACTCGGAATTTTGTTCCCGTAAACCGCCACAATAAAAAAAAATCCTACTATAACATTAAATAAACAAATGACCCAACAATAAAAAAAATTGTAAAAAAAAACCAATGAAATCGATAAAGTCCATCAAAACAACTCAACAATCCGCACCCTTATTTTAATCACAAAACATCGTCCACCCCTACCGTCTCCAAAAAAAAACCCACTAAGATGCCCATTCTCCTCCCCCCCCCCCCCCCCCCTATCCTACCGTCCCGTATCGCACGGCAAAATCGATTCGGCGCTCCGGCACAGCCCCGGCTACATCGTTACAGGTTGCACTACGCAGCTTCCTGCAGCTGGAAATGGTAATTACGGCTGGCCGCCGCTGTGCCCCCTCCACCCCGCCCCTGCCCCCCGCATATACGAATCGCGCGCGCGCGCGAGTCGCGCGAGTCGCGAGTCTCGCCCGGCGCCCGCGTGAGCAATAAAGACTTAATTGCTCGGTAATAAAATCGGAAGATAAAGGCGCTCGACAAACGCGCGCAGGAGTCTCGGTCGCCCGCTGTTCGCAGGGTCTTATACTGATAGCGGCAGGAAGACCGCCCCCCTCCCCCTCTTGCCCCCCTCGCCCCCGGGGGCTGGAAGCTTCCTCCGCTGCTTTCTCACAGTTTCACTTCTACGGCGACGTCAACGCTGCGGATTGCCCAACCAGGCAGCGCTCGCGTTGCCTGGAGTGAGGGGGGGGGGGGCGAGGGGGGGGGGGGGGGGGGTGGGGGGGGGAGACTATACCCTTTTAATGAGCTTTCATTCGCGGCCATATACTGCCACTCGCAGCCGGTTTCCATCAAAGTTACGAGAGCCGGAGAGTCGTCCCCCCTCCCCTCTTAGCCCCCCCCCCCTCCGCCCGCCGCTTGCTCTTCATCTCTGTTAACCATCAGGACGGCTTTCCCGTCTTCGTAGCCCCTCTCGGCTGCGTCTTCGGAGAGCGAGTTAATCCTTTCCCGACGTTATATAGCCGCCCTGATATAACGTTATTTTGCTTCTGCGCGCGGGGTCGGGGGGACGGGGCAGGGGGACCTCTCTCTGGATCTCTGTCACACGCCAATGAGGCTTCTGGTTTCCGGTTTCTGGCTTCTGGCTTTTGGCTTGGAGTAGAAAAAAAACGTTGAGGGATGAAAAAAACGACGCTTCTAGATACGCTGGCGATGCCGCAAATTGAAATCGCACGCTCGGCTCGAATCGAGGATTCCGGGGCGAAATGTCGAGGTGGAAGAAGGGTTGAGCCTTTTTTTTCGCTTTTTGCTTTTGCGCCATCATTCATGGAAATTTTTTAGTTCACATTTTTGTCAATTTTTATTCACATTTTTTTCAATTTTTATTCACATTTTTTTTCAATTTTTATCCACTTTTTTTTTTCAATTTTTATCCACTTTTTTTTTTCAATTTTTATTCGCATTTTTGTGATTCTTTGTACCCTTTTTTGTCAATTTTTAAATCCGCATTTTTATAAATTTTTTATCCGCTTTTTGCCAATTTTTTATTCGCTTTTTTGCCAATTTTTTAATTCACGTTTTTGTGAACGCGCGTCTTCGGAGAGAGATTTAATTCTTTTCCGAAGTCATAGCTGCCCTGATACCGTTATTTCACTTCTCTGTGAAGAGGGGAGAGGGAGACCTCTAGTTCTCTGTCACATGCCAATGAGGCTTCCGGGTTCTGGTTTCTGGCTTTTGGCTTGAAGTAGAAAAAAATATTGAGAGATAAAAAAAAACGTCACTTAGACACGCCGACGACTTCGCAAATTGAAATCGCACGCTCGCTCGAATCGAGGAATCCGGGGTGGGTAAAATAGTGAGGTGGAAAAAGGGTTGAGCTTTCTTTTTTTTTTGTTTTTTGCTTTTGTGCCGGTCCCTTTGTGTCTTGGGGAAGCCGCGAAGAGTGAAATCGCAAAAGAAAAAAATAGCGAAGAAGCGAGGAATTTATTACTGAATAATTGAAGGCGAATTGAGTTGCGGAAAAAAACGATTTCTTTTTGCAAATTATTTCACGTCCATTGAAATTATAAATCTAACGATCGAAAATCGTATTACTTTTATTTTACTCCGCCCGTTGTGTTAGAATGAATTTTTTTTTTATTATTATTATTTTTTTCAAACGACCAAATCCTCTCAAAATTTACGTCAATACGAATTGAGCGGCTTTTGACATTTCGCTCCGGCGAATTTTCTCGCTCGATTTCCTCGCCGCAGCGAGCGACTATTTTTCCGCGCGCCTTTCGCGAAACACCCGGAAAATCTTATCCGCCGTCGCTTTCGATTTGCCTGCGCAGCGCGCGCGACCGGCTCATCCGCACAAATAAAATATCAAGCCGAGCGTGGAGCTTCCGGCTGATACAAACAAAGTAGGGACGAGCGAAACGAGAGGTAAAGTCGAGGCGACTCCGCGAGGCTCCTAGATATTTAAGGCGACCTCGCAGCTCGAACGTCCGAACGTCGGGCGGTCGACGCGAGCCGAGCTAGCGGAACGAGCGCGGCGCTCATCGTCGCTGCATACTTAAACCGATCTTCTTGCCGAACTCAGTTTTCGTCGCTGAATTGACGCTCGCCGAATTTGTAAATGAGAGAAACGCGTGGAATACGCGGGACGTCCTGAATACACGAAGCAGTGAAGACCGGGGCTTATTGGGTCAGTGTTAAGACTGGAATACAACCATCTTAAAAATCAAATGTCGCCCACGGATTTTTGCAAATGAAATAATTAATTGATTTTTTTCATAAAAAATACCTGAATTTGTTTGTTTTGTTAGATTAACAAATTTGGTTAAATTAACAAATTTGGTTAGATTAACAAATTTGGTTAAATTAACAAATTTGGTTAAATTAACAAATTTGGTTAGATTAACAAATTTGGTTAGATTAACAAATTTGGCTAGATTAACAAATTTGGTTAGATGAACACATTTAGTTAGATTAACAAATTTGGTTAGATTAACAAATTTGGTTAGATTAACAAATTTGGTTAGATTAACAAATTTGGTTAGATTAACAAATTTGGTTAGATTAACAAATTTGGTTAGATTAACAAATTTGGTTAGATTAACAAATTTGGTTAGATTAACAAATTTGGTTAGATTAACAAATTTGGTTAGATTAACCAATTTGGTTAGATTAACAAATTTGGTTACATTAACAAATTTGGTTACATTAACAAATTTGGTTAGATTAACAAATTTGGTTAGATTAACAAATTTGGTTAGATTAACAAATTTAGTTCAATTAACAAATTTAGTTCAATTAACAAATTTAGTTCAATTAACAAATTTAGTTCAATTAACAAATTTAGTTCAATTAACAAATTTAGTTCAATTAACAAATTTGGTTAGATTAACAAATTTAGTTCAATTAACAAATTTAGTTAGATTAACAAATTTGGTTTGATTAACAAATTTTGTCAGGTTAACAAATGTTGTTATACTAACAAATGTTGTCACACCATCAAAATAACTTTCTAAATAAAAATAGCTAAACAAAAATTAATATACACCGTGTCATTTTTTCTGAATAATTATTCGTATAATCACAACTTCGAAATCTCGATTGTTTGTTTTTGTTTTTTGACGCACAAGAATCGCTGGAAGATTGGATCGAAAGTGAGACGCGGAAGTCGAAGAAAAAAAAGAAAAAAGAAAAAAGCTTGAATGAGATTCGATCCCTCTGACCCCGGTGACCCGCGGTCGTAAACTCGCGCCCCCCGGTCGTAAGTGTCACGCGGACCCGAGGGCAGCGCGCACGAAGGGCGAAGTTACTATTTCCGTCGGGGTCTTTTCCGCGTGCGGAAAAACCACCGAGAGTTTCCCTCGCGCGGCGCGCGGCGCGCGGCTATTGGATCGCAATGACCGAAGGGTTTTCTCAGCCACCGGGAGGTTCATTCGGGTCGCCCCGGCATCGCCTACACAAACCAGAAACCACTGCCAGCGGGTGCGAAAGGTGCGAGTCACTCCGGCAAATGAACTAACATTATTTATCGTCGCGCGTCCTGCTTTCTCTCTTTCTCTCTCTCTCTCTCTCTCTCTCTCTCTCTCTCTCTGACTTCCGACAGCCCCGGCAATTTTCGCCGTTTGCAATTATCATACGGCCGCTCGTTCCACTTTCTCGAAAAGTTTTCGCCACCCCCCCTCGCGCTCCGCACCTGCGCCGCGCGCTACGCGTGTCACGGATTCAAATAAATTACCGGCCGCTTTGTTCTAATTACTCCGGAGATGATTCCGCAGACTGCCGGAATGTCGTGCGCTCGTTGTTACTCGCTATTATTTCGCGCGAAATAATTTCCCCGTACTCGGCGTGTGGAGTAAAATTGAAACGTTTCGCCGGGCCGCGAGTTTTTGACGGTAGTTTTAAAAATGCGGGGGTACGAAAAAATTGTTAGTGGAGAAAATAGTAATTTGATACGAAAAAAAATTAATACAGCAAATCAATTAATGCAATACAAAATAAAAATTAATGGAGCAGATAATTTAAATTAATATGAAAAAAATGAATACAGCAAATAATTTAATTTAATACGAAAAAAATGAATACAGCAAATCAATTAATGCAATACAAAATAAAAATTAATGGAGTAGATAATTTAAATTAATATGAAAAAACTGAATACAGCAAATAATTTAATTTAATACGAAAAAAATGAATACAGCAAATAATTTAATTTAATACGGAAAAATGAATACGGCAAATAATTTAATTTAATACGGAAAAATGAATACGGCAAATAATTTAATTTGATACGAAAAAATAATGAATAGAAAATAATTAAATTTAATCCGACAAAATAATTAATAGAACAAATCAATTAATTACAGATATAACTTTTGATTGGCAAATTATTTGATGTATTAATTTTTTTCATTCAAATTATCCAAACATTTTTTTTTTTTTCCAAGGAGACTTTGGGGCCGATTTCTGGCAACAAATGCGGTTCGACCACGGGGGGGCCCAGATACGAGCGAACATTATAAGTAGCGCGCGCCGCGCGACCGAGTTTCGCCCTGATTGGATTTTCGTCGTGACCGCACGCGCTCGTTTCGTCCTGCCGACTGCATTAATCATTTAGCGCCGAAAGGATAAGGCGCTTGTAGAACCGCAGGGGCCGCACCAAATTACTTTCATTCCCCCCCCCCCCCTCACTTCCGTTTGCCGTGGGGTACTTAGCCCGAGGTCGAGGGAAAATATATGTCTCGCTCTGGGACTAATGCGAAAGTCTCCGGACTCCGGAGTCTCGATCTCTTTCTCTCTCTCTCGCTCGTTCCACCTGCAGGCCACCATACTTTATTAGCGTTCTCATTGATTTTCCTACGAAAATCGACTATTGAATTCCGTACACCCTGATTTACGACTCCCACACATTGTGGCACAATCTTTTTCACCCACTGATTTATCGCTCTTCATTACGGACCGCCGGTTAAATGCCTGTCACATTGTTATGTGTCACGTGATTTTTTCGCCGAATTTAATATGTCACGTTGTGTTTTTCGTATTCGAGCTTTCGTCTTTGGACCCCAGCTGGATGTTCGGATTATTCGATCAGTCGGTTTCAATCTTGTCTCCTCGTTTTGTCATAAGAAAAAAAAATTACAAAAATGTATTTATTTTATTAGGTAATTTTTGTTAACAAGAAAAAATTCGTGCTGGGCCGTCGAGGCAATTTGATTGGCGTTTAGTGTATAGGTAATTTTTATTTTGAAAGATAATGTGCTTTGTGTTTTTCATATTCGCGTTTTCGTCTTTAAATTTCCGCTGGATGTTCAGATTATTCGATCAGTCGGTTCTAATTTTCGTTTTGTCTCTTCGTTTTGTAATTACAATAAAAATTATAAGAATTCATTATTTTTATTAGGTAAGTTTTATTGGCAAAAAAAATCGTGCTGGACCGTCGAGACGATTTGAATGGCGTATAAAGTATAGATCATTTTTAGAAAAAAATAAAATAAAAAATGTGCTGAGATCTTCTAAACGATTTGTTTGGCCGCTCGACTATGGACTTCCGGTTTCCCGTATCGGTCGTCCCCGTCACACGGAATTTTCTATGTCGCCCCCCCCCCCCCTTTGTTGCCCGGGGAGTTAAGGTGAATCAGTACGATGGGCAACTACTCCCGGTGAATTAGCCAGTTGTACGTGAATCGGAACAATGCTCGCTGCGCGGAGAGCGAAACGGTCGAGGAACGGAGGGAAAAGGCGAAGGAGGAAAGATAGTGACGCTCGGGGAGAGCCGAGAAAATAGAGCGGGAGAGAGAAATAGAGGGCAAGGGAGAAGCGAGAAAGGTGCTGCTGCTGCTGTACAATTTTACATTTTGTATATAAACGCAAACACATATATATATTTTTTTTATACACACACACACAACCCGTATATAATACTAGTATATATTTTTATATAGATACATACGATATATAGTATATATTTCTATGTAAACATACAATACGTATGTAGTACATATTTTTATGTACGAAGACGCATATGTAGAAGGTGGGGCAAAATGGTACAAGGTTATTTTCAGTTTTAGTTATTTTGCAGTGCAGAATGGGACAAAATTGCTTTCTGGAATATGTTGTATATACGACACATTTCAACGCAACTAATCGCAATACAACATTTTTTAATTATTCTGAGTGTTTCAACCAATTTAACTTTCAAAAAGTCACTTTAAACAAATATTGAATTTCTTTTTATAAAATATTTTTTTATATAATCATTACTGATGATGCTGAGCATTACCTCGTTAAAAAAACACGAATTGCCGAATTTGGGTGTTGCCCATTTGGCCCCACATTATTCTTTTTTCGCCGACGCTCAAAATTGACGATTGGAATCGAATTTTCTGGTGAAAAGCAATAAGAATACACTTTGGTCGTCGTCATAAAACCATTTTTCGCTTGTGCTTCCCATTTTGCCCCACCAACCCCCATCAAATTTTACAATACACAGAATTGTTCATATTTTTTTCTTAAAAATACACTTTGGTCATCGTTATAAAACGATTTTTCCACTCATGCGTTCCATTTTGCCCCACCAACCCCTACGAAATATTTGTTGTATCAATAAACAAATCACAATACACATATTTTTTCATACTTTTTTTTTAAATACACTGTACTCATCGTTATAAAACCATTTTTCGCTCAGGCGTCCCATTTTGCCCCACCAACCCCTACCAAATATTTGTTGTATCAATAAACAAATCACAATACACATATTTTTTCATACTTTTTTTTTTTAAATACACTGTACTCATCGTTATAATACCATTTTTCGCTTACGCGTCCCATTTTGCCCCCCCCCCCCCCCCTCCCCCTATCAAATATTTTTTTGTATTAACATACGAATTACAATAGCCAGTATTTTTTTTCTTTGCATACGCGTTGTGTGTGCTCGCAAAATACATACACAGTACATAACAAAAATTCCCAGCTTTCGGCGAGTGGCACGAAGATAGCACATAGCCCGCTGTATGTACCACACGTATATGGAATCCCACCGGGAAAAGCTCGCAAAACCGAGTTAACAAGTTCGAGTTTAACAATGCAGCACCGATGGGTGCAGCGCGGGCTCCCCCCGTGCCCTCGCTTTCTCCTTTGCCTCTTGGTCGTCGCGCTTCAGCCGGAATACGCGGGGGGTGGCCGGAGGGGGAGGGGAGGGGGGGCTATACACGGAGCGCGAGCTGTGTGGTCCTTGCGCGCGAGTTGGGATTTCCACGCTTCGAAGTTCGGATGAGAGCGAGCCGAGCTTCGCTCCCGCATGGCTCACGCCCAGCCCACCCCGGCCGCCGGCCGCCCGAGAGGCCCCTGTTGACAACCTCGACGTAGCGCAAAATATATTCCATCCGTGTGGAGCGCGCGCGGAGCCTCCCGCCGTCGTCTCGACTGCGCGGGGAGAGATGCGAACTCGCGCTATACGGCTAACCGAGAGCCGGTTGCGGCGCTCCTGCCGCATCACGGTGGCCCATTGATTTTTCTATTCAATCTTTACGCCGGGTTTGTAGTTACTTGGCAGAGGGATTTTTTTTTTTTTTTTTTTTGGATTTCGGGTTTGGTGGTAGGTTTTATTTTTTGGGAGAGGGATTTTTTTATTTAGTTTGGAGGCAAGTTTTTTTTTATGGGATCATTTATTTACTGTATTTGGTATTGTGGCCTAGTGCTTTTTTTTATTCGGTATTTACGCCAGGTTTTCGTTACTTGTGAGCGGCATTTTTTTCTTTTTTATTTGGGGTTTGGTGGTAGATTTTTTTTTTTTTTGTTCGCGGGTTTTTTCTGAATTTAGTTTCATAGCAGGTTCTGTTTAGATATTTTATTTATTGTATTTGCTACGATGGCCTAGTGGTTTTTCGATTTAATTTTTACGCCAGGTTTGTCGTTATCTGTAAGTTAGAATTTTCTTTGCCCTTTAGCGTTTTTTTTTAAATATATTTACTGACAAACTGGAAATTAAATATCAAGTACAACAATTGTGAAGCACGAGAATATTTTACTCGGAAACGGTAGGTACTCGAGTTTGTATCCGCGCGGCGCGGAAAATGTTTAACTTCACCCGGGCGAGCTGTGCGCAATCGAACTTTTACTCGATGTTTTAACCGAGCCTCGATTATTTCCTGTTTCGCCAAGTTTAACTGACCTCTCAACCTCCTGTTCTTTGTAGGTCAAGTTTGCCTTTGAATTATCGGCAAAACTTTTTTTTTCATTAATAAAAAAATTGAAGTGCTTCATCAGTGCTAAATATTTTTCCTAATTTTCACAAAGCAAATCCTAAAATGAAACAAAACCAAACAAAAAAAAGTTGTCGACAAAAATGCAAATATTGGTCATTTATTTAATTGATTATAGTAAAAAAAAATTGCAGCATAAATATTCGCCAAAATGACCGACACAACATTTCACTAGACTCTTTCGAGTGTAATTAAATAGGATTAAAATATTAGTCATTAATTGAATTGATGATGGTTCAAGAAATTGCAGCATAAATATTCGCCAAAATGACGAACACAACTTTTTACTACTCGAGTGTAAGTAAGGGCGGGGGGGTTTGTACGGTGTAAAAATGACCCTTTTTTACCAATTTTTTTACAAGATACGGGCAGTGCATTCTAAAATTAATGAATAAAGGATTGTAAAGCAACGTTTCAAGAACATCTTCTGAAAATTTGAGCAAAAATTATTAAAAACTATGCCGTTGACAACTAATCTCCGGAGACGCCTCCGAAAAAAGTGGTTGTGCGGTGACCATAATTGGTCACTCGATTATCCGAATTCAAAAAATCATGTTGATTTCATTAGTTTATGAGTTTCCTCAGGTAACGCTGTCGAGTTTTTTTTTCGATTTTTGGTAACGCTTGAAAGTAAAAAACGCGATTTTCGCCGAAAAAATCGGCCAATTTGTTATTGTAAAAAAAAATAAGAGCAAATTAAAAAAAAACTCGACAGCGTTACCTGATGAATTACACTGAGAAAGAGTGTACCAAGTTTCAAAAGGATCGGTGCAATAGATTTAACGATACGATGGTCACCGACTTTTAAAACGTGAAGTGTGGGAAAATCACTTTAAAGTGAATACTTATGTACGAAATGACACAGAGCCTCGGATGGTTAAAATTGCATGTCTCCGTCAGTTTTGCACCGATTGCTCTAAAAATTTGATACAACATTCTTGAGATGTTGAGCATTAATAAAAAAAAATAAATGGAAAAAAAATTCAAGACCTTACCCCCCCCCCCCCCCCCCAGTATCCCCCCCTTAAAGGATACAAATATTGGTCGTTAATTGAATTGATTATGGTTCAAAAAATGGCAGCATAAATATTCGCCAAAGTCACCAACAACTTTTTACTACTCGAGTGTAATTAAATAGGACTCGTCAGGTCTCGTTGGGTCGTTCGACGAGATCGATCGGCGACTGCTAGTCAAGCGGCGCATCCAGCGAACGGTCGGACACGATCGAGCGCCGAGCGAGTCGAATCCGGCGCGGCCGGCGAAGCGACAAGTGGTCGTCGTCGTGGCCGCGAGCGACGAGCGAAGACGCTCGGATTGCCGAGTGGTGTCGTCGCAGTCGACTCCGCGTTGCCACTGCGGCTTGACGTGTGCGAGACGCGCGGCGGCCGCCCCGACTTCCTTTGGACGGAATGGAAAGCGAATGGAGGTGTCAGACGCAAAGCCGACGCAACGAGAGAGACCGAGACGAAGCCGAGGCGGCTGGTTACGTTACGAACGGCGCGCGAGTCGCGCGGCACGTGAAACCGCGTGCCAGTTCGACGTCATCTGCTTGAGCAGCCATTCCAACAGCCTCGTTGCTGCTGCAGCTGCTGTGTCGCTGCTTCAGTCGGCGAATTCCTCGCTGCGCCTCGTCCCGTTGTCGGAGACAGCCGGCATTTTATATAGAAAATTAAGTCGTCCGGATTCTTCGACTCCGCGGCCTCGATGGGTTTGCAGTACTACCGACCATTTACCGGCGACTCGGGCGCCACGTGGCAGCCAATGACAAATGAGTCTGAAACGGACTTTGCCGTTTTTTTCTTCGAGATATCGATTTTTTTATATCGACTAGGGGAACAGTAACACGCGCTTATGCGACAGAGGTTACTGCAGCTCTGGTATCAAAATTGCGACAAACTGTCAAATCTCGCGCTATTAAAAACAACGACTACCGGTCGTCACGGTCCACGACCAATCAGAGCCCGAATAAATCGACAACAATGGTCACATTGGCGCGAATTACGCACTTTTTAATAGAAGAGATTTCCTCACGGAAAACACAGGTTACAACTAGTATTTTTAGTCTAGATTTGATTTGTTTTGATTTTTTAAGTTGGTAGATTATTTATTTATTTATTGTTAAATACTTTTCGTGTGCGTTTATTAATTATACAAATTGAAAGTCCCGTAGTGATACAAAATATAAAAGATATATAAATGGTTGGTTGTGAGAGTGCGACTGCTGTCTTCGACGTATCGGCTTAGAATGCCCGTGGATCGCTGGATCGATAGAGGGCCAGCCGCCGTTTGGGAACATCAGCACGCTAAGACAAAGCTCCCTTGTCTTAATTAGTCACCCTGGTTGAGACATCCAGTATCCCACGGCGTTTGTTTATTCGGCACTAAACAAATGTGCGATAGGGTTCGTCTCGGTTCGCCTCAAGTCGCTTTGTCGCGTTCATTATTTATGTATTTATTTATTTATTTATTTATTTATTCATTTATTTAATTATTTATTTATTTATTTAGCGGGTTAAGGGGATGCTGGAATAGATTTTTTTACCGACTGGTTGGTAAAAAAGTACGGTTTCTTAGTTTACAAAATTCGTTGTTATTCTAATACAAATACGTCTCAATTTGCACAGGATTATAATATCAATATAGGCGCATGTGCGTCCACTCGAATTTTGGGTGAAAACGCTTGAAAAAGAAAGAAAATCGTAAATTTGTAAACGTATCGAAAACCAATATGGCCGCTCGAAATGTCAACACCACCTCTTTCGTATTATATAAACATTTCTAGGAATCACATTCGAAAAACGAGAGTGGACGCACATGCGCCGATATTGATATTATAATCCTGTGCAGTTGGAGACATATTTGTAATACAATAACAACGAATTTTGTAAACTACGAAGCCGTACTTTTTTACCGACCAGTCGGTAAAAAGATCTACTCCAGCATCCCCTTAAACCCCTTTTGTATAATCAATTTTACAGATGTCAGCAAAATAACAAATAATATAATATAATAGCATATCATAGTCTATCAATACAACAAAAAGGGTAGTAAAAAAAAATTAATACCGATCATTTTTTCCACCCCTGCAGTAATTTTCGCCATTTTTCTCGCCTCTGCATGTGACCGCTTTTTCGTCGAAAAATCTTCTTAAAATTGATATCATTAGTTTCCGAGTGCGGGGGGGAAATCGACACGATAATCGAAGCAGCGTGTGAAATTGGTGACGGTAGGAGGGGGCGGGGAGGGGGGGAGGGGGGAGGGAGTTATGCAAGCAGCGCGAGAACGGCCGATAGCGCCGTGAAAAGTCGTGGCGCGCGCGGGGGCCGCTCGAGAGTTCATCAGCCGTTGTGCTTTGTCGCCCGCGAACAAGTTATAACGCGCGCGCGGTGGCGCGGCAAAAGTGGCGAAGGCGCTCGCGCCGAGTTATAACGTCAGCGCGGCGTCGAGAGCGTCTTCCGAGAAAAACGCGCACAGTCGCTCGGTCGCTTCTTCCCTCCCCACCAGCTGACTTTTACCTCGCGCCGTCGGTTTCGTCGTCCCTCCTCTCACTCCCCCCCACGGGCCGGCAAGAGAATTTCACATTTTCCAGTTATACCGCGCACACGCGACACGAGATATTGTCCACGGTTGCCTGAAGCGGCTCCCAACATTCCCCCCCCCCCACCCCTTGAGAAAAGTCTCGTCGTTTGGTAGTGTGCGAATTTCCCCCCTCCCCCCCCCCCCCCCGCCCCTCGCTCCTTCATCCTGCGAAAAGTCTCGCCGTTCGGTTGTGAGCGACTCTTTCTCCTCTCCCCCATAGAGAAATGTCGGTTGGTTGTGTGCGACTCCCCCCCCCCCCCCCTCTCCGCTTTCATAGCGAAAAATCTGGTCGTTTGTTAGTGTGCGAAGGGAGGGGGGTCCCCCCTTCCTTTACGCCCCTGGCTCCCCCACTTCACGGCCCTGGACACCAGCAACGTTGCAGCCACGAGGTATTTCCAGGATTAAGCCACGAGAGCGCTGGAAAATATATAAGGTCTCGATTCTCTCTCTCCCCGCGGAGTCCGCCGAGCGTGCTGGGCAATGGCCACCTCGTCCCAGCGCGGCTACACGTCTTTATTTATGGTCGGCTCTCTGTGCACTTTATCTTCTGTGTATTAAAAAAAGAGAGAGAGAAAAAAACCGTGAATCAAGGTTTAAAAAAAACGACGAAGGGCCGACTGGATTTCGCTCGAATCGGAATCGATAATCTCCGCGGGAAGTCGAATTGCCGGGGTGCAGATAGTGAGCGGCGGTTTGTTGTCGGGTAATAAATAACGTGAAAACTTTTTTCTTTTTTTTTTTTGCGAGACGTAATCCACGTCTGGTGGACGAGAAAATAGCGGAATTTATTCATAGGTGAATTTTTTTTAATAATTATATTGTGACAGGAAAATCGAAATTCCGTACCCTGGACGTCAGAACCCCGTTCGACCTCCTCGAGAGCGCTTCGTTAAATAAAAATATTAGGTATAAATCAACGACTCGCACCCGCTACCACTCGCGGAGAAATTACGCTTAAAATCATTGTCAAAACGGCGCCAAGAACGGTCAAAACCGAGCGCGAATCGCGTGTCGAAAAGTCTTCGCCCAACCGTTCGACGAAGACGCCGATATCGACAGCGTCGCGACAAATCACATCGACCCTTATCGATCAGTAGAGTCATAGAGCGAATCGAAGCCTGCTACGCGAAGACGAAGCGCAGAAAGATCGAGAGCCGAAAATCACTTGCCTGACGGAATTGTAAGGATTGTTGAATATGATTGTTGACCGCTGTTGTTTATTGATGTTGATGAGTTTCGGCAAAGGAACGGAAGGAGGCACGTCGGTCCTCGAGGAGTCTCGTTCTATATTGTCGATCATTATTTAATTCATAATTTATTTTCCAATCGTCAATTATCTGATATTTATTCGTCAATAGTGTCTATTTGACGTGAAATTGTTTTGTCAAAATTATCGTCGAGTGAACTGTGGCTCGCCAACGGATTGCCAATAAATAGCAACAATGTAAGTCGACTCTATATTCACTTGTGTTTACGCTTATTTCCGCATCTGCTCGCCCTTGCAATTTTCCTTCCCGGGTTATCCAATCGAACCCTAATCAACCGCCGTCGGCCAGAATATTAACGGTCGAAATAAAATTGTTAAATTGTACATTTTATAAGTTTATTAAAACTAATTGGCGCCCAACTTTTTGTCAAATTACTGGAGCCCTGGCAGCCACTGACCCCGGCCGCGCCAGGTGTGACGCTAAAATTATTAAAATAATTCAGAAAACAAAATATTGCGCCTGGAATAACACGGGAAAAGTAGATAGATATCCAGATCGATAGATAGATAGATAGCCAGATAGATAGATAGATAGATAGATAGATAGATAGATAGATAGATAGATAGATAGATAGATACATAGATAGGTTTTTATTGGCCCTGGGATAAATCCTCTAAGAACCAAGCAGGAAAAATAAGCGGAAAAATACAGGCAATTTACATACTAATAACCTGAGAATAAAGCAAAAAAAATAAAGCTAAACTAAAACTAAATTAAAACTAAACCGAGTCGCAAAAATTTACATAAATAGTGAAGAAAAAAGAGAAAACAAAGTAACGTGATTATGAACGGATGAAAGTAGTTGGATTAGGACCATGCCGATCCGGGCTATGCCCCAGCTTCCCCCTGCTCGACAGACATAAGATATTGATACAGCCGCATTTTAAAAAGTAGCGTCTTTCTCAATATTTATTATCCGCGAATAAAAAATTCGGATAACGAGATCGAGTGCGCGACACTCGTAGCCTCTTGGCGCATCAAGGAGGACGAGAGAAGAAGAGCCAGGCGGCCTCGTCCTAATGTCTGTTACTCGGGCTTCGCTCTACGACTGGACTCGCGACCGAGAAAAGTGCACCACTTGGCTCGAGTGTGGCCCACATCTCGAGGCCGTATCCGTTTTCAAAGGCGCGCGTGAGACGTGCGCGAAACGTGTTCGGCACTTCGGCCGATCGCGAGAGCCGCCTCGAGTTTCCCCTCTCGGCGAATGTCTTTATCGACACCCGGGACGCGCGACGTCGCGTCAAAATTCCGGCCCGCGCCACCCGGAATTTCCATTTATATGCCGACCGTACGTATAAAACGCGGTGCACTAACGTACAAATACATGCAAAATAGGCGCTGCGTAGGCAAATAGAGCCGCCCGATGCGAGCATTTTACACCAGGGGGAAATAAAGTAGGCACTCGGCCGCCGCGTGCGAGCGAGTGGATGTACGGCGCCTCTAGTGGCCACTTCAGGCAACAGCCGCGTGAGGAACCGACACGCCGTTAGATTCTGCGAACTCGAACCGAGCAAAACAAAACCTGATCGGCGGCTTTGTTTACAGCGGATACCACGAAGCGATCGATATTTTTTTCGGTTGAGTAAAAAATACAAATATTCTCGATGCGCGAGGAACCGAAACGGCATTAGATTTTGTGAGGTAAAACTGAGAAAAAAACTGATCGCAGTTTAAAAAAAAAAAAAAAAAAAAAAAAAAAAAAAAAAAAAAGCCGGTTTGTTTACAATGGACGCCACGAAGCGATCGATTCCCAAAAAAATATTCTCGATGTTCGAAGAACCGACACGCCGTTAGATTTTGCGAACTCGAACCGAGCAAAACAAAACCTGATCGGCCGCTTTGTTTACAGCGGATACCACGAAGCGATCGATATTTTTTTCGATTGAGTAAAAAGGAAAAATATTCTCGATGTTTGAGGAAATCGACACACCGTTAGATTTTGCGAACTCGAACAGAGAAAAAAACCTGATCGGCCGCTTTGTTTACAGCGGAAACCACGAAGTGACCGATATTTTTTCGGTTCGCTGAAAAAGAAACATAATCTCGATGCGCGAGGAACCGAAACGCCGTCAGATTTTGCGAGGTCAAACTGAGAAAAAAAACTGATCGGCCGGTTTGTTTACAGCGGACGCCACGAAGCGATCGATTCACAAAAAAAATATTCTCGATGTTCAAGGAACCGATATATCGTTAGATTTTGCGAACTCGAACAGAGAAAAAAACCTGATCGGCCGCTTTGGTTACAGCGGATACCACGAAGCGATCGATATTTTTTTCGGGTCACTAAAAACGAAAAATAATCTCGGTACGCGAGGAACCGAAACGCCGTTAGATTTTGCGAGGTCAAACTGAAAAAAAGAAATACAAGTCGACCACTTTGTTTACACCAGATACCACGAAGCGATCGATATTTTTCTCGGTTCGCTAAAAAGATAAATATTCTCGATGCGCGAGGAACTGAAACGCCGTTAGATTCTGCGAACTCGAACCGAGAAAAAAAAGTGATCGGCCGGTTTGTTTACAGCGGATACCGCGAAGCGATCGATATTTTTCTCGGTTCAGTAATAAAGAAAAATATTCTCGATGCGCGAGGAACTGAAACGCCGTTAGATTCTGCGAGGTCAACTGAAAAAAACGTCGACCGGTTTGTTTACGCCAGATACCACCAAGCAATTGATATTTTTCTTTTCCGCAAAAAAATATATCCTCGAAGATGCGAAAAAAATGCAAAACACCGGGTAATCACAATTATTTCCCAAAGTCCCGCGAGACTCAAAAATCCCGCTCGCTTTATCCGCCCGGCCGTACGCGTCGCGCGCGGAATACGTAGAATCGAATTAACAAAATCTCGTGTCGTTATGTAAATAACCCTCCCGCCCCCGCCGGCAGCATCGGTTCTCCGATTACAAATATAAATTCGTGCGTGTTTGATAAATCTCAGCTCCTGCATCGCGGGGGCAGCCCGAGAGAGAGAGAGAAAGAAACAAACGAGAGAGAAACCCGCGCCGCCTGAAAAGCTAATCGTGCATGTAAATCCAACACAACGGCGACGTCGTCCCTTTCTTCCCCCCCCCCCCCCCCCCCTCCACCATTTTTCCCAGCCGGCCGCGCGACGCTCACTCGGCTCTCCCGATGTGTGCGACGCGCAGCGCACTGGCGCAGTTGATACGGCCGCACGTATCCCTCGGCTCTCTCGGCTTATGCCCGCCGTGTGTTGTATCCGCGTATACGAAAAGCCCGCGCCGAGCGTCTGTATATATAGAGCGCTGCGTGCTAAACTATATGTATTCAGCCGCGTACACCTGTAAGCAGCATATTTTCCGAGCCACCACTGCTCGGCTAACTCTCTCTCTCTCTATCTCTATTTCCCCCTCCCTCCTCCCTCTCTTTCTCTCTCTCTCTCTTTCGCTAGTGACGCCGCCGGTGCGCCGGGCTACGGCGCTCCGCTCCCGCTCCGCAGCCATATAACAGCGGCTGCTTGCGCGGGGCTGATGGCGCGGGGAGGGGAAGCGAACGGGGAGCTCAAATTTCGCATTCAGCGTGGCACTCGGCCCGCTGCATCGAATTACCCGGCCTATGCGCTCGCGTACGGACCCCCCACACCCACTTCCACACTCACTTGCTTCCCTCCTCCATCCCCGCACGAATTTCACGGACACTGCGAAAGTCTCTCTCTCTCTCTCTCTCTCTTCTCGTAGCTCCCGAGGCTTTGTGTGGCACGGCCGCTACGTTGTACACGAGGAGAGACGCTCGCGCGACTCACGTACGCAGCGCCGCTCGCTCGCTCCACTCGACGACCTCTACGGCTGCGGCGCGCCGCGTTACTTGTGTAACGATGAAAAGATGGATCTACCACTGCTCGCTCGCTCGCCGTGTGTACTGTAGTGGGATAACCGTATCCGCGCGCATACATTTATGCATCGAGGACGCCCGCGCGCGCGAGGCAAGACGGACGGCGAGAGGCGAGAGATGTATTTTTGAGTTGAGTGCAAACAGCTTTGTGTTGGTTTTTTTATTTCGCGTCGGGGATTTTCGGAGGTCGGCACACACGTATCGCGGTCGGACACCGGTGAGACGTTGACGATTTTTGTGGCGCGGTTTGTGTGGATTGGATTTACGGTGAAACTCGATTTAGAGGCGGTTTTGCACCGCTGGGAAATTCGCCGCGCGAGGCGAGAGGCATGTTGGGCTTTTGCGCCTAACCTCACTTTTTGGATTTTCGGCTCTCCAGATCAAACGGCTGCGAGCATCGGGGAGCCAGAAGCTCAGCCCGATTGTGCAATATTTCCGCACATTTTCGCAAAATCTGAGCTCGATCTGGTTCGTCGATCGGGAAAAAATGGGTTTTGAAAATTTCAGGTGGGGTGAATGATTTTCGTCCAGGCGAATTTTCAACGAGGCGACGACGGAAGAAGCGAAAAAGCGGTGTTATTTAGGCGCATCCGACACTCGACGACTTTTTTCCGCGTCGTTCCGCGTGTCGCTATCTTGTTTTGCCCCACCGTGGCTGCAGCGCTGTACACAAGTTGGTGATATATATAAAATACAGCCGGGCGCTCGAGAGCGGGGCGGCCGCTTATATGCAACGCGGGGAGCGGATGAAGAGTGGCGCGTTCGGTCTTTGCGGGGGACTCGGTTCGGTCCGCAGCGTCGAAAGGAGCTACGAGCCGTGGGAAACGGCGAAACGCGACGAGAAGCCGAGCGAGACGCTAGAGGAGAAAAGAAGAAAGAAAAGGGCTGCCGAGTATATCAGCATAGGAGAGGAAGGAGGGAAAAAGTCTTCGCTTATGCGACGAGGAGACTCTCTGCCTCCTCTCCCCCCCATCCCCAACCTCGCTGTTCTCCTGCCTTCCCCCACTCACCCCTTTGCGCGCTCTTCCGTCGGTGCCCTACGACGGCTACGGAGTCGGTCAAGCGCTTATAAAGGAGACATTGGAATGATATATGGCGAGCGTGGCTGGGCCGCACGCCGAGCGAAGGAAGCGCGTCGAATTGGGTCGTCCGTTGCCGCCGCCTGCGCGGCCGTCACTCTCGTCTCTCACCGGCGTTATTTCTCCCGTCGTCCTCCGCGTCTTCTCCCATCGATAGATTAGATCCAGTGCTTGGTTTATGATACGCGGATGTATATATAGATAAATTTATGGATATATGTATATCGTCCGCATTGTATCGCCGATTTCGCGAACCGATTAGCCGTGCTTTATTACCGCCCGTGAATCTTCGTCTGCGGTTCGCCGGGATGTGAGTTATTATTATTATTCTACGCCATATTGAGGTCCCACTGGACAGCGTCGGTAAGGAAGATTTCCCAAATTTTTTGGAATTACGACTGTGAGTTTTTTTTACTTTGACGTGTTTATCGTTACGGATAGAAATAATTTATCGATAATTTTTTGTTTTTTCTTTTCAGAAATATGGGCGAATTTAGCTCGATCGTGATCGACGGAAAATAATTAAAACAGAAGCGCGAAAAAACGAAAAAGACGGATATTGTGGCTCTAGTCAAACGAGACGCGGTCTCGATAGCAGCGAAGCAGCCGGCTGGCGGGGCCGACGTTACACGCTCGCGCTCGTCGTCTATCGCCCGGTTTCTCGGTTCCGCGCGGTAATTTCTGGCTGGCGCCCGATCCGAGCTTCCCTCGGGCGACGTGGGCGAGAAGCCTCGGCGGCTCTCACTCTCCGTCGTTTCCACTCACTCTTCGTGTCCCCCCTTTACTTACAGCCGCCGCCGCTGCCGCTGCTGCTGCTGCTGCTCTCGCAAATCTGTTCCGCCTATCCCAAAAGGCCGTCCCGGAATCTCGGACGAGCGTTGATTCCCGTGATTCGAAGGACTCCGTCGATTACGTGGCCCGGGGCGAATCCGACGAGGACGTCGTCGACCGAAGCCCGAACGAGAATGTGACGGACGGACGGACAGACGGTTGGCTACACACACGCTAGGCAAAAACAAAAAAGCCGAGCCCCCGGCTTATTTCCCGACGAGCGCAACGAGACGCGTGATACTCGGTCGGTAAGGCAGACTGCAGGTTAGTCCCATTTGGGGACTGCGGCCATTTTGTAAAAAAATCGCCGCCATTTTGTGAAAAAAATCGCCGCCATTTTGATTAAATATATCACCAATAGCTCTGATACACCTATGGGAACTTCGTCGCACAATGGTAAATGCCTATAGGACTGTCTCTCTCGCACCTAACCTCATTTTTTGGTTTTTCGATTTTCGATTCTCCTAAACAAATGGCTACGAGTATTGAGGAGCCAGAACTATAGCCCATTTTTGCCACGGTTCCGCACATTCTGTCAAAGTTTGAGCTCTATCTACCTAGTAGTTTAGCAGAAAATGGGTTTCAAAAATGTCAGTTGAGGACGAAGGTGGGGGATGGGGGTTAGCATTGCCTCTTAAAAAAATACGACTGTTCCGTTTTTATGCAAGTTCTTAAAAATGCACTTAAAATAGTCTGATAAAAATTCTCATGGCATGAGTCACGCAAATATTACATAAATTGTGAGGTTAATTCGGTAGATAGATTTTTTTTAAAGTGGCATGTTTATAGGGTAAACGACGAAGAAAATGTTGCAATAATCCAGGGTATGATGGATCGTTCGTCCTACCGCTCGAAACACCTCGTGGGCGTATAATGCAAACAGTCTGCGACATCCACGTAACGATATGCGCAGTCGAACCTTTTTTCACAAACACTGTAGGAGACTAGACTGAACCTCAAAGCCAAATTACATGAAAAAAAGAAAAAACAAAGTCGTGAACGTAACTTCTACATTTTGTAGCGAACCGACGTAGAATTATCGGCTTTTCGCCGCCCATTTTCCCCCGGAGGATAATGTTATTAAAGAGCGTAACCTTTACATTTTCAGCGATTCCACGCGGAATTATCGACTTTTCGCTGCCCATTTTCCTCGGAAGGATAATATTATTCGACTGAGTGAGGACGGTGATTGGCGTTTCACGTCCGACGCCGCGAACCACGGACCAACGCGACTCTCATCAAAGTAGGATACTAATTAACGACTGCTGCTATTGCAGTCACTTTTGTTCTCGGTTTTACATCAGCGGCCAATAAATCACAATTAAACTTTCCCCAAAAGAAAATGGCAGTCAGTTTCTGTCGAAGCCTCAAGTAAAATCATTTCTTTCCTTCAGCCTGCAAACGATTCATGAAATTGCTGACTCATCGTCCACCGCATTTTCCCTGAAAATACCACAACTCGACTCTGAGCAAGGAAGAAGCAACAAGGAACATGGAACAAGGACGTTGATTGACGTTTCACGTCTGCCGCCTGCAAACCACGTACAGCACGACGTGTCGTCGTCGTCGTCGTCGGGTTGCGATACGGGTTACCGCGGGCTGCGACTACAATGGCACAGGTGTCGCCCGCCACGGTCCGGATATCCCCGTAGGGTTGGCGCGCGCCGCCGGTGGGAAGCGAAAGATGCGGAAGGAGAATGCGCTTCGCGAGGAAAGGCGATGTGCCGCCGCACACTTACGTGGGATCCATCCTGCTCCCGTGTCGCTAGGACAAGGGAAAGACGGCTGAAAATCAGGAGACATGCGACGGCAGGAGGAGGAGATTCAGGAGGATGAGAAGTACGAAGGAGGATGAAGAAAGGCAGAAGTATAAGGTGGATTAGAAGGAGGAAGGAGGAAGGCGAAAGGAAGAAGGACAAGGAGGATGAGAAGGAGGAACGAGCAAGTCGAAAGGCAGAAGGACAAGAAGAATGAGAAGAAGGAAGGAGGAAGACGAAAGATAGAGTTACAAAGAGGATGAGAAAGAGAAACGAGCAAGACGAAAGGCAGAAGGACAAGGAGGATGAGAAGAAGGACGGAGGAAGACGAAAGGCAGAAGGACAAGGAGGATGAAAAGGAGGAACGAGCAAGTCGAAAGGCAGAAGAACAAGAAGAATGAGAAGAAGGAAGGAGTGAGACGAAAGACAGAAGTACAAAGAGGATGAGAAAGAGAAACGAGCAAGATGAAAGGCAGAAGGACAAGGAGGATGAGAAGAAGGAAGGAGGAAGACGAAAGGTAGAAGTGCAAGGCGGATGAGAAGGAGAGCGGAGGAAGACGAAAGGCAGAAAGACAAGGAGGATGAGAAAAAGGAAGGAGGAAGACAAAAGGCAGAATGACAAGGAGGATGAGAAGAAGGAAGTTGAAAGACGAAACGCAGAAGTACAAGGAGGATGAGAAGAAGGAAGTTGAAAGACGAAACGCATAAGTACAAGGAGGATGAGAAGAAGGAAGTTGAAAGACGAAACGCAGAAGTACAAGGAGGATGAGAAGGACATACGAGGAAGACGAAAGGCAGAAGGACAAAAAGGATAAGAGCGAGGAAGAAGGAAGACGAAAGACAGAAGTACAAGGAGGATGAGAAGGAGAAACGAGCAAGACGAGAGGCAGAAGGACAATGAGGAACGAGCAAGGCGAAAGGATAAAGCGGAAGAAGACGTAACGCAGAGGAAGCAGCGGAGGAGCAGAAACGATACGTGCGGATGATGGTTCGGTCGAGGAGGAACACCAGAAAGAGAGAGAGAGAGAGGATAGAGGGAAAACGCGAGACGCGTCGTCGTACACGCTCCTCGTTCCCCGGCGCCGTCAGGTGGAGAGGACCCTGCGGTCGGATTGAGGGTGAGAAAGGGGTTGGCGAAAGGGCGGCGGGGAGGAGGAGGAGGAGAAGGAGGAGGAAGAAGCAGGAGGAGGCGGCGGGTACCGGGAGCGATGGAGCGGGAGAGAAGAGAAGGAAGGCGTGGGTGACCCGAATACGTCTTGCTCGAGGGCACAATCTCTGAACATCTTCTTCTGGTAATGCTTCATGCGAATTTCTGTACCGGGGCCAGACCCGCCGTGAGTTATAGGTATACCGGGGCCGACCCTACAGCGCTATCTACGGCTCGGCATATAGCTAACGGGGAATCGTGACGGCCGGGAGGAGAGACGAGCGTTTCGAGCCGGAGACGTCGCTACCACTTTCCGACAGATATAGGCAGCCTCCTCCCCCGTCCTCCCCTTCCGCTCGTGTGTGCATCCAGCCTCCGAATATTTCTACTTGAAGCCCCGGCACTCGAGTACTTTTTCGGATGTCTCTTTCTTCATCTCTGTTTCACTTTTGCCAGGTGTCTACGTGAGGCGCTTTGTCGGATTCTATTTTCATCCGTAGGAATATCGGCGAGCTAGATATTCGTCCTTCGAGCGTTTACTCCGAACGCCGGATGTGATTGCTAGTTGCGGAGGGTTTCGTGCCTTTGGGTCGCAGGAAACGTCGTTGCTTTTACCACTGATTTTGGGAGCTGGTTAATCGTGAGTGACGGGTTGAGGGTTTTCGGCTAGGCTAAATGTGGATGGTATGATTTTATCTTATTTTGGAATCGTCGGGCTCGATAACGGATTCGAACGTGTTCGCAGTGAGCCGGGGAAAACTTTGGTGATTCGTTGGAAATCGTGTTGGACACGACACGAGGCAACTTTTGTCGGATTCTATTTCTGGTGTAGCGGAGTTTGATGTTTGTCCTTCGAGCGTTTAATCGCGGAACCGGATATTATTCTCAGCGGGGAACGACGGCGTCGAGTCATCTTCGATCGAAGCGTTAACGCTGTCTCCGCGCTGTGTGTGGGAGCCGGTAAATTGTGACTGGCGGGCTGACGGTATCGGGTCTAAATGTGGACACCGCGATTTTAGTACATTGGCTTGTAAATAGGAGACTCGACTGGCAGTCGAGAACCTTTGACGAGGCGCCTGCAAATTGTTTCCTCACCCGACACGACTGTCACAATGACACCCTGAACCACTCGAAGTGGTTTAAGGACACATTGTTCACCGATTGTAAACCGATCGTACATCCCCTTACGCAAATTTTCCGCATCGCTCTTTACTGCCCTTCGAGCATTCCGACCGGTCGAATAGGGGTTCGAAAACGCACTCGACGTCCCGGTGTCGAATTCATGAATCGCGGCATCTCGATCGTTAATCGATGTTTCACTGATTCCAGGTTCGTTCGAGCGCCATCGAGGCTTCACCGCAGCGAGGAAAATCCAAAAGCAAAAAGGCAACACGTTCGAGGAACCAAACAGGCGAACGAGCCGTCCGAGATGTCGCCTGTTACGTCCGAACATACTCTGAATACGTTCTACTGGAACACGTAACTGTGGTCTCTCTTATGAAGTCAAGGCGTTGGCCCTTTACTTCGGGGACGGAGACCGCGCCGTGGAACCACCGATGAGACGTTGAAGATGAAGAGTCGAGAGACGAACGATGTGGTGAAACCGATTTTTACCAGGCAGGAATAAAATTGAAGTCCGATGATTTTTACTCACAAGTTCTTCGAGAATATATTTCTTTACGAAATTATTTTAGAGTCAGGTTTACAATCGTTGTTTTACAGATTTAAGACGGGAGCCTTGCTCGCTCCCGGTAACGAAGTTACATTGTTGGTCGATGTAGTGCTCGCAGTTCGGCGGTCGTTGAATATCTGAATTTAGTAGATGATGAGCTGTGGTTTTATACTGATTTTTCTAGCTTGAAATAGGAAAAATGCCATAGTGGGATGTAGCTATTTAGAGTTTTGCCGCCTAGCACTCGGCGTTCCAAGAAAGGGGTTAGCGCTCGCGAGCGGTGACCCTTGTTTATGTTACGCGCGGCAGCGAAGGGACCGCGGTGTGACTGACTGACATGGATATCGAGGCGAGCTGACAGCTGCTTCGGTGAGCTCCAGATGTGAGCACCCGGTGTCTTCTCTATCGTTAATAATTTTTATTATTAATTAATTGTTAGGATAATGCGAGTTACGTGAGACGTAACACGCCGAAGTCTCGGCTTTAAGTTTGGTGATGATAATACAGGCTTGATGGCCCTTTTGACATGGAACTTCCTATATATCCTACACAGTGAATACGAGACAAGACTAACGAGACGAGACTACAGAGTCTCGGTGTTAATTTTGGTGAGGTTAATATAGGTTTGATGGCCCTTTTGACATGAAATACCCTATATATCCTGCACAGCGATGATGGCGATACATTTTTTTATAATATAGAGAGAGACATGGATGTAACTACACCTCATTTATAACTGCTTTTTATGTGCTTTCCAAATATCAGCCACACAACCCTTAATCGAGAGTTTCTCCAAAACCACTCCTAGGGCTCGACCTACCCTCAAATATGGAACATGACATTTATTTCTGATATCATTAAATTAAAATACAAAATGTTTGTTCTCCCTGACAACACCAAAGGGTCCATTTGTGAGCATTTAATACACTAAAGTCCACTAACTGGGTTTCTATTTCTAGGCTTATGATGCCCAAAAAGCATTCCTTGTTGGTTCCTAATCTTGGTATTGCGCCTGAAAAATTAGACCATCCATTCAAAAGCGTACTTTTTGATTCCTACATGAGACCTACACCTTGACGTCCATTCGGCGTTATCAGGGTCTTTTTATGTGCTTTCCGGATATCCAAGAAAGAATCCCCTAATTCGAACACAACCCTTAAAAAGGCTTAAGGGTGATAATCGATGATCGTCTCCAGCCTGGTGAATAGCAAAGCAAGTCGACGATGGATCACCGAAGCGACGTTTCCCGTGATCGAGAAATCGCGAAGGCTCCGGACGCTCAGCTCGCATCGACGTCTGCAAGTGGAGGCTGAGAATTGCTTCGCTGGAACCCGCGGAGCGAGACGCGTGGCCCAACGAGATTTAGGGTCGCTTTGTTCGCTCGCGCCAATTAGAGGCAGAGAGGAGAAAAATTTCGCGGTCGGTCCCTTTCGCGTCCGCCGTAGACCGCAGCCCGTTGCCATCAAGAGTCAAGAACGAGCGAGACGAGGCGAGAGCGAGAGACGAGGAAGGTCGTGCAAAAACTTTGAGCAGCGAGAACGTCGGGAAAACGGTGGCAGGAGAAAATCAACATGACCGCGGCGACGGGAGAAAGAAACTGAGGGAAAATATTGTGGGGTCGAGTAATTAATGAAGAGAAAAGCGAGCGAGCGAAAAAAAGCCAGGCGGACGCGAGGAAAATTCAATACAATTACGGGGACACAATTCGCGCGGTACTCGGCGGGCTCTAAGTCGCCTCGCGAGGTCAAACGTGGACGCCGACGAATTGTCGAGGGAAACCTGAAAACCTGAAAGAGTCACCGAAGGTGCGGGAAAAATTGCGGCGAAGAACTTTGAACGTTGAAGACTGGCAAAAAAGTACAAACGGGAAAAGCGAAAAAGGGGGAAAGAAATGTGGGGGCCGAAGAATCGCAGGCTAAAAAAATTGCAGAGACGATGGCCGTGATAAATAGGCTCCCGCGGTCGAACCGGATGATTCCCCGATCCGGTCCAGACAGAACTGCATTGGGACGTATAAACGGGTTAGCCTGAAATAGAATTCGAACAGGACAGGAACGGAACTGGTCGCACGAGATTGCGGCGATGGAAGCAGCGATTTCCAGGAATAATTCATTTATATCCCCGTTCAATGTTGAGTTCCCCACTTCGCACTACCATTACCGCAATTTCGTGCTATCGTTGTTAATATCGACCGTAACCACTCTCGTCACTGGTACCGCTATTTCTGGAATGGTCATTACACGGTTAATAAGAACTGGAAATAATGGTTTAATTACGTAAAATATATGAGTAATGTATGGCGCTAAAAAGTTCTGCAATTCAATTGCATTTCGGCCACATTTCCGTCCTGGAATAAACGACGAACAGGAAATAAGAAAAGGCCTCAGAAAAATCACCAGCAAAAACAGGCGGGATGGCTATTTTAATGACCGAAAACCTATAATTAATATATGACGCCAAAAAGTTCTACAATTCAAGTGCATCTCAGCCACAGTTCCGTCCTGGAATAAAAGACAGACAGGAAATAAGAAATGGCCTCAGAAAAAAGGCACCAAAGAAAATACGCGAGAGGGATATTTTAATTACCGAAAATATATAATTAACATATGTCGTCAAAAAGTTCTACAATTCAAATGCATCTCGTCCACATTTCCGTCCTGGAATAAACGACAAACTGGAAATAAGAAATGGCCTCAGAAAAAAGGCGCCAGAGAAAAGAGGCGAGAGGGCTATTTTAATTGCCGAAAATATATAATTAACATATGTCGCCAAAAAGTTCTACAATTCAAATGCATCTCGTCCACATTTCCGTCCTGGAATAAACGACAAACAGGAAATAAGAAATGGCCTCATAAAAAACACCAGAGAAAAGAGGCGAGAGGGCTATTTTAATTACCAAAAATATATAATTAACATATGTCGCCAAAAAGTTCCACAGTTCAAATGCATCTCGTCCACATTTCCGTGCTGGAATAAACGACAAACAGGAAATAAGAAAATGCATCAGAAAAAACTCCAGAGAAAAGAGACGAGAGGGCTATTTTAATTACCGAAAATATATACTTAACATATGTCGCCAAAAAGTTCCACAATTCAAGTGCATCTCGTCCACATTTCCGTCCTGAAATAAACGACAAACAGGAAATAAGAAATGGCCTCAGAAAAAAGGCACCAGAGAAAAGAGGCGAGGGGGCAAACAATCGCAGGTGAAAACCGGTAGAAAAAAAAACCGTCTCCGGCAAATGGACTCGCAGGAGCCTCCGTGAGAGACGGCGCAAAGGAGGAGGAAGAGGGGCAAAAAAAAACACCCTCGGAGTACGTTAAAATGCACGCGAGGAGGGAACGCAAAAACTCTCATCGTTTCCGGTGGTCAGACGCGGACGGACGTGGAATGGGGGCGCGCGCGACGCCGAAGGGAAAACGGGGAAGTGCATCGGTGGCTCGCCCGACGCCCAGAGCCGCAAAACTGAACCCCCGCCCCTCTTGCCACGCTCCTCGTCGGGCACCCGTCGAACGTATATAACACATACATCACTGATAACCCGGAGAGCGGGGGGAAGAGAGGCGACCTCGCCGCGCGTATCCAGGACGCAAAATATTCAATTACAGAGTTCTGAGAAGGGGGATGAGGCAAACGGCGGAAAGGGAGAAAAGGGGGGCGCGACAACGTCATTATAGTGGCGGGGGGAGGGGCAGAGGGGGGTGCCGACTGCCACGCTTGAAACGTTTAGTGCCCGCTGCTCGCAGTTGACATTGCGCGGTCTATAGATATAGGGGAACATCGGGGCAAAATGGGACGTCGGGGCGGAATGGGACAGCCGTTTTTTTTTTCATTTCGCATAATTTTACGGGGCGAAATGGGACACACCAACATTTTTGTAAAACCGCGTTACTACTACTACCACAATTGAACGGATCCAGTGAAAATATAGGGAAAACAGGCACCACGATTTTTTTTATATTGCAGAATTTAAGGACTGTCCCATTTCTCCCTAGATTTCATTTTTTTCATCTGCTGATTGGAATTGAGTTTTTGGGTGAAAAGCAGTAAAAGTACACTTTGGGAATCGTCATAAATAGTACATTACGTTACAAGGGAGGAAAGTGCAACTTTTCTCCGAGTGTGAAGTTTGATGCCCGAGCGAAGCGAGGGCAGAAATTCACACGAGGTGAAAAGTTGCACTCCTCCCATGTAACGTACTATACTTTTCTCCCGATTTCGCTAAAAAATAACCACATTTCGTGTGTGCAACGAGGACGGAAAATAAGCTCATTTTTGACAAATTACGACACGCATGCGTAGTACGGTTTCCATTACTCCCGCGCGGGCAGGAATGAGCTGATTTCCTCCCTAGGGAGGTAATGAAACCGGACTGCGCATGCGTGAGTCAGTTGTCAAAAAATGAGCGATTTTCCGCCCGCGTTGCGGACACGAAATGGGGTTATTTTAGCGGAGTCGGGATAAAACGGTTTTTTGCTTATGCATCCCATTTTGCCCCACAATTTTTTTTCCGCCTGATGATCAGAATCGAGTTTTTGGGTGAAAAGCAGCAAAAATACACTTTGGGAGTCGTCATAAAACCGTTTTTCGCTTATGCGTTCCATTTTGCCCCGTATTACCCTATATAAATTTGTATAGATATTTGTGTGTGTATGTATAGTTATGTGCGACTGACGTTTATACAGTGCGGCAGTTATAGGCCCTCGAGAATATTACCCGAAGCCGTGGACACCGATCGCGTCCCGCAATCTCTCGTCGACGGCTCGATTTCCGCTTCCGTATCGCGCGCCCCCTCGCGCGCTCGCCCGACGCTCTGTCACCGTTCTTCACGCGCTTCTGACATTTTAGCTCCCTAGAATATGTTTATCTCTGGGCTACGCCGGGCGGCTCGCGCAGTTTGTCAGCGATTCCGTGTCACAACCGCCCGAAAAGTCGCGCAGATTGTCGGAGAAAAATCGGCGCGACGGACGAGCCGCTGGGAAAGATTAATATTTGCGTTATAAATATTTATCGCGCGGGTCTTATATCAATAATCGATGGACGAAAATGTGTGTCAACCTTTTCGCCCGGTTAAAATATTATTTCGGTAAATTAGCTCGATAAATCGTGGCCGATGAATAATGCGAATTGAGGGCGGGAGGTTTTTTCATCGGCTGCTTATTTATTTTTCAACGCGGATTTGTTGTTGGAAATTATCTGTTTGCTCCTCTGGGAGAAATTTACGATAATTTACGTATTTTATTTTACATATGACGACGACAAATTTTTTATTTTTATATAATTATATCAATCTCTTTTTTTTGCGTCGCTTTTGTCGAATTTTAACGCGCCAAAAGTTTGCCGCTCTACGCGTGAATCTGACATTTTTGGCTGTGCACGGAAAATGTTTATCTCCGGCCTGGCAAAACCGGCGAATACGTCGAAGCTGGCGCGGAAATTATCGAGAGCACGCGGTGGCCGCGCCGTAAACAACGTCGTTCCGGTAAAATCTGAGGGCAATCAATATTGACAAAGAGGCTATTATTGTGTAATTAATGAAACGCGAAAATTTTCTACTCATTAGAATATCATTTGACGGTGTAATTTCGTAGTAGTACCGGGTGCGGATAAATCGTGCGAGCTGTTGATTTTTCACGCGCAGCTGCTTCAATTGGAATTATGTATTTTTGATTGCGCGCAATTATTGGAAATTATCTATTTACACCCCTGTCGCGCGGCGATAATTTATTCGGTATTTCGTTACAGAATTAAAGACCGCGAATTTGGCGTTCATGTAATTAAATCTGACGCTCTTTTAGCTTTTACGGTATTTAACGTTTTCGCTCGTTTCACTGACAGTCTTGATATTGTTTGCAGGAAAACGACTTTTTTCATCTTAATAAAGAACGATATCTAATAAATTTAAAAAGAATGCCTTCGCCTTCTTGCATTGTGTGACCGAAAAATACTCGTCGACTACAATTTCAGACACATTTAGACCATAAAATGTTTTTATCATTTAGTTTGCAAAATAATATCTACGAACTCGGGGAATTGTTGGTGTGAAATGAATGAGGGGTTTGTAAAAGACAATTGTCATACTAAATATTAACATTGGAAAAACTAGATAATATCTACGAACTCGATGTAAATAATAATAATTTCTTCGGCGTTCCTTTCACCAGAAATCGTAGATCCGTCTCTAGTCTGAAAAAGGTAAAAACTGACCCCACGATTTTTTAACAATTAATTTCCTTCTTTCTTTTTTAAATCTTCGCGACCTCCGATCAAAGGCCCTCGCTTGTCCAAGTCCCTCGTATCCGTTCCGTTCAATAACGTTGTCAAACAGTCGCGAAAAGCACCCATGTACGCTGCTCCTTTACTTTACGACAAAGTGCATAATATTGATGTAGTATGGATTTAAACAGGGGTTTGTAAAAGACAATTGTCATACATTGGAAGAACTAAATAATATCTACGAACTCGATTTAAATAATAATAATTTTTTCCACGTTTTTTTCGCCAGAAATCATAGATCCGTCTCTGGCTCAAAAACAATCAAAATTTACCCCACGATTTTTTTTCTTTTCATTTTAATTTTTTTTTTTTTTTTTTTCAAATCTTCGCGACCCCCTTTGTATCCGTTCCGACGAATAACGTTTTCCAACAGCTGCGACGTAGTCACGAAAAGCCCTCGTGTACGCTGCTCCTGCAGTTTATTAAAAAGGGGTTTGTAAAAGACAATTGTCATACATTCAAAACCCTAAATAATATCTACGACTCTCAAGTTAAATAATAACGATTTCTTCGACGTTCCTTTCGCCAGAAATCATAGACCCGTCTCCGGACCCAAAATGGTCAAAATTGACCCCACAATTTTCGTGAATTTCTTTTCATTTTTTGTTTTAATCATCACGACCCCCAATAAAAATCCCTCGCTCGACCAACCCCCTCGCAACCCTTCCATCGACTAACGTCGTCAAGCAGCCGCGACGTAGTCGCGAAAAGCGCTCGTCTACGCTGCTCCTGCAGTTTATTAAAAAGGGGTTTGTAAAAGACAATTGTCATACATTCAAAATACTAAATAATATCTACGAGCCTCAATTTAAGTAATAATAATTTTTTCGACGTTCCTTTCACCAGAAATCATAGACCCGTCTGCGGACCCAAAATCGTAAAAATTGACCCCACAATTTTCGTGAATTTATTTTTCTTCTTTTTTAACATCGCCCCCCCCCCCCCCCTCCCCCCAATCAAAAACCCTCGTTCGTCCAACCCCCTCGTATCCCTTCCATCGACTAACGTCGTCAAGCAGCCGCGACGTAGTCGCGAAAAGCGCCCGTCTACGGTGCTCCTGCAGTTTACGACAAAGTGCACCAACGGCCCCGCAGTACCGCGTGCATAATACACCCGGAACCTCCGTTCCGGGTTCCATTTACTACCAAAGCGTCAACAGCGTTTATCGGGCTCAAACTTCCGTCGGGATTCGGCGGGGGGGGGGGGGGAGGGGGGGCCAACCACCAACCACCGTTGGCATAGCACGCGCGGTATATTCCGCGACTGCCGGTATATCCGCCAGTCAATAATTATCGCTTATCGATATATCGCAAGCGGGGGGGAGAAGGGGGGGGGGGGTCACCAACCGACAGTTTGTTACCGATGATCACTGCAGACACTCCGACCCCCTCCTTCCCCCCTCACGGGAGTGGCAGAAAGGGACGTGGAAGGAGGTCGCAGTAGTAACAGTCGAGATTCGAGTGAACCGGTTAATTTTCCAGCAGATTTGGCCGGGCGGATCCGAGGACGGAGCGGCAAGGAGGCGAAATCTCCTTGGGCTCGTCTGCAGCGCACGAGAGTGGAGAACTCGGAACGAGCGACGGCGGCGGTTCAATCGCGCGCGCAGTAGTAGTGGCTGTGTGGCACAGCCGCAGTAGTAACGGTCGTCGTGTAGTCAGACGGACAGTAGTTAGCCCCCCCGGTAAAACGAGCAAACAGAAAACTGTAATCCGCACCGGGGGCGAAATTTGAACGGCGCGCCGAGAGAGCCCGGGACGCGCTCTCTTTTCTCCATACCCGGGTGGCTATTACTCTCTCTCCTCGTATACGTTCAACTTTAAATTTCGCTGCCGCTCGGAATCCGTCTTTCTCTACCTCCGTCCTTGTTCCCCGGGCCTCCTCGTGTGGAACCCTCGTTTGGTATGTATGTAAGTGTGTTTGCCACGACTGAATTAGTTTGCCGAACTCTCAAGTCCGCGGGCTTCGTAATAGGTGCATGGCAAGGATCGGGGGCGGGAGGGGGCATGGTGGTGGGGGGTGGGGCGCGCGAAGGTTATATACGCGCATCGGGTGTGTGTGAGCTGCCGCACCTAAAGGCGATAACGTTGGAGATTTAGCTGCGGCATCGCCGCGCCGAGGAAATCCGATCTTCGGGCGCGAGACTAATGCCCGATATTTTTAAAAGAGGTTACAATTACTTACGAAAATTCTCAAAAAATAAAATAAAAAATATTGTTGCAGTTGGTTATATTGGTCGGAATGGCCTAGCAATTCTTTACATGTAATAATGCGTCTCTAATTTCCTCGTTGCCGAGGCGGGTGTAAATTAATTAATTAATTAATTAATTAATTAATTGAAATTGACATTAATTAAAAAAATAGAAAATATTGCATTTAATTATATTAGTCGTAACTACCACGTAAATTGTTCTCGTGTAACATGAAGTGGCTAATTTCCGCGTTGTCGAAGCGACTGTAAATAAATAAATAAGTAAATAAGTAAGTAAATAAATAAATAAAAAGTTGCAAAGTAGAACTTTGCACATTGCTTCCTCATTAATTTTCGTTTTTCACAAAGCCACCTCTATGAAGAAGCTTGTTTATTTAACATTTTGGCTTCCTCATAGAGGAAGCTTTGTGAAAAACGAAAATTAATGTGGAAGCAATGTGCAAAGTTCTACTTTGCAACTTTTTTTTATTTGAACAAAAGAAAACTCCGTCACAAATATCGTTACATCTCATTTTCATTAGATACTAAGTTTTGTCCTAGTTTCTTAACTTTTGAAGTAGTTATCGCGAAAATCTAAATTTTTTGAAAAATTCAAAATGGTGTAAAATCCGAATGACTTTACCGATCATCACCAAATTTCGTACGTAGCAGGGCTGTATGTTGTTTTTCGACTGTGGAACATTTCGGTTCCTTTGTTAAGATTCGACATGATTTAGAGCAAAATTTATTTTTTTCGTAAAATTCAAAATTCAGTAAAATCCGAACCGCTTTACCGATTTCGTCGAAATTCAATACCATACAACATTGAACGTATCTTCCATTATGAAGAACTATTTAGCCGAATCGTCGAACTTTTACGAAAGTTAGAGCGACCACGCCCTTTTTTCAACAAATTAAAAACTACATAAAATCTTAATGACTGTATATATGTTATCAAAAATCTCGCCATTGGAAGAGGGGCAACTACTCTACTTGCGTGCCAAATTTGAGCCAGATCGCTCGAACGGTTTCTGAGTGAGAGGCGATTGAATTTTCGAGGCCCAGCACACACACACACACACACACACACACACACACACACACACACACATACATACGGACATTTTTTCTAAACCACTTTTCTCGACATTTTAGGTGATTCTAAGCATACTGGCATGAAAATCTCGAAAAAAAAAAATTTCATGAAAACAAAGCTTCCTCTATGAGGAAGCAAAATAATTAATTAATTAGTACGTGGATAAAAGAAATAAATAAATAAGTAAATAAGTAAATAAACTAGTGAATAAATAAATAAATAAGCAAATAAATTAGTGAATAAATAAATAAGTAAATAAATAAATAAATATAAAGTTAGCAAGATATTTGATTTGAATAATTATTGTTTTCATTCGAACTTTCGATTTGAAATTTCGAACCCTCTGACCCCGTCATTAATGTCTCAGCTGAAAAGCGTGTCGAGCAGGGATTAAGCGCGATAATTCTCAGGCGTTGACAGACGAGGCAAAGACGAGAGACGACGGGTTGTTTCAAGGCAAATGCTCGGAACTTCGCTCCAGTTCGCCATGAGCCCCCGGACGCGCCGTTCTCGTTCGTATCAATGTGCATCAGATCCCGGCCACTTCGTTCGCAACTTTCATCTCCGGGATATCTCGCTTTACTCACGGCGCGCGCTCGCGTGTGCGTCGGGCAGAAAGGGCTGTGCCCCCCCCCCCAACCCCCCCCCCCCCCCCCCCCCTCCCGCCCCCTCCATTCACCGACTGTGTATATCCCTTTTGAACTGTGACACGCGGCGTGTAAACTCGCAGTGACTGAGGAGTTACGTCGTTTCCAGTTTCCACTCGGCGCTCGTACTTACACCCGGTGTGTATGTACCGCCGATATACCGCTTGCCCTCTTTAGTCCGCGCTCTGTGTATTAATGTACAGGGCGGTCCGGCTCAGCACGGCCGCATCGATGTTTCAGCAAAACTGCGCACCCAAATGTGTAACATTCGTGTTTATTAAAATTGAATATATTAATAACCCGAAAATAGAAAAAAAATTAATAAAACGAAAATTGAATTAATTGATATCATGAAAAATGCGTAAATTAATAACTTCAAAATTCAATAAATTAGTACCTTAATAATTGCAGAATAGCAATATATTATTTTTTTATTCTAATAATAATAATAATAATAATAATAATAATAATATGATCTTGACATTTTCTGCATCTGCAAAAAATTTATTTTAGCAAGGTGTAGCGCTTAAGCTATTGACTTGGAAAAAAAAGTTTGGGGACTTTTCTTTTTCTTGTTTTTTTACCTTTCAACGGATTTTTTACAAAATGTTATTATACTGTTTTTCGAAAAAGTGAAATTTTTTACTTTGACCCGCTGTTACACCTGAGATATTGATGAAAAACAACATTTTATAAGACTTTTTTGTTTCTTTTTCGATTACGTAACAACGGATTTTCGAAATATTTTTCAACCATTTTTTTTTATTCGAATTCTATTAAATTGCCATGGATTATTTATTTTTCGAGATGAAAAACTGTCTAATAAAATTTTGTAAAAAATCCGTTGAAAGATAAATGAAAAAGGAAAAAGAAAGTCCCCAGACTTTGTCTTCCCAAGTCAATAGTATGGGCGCTACACTTTGCTAAAATAATCTTTTTGCGGATGCAGAAAATTTCATGGTAATAATAATAATAACAACAACAACAACAACAACAACAACAACAACAACAACAACAACAATAATAGTAATAATAATAATAAATTATGTTCACAATTTATTTTTTTAAACTCGAAAAAAAACTGCTACTGCCAAAAACCTGAGCTCACGTTTCAGTGGAATTTAGCCGGCATTGAAGGCGAACGGGGCGTTCGAAGTCAAACCGAGCCGGATTGCCCCATACAAACGCGATATATACACATATATATACACACATCGACAGTTCCCAAGCCCGAGAACCGGAGGAATGTAGTTTCTTCCAGGACATGAACGAGCAGGTTCGCAGTCACGGATACCCCGGAAGAGAGACGGCGCGACGCGCCTCGTCTCGAGGTCCGGGAAGTCCGAGGGAGCAAACAACGGCGGGCGGCAAAGAAAGAGGAGGTTGCGCGGCGCGGCGCTCACTCGCTCGCTCGCTCGCTCGCCCAGTATTCTATTATAGAACGCGGTGTGCATTGTGTCGTCCGCCTTGTGCAATTCTCCGCTCTCGCTGCCCGCCGCGCGTGCGAACGCCGCACCGGCTACTTCGCCTCTCCTTCTTCTCGTCCTCCACGTGCAGCGGCGGCCGCCCCCCCCCCTCCCCGCGGCTCACGCTTCTGCTCGTGTATACACACAGTGGCGTAATTAAAGGAAACGACCGCGGAGCTAGTGAGCGCGCTGGAATTATTAATGAAAAGCACGACGCTTCGCCCGCCGCCGCTGCCGCCGCCGGGAACAAAGTTGGCCGGTAACGCAATCAAGAGCCTCCGCCGGGCACTTCGGGGCACGCGTATTAACTAGCGAGTCCGCGCTCGTTCGGCCACGGCTCCCTCGACATCTCGTCGCCTTTCTACTCGAGCGCTGTGTGTGTCTCTCTCTGTTGCTTAGTCTCGGTTTCGTTCTCGCTCTGGCCGAACCGCGACCGACCGGTGCAGCTTCTTGGACTCTCGTCGAGTGGACGAGAAAGCTCGCTGATCGCTATCGCGCTCCGCCAGGATTCCCTCCCGGGACTTTTGACCCTTGGACGCCCGGAGCGATTTGTCGTCGCTTTTTTTTGGTGGTCGTTGTTTACGAGACGAGACGTCGGGTTTGATTGAGACGGGGTTTTGACGCTGGGCTTGGTGGGTATTTGGGTTAGGTTTTTTTTGGTCCTACGTACGCCTTCCACTAGATTTTAGGTTTCTCTTAGCAGTACTTCTTGTTCCTCTTTTAGTCCTTCAGTTCCGCTCGGAGTATCACACGTAGTCACTCTTTTCCGGTGCTCTACAGTACCGGATTTGCGCAAGGGTACAGGGAAACTGCGAAAATCCAGGCTGATACAGGCGGTTATTGTTTTACTGAGTTTATGGTGTGTGAGAATACATCAGAAACTCGGAAAAAACGCCTTCCGCGCAATGGTTGCCGCGCAATCAGTGCACGACTAGGCGGTCACCCATCCAAGTACCGACCGCGAGTCGAGCTGCTTAACTTGGGAAATCGCGGAAGCCATACACTGACCGCGCGCCCAGTGCGTCAGTCCATTTGGACTAGGTTGTTTATGGCTTTCGTGTCTGAAGACTTTTTAAGATGAATAAAAAATAAATGATTCACAAATAAATTATTGAACGTTTTTTTTTGTTCAGATTTTAATGATTTATCCATTTTTTCAATACAGCGCTTGTATTTTTCAGAAGGCTCGAAAAACGCGTCATCAGTTCCATATGACAGGGACCAATCAAGAGCGACCGAGACAACCGCCAAAAATCGCGAGAAGTCAGTCGAACTCTCAGTCGAATTAACTGGTGCGTTTCGAGAGTCGCTGTCGCTCCCTTGAAAACTCGGTTACACAATGAGAATGAAGGATGAATAAAAATAAATCAGTTTTTAAAGCCTTTTTTAAAAGATTTAATCATTTTACATTTTTTCAATGTTTACTAACGCTCGAGAAACGCGTCCTCAATTCCCTACACCAACGACCAATCAGGAGCGCCCAAGCGAACCGCCAAAAATCGCGAGAAGTCGGTCGAACTATCAGTCGAATTAGCCGGTGCGGTTCGGGAGTCGCTGTCGCTCCCGTGGAAACTCGGTTACACAATGAGAATGAAGGATGAATAAAAATAACTCAATTTTCGAAGATTTAATGATTTTCCATTTTTTCAATGCCTGGAAACGCTCGAGAAACGCGTCCTCAATTCCCTACAACAACGACCAATCAGGAGCGCCCAAGCGAACCGCCAAAAATCGCGAGAAGTCGGTCGAACAATCAGTCGAATTAGCCGCTGCGGTTGGGGAGTCGCTGTCGCTGCCTTGGAAACTCGACTGCACAATGAGAACAACCCCGCTCGGGTTACAAGGCGACGTTTGTGATCGCGCGCGCGCGCGGGGTCGGAGGATCCGTGACGTGGTTAAACCGATGCTCGGCGAGCCCGAGTGGCACAGAGGAATACGGCGGAGGGACGAGCAAGAAACTCGATGGTCGAAGTGCGTGTTTTGTGTGTCGCGCACGGCGAGAGAGGCGAGCGACGCGCGCGCCGCCTCGCGGCGCGTACGCGAAATACGCGCGAGGCACGAACGCCGCGCGCGGAACAAGAGAGTTGACAATTGGAGGCAAGAGCGACGCGTAAAATCATTAGCCTTAATTGGAGTGCGCCGTCGGTGTCCTCGCGGGACGCCTCGCGCCACTACCACCGTCACTGTCGCACCGTCAATGGGCGGCAGCGTACACGACCCCCCCCCCTTTCCCCTCCCCCTACCGCCCGTTCCTCTCACGCTCCTTGTGTCCCTCGACGCCCGGCGACGACGACAACGCCGACAACGCGACCATCTCTGTCCCCGCGCTCTACCTACGTGTCGTCGTCGTCGTCGTCGTCGTTTGTGTTTTCTCGGGTCGTTTCTATTCACGTGCAGCACGCGACTCGCGAATTAATTCCCAACGCCTTAGGAGTAAGTGAGACGTCTCGCGTTTTCTCGGGACGTCTGACGAACTTAACCTCACAAGTTTTGGCAGGTTTTTCTCACGGCTACAGATTTTGTTTTTATTTACGATGGATGGTGAATCTGCTTTACCGACTGTGCGAGAGACTGTTGGAAAAATGGGATGTCGTAACTTTGTTTCCTCTCTTAGAAAAGACATGGCACATCGAAGTCGAAATACTGAAGCCGCCTTTCGAGCGTTTCTATTGGTCGGCGGCGGCTTCGATATAAATCGAATCGGACTGTCATGGCCGCTGCAGTCGCGCGCACGATTTGAATGCGCGCGATTTGATTTGAATTATGTATTGGCTATAAGAAAAGATAAATGAAAAGCAAAGAGTGCGAGCGAAGCGAGCACGTTGTTGCTAGTATATTTATAACATGGATGAAATCGCGAATAAGTGAGACATGTCGCGATTTTTCGGGAAGCTGGCAAACTTAACCTCGAAATTTTTGGCAGGTTTTTGTCTCGGCTACAGATTTTGATTTTTTGGTTCAATGGACGATGAATCGGTTTTGCCGACCGAGCGGGGGACTGTTATACAAATGCGCGACGTAACTTTGTAATATTTCTAGTTTGATGAAATGACGATTTCGCAGAAGTTTTCGAAAAAAATTGGTGTCTTGAACTGAACCGAGCGTCAAACCGATACTGAAACTGAACAGATGAAAACGAAACTTAACCCCAAAATTTTGGGTAGATTTTTGTCGAGAGTAATTTTTTTTCGCAGGATGACGGCTCTGCTTTACCGACTGAACGAGGGACTGTGACAAAAATACGATTTGGTAACTTAGTAACATTTTGCGGCGAATGAAATCACGAAATTCCCCAGGTATTATGTGTTTTCGAACAAAATGGGTGTCTCGAACAGAACCGCGCGCCATCCCGATAATGAAACCGAACAGATGCGAAAACGCGGCAAACGCCACGACGGAAACGCCGCAGGAGTCGCGGTGCATAGACGAAACGAAATGAAAATGCAGTCCGGGTGGCTTTGCTCCCGATGCCGCGTGTTTATCCGCTCGCGTATGGAGTCATCGATGCGTTTTGCGATGCGCTCGCTATAACGAAAATTCGCCGGGGCGTTCGGCGGGATTTTCAATGGAAAACTCAGCAACGCCGCCTCGCGAGAGTCGAGGGTATCCTGCGTTTTATATGCGGCGCCGTATTTGCCACCCAGCAAATCCTCTTGGAATTCGATGCGACGCCGACGACAATTCGCCGCGTAACAAACCATTATTATTGTTGTATATTTTTTATCAGCAGCCACGAGCGACACAGTCGATTCGATATTTCGTCGAACTTTGACCTCGCCAACTTCACGTTGCACGGGCAACGCGAAAATTCGCTCCGGGGAGAAAAACCGTCGGTCATCCTACGGGAGCAAAAAAAGGATGACAGTGTCAAAGAAGCTGCACAAAGAGGAATCTCGCAAATTGCAATTTAATGAGGATGCTTCGCCCATTATTTTATATACCTTTGACAAAGCCACCTACGTGAGTAAGTATGTTAATCAATTTCGGCTTCAGAGCACAACAAGTGCAGGACTCGCGTGTCATACGCGCGCAGCGGAGGGGAAAACGGGGGAGAGGCAAAAGAATTACAGATCCCGCCGGACGCGGATCAAAGGTTTTTCTCTTTTTTTTTAAATACACAAAATAAAACTCGTGCGTGCTGTTAATTATTTATACCAGCAACGGCAGAGCCCGACGTTTTTTTTCAACGAAGCTTCGGCGTGCATCAGTTAAAGCATTGAAGGTAATTTTGAAACATAAAAAAGTAAACAAAAAACCACAATGCAAAACTCGCAGTCCCTCCACAGCAAAATAAAATAGTTTGCGAATTAAAAACAAAATCGTGACTGCAAATAAAAATAAAAAAGCTGCAAGAAATCGTCATTACCGTTTCCAACGAAGCTTCGGCGTGCATCAGCTAAGGGGGGAAACCGGTTTAGGAGGCCGAAATTTTGGTGTTTTTCGTGAATTTTTTAAATAGGGAAGGAATAATCTGAAATTGTTTAAACTTGGAGGGTATTTTATTCATGGTTTGAAGTACACTTTAGAATTTTTTCAAGTAATTTCCCCCGGAAATAGTGGCGTTAGAACGTGCTGTCCATGGACGATTGCCACCCAAGTATTTTGCTGGCGGGAACTCCTGAAATCGCAATTTTTATCTGTAATCATCCAAATTTTTTTTTCTCGTTAACAACATATTTTCTAAGAATATGAACCTAAATCTGGTAAAAAAAAAAAATTCATGTTTTTGAAGAGTTTGAACACGATATCATTGTTTTACACCATATTTTTTCACCTTTTTTGCATAAAAAAAAAAATGTTAATAACAATATAATCTCAGATTTAGGTTCATATAGATTGGAATCGAATAAAGAATATTCACAACAAATTTCAGAACGATTGGTCAATAACTTTTTTAGCTAGAACGCCCACCAGTTGAAAAAAAGTCGTTTCGAGAAAAACGCGTTTGAAATAAAATGAAGCGAAAACAAGACATTCATGGCAGTAATTAATTATATAAAATGATCAGCGGTTAATCGGCTATGCCAGCACCATATAGCAGTCCGTCTTCTTGTTCGTACGCGTCATTAGGTTGCGATTTCAAGGAAATTGTATTGAATCAAGGAAACTTTTTCTCTCGGTGTACCGCGCGCTTCGGCGCCGAACCGACGGGCGGTCACTCAAGTGCTCATAACATCGGAAATAATGCGAATTTTGGTTTCAAATTTTTACCACATATTCTTGAGGAGTTATACTAACAATTTCTGCAATAAAAAAGTCGATTTTTTGATCGGTCTAAACTGGTTTCCCCCCTTAAAGCATTGAAGGTAATTCTGAAATACAAAAAAGTAATCAAAAACCACAATGCAGAATTCGCAGCCCTCCACACAAAAAAATAGTGTGAACAAAAAAAATCGTGGTTGCAAATAAAAATAAAAAACCTTCAAGGAATCGTCATTACTGCCGAAGAGTAAGAAAAATGTCGATTTCTCCAGAAACCGAGTGGCATTCGCAAAAAAAAAGAAACCTCGAAGAAAGAAGTGGGAAAAATAAATCTCTCGCTATTAGAGCCACTGCGACGTATCCACGGGTTTCCGGGATCCCGCTGGAAGTGTACTGCAGATATAAGTGCTCGACCCAGTAGTGAAGCCAGGTATGATGTGAAGTATCGCGCGCTGGAGCTGCCACCGCCGCTGCCGCGCGGCCCCTGCCCGCCCTATTCCCTCTGGGTGTTATGCTGCAGCTGCAGCTGCAGCTGCAGTGCAGCTCGTGCCGGGGGACCCTCGAGACCCCCTCGTGTGTCGACGCGCGGCGAGCGAGGGAGACAGCGGGCGGCGAGCCGAGCCGAAAGAGACTGAGATATGAGACATAAAGGACGAGAAGTGTGCGCGCCGAGGATTCGGCCTTGCCGATTGGCCCTTTTCTCGCCCGCGCCACGGCCGGCCGGTCATTGGCAGCTGGCAGCTCTCGTCAGACTCGTTTCCGGTCATCCACAGGCGCAGCCATCGACTGCACCGATTCTCGCGAGGGAGATTCAGATTCAGATTCAGATTCAGATTCGTTTATTTCATGCCCTGGGGCAAAGCCCCCCCCCCCCCTAAGAACACGGTGCAAAAACATTAAATGGCATACAAGCATAACATAACATAAACAAGTAGAGAAAAAGCCATGCACAAAAGAAAAGAAATGTCTTAACCTACAGAGAACTTAAAACTAACTACTTAGCTAACCTAAAACTAACCATCTCCTAATATTGACTACCCTAAAACTAACTAACTCTAGGTTACAACTAAGGCACTGAGAGCAAAGTAACATACACACAAAAAATAAAAACAGTGAGAGAGAGAGAGAGAGAGAGAGAGAGAGAGAAAGGGGGGGGGGGGCAGAACTCCACGTGTATCCGGTCGAGTAGCCCGAGCGAATCTTGGAATTGGATTCTGTTTAGTATCCTGGAACGACAGCTCGACGCTTCCGGTATGTTGCCGACCGCACCGGCGAGCGGCTACCGCTGCTCTCCCCCCCTCTCCACCCGCCAGGCTCTTCCCGACACGGTGGCTCGCCGCAAGTAAAGCGCCGCGATCTCCACCGATGGCGACGACGACGACGCCGCCGCCGGCGGCAGCGGCGGCGGTCAAGTCGACGCGTGTCCTGTGTGTGTCGCCGCCGTGCGCGGCCACGCGGCCATGTATCCGAAAAATATATATATACATCGAAAGCGGGAACGACGGTGGACCGATACGAGGACCCGGGGATAACGCACGAGGTCCACAGGGCCGGATGTTGCCGGATACGTCCCAGGAAGCGACATATCCGCGAGCGGCAATAAGCGAGCCGCGTGATATTCGCGTAATGGGATTTCATTACACTTTCAATGTTGAGCTGCCGGCTGCCGCGACGCCCGGAATGGTAATGGTCGACGGTCGGACGGTTGAACATTAAATGTGGCGAAATTAAACCAAGGGGGAAGGGAGGGAGGGGGAGACTGGGGGGCCGTGTGAAATTGACCGATGGCGCCGGGGGGACCGATAGACGCGTGTAGCTTGCATTAATGGCGGGCGGGTGGGGGGAGGGGGAACTCGGCCACGTTTTTGCACTGGAAAACGCGACTTCGGGCCGCACCGACGAGACCCGAGCGCAGGTGTCTCGTGTCTCGGGCGCCGCTGGTGGGACCCGCGCGACGTGGCTGCGGAAGAAAGGGACGCGAGCTGCGAGCTGCACTGCCGGGTTCTCTCAGCGGCCGCCCCGTCGCAGTTTCGCGCTGGGAATACAGCAGTTTTGCGTATGAATATGCGTAACGGCGGCGAACGATACGGCGCGGTCGCGAGTACTTTAAAGTCCGGCGTTATGGAAGAAAGTAATTGCTACACCGCGCGACGCTTAAGTTTCCTTCTCTCTTTTTTTTTCACGAGCGTCGCGCGCGGGGAACTGGGCTGTAATGTCGGCGCGAGCTTCTCTTTTTGTACGGGAGAAATATCACCGCGCGGGGCTGTATCACTGTGTTTGGCTTAATTACGGATGGTTTTTTTTTAGGTGCTACGAGAAATTTAGTAATGGAAATTTTATATTGAGAAGAATTTAAAAAATGTGTAAGTAATTTTTTTTTAATAAAAATGTGTAAGTCATTTTTTTTTAATAAAAATGTGTAAGTCATTTTTGTTTGTAAAAATGTAAAAGCAATTTTTTTTTACAAAAATCAATTTTTTAATAAAAATGTATAATCAATTTTTTAAATACAAATGCACAATCGATTTTTAACCCTTCGTGGTCACACTTCTCTCACCGATCACGGTGGTCCCTCTGGGTCGATTTCACCCGGACCATCTTTGACCGCGTATTGCGACCAGACTACCGGCTTGAAAAATATCAAAGAGTTACAGAATATACTTTAAACTTTGTGGATAATGTACAACAAGAGAAATTTCCCAATATTAAATTGTAACATATTTTTAAAAATTAATGAAGTTGAAAAATCGAAAAAGAAATGTTTTTATTGATAGACAAATTATGTACATTACAAAATCTTATAAAAATACTTGTACTTAATGTTTTTAATCATTTTGTCATTGAAGCCACACCAAAATCTTTTTTTTTCCATTTCCGCGCTTCGATAGTAGCGTTCTCCCAGTTCGGTTCTCCATCGTTGTCGTCCGACCCTTCGCTACTTCCCGTCATCAGAAACAATTCGTCTTCTTCATCAGACAACTCGTCGCCGAAATTTTCGTACTCGTTCACCAGCATGTGCGATTGGAATGCACGACTCCGTAAGGAGTATACGGCATCTGGCAAATAAATCGAGTTTTACTCACGAAATTACCGATTAAAATGTAGCTCGTGAAAACGGCGTACTTACGGTTAGAGCACTTCACAGAAACGCAAGAAAAAAAAAAAATTCTACATTTTTTCGGATTTACAACGCCGATGGTCACTCACGGGTGCTTTCCACCCGGGTCGCGCACATGTTCTCGTCTCTTCGGCTCTCACAACAATACTAACGGTGAATTCGGGATCCTACCGGTTCCTGCGTACGGAGGACATTCTAAACTATCGGTAGATAGTGGTCAAAGTTCCTTTGGCCACCGGGAACTATTTCATTTTCGCGCCGAAAGATCGATCTTGGGTCTAATCGACCCAGAGTGACCACGAAGGGTTTAATAAAAATGTACAATAAATATTTGTTATAAAAATGTATAAGCCATTTTTTATAAAAATGTATAAGCCTTTTTTTTAATAAAAAAAAATGTATAAGCCTTTTTTTATAAAAATGTACAAGCCTTTTTTTAATAAAAATGTATAAGCTATTTTTTGATAAAAAATTTAAAAAAAAACAAAAAATAAAAAATGTTCTAAAGCAGTTTCGATTTTTCGGTGCTCGAATCATCGATTTTCCCGCAGGAGAGACGTGGGTACGAAAATGCACGAGTCCTCGTTTTTCATTGTCGCAACGGATTTTTTTGCGTCACCGTACACAAGGTACTCGAGGTCTTCACAGCTAAGAACGGTGGCCGGGAGGCTCTATGGGGTCTCCGCCCGCAAGGAGAGACCGGAGCCTGCGAGCCCTCGTGCGGTTGGCGCGAGCGACGCGCGAGGCTTGATAAAGGTGCTTTGCATCGTCGTCGGTTACCGCGTATCGCGCGGAGACGAAGCCCAAACGCGTGGAGGGCTCGCCGCCGTCTGCTGTGCGTAACGCCGGGCGGCCGGCACAAAGCGCGATGCGAGCCCGCCTCATACGTAAAACAAAGTGGCGGCATTGTCGAGGAAATTGCCTCTGCAATCTTTAGGAGCCTGGCCCTCGCGTTTTTTTTCTCTCTCTCTCTTTCTCTCTCTCTCTGTCTCTAAAAGCATTCGACCATTTCTCTCGGCTGAATTCTGAAAAACGCGCCCCATAGTCCTCAGAGCCCCCCGGATGGTCGGACTCGCTTTAACAAAAAATCGCGGAGAATAATGGAAGTTTCGAGCCGCCACTGTCTTGCGCAGGGGGCTCTCGGCACAAAAGGACCTGTCAGTCAACAGCGCGTCTCCAATTTTTAACAATTCATTTTCACTCTCGCGCACGTATTTACATTGGATAATTGAAAAAACCGAATCTCACCCCGCATTTCCGTTCCGCGAAATAGTAAGTACAATAATTGCGATCAAACGAATTGCCCTCGTCTGTATTGTAAATAAGAAGAACACTCGCAATAGGATGGAAATATCGTTGGCTCTCTCGTGTGTGAGCACAAACAGCTGCGTGTGGTGAAATCTGAAAGCTTTGTACATCGCCAGCCCGTAAACTGTGTTACCAAGTGAGCGTTACCTACCTTATCGAGCGTCGATAACGTAGGAACCGGCGACACTCATTCCATCGGCCGATAACAACGTTTCCTAGGCAGCTGTGCGCGGTTTCGAGTATTCGGCATATGTAAGTTTAGGAATCTTTGAAGGTCGTGTGCGCAGGACGCGAGCGACAATTCTGGGGAGGGAATGGAAATCGAGGTCCTACTATAGCTCACCTACCTTACCGACCGAGCCGAAAAAGCGAAAAAGCTTTGAACATCGCCAGCTGCAAGTGGCGAAATCTGAAAACTTTTACATCGCCTTGCAAACTACGTTACCGAGCAAGCATTACCTACCTTATCAATCGCTGATAACGAAGGAACTCGATGCAGCCCACAACTACGTGTGTTACCTACCTTATCGACCACCTGCGTACCGTCAGTCGATAACAACGTTTCTCGATTCCGAATAATTGGCGGCGAACTGTCTCCGTTTTGTGCTCCGTTTCGCGTTCGCGAATCGGTCGAGCTCCGCGGCGGCGTTTTTCGCGTGTTCGCGCTTGCACCTCGGGCCGCCGTGTCGCCGTGCGCGGCGCTGCGGCGCCGTCGCCGTCGCCGCTGCCGAGATCAACTCGCGAGCCAGTACGAGCGCGGCTCGTCGCGTGTGTTGTGTTGTGCTGGCTGGCTGGCGAAAAAATCTCTCTCTATCGCGCTCACCCGACACCGCACAGAGCGAGGCGGCCCGCAGTAGCAGCGACGGAAAATGGCAGGGTTTACGGAAGGTGCCCTCGTCAAGAAGCTAATGGACCTTAATCCCTCGCAGCAGAGCATCCAGACGCTGTCGCTGTGGCTGATACACCACAGAAAGCATCATCCGACCATCGTCAAAGTTTGGTACAAGGAAATGTGCAAAGGTGAGACAGAGAGAGAGAGAGAGAGAGAGCAGCGCTACGCACGAAGGGAGTCCGGAGAGAGAGAGACTCGAGCGGCTGTAAGCGCGATTGTTAAACTATCGCGGCGCAAATTGTCCGTAACGACGATTCGCCCCGTGTAACAGCGACGTCTCCGCTGTCTTAATCGCGAATTGTCGCGCGACGATCTCGTCCTCGGATCGCTCGCGAATCCCGGCGACTCCCGGGTTTGCAATTTTTAGGTTAGCCAATTTTTTTGAAAGTTGCAGCAATCTTTTTTTTAATTTTTTTTTATTTTTAATTTCGACCGTAAGTTTCGCGACGATTCGTGCTTAGTTACGAGAGGCCCACGAATCGCGCAAATTTTGATTTTTTTTACACCATTTTTTTTTTTTTTTTTTTTTTTTTTTTTGAAGCAACTTCGGTTTTTTAAGGTTTCTGCGTTGTGTTTCAGTGAAGGACAATCGCAAGCTCATGTTTATGTATCTGGCGAACGACGTCATACAGAACAGCAAAAAGAAGGGACCGGAGTTTGGGAAGGAATTTGGAACCGTCCTGCCCAGGGCGTTCGAGCACATGAAGGGATTCGACGAGAAGACGAGGGATCGACTCAACAGGCTGCTCACCATCTGGGAGGAGAGAGGGGTCTACGACAAGGCACAGATTACCGAATTCAAGGCTGCCTTTGACGCGGCTACGGAGCCTGTGAAAGAACCTGGCACACCTCCCAGAAAGAAACCTAGAAACGATATTGAAAAAGAGAAGAAACCGAAGGTATTCAAAATAATCACAATTTTTTTTTTCATTTTATGTTTAAACATAAAACGGAATTTTAATCCAATTATTTTATTGTTAAAATCAATTATTTATCATATATTATTTTTATTTATCAATTATGTTTATTATTTCAACTATGTTTTTATTATTTGGATTATGTTTATTATTTAAACTATGTTTTTATGTTTTTATTATTTGAACTATGTTGCCCTTGAATTATTGTTCACTATAAATAAAATACAATTACAAAATCGATTGCGTTAAAATTCGTTGCTGTAAACGTAAATAAATTGGAAAATAAATCCTTCGATTGCTGCAATAATCGTTCGTATTTGCAGAAGAAGGAGAAGGAGCCAGAGAAGAAGGAGCGAAAGAAGTCGGAGACGGAGGTGGAGGTCGACGGTACCAAAGAATTGCACGTGACTCTGAGCCCGCGAACGCCGGCGGGCGACCCACCCGAGACGGAGGAGCTCATAAAAGCCTTAATGGTATATCAGCGCGTTTGTAGAATCGTCAATAAAACGGAACATGTATTTGCAAATAAACTGTTGATCGAGAAAACAACGAGAACGATCTTCAATCTTACGAAGCATAAAATCAGCCGCGCAAATCCCTGCCGCACGAATGTTTTTTTTTTTACTTTTAAAACACGAGTCGTGTCAGCAACTAAAAAATATGACCGATCGAATTCGTCCCGAGCGGTGATGAAAATCCTCGCGCTGTTTTGCATTCGCGCGATCGCCCGATTTGTTTGTCTTTGTAAAAACGGTGGACGATTTGTCGGATTCCAGGAGCTCGAGAATACCGCCTCCTCGGACGCCGGCGTGCGGGAACGCATCGCCTCGTTACCGCCCGAAGTCTCGGAGGTCTCGCTGCTGGCGAATCTCGCCGACCGAGCGGCCGCGGACCAACTGAGCGTCGCGGTCAACGAGGCCGCGGCTCTCCTCGCCGACTATAACGGACGACTGCAGGGCGAGATGGAGGATCGTCGGAGGCTGCTCACGATGCTCAGGGACTACACGCTCGCGCAGCGACAACTGCTTCAGCAGGCTCAGACGACGCTCGAGGTGAAATAAGCTAAATTCTTCCCAATTAAGGTACTTTGAGCGTACAGATGAACGTCGCGTAAATTCGAGGGAGTTTGAGAGAGAATTACGAAGAGCTCTCGATGAGATAAAAATCTGAAAAAAATCAAGCTTATGAAAGGCGGTAAAGAGATTATTTTAGACAATAATAATTTAAAAAATGTTATTAACAAATTACTTAAATAAATAATTGTTCAACTAAATATCCGGCAACCTAACTTTTTTTTGTTATTAAAGTGATCTTATTTTTCTGCATACGTATGCATTTTTTCAGAATTTTCTCTGATTTTGAATTTTAACATAATAAAAAAACGTAATTTTCAAACGTCACACAAAATTCGGAAAAAATTCATACGTATGTAGAAAAATCAGAAGATCACTTTAATAACAAAAAAGACTTAGGTTGCCGGATATTTAGTTGAACAATTATTTATTTAACCGGCACCTGGATTTGTTAATAACATTTTTAAATTATTATTGTCTAAATTAATCTCTTTACCGCCTTTCATATGCTTGATTTTTTTCCAATTTTTATCTCATCGAGAACTCTTCGTAATTCTCTCTCAAACTCCCTCGAATTTACGCGACGTTCATCTGTACGCTCATACTACCTTAAGGCGATACATACGAGCGTCCGACGTCGCATAAGTTCCAGGGAGATTGAGAGACAATTACGAACGGTTCTCGATGAGATAAAAATCTGAAAAAAATCAAGTATATCGAAGGTGCTGAAGAGATTATTTTGGCACAATGATAATTACAACATCTTATTAACGTATCACTGAAATAAATAATGAACAAAATACCCGGCAAACTAATTTTTTTGTTATGAAAATGATTTTTCTGTTTTTCTGCATATGTATATATTTTTTTCAGAATTTTGTGTGGTTCTAAAATTTGCGTTTTTTTATGTTAAAATTGAAAATCTGAGATAATTCTGATAAAATTCATACGTATGGAAAAAATGTAAAAAATCAGAGATAATTCTGATAAAATTTATACGTATGGAAAAAATAAAAAAATCATTTTCATTTTTAAAAAATCGGTTGCCGGGTTGAACAATTATTTATTTCAGTAATTTGTTAATAACACTGTTAATAATATTAGCACTTTCCATATGCTTGATTCTTTTCCGATTTTTATCTCCGCGATTCGTAATTTTCTCTCAATCTCCCTCGAATTTACGCGACGTCAGACAAGACGCTACTTTAACGGCATCCAAATTTCCTAAATCGGGCGGTTTAAAGACAACAAAAAACGTCTTTCAGGATTACAAGGAGAAGTTGAAAAAGGTCTGCGCCGTTAGATCGGAAGTCAAGTCACACATCTCGAACCTCCCGGACCTAACACAGCTGCCCGACGTAACCGGCGGCCTCGCGCCTCTTCCATCCGCAGGTGATCTCTTCTCGCTTCATTAGCTCAACACACACAGTCCAATTGTGCCCTTCCTTTGATACGGGTTTGCGACGAGTATTGATATTTCGTTCGAGGCGAGAAAGTCCGCGAGGGAATAACACGCGATTTTTGCACTCGCGATTTTCCCCCGAGGGGAAAAAAGAGAAGAACAACCGACGGACACACAATTTTCCTTGAACAAAATGAGCGAGCAGTGGAGCAAAGCGAAAAAACTCGAGTAGCGTAACGAACATGGGTATTACGTGTCTTTAAAAGGGAGACAAGAAGACTGAGTTCGCGCGCGCTCAGCCTTACGTTCTTCCTCAACACGCGAACTCGCGATGTCCGCGTTTTCTCCGCGCGGAACCGACTTCCTGTTGACATTGTGATCATTCGAAGAAAGAAAGAGAGAGAGAGAGAGAAAAAGAAGAAAATAATTGACGATGAAATGATGTAATTGAAAAAAAAAAAAAAGAAAACGGTGCTCGACGATCGATACCGATTGAGCAGATCCTTCGTCGTCCGCCGGACGATTCAATCCGAACCTAAGAATCATTTTATTTTTCAACGGAGCCTCCCCTCCCCGTTGCGAAGGACGCGATTTTCGAATTAGCGACTCGACGATTCTCAGTCTCTTCAGTTTCTCTTTTGCGTCTTTCGTGCGACTTTTCGTCGCATTAAGAGATTTTTCTCATTCGCGGATTTTACTATTTTTAGATTTGATACGATCGAACGTTGAACGAAAAATGATTTGCTGGATCGAAACGCTTGAATCATTCGACGATCTTTTTTTAAATTGCATCCGATAATTTTCTCACTCGGATGACGATGCGAAAGTTGCGCGAAAAATGTGACGAAAACGAGACGAGATCGTTTTTTGTCGTCGAAAAAAAAGAGATGGGCAAAAAAGACAAATGGATTTAGCGAAGAGTCGCGAGGAAACGTTGAAAGTCTCTCGAATTTATCATGGCCAAGAAAGTGTTTCGATGCACGATCGCGGGGTTCGACGCACGTTAAACGCTAGTTCGTTTTGGAGCACGCGGGTCGCGCGTCGCGTAGTCGTTTCGTTTATCATACACGCGTTTCTTCTTATTGCCCGAGGCGGCGAATTGTTTTACGACAATGTTATATTGAAATACAAATTGCACATTGTACCGCGAATAAATATGGTTATCCCCTGTACATATGTATGTCTCTCTCACCGTGGAGACGACTTTTTTGGGACTGAGAGAATACTTGCTTAAGGTATAAATCAAACGTTGAACTTTTGGTTGGATAGCAACGACGAGATAATGGAATTGGCGAACCGAGTGAATTTTTTTTTTTTTTTTTTTTTTCTTAAAAATTCGGCGAAAGACACTAAAATACACAAACACCGAGCATCCATTATTTAACGAGTATAAATTAAAATCGAATGCGTGACTTATGTATTCGCTTATTAGCATATTACGCGAATTATGAAATGAAAACACGAATAAATGTTTTGAACGTAAGCCTTTTTTTTTCTTAATTATCCCTCGATCCATCGTTAAATACAAAAATAAAACAGAGGTAAAAGAAAATCATTTGGCTACCATTTTTTCATCCTGTTTATTCCTAATCCCAAATGAACAGCCAAACTCCGATCGGATGAAATAAAAAATGAAAATTCCCTCAATTTTTTTTTTTTTTTTTACGAAAAGTTATATTGCCAACATGCTAATAAACATACAATAATTGTGTACAAGTTGTTCTCAATTGATGTATCAACAAAACCCACACCGCGGCAACACACACGGACGAGTACAAAACTCTGACTAAATTTCTTTTCGTTATTTTTTTACTTTTTTTCGATTTCACTGTGATTGTCCGCAAAAATGTTTCTTCGTGTTCCTTTTTATTTTTATCGAGAAAATCCGCAGCTCGTTGCCGATCGAGCAACGCGACTCGTTCGCTCCGCGAGCCGCAGGAATGCCGGGCGTTCGGGAAGACGCGCAAACAATTATCATCATGATTCAGAACATTCCTCGTGGCCGACGCTCGCGCACCAATTCGTCAAATTATTCTAGTAACACACAACATCCCCACCCTCCCCCAATTGAAAGACTCGGCGTGAAACACCGCGCGATAATTCGCGAGCATTTTTTTTTTCGGCACATTTGTTCATTCGTTCGTTTTCTTTCGCCTCTGCCGCGGCGAACGAGTTCGGCGGAGGCGCTCTTCTGTTTTCCCTTCGCTTTTGCTGCCGCAAACGAGTCGTCCACCGGCACCTGGATGCGGGAGGGATGGCCTCGCGGATCCCGGGGATCCCGGGGCACGATTTCATTCAGGTCTCGTGCGGATGAGCCGGCCTCGTCGGCTTCAGTATCAGCTTCCCCGTGTCGTCGCAACTCATGTTGAAGTCGCCCAGCACCTTTCGCGCTCGCTGCGTTATTATGCTCGGCGCTATCACCCGTCTGTGCACGCCCATCATGAACAGTATAACTGCAACGTAAGAGCAAATTTTAACACATTTTCAATATTTATGATTTTTTTTTTACTGTTTCGCTGAACTATATTTTCATGAACTGCTGAAGTATAACTGCAACGTAAGAGTCAAGTTCAATACATTTCCAATATTTAGGACTTACTATTTTTTATACTGTTTTGCTGTACAATGTTTTTGTATAAAAATCATCATATAGCATCATGAATTTTTATCATGAATTCAGTCCTTATTTTTATAAGGCCTGAATATTGAAGATGGCTTAAAATCAAGTCTTATGTTGCAGCTTTACTAACTTCAGCAATTATACTGTTTTGCTGAACAATGTTTTTTAATAAAAAAAAACATCATAAAACATGAACAGTATAACTGCAACATAAGAGCAAATTTGAATCCATCCTCAATATTTAGGATTTTTTTAATACTATTTTGCTGAACAATGTTTTTATATAAAAACCATTATACAACATCATGAAAAGTAAAACTGCAACATAAGAGTTAATTTTAATCCATCTTCAATATTTAGGCCTTATTTTTTTATACTGTTTTGCTGAACAATCTTTTTATATAAAAACAACAGAAAACATGAACAGTACAACTGCAACATAAGAGACAATTTTAATCCATCTTCAATATTTAAACCTTACTTTTTTATAATGTTTTGCTGAACAATATTTTTATGTAAAAAGGTACTAGAAACAAAAATAATTGTGTCTTACCTAAGAAAATACTGGCCAGTGTGAATATAGGATGATTGTAGAGACTCTGGGCGAATGAGACCGCAGAAGTGTTTGGATCAGTGAGCCAATGCCAGGCGCCAACTGCTGTGCAGACTGAGATGAAGCCCAGCAATACTGTGGGATAAAATTACACCATATCTATAGTATTAATATTGCAATCCAAAGCATCAGGAGCAATAAACACATATACTGTGAACCCTACGCTTGGTTTTTACTGTAGTAAATGTAAATTGTAACGTTTTTTACCAAATTATTTACAAAAATTCGTGATTAACGCCTTAAAGCACAAAATTACAATAAAAGCAGAGAGAATTTGGAATTACATAAACTTACTTCTCCATCTCAGCGTAGATGGTTGAAGACTTGCGATGACTTCGGTGAGACGCCTCTCGAAAGCCTTGAGATCTGTAATGACAATCGAGCCTCCGGGTAAGAATAATTAATAAGCGAGAATGAACAAATAAATGAGAAAAGGAATAAATGAAGAAACGAAAAAAAAATAGCAGGACGACTACAATGTTATTGGTTACGTCTCGTCGAGCGTTTGAAAGTCGCGAACGAGTCGCGGCGCGAGGCGTCTCGGGTCTCGATTTGACAGTAGTTATCTTATCTCTTGCGTGTTACTTTCTTTTGTTTATTTCAGTATTACCCTCGCACACCGTCTGGTCCAGCGACATTATTAGCTATTTATTTACAACAATTCGGCATCCGCGCACACGATTTTCAGGGTTTCCTACACCTACATATGCCGAATACGCGGAGCCGCGCACGACTGCCTGCTGAGTGGCGCTGAGTTCGCTTTTTTTCGCGGGCTCGGTCGGTAAGGTAGAAACTGACTGAAGTACAGTAGGACCTCCACTCCAATTCCTGCCTTTAGAATTCGCTTTTTCGGCTCGGTCGGTAAGGTAGGGACGAACTGAGAGCTCTATAGCTTTCAATTCTTTCTCGGCTCGATCGGTAAGGTAGAGACTAATTGAGCTACAGTAGGACCTCGATTTCTGTTCCCTCCTCCTGGCTGCCTGCTGAGTGGCGCTGAGTTTTTTTCGCTTTTTACGGGCTCGGTCGGTAGGGTAGAGACTACTGAGCTACATAGAACTTCCACTCTGTTCCGCAGCTAGAATTGCAGATTTGCAGCCCCCCGAGAGAAAATATCGGTGATATAGGAAACTAAGTCGATCGGTCGGTATTGCAGATTTGCCGCCTTTTTTAATTTTTGAGGGATGAGCGATGTTTTTAGATTCAATATGTATTCGTTTTATTTCTTCGCGTATGTATAAAAATACATGAAAAGTGCAGTTGATAGAAAGAGGCGTAATTTAATTGCCAGTTGCGTTGCAGTAGAATTAAATCTTTTGAAAAAATTAACGATACTGCAGCGGCAACCGAAGGAATAAAAAGGCGCCTGCGTTTTATCGCGTCTTCTTCTTCTTGTTCTTGACTCGCTTTTTCGACGGCGTCAGAACCGTCGTCGTTTCCTCCACGTCGTCCAACTTTCGTTTCGTGTCGTCGGTCACTTCCATATCGGAACCTTCGGTGGGCAGGCTGAATCCTGGAATCTATTTGCACAGGGAAAAAAGGATAATCGATTGCGCAAAAAATATTTAACACGCGGATATTGCAGTAATCGATTGGCTTTTTACCTCCGGCTTGACGAGCTTGAAAACGAGTTTCTCGTGCTGCACGTTCGATCTGTCCAGGCTGAGCTGCACGACAACGGGATCGAACGAGCGGAAGACGATGTCGCCGCAAGTCTGCGTTTGCTCGCTCTCGTCGTACACGAAAGTCACCGATCCAACTTCGCCCTTTTTGTTGAGATACAAAGTTCCCTCCAGGCCGTATTTCGGTATCAAAATCTGAAGAGCATTTTTGCGCACGAAGAGAATGTAGCCGGACTCGTTCTCCACTTTTTCGCGGAAGAACAGCTGCAATCGTGAACATTAATAATTAATCATTATAATTAATAATAATAATAAATTAATTTTTTCGGACGATAAAAAAAGGGATTTTTGCAGTCAATAAAGATAAAGATATATCTTTTTTGAAGGAGATAAAAACGTACGTGAGTGTTCAAAGCGACGGACGCGCGTCCAGCGTACTGAGCCATTCGATTTCGGTAATTGAGATTGTGGCAGAGAGCGTGACTCTTCTTCTTGTCGAGCAGGTCGGGATAAGTCGCGTCGGCTCCGATGCAAACCGCCAGCAGACGGTGCACGATTATATCCGCGTATCTGCGACGGACGAAAAGATTTTTCAAGTGAGTTTCAAGTATACCTTGAAATTGTATAAAATTGTATAAAATTGTAGTCCTCATAAAATTGTATAAAATTGTAGTCCTTATAAAATTGTATAAAATTGTAGTCCTGATAAAATTGTATAAAAATGCAGTCCTTATAAAATTGTATAAAATTGTAGGCCTTACAAAATTGTATAAAATTGTATAAAGTTATAGTCCTTGTAAAATTGTATAAAATTGTTTAAAATTGTATAAAATTGTAAAAATATGGTCCTTAAAAAATTCTATAAAATTGTGGTCTTTATAAAATGTCAAGTATTCCTTATAAAATTGTACGATTTATCGATCGCTCACCTTCTGATCGGCGAGGTGAAATGCGTGTAAATCGGACAAGCCAGGCCGTAGTGAAAGAATTCCGCCGGCTGCAGCATCCCCGAGACGAAATAAACCGCTTGCATCATGCAGCGAGTCGCGAGGATTTTCAGCATCGTGTTGAAGAACGGATTGTCCTCCTTGTGAGCCTCTTCCAGGGATCGCGCCAATTCCCGGCCCGAGGTGGTTTTTATGTCGAAGCCCTGGGAAACAAAGACAATTAAAATACACGTAGCGATTTAATTGATTGGGAAACGAAGTCAATTCAAATAAATTTGGCGCTTCGGTAAAAAGTCAATTGAAATAAATTCGGCGCCTCGGTAAAAAGTAAATTGAAATAAATTCGGTAAAAATTTAAACGAATGTTATAGAGACGAACTTGGTGTTTGCCGGCCTTGATCAACGGATCGAAATTCGTTTGCGGCGGCTCCGGATGCCGCCTGAGCATCGCGCACTCCGGAAATTCTTGCACGATCTTCTCGGCCACGGAGATGTTAGCCAACAGCATAAATTCCTCGACCATCGAGTTCGTCTCGCGCATTTTCTTCGCCTCGACCTCGATCGGGTCGTGAGTCTCGCTGTCGACTTGGAAGCGAATTTCTGGCGAAGCGAGAACCAACGCTCTGAAAATATGAAGCGCAGTGTTTTAAATATACACGAAAAAAATGTTTCGTTTGAAAATCCCGGCATATTTTTTTTGTTTCTACCCGTTCTCCAAGCGTCGCTTCTTCAACTTCTTCGCGAGGTTGTTGAGCCCCCGAAGGGAGACCGCGATCGCGTCCTGCTGAGTCTTGTCGTCAATCTTCAGCTGCGCCTCCTCGTAGGTCATCGCTTGACGCGAGCGGATGATGGATTTGTGGAACTTCGTGCCGATTATATTGGCCTCCTGGTCGATCTCCCACACGCAGGAAAACGCGAATCTCTCCTCGCCGCCGCGCAGCGAACACAGATTGGAACTCAGCAGCTCTGAACAAATTTGATCGTCGATGAAACACAATTATATTATTCAGAAACTAGATATAACAAACATTAATTTTTTATTTATATTCATAATAATATTTCATCTTAATATTAAATTAATATTAATAGTATTTAATAGTAATATTAAATCATTATTAATAATTTTGAATAGCAATATAAAAATAATATTGATAATATTTAATAGTAATATTAAAATAATGTTGATAATATTTAATAGTAATATTAAATTAATATGAATAATATTTAATTGTAATATTAAATTAATATTAATATTTCATATTAATATTAAATGAATATTTTGCAGAATTTACCTGGCACCATGTCTATCCTCTTGTCCACGAGATAAACCGTCGTGGCTCGCAACGCCGCCTCCTCGTCGATCGCCGTTCCCGGCCTGATGAAGTGCGAAACATCCGCGATGTGAACGCCGACCTCCAAATTCCCGTTCTCCAAATTTCTGCAGTGCAGCGCGTCGTCGATATCGGTGCAGCCCGGCGGATCCACGGAACAAATGTCCAGATGCCGCAGGTCCTCTCGTTGCGCCACGTCCTGCCGACGTAAATTACAAATTTTCAACACAATCGTTAGTTAATATGTTACTGTTAGTTAATTCTTATAATAAATAATTAATAAATAAATATCGACGCGGCGAGCGCATCGAGCAAAAAGCGCGCCTCATTTGTCCGCAGTTCAAGTCAAAATTTAACGTCAAGCTCGTCGATATTTTTTTTGGTCTATCATGCGATACTCAAAATTCCCACGTAGGCCTCACGCGTTATGTTCAAAAGTTCCGGTCGAAGGGAGAAAAAGTCACCGTTGAGTCGCATAAGTCGCGCGATATCTCGATTTAAAATGGCCAAATGTGGCTCGCAGATGGTTCGTTGCTTTATTTCGTTTGCAATTTTTTTTTTTCATCCATAAAAAATGTGAATTTTCAGCGAGCGACAACTTTGAACCATGCTGGGAACTCCGAGAAGGAAGGCGACGATAAACCAAAACGTAACGATGAAGAAGAAGAAGAGCTAAAAAATGAAGAGAATCGAAGAGTCCCGTTGAACAATCTGTCCCTTTTCTGCGACCGGCTGCAAAGTTTCGTCAAGCGTCTGCGGAATATTCAGCACTTGGAATTCCTCACACACGACTATCCAGAGTGAGCGACAGCGCGGAATGAAATTTAGTACCTTCTCAGGTTATTATTTACAATCGCAGAATCCTGCGGAACCGACTGGAACGCGATGTGCTCGAGCTCGTGGCTATGCAAAAGGAGATTAACGCAGCGCGCGTGAACATCGGAAAACAGAAAGCTCAACGGAATTACGTGAGCGCGGAGATCGCGGATGTGAGAAAGACGCTCGGCAAGACGAGAGACGAAGGTGATTTCAGCGTAGCCAGGGCTTTGTCCGCGTGAAAAAAAAATTGCAACTCGTATAACGTTTGACGCAGAATCTCGCGAGATGGAGAAGATCGTCGCGCTGTACGACAAGACTCTGTTCGTCCGATGGGAGAGCGTGAAAACGACCCACAAGCCGGATGTTTTGAAGACTCTGCTGACGGACGTGAAGGTTGTCGAAATTTAGTACTTTGCGTTACAGTAGAAATATTTAATTAAGAAATATTCTGTATTAGTAGAAACTATTTCTATAATGTAAAAATAACTATTACTGCTAATTATTTTCTAATAACTATTTTTATTTTCTGATAATTAGTTTCAATTAATTATTTTTTCCAACTAATATTTCTAATAGTTGTTTTCTTGATAACTATTCGAAATAACTGTTTCTGCTAATTATATTTTTAATAACTTTTTTTATTTTCTGATGATTAGTTTTTACTAATTAATTTTTCTAATGAATATTTCTCATGGTTATTTTCTTGATAACTATTTGAAATAATTATTTCTGCTAAATATTTTCTGATAACTATTTTTATTTTCTGATGATTATTTTCTACTAATTATTTTTTCTAATAAATATTTCTAATAGTTATTTTCTTGATAACTATTTGAAATAACTGTTTCTGCTAATTATTTTTTTAATAACTTTTTTTATTTTCTGATAATTAGTTTTTACTAATTAATTTTTCTAATGAATATTTCTCATGGTTATTTTCTTGATAACTATTTGAAATAATTATTTCTGCTAAATATTTTCTGATAACTATTTTTATTTTCTGATTATTATTTCCTACTAATTATTTTTTCTAATAAATATTTCTAATAGTTATTTTCTTGATAACTATTTGAAATAACTATTTCTACTAATGTAGAAATATTTAATATGACGAATTTCTTTTCGTCATTTCAGTGCAAGCAGTTGGCCCTGGAAAACCTGGACGCGCTGATAACGCGAAAGCTGGGACATCTCAAGACGTTTCCTTCCATTATTTCCGGAGAGGAAAACAGGAACGACAAGGAAAAATCGACGTTTCCGATGCCCCTGTTTCCCTTTTGCCCCGGGCCAAACGAGCGAAAGTCGAAAATTCCCTTGCCGCCGCCGCTGCCGCCACCGCCGAGTTTGGCCGCGCGAAATAACGCGCGAAAACTGGCGACGCAGAGACGAGGAAGGTGAAATCAATTTATCGCGACTTCCTACAACGACAAATTTTGTTGTTGTTGCAGGAAGTCGATGTAATTAATTAAATGTCGCAGGCTTCGAAGACAAGAGGAACATCTCGACAATTTCCTGACGATTGACCTCAGCGATTTGCCAGCGAATTCACTGGTCTTCGACGGGCCCGACAATTCGATATTCAGTTTCACTGGAAATTCGCCACGTCAACTGGCGTCGGCGTCTACAATTTCCAGTAACAGCGCGAGATCGTCGGACGAACTTGCAGCGAGTCTACAGGAGGAAATGGACTCGGTTTTGCAAGTTAGTTTTGCTTTGCTTTCGTTTCTCCGTAACGCAAAACGTCGCCGCACTTTTCTTTCGTTTCTCCGTAACGCAAAACGTCGACGCTCTTTGCTTTCGATTCTCCGTAACGCAAAACCTCCACACTTTGCGTTCGTTTCTCCGTAACGCAAAACGACGACGCGCTTTGCTTTAGTTTCTCCGTAACACAAAACGTCGCCTCGCTTTACTTTCGTTTCTCCGTAACGCAAAACGTTGCAGCGCTTTGCTTTCGTTTCTCCGTAACGTAAAACGTCACCACGCTTTCCTTTTGTTTTTCCGTAACTCAAAACGTCACCACACTTTCCTTTCTTTTCTCCGCAATGCAAGACCTCGCTACGCTTTCGTTCATTTCTCCGTCACGCAAAACCTCCACACTTTGCTTTTGTTTCTCCGTAACGCAAAACATCGACGCTTTCTTTCGTTTCTCCGTAACGCAAAACATCGACGCTTTCTTTCGTTTCTCCGTAACGCAAAACCTCGACGCTTTCTTTCGTTTCTCCGTCGCAAAACCTCGACGCTTTCTTTCGTTTCTCCGTCGCAAAACCTCGACGCTATCTTTCGTTTCTCCGTCGCAAAACCTCCACACTTTGCTTTCGTTTCTCCGTCGCAAAACCTCCACACTTTGCTTTCGTTTCTCCGTCGCAAAACCTCCACACTTTGCTTTCGTTTCTCCGTCGCAAAAAGTCGACTTCGAAATTACTTTCGAAATTTCGCCGCCAATAGAACTTCGCGTGACTCAACCTGACGCAACAATCACCCGTATCTATATTTTCAAACCAGGCGCTATTCGGCGATCTCGGTGACGAAGCCGAGGAGCCGCCAATCGTCGTTGCCGACGCCCAACGCGACGGATAAAAATATCGAGCTGCCGTAACTCGCGGCCGTAGCGCTCGCGACGCAAAAACCGGAGACTCACCGATTCCGTGATGACCCAAGGCAGCTTAGGCAGGAAGCTGAGCACCGCGTCGGAGAATCGACTGTGGGGCACGTCGTGCTCCAAAAGCAGAACCTCGTTCTCCGTGGCCTTGTCGCCGATCGTGCCGAGCGCGCGAACGAAGTGGCCGAGCGGGTAGCGCGAGTTTCGCGGCCAAGAATCTATAGCGACGATTATCCTCTGGCTCGCCAGGGTCTCCGCCTGACGCGTCTCGATCCTCACCTTCGGTATCTTCCGCTCCGCCGGCACGAAGAGATGCTTCACGTGCTGCGACAGGGAAATTTTGAATTTTCGCAAACCGTGCGAGACGGTAAACTCCATTTTGCGAACTAATCGCGAGTTATCGGCGCTTGTTGTTTATTAGTTACCCCCTTGAGCTGACTCGGCTGCAATATACCGCAGTATTGGCGCCATTTGCGACGTATGATGCCAACTATTCGACCCGTTGGCGTTCTGTCAACTCGTTTTGTGCTCTTCTGAACTATCAGCTCGTTCTCCTCGTCGAGCACGTCGCCCGGATCCTCCTCCGCCTCGTCCTGCAGCACCAGGTCGCTCGGCACCGACCAATCCGACTCCGGTAGCAACTCCAGCGCCACTATGTCGCCGTCCACCGCCCGGTTTAGGCCCACGTGGCCTTGCACCAGGATCTGAGGTTTTGGACGAGAGATTATGGATTAGTGAGTGATTTCTAGACAAATTTCTGAGTCGATGTAACTCCTCTCTGTCTCTATGAAAATGTTGTATCTTTTGGTGTGAAGAAAAGGCAATCATTTCTTAATTTATGAATTTCCTAAGCTTCTTTAAAAAAATGGTTCTTTTTTTAATAAATTATAGGTTCGACTTCCGGTTCACAAGTGCTTTTTTTCTTTTTCAGTAAAATCAGTATCTGAGGTTTTGCACGAGAGATGCTGGATTAGTGACTGATTGCTAGGCGAATTTGTGACTCGATCGCCGGTCTGTCTCTATGAAAATCTGGTGTCTTCTGGCGTGAAAAAAGGCAATCGTTTCTTAACTTCTGAACATCTTAAACTTCTTAAAAAAAAAATACTTTTTTTTTTAATAAATTATAGGTCCAACTTCCGGTCCAGAAGTGCTGAACTTTTCTTTAAGTAAAATAAATAAATGAAATTAAGATAAATTAAATATAAATTGAATAAAGATAATGTAATATAAATTAAATCAAGATGATGTAATATAAATGAAATAAATTAAATGACATTAAAACCAGTATCTGCGTTTTTGTTCGAGAGATGCGAGATTATAGACTGATATCTAATGAAATTTGTGAGGCTATCGCCTATCTGTTTCTACGAAAATCTGGTGTCTTTTGGTGTGAAGATAATGCAATAATCGCGATCGACTCACGAATTTTTCCATTCCCTCGACGTTCACGCTGCCCTCCAGAAAATTTTCCCGCGACGCGAGGAAGGAACCCTGAAGCAGGCGGCCGTTCTTGATGCCGTCGTGCAGCTCTGTCGGCGCCAGGTGGCACGGAAACAGCGGCTCCTTGGAACCGCCTTCCAGGATGTAATTTCGCTTGCACAGTTTATCGAGGAGAACTCCCGAGTTCTCCAGGGAGGCTATGTAATCTTCCACTGCAGAGAACAAATCGGTTATCCTCATTCCCCAAGTTTCTGGAGCATCCAAATTTTAACAAAAATAAAAAAAAAAAAAAAAAATACTGACTATTAGCGACAGGAATTCCTTCCTCAAAGCTTTTGGCTTTGTTGCCGGCGTCGTCGGTCAGCAAAATGACTTTTACGGACTCCGCATTTTCCACAGCCAAATGGAGGTTGTACCACTTGGTAGCAACTCGAATCGCTCTGTCATTCCGGTCGTTTATCGTCTCTCCCGCAACTCGTTCCACGTAAGTCTCGCTGTTCGATTAAAAAGTAACATTAGCCACTCGTATAAAAAATTAAAGAATCATGAAAACCTGATTCTTTTTTCTTCTTACAAAGAACATTTTTTCTTTTACGTGTTCAGTATTTTTTTTTAATTGGCTTCTTATACCCATTTGATATAAATAAATAAATAAATAAATAAATAAATAAACAAACAAAAAAACAAGTAAATAAATAAATAAATAAATAAATAAACAAATAAATAAATAAATAAATAAATATTGAATTACCAATGATGCTCATTAACAAATATGTAAAATTTTCTCCTCGGATCAGCGATGATGTCCTTCAATTTTTTATAAACGTTGGAGCTCCTGTGCCGCACTTCCTCCAGCACAGTTTGAGTCACGATTACATTGTGGATGACATCTTCCTCCAAAATGTGGATCTGCAATAATCAGCGAACACGATTAATTTTTTGTTTTAAATCATGAGTCGCAGTAGCGTCTCGACGCTGAGCAAATGCTGAGTGTCGATTTCTGCTTTACAGCCTGGCGAATTTGAAAAAAGCTTCGCCGAGACTTTGCTACTCACCTGGTCCAACACGACGTTGGTGTCGAGCAGCAGGTAGTAGGGTTGAGAAAAAAGCACACTCTTCGCCCCAGGATTTTCCGCCTCAAGGACGCGTTGATTGTCGGTGGCCGCGCATTTTCCGCAGACCTCGGAGCCGCACCAGATATCATTGCGGAGATAATGTTCCCGGTCGTTCTGCAAACGGAGTAAAACAGTTCATAACCTATCGAGCCGCGAATTCGCCGCCGAATTTCGCGCGACGCTGACGTAACCTATTTTCGTACCTTGTATATCTTTCCGTTCCGGGTCTTCCTGTAGAAGACTTTCGACGTCAACATCGCGAACTCGTTAGGCTCGCCCGGTTGTTGTGATGACGGTAATCGCAGCGCCGGGCATTACCGCTCGTAATATCAGATGCACCGCGCAAACGACACACGTGTGATTATCAACAGCCCAGCCGGAACGCCTGAGACGTCTGCACGCAACGCGCAACGCCATCTTGAAATGGCGGGAAATTTTTGAAAAGCGAGATTCTCGGAAGTTTAAGGGGGGGGGGGGTAGAGTCTTGAAATTTTTTTTTCATTTGTTTTTTTTTGCTTAGCATCTCAAGAATGTTGTATCAAAGTTTTAGAGCAATCGGAGCAAAACTGATGGAGATATGAAATTTTAACCATCCGAGGCTCTGTGTTATTTCGTATATAAGTATTCACTTTAAAGCGATTTTCCCACACTTCATGTTTTAAAAGTCGGTGACCATCGTACCGTAAAATCTATTGCACCGATCCTTTTGAAACTTGGTACACTCTTTCTCAGTATAATTCATCAGGTAATGCTGTCGAGTTTTTTTTTAATTTGTTCTTATTTTTTTTACAATAACAAATTGGCCGATTTTTTCAGTGAAAATCGCGTTTTTTACTTTCAAGCGTTACCAAAAATCGAAAAAAAATAAAATAAATAAGAACTCGACAGCGTTACCTGAGGAAACTCATAAACTAATGAAATCAACTTGATTTTTTGAATTCGAATAATCGAGTGACCAGTTATGATGGTCACCGTAAAACCACTGTTTTCGGAGGCGTCTCCGGAGATTAGTTGTCAACGGCGTAGTTATTAATAATTTTCGCTCAAATTTCCAGAAAATGTTCTTGAAATGTTGCTTTACAATCCTGTAATCATTAATTTTAGAATGCACTGCCCGTATCTTGTAAAAAAATTGGCAAAAAGGGTCGTTTTTTCACCGTACAGACCCCCACCCCCCTCTTAATTGATCGGTACCGAAAGTTTTTACGCGCCTACATTGCATTAAATTAATTTAAGGCGATGTGAAACATCCACGTCGAGCCCAGTCGGTATCAAAAACTGTAATGAACGTTTTTGACGGATATTTGCGTTTACAACAAAAAGAAGAAATTCATTCCCTACGGATTTCACTAGTGCAGGGAATGAATTTCTTCTTTTAGCTGCAAATGCAAATATGCGTAAAAACGTTAATTACAGTTTTTATTACCGCAATCGGTATTTCACATGCCCTGAGGCGAGGTAAAACCTGCTCAGTCAATACTAAAAACTGTAAGCAATTATTCCCACGATGTCCAACGTTTCCGGAAAAAAGAAAAGTTTTATACGATTCCTCTTTCAATCCTGAATGGTGTAAGACTTTAATTTTTCCTGGCATGTGTCTAAATACCGTGTATTGTTTCGCAGTGTGATGAAACCTACTCAGTCGGTAATAAAAACTGTAAGCAATTACTCCGACGATGCCTACCGTTTTCAGATAAAAGAAAAACTTTACACCATTTCTCTTTCGATCCTTAATGGTCTAAGACTTCTATTTTTCGTGGCATATGTCTAGTTTCCGTGTATATTCTTGTTCCAGAAATAATTTTCTATCTCTTTCGCACTCACGGAGGTTTCGCCACCCCTTAAAGAAAGAGTAGAAATGTAAAGTTACATTCAATTTCGTGTATACAATTGTGATGCAATTTCAAGAAACGTTGAAGAACTTTCATACATAACACAGTACACAATTAAATTAAATTAAATGATTAAAATTCTTGTAACGATTTTCAAAACATAAATTAATTTCACATCACACAGCGGGGATAAAAATCGTCTACAACAAAATGCATTCGTAATAATCCAGGCTCCGGTAAATTCGACGTTTCTTCTCGCTCTGGGTTACGAGCGCAAACTGCAACACATTAGGCATTCCTGAAACGGGCAGTGGGGGGTCACGAGCAAGGACAATGGAATAAAGAAAACATCATAGCGGTCGTCGCGCCGCTCGACAAGTGTTGGAAACGAGCATCCGGTTTGTTCCTCGTCGCCGTTTCGCGTCTTCTTCGCAAGGTCGGCGTGTTCGCTCGCTCGCCGCCTCTCCCGGATTGTTCGAGAGATATCTCTCCATTCCCGTGGTTTCGTCGACAAGAACCCCCCGAGAGAGGCAACTCTCTCGTAGCGTCTGAGATTGCTTGGCCGCCGCCGCGCGCGGGAACGCAAACAGAAACCTCTCATAACAAAAGCGACATCAGCACCGGCGAAGGTGGGCTCCCCGCTCCCCCACCCTCCCGCCTCCTCCCGCCTCTTCTTCACCGCCCAACGCAGAAGTGCAGAACGCGGACTCGCCCGGCGACTCGAGATAATTGTGCGATGCAGTTTTGCCCCCGTTCCCCCCCACCCCCCGTTTCTCTCTCGGGGTTGGCACGAAATTTCCGTCACCGCACACTGCGGTTATCTCGAGAACTTGTGCACACGGGGCAAGCAGATTTCGTACCTCGAGTGAATACGAGTGACAGAAAAAACAAGGAATCCCACGTCTCACGTAAATAATTGGCATGTAAATACGAGGAACTAAATATTTCGAAATAAACATTTATGGTCATTACAATAATTATTATAATTATTATAATTATTATCATATTATTATCACTATTATCATTATTATCATACAATTATCATTATCATCATTATTATCATATAATTATCATCATCATATTATCATCATTATTATCATACAATTATCATTATCATCATTATTATCATACAATTATCATTATCATCATTATTATCATTATTATCATACAATTATCATTATCATCATTATTATCATACAATTATCATTATCATCATTATTATCATACAATTATCATTATCATCATTATTATCATACAATTATCATTATCATCATTATTATCATGTAATTATCATCATCATCATATTATTATCATGTAATTATCATCATCATCATATTATTATCATTGTTATCATACAATTATCATTATCATCATTATTATCATTATCATCATTATTATCATTATCATCATTATTATAGCTATTATCATTATCATCATTATTATCGTTATTAATATTATTATGATTGTTATGATTGTTATCACTGTTGTGATTGTGGCTATTGTTATCATTATTATCATTGTCATTATATTTATTATTATTATTAGTATTATTAACAGGGAAATCCGAAAAGAGAACGTGAACAAAAATCCACTCGAATTATTCTCTCAGCTCCCGATTCGAAGTGATGCGGGGGTGGGAGAAAAAAAAACAACGAAAACGATTCACCGATGGCAAATGGAATACGTCACGTCGAGGAGGAGCCATGAAACTTATCGCCGGCGGCGGGTGGCGGCGAATAAGTCGCGGGGATAGCCAGCAGCAAGCCAGCTGCTCGCTCGTCGACTCGTGACACGTGCCCCGCGACGTCCGGGCACTCCGGGCAGCAGCGCGCGGCGTATCTGCTAGGCTTCGCGGAGACCGCAATCAAGAGCGTCCGCGGCGGGTGGGGGGACGACCGGGCGTTCGGGTCGGGCGTTTTTTTTCCCTCTCGCGCTTTTCGTTTTAATAACGGGGAAAATCCGCGGCGCGCTCTGGCGGATGACAATGACGGATATCGTCGGTGCGCGCGACTTTTGCTCCAGTGAATTTATCCCCGAGCCGACTTCTTTCCCGCGGAACCCTCGGACCGCGCGGAGGCGCGGAACAAATGCATATACGTTTTTATTATTTTCGACCGCGATTTTTCTTCTCGTTTTTTGTTGCCTTCTCCATTCGCGAAAACTGGAGCGAACGCGCGGCCGAAGAGACAATTAAAGCCGCGGTGATTCTCGCGGCCGCAGGCGGAGGCGCGGCTTTCATCAATTGTAATTAAGAACTTTTGTCAAACAGCTGTAATTACGTTGCGAAAAAAAATCCCCATTCGCTTTCTCGGTTGATGAGGAGATTTATGAGAAAACTTGTTTTCTATACCAATGAGGGCGGAATTTATTTATTTTTACATGTGAACCGTTTTATTATAACGTAGAATCCGATGTAATAATGATTTCAAGTATTCATTGTTAATTGCGATTTCTTGGTCCAACGTGTAATTTTCGTAGGTACAAAACATGGAAACATTTTTATTTCACCTCTTTTTTAACCTTCGTGGTCACACTAACGTTGAATTCCATGTTAAATTACTATAGTCAATTTCACCCAGTGTGACCACGAAGGGTTAAAAACAGCATTTTTAAACCATTTTTACATTTTTGAAACATTTAACGCTGTGGCTACGCGTCCGGCAACCGGACGAATAAGGGTATATTATTCGTCCGTCAAGTTCCCGATTTCTTCCATTTTCAGGGATCAACCTTTGGAAAAGCCCTTTTTTATTGGGCTGAAGCTATATCGGAAAGCAACAATGCATCGCATTTTTTATCCGGACGAACAATTTTATTTTATTCCTTTATTGTTCGTCCGGGTAATCCGAAAAATTGTTTAAAAAACAGATATCACGAAAAATTGTATAAATTCAAAGAAATGTTAAGAAAACATTTCCGGACAAATAAGTGTATGTTCTTTGTCCGGATAAACGAAATAATTGTTTTAAAACACATCCGGACGAATAACAGCGTATTGTTCGTCCGGGTAATCCGAAAAATGTATAAAAAAACATACATATTCGCAAAAAAAATTGTAAAAATTCAAAGAAACTATTTTAAAACATTTCCGGACGAATAAGTGTATGTTCTTCGTCCGGATAAACGAAATAATTGTTACATCCGGACGAATAACAGCGTATTGTTCGTCCGGGTAATCCGAAAAATGTATAAAAAAAACATACATATTCGCATTGATGCGTTACTTTTTTTCGGATGTGCCAGCCAAGTCTCGGTCAATTGACGCGTTACGCTTGATATTTAAGTCTTTTTTAGTTTTTGTCTTTAAGTCTTTGAACAAAATTCAAAGAAACTTTTTTAAAACATTTCCGGACGAAAAAGTGTGTCCGGATGAACGACAATTGTTTAAAAACATCCGGATGAGTAATCATATGTTGTTCGTCCGGGTAAACAAATAAATCTGTGTGCTAACAAAATAAATTTTAGTGCAGTGGGGGGGCTTCGCCCCCCCAACCCCCCACCGGGGCTTCGCCCCTGGACCCCACCAGGGCTTCGCCCCTGGACCCCACCGGGGCTTCGCCCCTGGACCCTACCGGGGCTTCGCCCCTGGACCCCACCGGGGCTTCGCCCCTGGACCCCACCGGGGCTTCGCCCCTGGACCCCACCGGGGCTTCGCCCCTGGACCCCACATCTTCAAGCGGAAGATTTCCGCTTCAGTACTTTTTTTACGGGTGAGGGTATTACATAATATACAATGAGTTATGATACAGTATTGACTATTAAACTTTTATTATAAAATTTATATGACATAGAAAACAAGCTAATAATATTTTTATCGCGCGCGCAGCCTTACCATAGGCGCAGGATTACGCAGCCGCGGAACATCCGTGACATTTCCACAGTATAGTCTTGGGTACTTTTTTCAAAGAAGCACAAGACAAATGGTACCACGTCAAACAATAGTCACAACATATCGCACTATTCGTAACATCGTCGGGGACAGTTTCATCTACATCGACGTTACATTTTCCACATGGGTAAATAGAGTTACTTCTTTTCAACCGAACGATTTCTGTTACACATCTCCAAGCGTCTTTCGAAAAATACTTTTTGATCAGAGATATGTTGACGTCCTCGTGTATTAAAGAATGCGGTACTTTTTCTGGGCGACTTTCGACAGAAGTTTCTCCGATGAGTTTTCCCTGATTCACAGCAGATACTGCGAGATCTGTATTTACTAACCACTTGAGCATTGTGACCGCTTTTTCTTCTTCTCGCCTTTTAGCAAAAGGAAGTTTTGCCCCATCGATTTTTCTCTTCTTCGGCAACCCGATGACCGTTTTGTCGTGCCCTTTTGGTCTTCCTCTCCGTTTCACTGCAGGCGGTACTTGTATTTTAGAAAAATCAACGGGGAATGTCGTCGTTTTCTCATTCGTAGGACCATTGTTCTGGGACATCGTAATATCGTGCTCTTCTGATTCCTGCAGCGGCTTGAGAATATCGATCGTATCAAGTGCTGCATCCTTTACCACCTCTGGCGATGACCGGAACTCCGAAGTTTCTTTCCCTTTACCCGATGTAGACGGATATTCTCCACTCTCTCGAACGTGATCGTTGATTGGATACTCCGAATTCAGAATTTCAGTCGTGTCTACGGCAGTGTCAATCATATCGGATGACGTTTCAACTTCGAAATCGTCACATTCCGGCGTCTCATCTTCGAAATCGTCACATTCCGAGTCTGATTTATGCGAGGATTTTTTCCTCTTTCGATCGCCAGAAACACACGGAGATTGACGCGTCTGCGGCATCGGAGCGGCGTCATCCGTAGGGACAGATGCGAGATTTGTTTCTTCGCTGAAACCCGGCTCTCGATTTTCTTGCCACGCGGTTTGTAGATCGACTAATTGCTTCAGACGCCAACGAAACGCTTCGTTGGTCGCTTCCGCAGCCAATCCAGCTAACTCTTTACATATTACGAAAGCTTTCGAATATCGTTCGCGTTCCGAGAGAATTCGATGTTTTGGGACTACTGAAGAGATCGTTGGCAAAGGAACGTCGAACTGTTCATTCTCGGTGCTGTCGAAAACACGCTGCTTGCTGAAATAATATTCTTGGGTCCATCGTGTAGCGCAGATCGTTTCGTCACACAGTGACAATCCTAAGTGGTCCCTGACGGCAAAGATATGCCTACAAAAGATAACCAACAAACAAACAAATCGTAACGAAGGCCAGTTATGAAATGAAAAATGAACTGAATAGTAAATTGTAAATCAACCGGCACGGGAGACTCATCGACGAAAACGAGCAGCAATCACAGAATTGTGAGCTCGCGAGTATTTTCGATCTACTTTCCCGGAACTCGAACGTATCTTGTCCCGTCGCCTCGAAGTGTTGACCAGCTCTCGCTCGTAGTTCGCGTTCGATAAAAAAAAAAGCATGCTGCGTGAGCAAATCGGAGTAAAATCTCTCTGGACTATCGTTAGAGAACGATACCACACGCTTCTTTAGATAACGGTAAGCAGCTTTATGATCGCGTTCCGACGTAAGACACGAGATTAAAATGAAGAGGTTCTTCACGAAATCTTCAAGTGTGCTGTACTTCTTTACAACGCTCTTGATCTTGCCGTTCAGAGATTCGATCCTATTATTCGTCGTATTAAGGAAATTGCTGTGCATGAAGTCTGTTGACAACGTCCACTCGCCACGGATGGTATGCCAATTCTTGTTAAAGTACGACAGTATCGATTTTGGCAACTCAGTTGTACAACGAGCGTACAACACCATGTATTCTTCGTCCGTCGATGCGTAGACCATGCGCTGAAAGATTTCTTTGGCGGCATCCCTTTGACCCGTCGTGATTCCGAGCTTGTCGCACGAAATTTCTCGATTAAATGTGCGCAATGCATGAAATATGCAAATGAGGACGTTGGCCGACGGGAAATGCTCTTTTATAACTTTTCTTTCCAGCAAGTCCTTATCTGCCATGACAGATTTGATTTTCGGCCAAGAGGGATGAGCTGTTTTGAAGCAATTGAGAAACCAGTCCATGCTCTCGGTATCTTCAGACATCAAAATACAAGCGGCAGCGATTTCCGTCGAGCCTTCCGAATCCTCGACGATTACCAGGTATACTGGAGCTCGTATGTTCAGCAATTTGAAAGTTGCATCGATGCCAATAAATTCGCCAAAGGCATCCATCGATCTCTTCATGTTCTCCGTAGCGAAAAAAAGTCCCTTGAACTTATCATTGTCTGCGAAAACCTGAACCTCAGCTCCTGAAACAGATTTAATATAATATAGCGTGTAAACAAACACGCATGCAAATGCAGCATTCGCACAATCACACGTATTAAAAAAAAAATACAAACCATGTTCTTCTCGCAGATTATCGACGACACGTTGCAAATTGTTTCGTCCTTTCGGTTGAGCCATAATATTTGATAAATCCTTGAGGAGAACAACTTTCTCCGTTTCTTTCGAAATTGATTCCTGGACTTTCTTTTTGTTTGCTCCCAATTCTAGTAACGCTTTAACCTTTGCTTTTTCCGTCCCCGTCAAAGATCTTACTTGAGGGTAGTGTTGAAACAATATCTACAACAAAACGAACGAAAAAAACGATATAAATCACTCCAGAAAATAATTTGAGAATAACACTTTCGTAAAAATTAAAATACCTTTGAGCACGCGTGATTATGACACTCATTCAACTCCGCTACTATCAGACGTGTTCCGTTTGCGTTGAGCCCAAATCGAATAAATGCTGGACAGTTGCCACGAAAACTCCTTTAAAAAAAAGTAATATATAAATTAAGCATGAAATATTTATATTGATAAATTTATCTTTAACATTTTTAACAACAGAACTCACGACGAGGTTCGCTGGCCAGTTGCGTTGGACTTAAAATGTTTTCCACCACGAATGCAGCAGAATTTTAGCATGTAAAATCGCAACGAGGGATTTATGTTCTTCTTGACACCTTTTTTTCGACACGCCTCGAGTGTTGTTGAGTCGCGAACATAATATACAGCATTGACTACGCGCTGATATTCCTCAATTTTCGTGTGTATATCCGCAACGGAAGAAAAAGCGTCACCAGGTTTCAAAACACGGACTGCCGGAGTCTTAACTGTCGATTCGACGATCACGTCCGATGATTGTTTCGTCAAATTCTTCTCCATCCGAGATTTCTCCTTGACCTGATCAGCCGCCCAAGTTCGAGGTTTTGTTTTGTCTTTTTCCTTCAAGCTGAATTGCGACTTTGTCGCTCCTTTCATTGCAGCCGTTTTTTCTGTGCACGACGAAATCTCGAAGTTACTGTTATCAGACGAATCATTCGTGGAAGTTCCGGCTTTTGCTGTTTTCGCTGTAACCTCCGAGTTGCCTTGTAGCGCCGCCTTGCCTTTCCCCATAGCTTTCTTCTTGGCACATGACGCGTCTTCGAAGTCGCTGTCGTCTGACAATTGGATTTCACGATCCAGTTTCCCAGGCACAGCTAAAGAGCAAAGGAGGAGAATTATAAAAATCGAAAGAAAAAAATCACAAAAAAAGAATGTTCACTAAAGATCCGAGGAAGCAAAACAACGACGTTTTTGCTTCGTAAAAATCATCAAAAAAGTTCAATAAGAAAACACTACTCACACATGTCTGAAAAGACTGCTCGCGACAGATTTTTTGTGTTGCCTTTTCCCTTCGAGTCGAAATCTGACTTCGCCACTTCTTTCATTGCAGCCGTCTTTACTGCGCTCGACGACATCTCAAAGTTACTATCGTCGGATGAATCATTCGTGAAAGTTTTCGAACTCGTGGCGGGTTGTTGCAATTTGCTGCAGCGTTTTGCTGGTTTTGCTGTAACCACCGAGTTGTCTTGTCGCTTCATCTTGCCTTTCCTCGTAGCTTTCTTCTTGGCGCATGACACATCGTCGAAGTCGCTGTCGTCTGACCATTGGATTCCACGGTCCAGATTCCTAGGCACAGCTAAATAGCAAAGGAGAATAATTATAAAAATCAAAAGAAAAAAATCATAATAGTACATTACGATACTAGAAATATACGACGAAAAAAAACAACGACGTGACATAACCTCACTTTCTATACGAGAAGAAAGAAACGACGTCAAGAGAAGAAAGGCACGAGAAGAAAAATAGAAAAACACTACTCACGCATGTCTGCATCGGTCGTCTCGTCGTTGTTATAAATAATTCCTCGTATAATAATACCGTCGTACCGTTGCACTGATCCGTCGGACAAAAGAAACGGCGCGTCGTCGCTGCCGGTAGCCGGTGCAAAAAGACGTTATAAGCGTCGTCACGTGGTCACAACGATGCGAGCCGATCCTACGCGACACGAACCCGCAACGGCGTGTCGCTGCCGGCAGCCAGAGAATCGCGACGATACGCGGCGCCATCTAGCTCGAACGTTTAGAACCGAGGCGTGTGCGGCTCGGGGCTGTGTAATATTTTTATGCTATTTTCTCAACAAAGATATTAGCACGGCCCCTGCGCAAGGATTACATTTGTTTTCAGACTTGCCGGACGAATAATAATAATATTACAGAGACCATTAACATGGCCCCTGCGCAAGGATGACATTTTTTTCCGATTTGACGGACGAATAAGATGCCACAATTCGTCCGGTTGCCGGACGTCTAGACACTCCGAACATTTAAATGTTTTTAGAAATTCTGTTAAGTCTTTTATCTCTAAAAACTCTGTTTTAAAGATTGTTCATATTTTTTAAAAGATTGTTAATGTTTTTAAAAAGACTGTTAATGTTTTTAAAAAGATTGTTAATGTTTTTTAAAAGATTTTAACATATTTAATAAAAACACTAAAATGTTTCTAAAAAGAGAAGACACAGAAATGCAACTTTATTTCCGGCTTTCTCGGTCCTCTATGCTCTCTCTCCCATCACAAAAAAAAATTCACACTGGTCAGCGACGATATCGAAAAATAATTTTTTTTTATTCACCGCGTCGCGCATTTATAACTTAATATCCCATAAATATGTCGGGCGTGTGAAATGTCCGTCCTGCTTATTGCGCGCATTTCTCAATAAATTCTCATTTAATTGCAGGTCCGCAACAGGAGGTTTCGCTTTTCGAGAATGACTGATTGTCACTCACTTCGGCGAATGCGCTGCGCGTGGTAAACAAAGCAACAAAGACAGAGCAGCAGCAGCAGCAGCAGCGGCGGAGAGTCGAAAGGCTTCCGCACTCCCGGTGCCCGCCCGCTGGGGACAGGCGTGAAATATTAAACGCTTATCCCTCGTCGTGTTAACTGCCAGGGGAATGAAATTGATTCTCCCCACGTCCGGCCGCCGCCGCGGGAGAGAGCCGTACACCGGCAGCGGTCGCTCTCCCCTCGGATACGTCGGGTTGGAAAAGCATTTCGTTGTTAAAATTTAAGCCGACCACCGATGCTCCGCGTCGCCCGCACCGCCTGCGCCCTGTAACTCGAGGAAACGTCCGGACGGGAGCCGCTGCGGTCGTGGCGAGCTCGCCTCACCGTCGTCGCATCGAGTCCCGCGCCCCAAATGCTCGCGCCGCACAACTGTCCATTTAACGATTTAACGTTCTCTTAGTGTCACGTTGTACGTGGCCCGGAAAGTTTCGCTTCGTGGGTACGAAATCGCCAACAATTTTTTTGTTCTCGAGTACCGACTTTTTTGGTCCGCGCCAGCGTTCTCATGGCGTATATTTGACACCGAAAAACACGGGTTTCAAACCTTTTTTCAGTAATTTTGAAAAAAGAAAAAAAAAACATTTTTAACTTTTTTAATTTCTTAAAATTGCATAAATTCTTAATTTCTTAAAATTGCATAAATTCTTAATGTCTTAAAATTGCATAAATTCTTAATTTCTTAAAATTGCATAATTTCTGAATTTCTTTAAATTTCTTAATTTCTGAATTTCTTAAAATTTCCTAAATTCCCAATTTCTGAATTTCTTAAAATTTCCTAAATTCCCAATTTCTGAATTTCTTAAAATTTCTTAAATTCCCAATTTCTGAATTTCTTAAAATGTCTTAAATTATTTATTTCTGGATTTCTTAAAATGTCTTAAAGTCTTAATTTCTGGATATCTTAAAATGTCTTAAATTCTTAATTCCTGAATTCTTAAAATTTCTTAAATTCGTAATTACTGAATTTCCTAAAATATATTAAATTCTTCATTTCTGAATATCCTAAAATTCCTTAATTTCTGAACTTCTATAAATTTCTTAGTTTCTGAATTTCCATAAATTTCTTAATTTCTGAATATCTATAAATTTCTTAATTTCTGCATTTCTATAAATTTCGTAATTTCTGAATTTCTATAAATTTCTTAATTTCTGAATATCTATAAATTTCTTAATTTCTGCATTTCTATACATTTCGTAATTTCTGAATTTCTATAAATTTATTAATTTCTGAATTTCTATACATTTCTTAATTTCTGAATTTCTATAAATTTCGTAATTTCTGAATTTCTATAAATTTCTTAATTTCTGAATTTACATTAATTTATTAATTTCTGAATTTCTATAAATTTCTTTATTCTTAATTTCTCCAAAAAATAACTTCTTCAAAAAATAACTTTTTAAAATCTAAAATTCTGGTCCAGAAGTGCTGAATATATGTATATTTTTATTTCAGAAAAATATGCCATAATCTTGAAGAAAATATCCGACACCATTCTTCAAAAAGCAAGAAGGCGCGCGGCACATCGACCACGAGAATAGAGCCATTACAGATCGAGAGCGTGTGCGCCAAACCAAAACGTTTAGTCGATAAAACCGGAATCTTATGCGCGACATAACCCGCCTACATATTCAGATTGGTCGCGAGCGAGAGAGCGAGCGAGGAAGCCGGCAGTCTCATGGATATCGAGTTATCGGATCACGAGCTCAACATATATTTCAATGGCCACAGGGGAAAGCGTAATATTCCACAGGTACGTATAAAAACCGACCTATATACACACCCGGCACATTCCCCCATCTAACTGCCCTATAAATACATAAATATAACTGTACACTCGCCGTTCCATTTCTACACAGATGATTGCCGATACTAAAAACGTCAGACGTCGTTATACGGGGATGCGATTGCAGCGCCCCCGCAGTGAACGTCGGGAATAGGAACTGAAGAGGAGAATGCGATTTATCCGGAGTCTCCCTCTCTCTCTCTCTTTCTCTCTCTCTCTCTCTCTCTCTCTCTGGGAAACTTTACAGCCGATTGTTTCGCGATGCCCGGGCGGATCACCGGTCAGGCGGGACGAAGGAGCGTTTGAGGGGCTTCGCGCTGCAGCGGAATTGCACGAGACGTACATGCGGAAAACGAGGTGACGTGGGAGCGGCGTGGGACGGAAGGGGAGGAGGGAAAGAGTCAGGATAAAGGGGGATCGAACGATCGTCGGTCGGTGTGCAATAATGGCGTAGGGAGAGGAGGAGGAGGAGGTGGAGGAGGAGGAGGAGGAGGAGGAGGAGGTGGAGGAGAAAAAGGTAGGAAGGTGAGGAGAAGGAGGAGGAGAAAAAGGTAGGAAGGTGAGGAGGAGGAGGCTACGTGCAGGTGAGGGAGGTGAAGCGGACAAAGAGAAGTGAAGCTGGAAGGACAGAACAAGAGGGATGGAAGGGGAGGAGGAGAAGAGGAAGAGAAGAGGAGGGGGAAGGGAGGAACGGAGGGAGGAATAAAGCGTGGAGGGTGAGATCTGTATGGACATGGAATGCGGGGAAGCGAGAAGCTTCGACAAACCGTGAGGGCGAGAGGGAAATCCAACCTGGGGTGAGGAGGAGGAAGAGGAGGAAGGGGATGGTCAGGGGGTTTTACGTCTCGTGGAGCAACGTCGAGGGGGTGAAAGCAAAAGAGGAGCAGGGGGAAAGGGTAGGGAAAGGTAGGGAACGAGAGGGTGGAGAGGGAGGAATAAGAAAAGGGATAACGCGGAGGCCGAGATGCGGGAGGGAGCGAGAGGGAGGGAAGAGCGCCGCCGCTGCTGGCTTTGCCCATTGGTTATGGATCCTTACGGGCGTTTAATCCGTAATGGCTCGAGCGTACGTGCCCTGACTTCGATAAACGCGTGGGGTGAAAATAGGGGGGGAGGGGGAGCGAAATCGTGGACCTCGCAGCGAAACCCGTCGCCGACGAGGACCTCGGCTGGGGTTTCTATGCACGTGGCCGCTTTCTTTCTTTCTTCCATTTGTTCGCTGGCAGGTCGAAGATTTTTTGGGAGGGTTTTTTTTCTTTTCCTCTTTCACGGGGGGTGAGGCAGCCGGGATTGCGCGCCGCTGGCAGTGATCGGGGTTGCCATCGAGAATAGGAGGTTTGAGGGAGAGGAGGGAGAGGAAGGTCCACTTTTAAAAAAGAACGTGGTGCGTGGAAAGTCGAAATATGTATCGAAAACTGAAGACACTTTTCAAACGTTTTGGTTGGATGGCCGCGAGACTTTGGTATGAAGTCGATTTTGGACTGCAGAGTCGAGTATCGAGCGGGTTTTTTGAATGCCTGTGTTAGCCACACAAGAGAAGATGAGTGAAAAACAAGGAATGCGAGCCAAGCGACGACATTGGTGTCCGTTATCGTAAACGGTGGAAAATAATCAGTACTTAGAGAGCTTAGATAGCCTGAAGTAGAGGCGGTGGGTCGATGCGTCGGCGGTCTATTGAATGCCAAGTTCTGCTGAGTCGACATTTGTCCATTGCTACCTACTAATGACTCCGTGCATCGTGTAAACGAATGTTTATCGACGTTTATGCGCTATTTTGTCTTATCCCGTCGGGCGATATCGGAAACAATGAGTAGAAGGCTAAGTTGTTTAATCACAATCAATGTATGCATTATCTAGTTGTTCGAAGATTTACGACTGTTGATTAGTCTGCACGCAACCTTCAATTTGCAACCCAATTTGCGAACATATTTAGATTAGAGAGATAGATAGATGAATTTATTTATTTTTATGGAGAGGGATTACGGGAGACGGGAGAGTGTCGTTAGTGTTTTCGTTCCTGCCGAAAAACAAAGCAATCCAGAATTCACTCCAAAAGCCAAATCCCAGTGTAGGTGATACGGAAAGCTATCTGCAATTCTATTACACTTCCTCCCATTAGTTGCCGACAAGGAAAATGCTCGAGTAATTGTCAAATACAGAATGTAACGTAAAAATACCGTCGGAATCGCGACAGTCGCGAAGAAAATTGACTTAAAATTGGAAAGCTCAGGCTCGCGAAATCGCATTCACAATGAGACTCTCGGCAGTGCTCACGGTAATCGCTCTCGGTGTCGCCACCAGAGCTTCCGGTAAGTCCAGATTCTTCCCGACAAATCCACGTATTTACAATCCGAAATGTTTAATATGTAATGTTTGACTTCTTTTTGTTTTCGTGTATTTTGTTATAAATTTAGTAATCTTTTGTTTTTCGCTCGTCTGCCTATATTTCGTATTGCTTTCAAGGGCTTATCACGTTTATATTAAATAAATTAATAAACAAACAAATAAATAAATAATATCAAGGGGTCACCTCAGGTTTCCACATTCGAGCTTATTAAAAAAAAACCATTCGTTATTGAATGATAATCTTAGTATCGCGCCTGCAAAAGTTAGAAAGAAAAGTTACAATCCTAGGGTAGACCGACCAATGACTGAACAGTTGAGCCAACAATTGAACACTTAGTTCCTAATTTTTGTCTCAAGCTTTTGAATAGTAGGAGTTGATCTAACATAACAGAACGATGTTTAACATTAAGGAGGCATCGTCGGTACAGTCACGTCAATTGCGCACTAAGATTTGAAACATTATTTAAATATACTTTCGGAAGGAAACAAGTGTCCAAAAAGGTGGATATGAATTAAAGAGATCCTGTTTAGTATAGAAAAAAATATGTGCAATAAAAATTTACAGAAAAATAGCTCAGTTTATGCTAATAACCAATGGGACATATTATAAGCAGTTTTTTGGAAGTCAAATTGGTAATTTCAGGTCGATCTTGTCGGGCGACAGCTCGTTTTGTTCGCTGAAGAACGTTTTACGAATTCACCGAGTTATTTTCTTCAGTTTATTTGTCGATTAGGAATAAAATGAGATAAACTCGTCGTTTAATTTTCTTCTCTTATAAACAAATGGCTGTAATTTGTGACCTATGAATATAATCGCAAATGTTCAACGGTAAATTTGTGCATTGTCCGTCGATAAACAAAATGAACCGTCGCTCGACAAGATCGAACTAAAATTACGAATTTGACTTCCAAAAAACTGCGTATAATATGTCCCATTAGTTATTAGCATAAACTGAGCTATTTTTCTGTGAATTTTTATTGCACATATTTTTTTCTACACTATACAGGATCTCTTTAATTCATATCCACCTTTTTCGACACTTGTTTCCTTTCGAAAGTATATTTAAATAATGTTTCAAATCTTAATGCGCAATTGACGGACTGTACCGACGATGCCTCCTTAAGGGGAGGCCAAACAAAATTTTGTTTCGATGTATTAGTTGATAAGGAAACATATAATTTTGTTCATTCATTGGTAGGTCCCATATTGAAATAAAGTATATGCAAGATATAGGATGTATTCTAGATATACGAGATATGTTTTGTCCGAAAACTTCTGTATGTCGGATATATTTTATTTATTTATGAGAAAACGAGGGTTCAGATTCTAGTGTTCAGAACTAGAAATGTAGGTTCTCAGTGCTATAACAGCATAGTAATTTAGAACCTGTTTGAATTTCTTGCGTTGGTTGCAATGTCCAATTCAGGAATAAATCGTATGTAGCATAGTAAAAATTATGCATTTCATAGTTAGTAACGAAATACAGAATAGTAAAAATACACAATTAGCTGCATACCGGTGTATGAAATCGACACAGCTTTTTTAACAATATATATGTTAATGAAACATTAAAAATAACTATAAAAATATATTTATCGACTCGAGAATAATTATAAAAATTATTTTCCGACTCGAGAATTACCTCTCGAAGCATGGGTACGTGTTTCTGGCAATGAAAATTTTCCTACCTACCCGGGGTTTGAACCTACGACCTACCTAACTTCCTAACAACGCTAACGCTATTGACTGTGCTACCGACTACTTGACAATTTAGGGTATCTAAGTCTCACATAACTTTTGCGAAATCACATTGACATAGTAGCATTCGTTTTGTGATTTTGATTATGTATACTAGAGCGTTCAAGAAAAATTACTATGCTGCGTAACACTCAAGCCCATCCTGTATATTGAACAGGTCGACTGCTGCACTGCATAGCACTTTTTGCTATGCCACATAGGACTGCAATTCAAGTTCGAAAGTAATGAGAAGAATCACTATATCGATACACAGTATACGCAATCCCTGTTACAGATTCTACGATGTGAATGATACAAATCTGTTGAACGCATAGTAGAAAATGATTAGATTATTATACAAAATGTACAATTGCATATATAAAATTATTCATGGAAGGCAACAGCTACATTTATGAATTGTCCAAACAGAATTTTCTATCTATTCTAATTAAAACCACAAGCAACAAAACATAATTTACTATTCGTATAAAGCTGTGAACAATGTAATTTAGGAAAATTTGTATCTTGTCATTATTACGATCTTGCATAGTAATAATTGCCGTCCGTTCAGCACTTATTCATATATTTATAGCATGATTTGAAAAATTATTGTAAATATTGATAATTCCTCGAGCCCCGTTTTCTCTGTGTACAGATTCCAACGACCGCGATGACGTCTGTTCCGAGGATCTGCGGAGTTGCGACGAGTCAAAAAATGCAAGTTCCCCAGAGCTCTCTAGCCCCGAACAGTGCGCTCGCACCTGCCGAAGCGGCGAACCGCCTCGAACCTGTTACTACCACTTCACGGTGGAATTCTACGCCACCCTGACGACGGCCTGCGAGCTGTGTCGCTCGAACGTGACGCTGCGGGTCGTCGACGACTGTCAGTGCATCGAGGCCGACGGCTTCGAGAAGTCCGGAGTGATCACGGCCAACCGGATGTTTCCGGGCCCGGCGATCGTCGTCTGCGAGGGCGACGAAATCGTCGTCGACGTGAAGAATCGTCTTCCCGGCAACGGGTTGACAATTCACTGGCACGGGCTCTGGCAGCGGGGCACGCAAATCGCTGACGGCGTTCCCTACGTCACCCAGTGTCCGATCGGCGAGGGCTCGACCCACAGGTAAAGTGGAGCCTCGATTATCCGAACTAATTGGAACCGAGGCTAGTTCGGACAATCAAAAGTTTGGATAATCGAAACGTAGTTTTTTGGGGACTGGATCGTTAACGACGCTTTTTTTTACGTAAAAACAGTAGATATATATTAAATTTCTACATTTGTCGCGTTCAAAAACATTCAAACAGACATGTAAAAATTAAACATCGGGAAAACGTTGAATGCTTTTTTGCGTTCTCAAGTAACAATGTATTTTTCGCATCAGCGTTCGGATAATTGAGGGTTCGGATGATAGAGGTTCGGATAATCGAGGTCACAGAGAAAAGTATCAACGGAAAGATAACAACTTTTTTGCTGTGGTAGTTGTAAATTTTGCTGTGGTGGCTGAACATTTTTCTGTGGTAGCTGTAAATTTTGCTGTGGTGGCTGAAAATTTTGCCGTGGTAGCTGAAAATTTTGCTGTGGTAGCAGAAAATTTTGCTGTGGTAGCTGAAAACTTTGCTGTGGTAGCTATAAATTTTGCTATGGTACCTATACATTTACTATGGCAGCTTAAACTTTGCTGTGGTAGCTGAAAATTTGCTGTGGTAGCTGAAAATGTTGCTGTGATATCTGAAAATGTTGCTGTGATATCTGAAAATTTTGCTGCGGCAACAAAAAATTCGTTAATACAACAACCGAGTTGTTATCGCTCCCTGATTATTTTTCTGCGTGTAGTTCAAAAACACAATGAGCATCAGGTGACGCTTTGGAGTCGAGGGGAAAAAAATCATCTAGCAAACAAACCCCAGAAAAATATCAACCGTGGCAACCTGCAGGCTAACGTGATCCGAGCACTCATCCACAGTGCCAGTGCGCCTCTCTTCCCGCAGGTACCAGTTCAGGGCGGCGAACGCCGGCACCCATTTCTGGCACGCTCACACCGGTCTCCAAAAGATCGAGGGCCTCGAGGGGGCGCTCGTCGTTCGGCAGCCCAAAAGCACGGAGGTCAACAGCGACACCTGGGACAACGACGACCTGCAGCACCTGATTTTCCTCTCGGACTGGTCGCACGGGGCCGCGACGGACTTTTTTCCTGGCCCCCGCAACGCGACCCCCGACCAGTGGTCCGACAATTTCCTCGTCAACGGGAAGGGTCGATGGACGGTGATCATCCGCTTTGCTGCTGCTCGAAATTTTTTACTTTGTCGCGCGTTAATCACAGCTGAAAATCACTGATCAACAGAATCCCGAGTTCGGAAACACCACGACGACGCCGCTGGCCGTCTTCACCGTCAAGCCCGGTTTTCGTCATCGGTTCCGGCTGATCAACGCCTGCAGCATGTCCTGCCCGATCCAACTGACTATTCAGGGTCACCGTCTCAGACTCGTCGCCGCCGACGGCGAACCCCTGGTGCCCGCGACTGTCGACACCATCAACTCGTTCTCCGGTAAGACGCGAGCGAGGCCTTTTCATCGGGTGACGCGCCGAAATAACACTACGCAAAAATAACACACGACACAATAACATGCAACACTCGACAAAATAACACAACGTTAAAATAACACACGTCAAAATAACGAAACGTTAAAATGACACACGTCAAAATAACAAAATGTTAAGATAACACACCTCAAAATAACAAAACGTTAAAATAACACGTCAACAAAACAAAACGTTAAATTAACACTCTTCAAAATAACAATTTTTTTAAATAACACACGGCAAATAATAAAACGTTAAAATAACACAACGTTGAAATAACACACGACAAAATAACACTTTACTTTATTTTACTTTACTTCATACTTTACTTTATGATTAATATTGAATCATTAAAACACGAAAATGTGAATTTTTTCAAGGCCAACGAGAAAAAAATGTAATCAGAATTAATTGTGTCATTTCAGACTACATTTTATAGAAAAAAGAAGAGAAATATACATTTTTTAATATAGTAGAACTTCGGATTTTTTAATTGGACGAATTGCTTTTTAAGACCTTTTAATGGTCGTTTTTGCATTTAACGACAGCTCGTTGTTTCGGTCGTTCGGCCCATCACTGAATCTGCTAGGAAACCCACTGATCGATCTCTTCGTTGCTTTCCAGCCGAGAGATACGACTTCGTCGTCAACGCCGACCAACCGGTCGGTAGCTACTGGATCCAGGCTCGCGGAATAGGCCAATGCAAGGGCCTGAAGCGCCAGCAGTTGGCGATTCTTCGCTATGAGAACGCGAGCGCCGAGCCTCAGCTTTCAATGCCAACATTCGACGCTGGTCTCGAACTCGGAGTCGTGAGTGTTGCTTTTCGAAATCAAGCTGCATCTTCTCACGGATTTGCATCTGCTGGTGACGACTGATTTTTTTTAGGTCCTCAATCAGTTAAACGTGATCTGCGACGGCGAGTCGAATCCCTCTGACGTGGTCTGCCTGAGCCAGATGAAGAACGCGAATCCCGTGCCCGGACGGATCCTCCGGGGTGAACCCGACGTCCGATTGTACATCGATTTCGGTTTTTTCGATCTCGAGGCCACCGATCTCTTCGCGCCGGGAACATATCAAAGATTTATTTGTACGAAGGGCGAGAATTTGTCTGAGAATTATTTATACGAAGGCTGGAAATTGATCTGAGATTTATTTATACAAAGGTCGAAAATTGATCCAGGATTTATTTTTACGAAGGCCGAAAATTGATCTGAGATTTACTTGTACGAAGGCCGAAAATTGATCTGAGATTTATTTGTACGAAGCCTGAAAATTGATCTGAGATTTGTTTGTACGAAGGCCAAACATTGATATGAGATTTATTTGTACGAAAGCCGAAAATTGATCTGATATTTATTTATACGAAGACCGAAAATTGATCTCAGATTTATTTGTACGAAGACCAAAAATTGATCTGAGATTTATCTGTACGAAGACCAAAAATTGATATGAGATTTATTTATACGAAGACCGAAAATTTATCTGTGATTTATTTGCACGAAGGCCGAGAATTTATCTGGGATTCATCTGAGAATATTTTACTATTTCCTCGTCCACTAAATTAGCCGCAGTTGGGTCACTGAATTTTTCTTTTTTTTTTTTTTTTCACAGGCGCCTTTCAAGAGTCCATCGCCCACATGGGCAACATCACTACTGTCTTTCCGCCGTCGCCGCTGTTGACGCAACCGCGGGATATTCCTCGCGACTCGTTGTGCTCACCGTCGAATCTCCCGTCCAGGTGCAAAGGTCCCGGTCCCTGTGCTTGCACTTACGTGCAAAAGATTCCCCTCGACGCCGTCGTGGAAATCGTTCTCGTCGACGAATGTACGTAAAATAGTGATGTTGAAGTTTGCATCGTTGGAATGCAACGAAATTCAGAAAAAAAAATAATTCTAATTAACCCAAATGATGAAATCACGTATAAAAAAATCATCATAGGAACTAATTTATATGACAGATTTTTGTACCTAATTTCATCATTTGGGAGGTAATACGACGGGAACAGTCCCGCCAAACGTGAGTTTCAGAGAATATTTCAAACACTTCTCAATGGGTTAAATTCTGAAAAAAATCAAGCACGTTGTAGGTACCGAAAAGATTGATTTTGCATAATAATAATTCCAAAACGTTATTAACAAATAAATGAAAAATGTATTGTCCGACAATTTACCTGGTAACCCAACTTTTTATTCTGATGAAAATTATTCATTCATTTTTCTGAATACGTATGAATTTTTTCAGAATTTTGTCTAATTTTTTTAAATTGCGTTTCTTTTTCAAGAAAAATGAGGGGCGAAAACCGCATGTTTAAAAATGTAGACAAAATTCTGAAAAAATGCATACGTATTCAGAAAAATGAATGAATAATTTTCATCCGAAAAAAAAAGTTGAGTTACCAGGTAAATTCTCGAACAACTCATTTTTCATTTATTTGTTAATAACATTTTGGAATTATTATTATGCAAAATCAATCTTTTCGGTACCTACAACATGCTTGATTTTTTTCAGATTTTTATCCCATTGAAAAGTGTTCGAAATATTCTCTGAAACTCACGCTTGGCGGGACTGTACCCGTTGTATTACCTTAATTACAATTAATTTTTTTTTTTTCTGAATTTCGTTGCATTCCAGCGATGCAAACTTCAACATCATGTAAAATTCCGATATCCCGCGGGTGTCTCCTTGTTGTAATCAATCGAAACGTGTGACCCAATTGCAGCGAAATTCGAGGATCTGTCGCATCCGTTTCACCTGCACGGCTACGTTTTCTATCTGGTTGCCGAGGGAACCGGCGAGTACTACAACGTGTCGAGGATGGATGTGGCCAGCGTCAAGCGACTCGACGGGGCGGGACGAATAAGACGAGATCTGGTCAGCCCACCCGCCAAGGACACCTTCGCCGTGCCCAACAATGGATTCACGGTCATCCGATTCATCGCCGACAATCCTGGTAATTCGGGCGTCCGCGAGATTGTCCGTAGACTCGCTTGCTTCAACTGAATTCTCTTCCGTCGTCTGTCCTCCAGGTTACTGGCTCCTCCACTGCCACTTCCAATACCACATGACGGTGGGAATGGTCGCTGTCTTTCACGTCGGCGAGCAGAGCGATTTGCCACCGGTGCCCAAAGGATTCCCGACGTGTGGAGACTACGTGCCGCCTATTCGAAATAATAATTCCTCTGTATTATAAAAAGATCTCGCCGTCACTGTCGTCGCTGTCGTCGTGTAGGATAATGGAGCTGGCAGGGGTCAAATTACACATCCAACTTGGGGCTGCATTTTTTCTAAGTCTCTCAAGAGTCTTGGGACTGATTTTTTCTAAGTCTCTCAAAGGTCTTGGGCCTGCATTTTTTCTAAAACCCCCAAAGGGTTTTGGGACTGAATGTTTTAAAGTCTCCCAAGGGTCTTGGAACTGAATTTTTGCATCTGCAAAAAGACTCCCAAGGGTCTTGGGACTGAATTTTTCTAAGTCTCCCAAGGGTCTTGGGACTGCATGTTTCTAAGTCTCTCAAAAGTCTTGGAACTGAAATTTTCTAAGACCTCCGAGGGTTTTGGAGCTGTATTTTTCCAAGACCCCCAAGGGTCTTAGAGCTGAAATTGTCTAAGTCTCCCAAGGGTCTTGGGACTGCATGTTTCTAAGTCTCACAAAAGTCTTGGAGCTGAAATTTTCGAAGACCTCCGAGGGTTTTGAAGCTGAAATTTTCTATGTTCCCCAAAAGACCTCGGGCTGAATTTTTCTAAGTCCCATTATAAGACCTCTGGGCCCAAGCTGACCGAGGTCAAATTACACATCCGAGCCAAAATTATTCCTCCAGTCCTCCAAGGAACACAATTTGTAACCCTTCAGTGTGGTAAAAATGAGCAGATATATTTTTTATCTACAGTAGAAGAGGCACAAAATATATCCGTAGCTGATTTTTCTGGATGTAGTATTTTTTTTACTGACTCGTTGTTTCTACGTGTTGAGCGAAGGAAAGATCGACGAATGAGTTCCACAAATATTCACAGTCGGCGATTATTAATTTTTTAATGAATACGAGTGGCACTCAATAATGCAGTCCACTTATTCAGCCTCTGGGCTGTTCGGGATTTAGTACTGTAAAGAATAAACCTTTGAGCGCTCGAGCGTGGCCAGGCGATGCAGCTATTGGCCACGGTGGAACTCGTTAATTTTTAATTTTCATTAATGCGCACGTAAATCCGTAATACATTCCGCTCTAGATCATCCCTTTTGGGATGCGGAAAAGTGAAGACAACGCCTTCCTTTTCCGGGTTTAACTTCGCGAGGGAATGAAGAACTCGCGCTGTAAAAATTCCGGGTTTTACGAAGTCGACGAAGTCTTCACGGTGTTTTATGCGAAAAGTGTCTGTTTGTAGGTCACGCGAGTCCGGCGCTGGACGTAAATGGGTTAATTAGGAGAATTAATTAGGATCTTTATGGCCCTCTCCATCTGTGATCTTTATGGCTGTACTTCAAGTCTGTTTATTTCTGTGCAGCACAATCGTCAGTCATCACGGTCGGGCGGTGATTCATGCGGAATACACGACGCGTTATTAAGGAAGACGCTCGGGGATTACACAGTGAGGGGACGTATCGACATTCGATACTTCGTACAGCCCGCACGAAGTCGAGGTGCAGATTGCCAGGACGAGTCGGGCGATGAGTATGAAAAGAAACGGCACACGCGGATGAGGCTCTTTTCATTCAGGCTGCACGACGCGCGAAACTCACGCTGAAATAGCTTCCGGGAAAACATGATTACGTATCAGTACTGCCAATCAGAGTTGGTCAACCCTAATGACAAGTAAGTTGATTATCAACTTCCCGAAGTTTCCACGAATTTCATTATCCGAAACGTAAATCGGCTTCGCCATTCAGCGGCTCCGCCAATCCCAAGTAGTCAGGGTATTCAATTGGTCAGACCGTAAATCAGGGTTCCATTTATTTGACTATGTCACACTCGATATTAATTAGTAAATCCGTAATTTTCAGATGTATTTTGGATTTGTTCGAATTAAAGTCCTAAAACTAAGATTCAAATTCTAAAACTAAAAATCAAATTCTAAAACTAAAATTCAAATTCTAAAATAAAAATTCTAATTCTAACTCTAAAACTAAAAATAAAATTCTAATTCTAATTCTAAAACTAAAAATAAAATTCTAATTCTAATTCTAAAACTAAAAATAAAATTCTAATTCTAAAACTAAAACTAAAACTGAAAATCAAATTTTAAAACTAAAACTGAAATACAAATTTTAAAACTAAAACTGAAATACAAATTCTAAAACTAAAACTAAAATTTTAAGTCTAAAACTAAAACTAAGACAAAAATTCAAATTCTAAAACTAAAACGAAAATTCAAATTCTAAAACTAAAACTAAAACTCAAATTCTAAAACTAAAATTCAAATGAGTCATCTTTCATCTTCCAAATGAGAGTTTCTATCATCTTTATTTTCACAAAGTTTGAACGAAGACGCAATTATGTGTAAGAGCTTCCGGATAGAAGCAAACTCGCAGCGACTGCGGAATCGAAAGGCGAAGTCGCTAAGAGGCCGCGGATTAAAAATGTCCCTGCCGAACCCCGGCGAGTCCGTACAGTCTATTAAATGTACTGTTGCATAGTTAATGGACTGTCGTATAATACACCATTCGTACTCTTGGCACCGGTAAACTTTACCGCTCTCGAAGTGAATTCGAAATAACCGGGGGGAGTCGCGCGGAGCGGTGCAAAGAACTTGTAAACTTATTGCCGAGCGGGCGGCGGAGGCCCCGCGAATTTGGATATTTGGAAGCAGTTTCCGCGAGTCGCGCGAGGCTCCGTTAAATATTGGCGCGCATTGCAGTGGCAGTCGCGTTCGAATATATACAGAGATATCGCTGATACATTTCGGCTCCGAGTTGTACAGACCATTTTCGCCGCCGCCGCCGTCGCCGCCCACCGGGATTTTTCGCTAATTCAATCGCGTCGCGAGGATCTCCGGCCGTGCGATGATTAAATCCCGACGAATCGGGACTCGTTCGCGATTGGATTAGTCCTTCTTCTCCGGGTGTTTTTCGCGAAACATTCGTACCCCCCTCGTTTCTCCTCCGAATTTACTCAATTACTCCTTTTCATTTCGCGTGCAGTTCGGCGCTTGGCAGCGTCGAGGCACCCGGAGCCACCGAGGCGGCCGCCTCCTCCTCGTCCCTCTCGGCCGCCTCCCGCCCTTTGTAACCCTCCGTCGTATTACAATTCCGCTTTCCGCCCGTTCATCTCATCCTATTCCGGGGCTTTTGGATAAACGATAAACACGCGTGAATCCGTAAGCTCTGCAAATCCTGAAAGCTTCGCAGTCTGAAAGCGACGCGAAAGATCCTCAGTCAAACGAGGAAAAAAGCTGCTTCGAGATTTACAGATGTGGTTTCTTTTACCTTCGAAGTAAACTTCATAACATTTTGACGCAGGAAGAATTCTTCCTCTTCTTGTGTCTGAACCAAATCTCTGTAAATTCTTCATTTCCTGGCTCAAAAACAAAAAAGATAGAAAAATAACAGAACAACATTTCGCGAGCTTCAAACCGTGAGGTAATTCTTTTCATCCAAATGAAACTTCATAACGTTTTGAGAAGCTGAGACGCAGGAAGAATTCTTCCTCTTCTTGTTACACAACCAAATCTCTGTAAATTCTTCATGTCCTGGCTCAAAAAAAGAAAAAAAAAAAAAAAGAAAAACAACGACAGAATAACAATCTTCCTGACGCGAAAGATCCTCAGTCAAACGAGGGAAAAAGCTGCTTCCAGGTTTACACACGTAGTTTTCTTTCCTCCAAATTAAACTTTATAACATTCTGAGAAGTGGAGACGCAGGAAGAATTCTTCCTCTTCTTGTGGCTCAACTAAAACTCTGTAAATTCTTCATTTACCATCACCCAAAAAAAAAAACAACGATAGAAAGATCCTGAGTCATTCGAGCAAAAAAGCTGCTTCCAGGTTTACAGATGTTGTTTTTTTTTCCTCCAAACGAAACTTCATAACATTTTGGGAGGCTGAGACGAAGAAACAATCCCTTCTCTTCTTGTGGCTCAACCAAAACTTTGCAAATTCTTCATTTCCCGTTTCCCAAAAAAAAAAAAAGAAAAATAACAGAACAACATTTCGCGAGCGTCGAACCGTGAGTCGGTCGCTTCCGTGATTTATGGCTTGACCCTCTCGTGTCTTTTTGTCTCTCCTCCTCTCCCTCTCTCGCGAGTCTCCGCGAAACTTCGGAATGAGAATTCTCGAAACGAAATTCGCGGTGACTCCGCGCCGGGTTTTTGTTCCGCGGGCTTTTGGTACAGTTTCTGCAATGCCTTTTTTTTCTTCTTCTCCTTCCAGGGTGGAGAACCGTCCCGGGGAGCCGGAAGCGAGGATACCAGACGGTTCGTGGGAGACGATGGACGACGTGCGCGAGAGAGCGGAGAGTCCTTCGTCTTTTTGTTGCCGAAACTGAGAGCGCGAGCTGGATACTTCTTCCCGTCGAACAGATAGCAGAACTGTTCTTTATTGGTGTTCCGATTTCTGTCACTGGTGAAATAGGGTCGGTTGTGGAGAACGGATGGAGGAACGAACGGTTAACGGGATATAGTGAGGCGCGCTCGGGCAGCGGGAATGAGGAAACGCTCTCGTGACTTCGCTCGTCCGCGAACAAACCGTCTGTCCGGGCCGGGGGGGATCGATAAATACCGCGCGCACCGACGAAAATTGGGACACGGGGTCGAACGAGTCGTCGGTGCCACGCGCGCCGACTCCACTCCATTCGCCAATCTCGCTCTCCGCTCTTCATTCCCCACCGAGCGAGCGCCACGCTTTTCCTTCCGCGATTTTCTTCGAGAGACTCAAACGCAATTAGACAATTTTTATTTCTGGCGACGCGCCTCGAGAGTCAGCTGGAAATAATTCCACGACGAAGATAATACGAATCTTCAGGGTCAAACATGTGGATTTAGTTTTAAATATATGTATTTGAATTTTTTTTGTTCTGCATATTTATGCGGTATAGATGGTATTTTCTTTTTTTTTCATTTCGATTTTAGGTGATTTTGTTCTCGAGATTGGGTGACAAGACAGTTTTTATTTTTGGCGACGCTTGAAGAGTCAGCTGAAAATAATACGAATCTTCAGGGTCAAATATGTATTTTTTAAATGTGCAGTATAAATGGAATTGTATTTTCTTCTCTTTCGACTTTCTTCCCCAGACTGGCTGATAAAAATAACAATTAGACAATATATAAATATCAGACAATTTTTATTTTTGGCGTCACTTTAAGTGTCAGCTGGAAATAATTCCAAGATCAAAATAATACGAATCTTCAGGGCCAAATATGAATAATTTAAAATATGCAGAATAGATAGATTTTTCTTTTCATTTTTTTTTTATTTCACGCGGTTTTCTTCTCCAGACTGGCTGATAAAAGTGAAAATTAGACAATAAATAAAAACAAAAAAATATTTATTTTTTGCGTCACTTTAAGAGTCAGCTGGAAATAATTCCACGCTCAAAATAATACGAATCTTCAGGATAAAATATATATTATTAAAATCTGCAGAACAGATGGATTTTCCTTGTTTCTTTTTCTCTTCAGTGGATTGTCGAGTCGTTACAAACATCGCGAGAATAAGTTCCGGTGAATATTAATATTGTTCGCTGATTTAGCCTGGTGGCTTTTCGATTGTCCGAGCACCCCGCTTGCCAATTACGAGCAACGAGATTCGCACGGAGTTTCTAATTTTACGCACCAGAACTAAATGCCCAGACGTCGGGGCCAAAGGCTGTGGGCGAGGTATTTTCACGGTTCGCGGAGTAAATTGCACGAGATAAAAGCATTCCTGAGAATTACACGAATATAGAAATACGAGCGTGTCTCGCGGGTGGAACAAACGGAGGAAACAAGGGGTGGCAAAAAAAAGAACGAACGACCGTCAGTCAAAAAAGAGAAGAACAAAAATTGTGATCCTTCCAGTGTGCCTTCTCTTTGATGCAATTAGTCCTGTAATATTACTTCGTTTTTTCCAAGCCTCAGACATTTCAAACCAATTTATTAATTCCTCTCTAATCAAATCTTCCAGCGAAACAGTTTTTCAAACAACTGTAAACTAAAAATCCTGCCCCACGAAATGCCTTAACTCCGCAGGGAATTCAAGAACTAAAGAAAAAGAAATAATGTTGAAAAGAAAGTGAAGTTGAGGCGAATAATGATAATCACGCCTCAGAACCACCAAACTAACTTAATTATTAATTCCTCTTAATAATCTATTAATTCCTCTTTAATTAAATCTCGCATCAAAATAATTTTCCAAACAATCCCAAACAAAAAACCCTGCCCCACAAAATTCCTTAACTCCGCAGAAAATTCAAATACCAAGTAATTTGTAATTCAACAGCCCAAGAAAAAAGAAGGAAAAGAAAGTTGAAAACAAAGTGAAACCCAGGCGAATAATGATAACCAGCCTGGCACACACGAGAACATCCCGAGCGATGTGATTTATTTCCGTCTCTCTCCGTAATATTACATCGTTTTTTCCAAGCCTCAGAAATTCGAAACTAATTTATTAATTCCTCTCTAATTAAATCTCATCAAAACTATTTTCCAAACAATCCCAAACTAAAAATCCCAGACCACAAAATTTCTTACGTAAGTCCGCAAAAAAATTAAAAACCCAATTAACTTGTAATTCAGTAACAAAAAAACAGAAGAAGAAAGTTGAAAACAAAGTGAAACCGAGGCGAATAATGATAACCAGCCTGGCACACATGAGAACATCGCAAGCGATGTGATTTATTTCCGTCTCTCTCCGTAATATTACTTCGTTTTTTCCAAGCCTCACAAATTCAAAACTAATTTATTAATTCCTCTCTAATTAAATCTCGTTTCAAAACTATTTTCCAAACAATCCCAAACCAAAAATCGCAGCCCACAAAATGTCTTACGTAACTCCGCGGAAAATTCAAAATCCAATTAATTTGTAATTCAGTAACAAAAAAAAAAAGAAGAAGAAAGTTGAAAACAAAGTGAAACCCAGGCGAATAATGATAACCAGTCTGGCACACACGAGAACATCCCGAGCGATGTGATTTATTTCCGTCTCCCTCTCTCAAGCTGTCAGTGCACTCGTTTTCGCAGTCTGGTTGAAGGAATAGAGAGCCTCGAGTAGAGAGCTCGGTGGCTGATGCTGCTGGTGGTGCTGCTGCTGCTGCTGCTGGTGGCTCGCGAGTTCCATCGCTGCGGCTGCTGCTATTCGCACAGCTCATTCCTCCATAACGTTCTCGTATATAAGTTAGCCTCCTCCTCTGCTGCCCCCCTCCGGATGGGTTCTCGGGGCTCGAGACGCGAAATCCAGCAGTGATATCCGGGTCGAGGCCGCGGGATGCGCTCTCGGTCTCCTCTCGCCAGGCTCTCGCGCACTCGGTGGCTTCCCTCCGATATTGCTTCCGCCTACGCCGGCTTCCGCATAACCCGCTCCTCTCTCTCTCTCTCTTGCTCTCTTCCGCTTTTCTTCCCTCCGTTCATTTCTACCCTCGCCGAATCCCTTCGCACCTCCCGGTCGCCGCCACTCGACGACCTCAAATAACATTTCTCTCGTTCGGCGGGGAGGGAAAAAATCGCCTGGCTTGCACAAAACCTTCAATATCCATAGAAAATGATGGAAATGCCTGGAGAGCTTTCGCACACCCTCCGCCGCGTGTCTTCGCTCTCCATTCGCGATGACGCTGCGCTCTTGCTTCGGCGCATTTTTTACGCAACACACTCGACCGATTGGACGAATTTTGGGCTCTCGGGAATTACGAATTTGGCATCGGTTTTGGGGGTGGAATTCAATTGGTCGGTGACTTTGGAATTGGAATTACATTGGTCGGTGATTTTGGAGTTGAAATTAAATTGGTTGGTGATTTTGGAGTTGAAATTAAATTGGTCATTGATTTTGGGGTTGTAATTAATTGGTCGTTGATTTTGGGGTTGAAATTAAATTGGTTATTGATTTTGGAGTTGAAATTAAGTTGGTCGTTGATTTTAGTTGAAATTTAATTGGTCGTCGATTTTGGTGTTGAAATTTAATTGGTCGTTGATTTTGGAGTTGGAATTAAGTTGTTCGTTGATTTTGGAGCTGAAATTAAATTGGTCATTCATTTTGGAGTTGAAATTAAATTGGTCGTTAATTTTAGTTGAAATTTAATTAGTCGTTGATTTTGGAGTTGAAATCAAATTGATCGTTGATTTTGGAGTTGAAATCAAATTGATCGTTGGTTTTGGAGTTGAAATCAAATTGATCGTTGATTTTGGAGTTGAAATTAAGTTGGTAATTAATTTTTAAGTTGAAATTAAGTTCATCGTTGATTTTGGAGTTGAAATTAAATTGGTTGTTGATTTTAGTTGAAATTAAATTGGTCGTTGATTTTGGAGTTGGAATTAAATTGGTCGTTGATTTTGGATTTGAATTTAAGTTGTTCGTTGATTTTGCAGTTGAAATTAAATTGCCGGATGCTTTTTGTGAGAAATAAATAAATTACGACTTCAGATTAAAATTCGAAAATTTTGGATTGCAAATAATAATAGCGTCAATAATTTTTATTACATGCAATTTTTATGCATTTTTGTTGAGAGTAGGAAAACAAAATAGCCTGGCTCGCGGAAAATCTTCAATATTCGTGGAAAATGATGGAAATGCCTGAAGAGCTCTCGCATTCGTCTCTCAGTGCATTCTTTATTTCCGATGACGTTTGCATTTTAGCCCGCGGGTGCATTTTTTATGCATACACACTCAACGATTACCTTTGCACGAGGGCATTAGCAACAGAACTTTGGGTTTTACTCGGGCCATTACAGGGGATAAGGGGCTTAGTGGTACATTAATAATTCAGTTCCATTATGCGGAGTCGCGGAGGGTAAATTATGGTTCGCTCACGCCCAGTCGGCGGGTGCAAAAAAAAAGTCTGATGCGATCACCAAGTCAATCTGTTGTCGTATTATTTGTAAATGTTGTCTATATTGTTTTCCAGCTTTGAACTTGTTCACTTGACGAATTGTATTGAAAATATTTTGTACTGGATGCAAAAAGAAAAAAAAATCGTTCTTTCATTTCTGTCTGTCTGTCTGTCGTTCCGTCTGCACTACTCGGAAATTTAATGACGGCTGTGGAACGTGGCGGAATTTCGTCAATCTCTCCAATGTACGTGAAATGTGCGTTCGGTATTGAAATTTAATCCAAAGCCGATTCGTGCCAATTTTTTTTTTTTTTATTCTCAATATCGATTCGACTGACGTGCGGGTGGTTTATTTATGGGAAAGTGCGCTACCACTCAGCGCGAGTATTAGCAGTAATGAGGCCGCAATATTGCGAGCCCCGGGGGGAGAGCTTCGTCCAACTTTTTCTTTTAACGGCTTACTCACCGTCTTATCAGAATTATGGCGGTTGTTACCGAAGTAATCTCTGCAGGCGCGTGTTAAATATATCACGGGAAGTTTTAAAAACCTTCTCTGCCGAGAGGGACGTCAGGCCGCGTTTTCAAACTGGACGGGAGTCGATGGCCCAACTTCTGGACGGAATTTTCGTTGTGACACAAAAACTAGTCACCTAATTCGAAGTTTAAATAAATATACATATAAATTTAATACATATCGAAGGAGATATTAACTTTTATTTAAATATTTTAACGTGATTAGTCTGTAAATGAATTTAATACCCGCACACTAAATTCAACATATTTCATATCCACAAATGAAGAAACGTCAGAAGGGACGTTAGGTCGCGTTTTGAAACTAGACGAGAGTTGATGGACCAACTTCTGGGTGGAATTTTCGTTGTGAATAAAAAACTAGTTACCTAATTCGGGGTTTAAATAAATATATAAACTTAATACACATCGAAGAAAATATCAACATTTATTTAAATATTTTAACGTCATTAGTCTATAAATTAATTTAATACCCGTGCACTAAATTCAAAATATTCAATATCCACAACGAAATAAACTCTTCCGACACTATATAAATTGCCCCGCAAAACATCTCAACAGCCGTCTCATTTATTAGCAGTTCGCCTAGCCAATGGATGAGCTCCGGGACTCCTCGTCGATTGGCCCAAGGAAACCCGAACTCAAAACTCTCCAAAAAATGTAATGACTAGAACAAAAAAACTAGTCATCTAATTCAGAGTTTAAATAAAAATAAAAATTTAATAAATATCAATGATTATTTTTCGGGTCTGGATTTCGACCAATCACAGTGCTGTATCCTCGGTAATCAAGTTCGTTCACAGTAGCTCTTCACTTGTTTTCAAACAATATAATATTCTTACAGACATGTTTTATCTGTCAATATATCCTGTTTCCTCCAATACTGCTCTGTGCTTAGTCGAAATCCAAACCCGAAAAATAATCCGGCAAATACCCCTCGATCTCCAAAATTAATCGCAATATTTCCCTCTACTTTTCCTGCTGAGCAACGATCGGGATAAATTTCGCAGAAAAATGCGAATTTTAATATGCGAAATTTCTCCCAGTCGTTGCTCAGCAACAAAACAATCAGGAAATATTCCGATAATTTTGGAGGTCTCGAGATATTACTACTGAAAATACCAAAATTTATGTAAATATTTTTACGTGATTACTGCTTAGTCTGTACATTAATTTCATACTCGCACCCTAAATCCAGAATATCCAATATCCACAACAAAATAAACTCTTCCTACACTATATAAATTTCCCCGCAAAACATCTCAACAGTGCTCCCATTTATTAGCAGCTAGCCAATCCAGTGGATGAGCTCCGGGACTCCTCGTCGATTGGCCCAAGGAAACCCGAACTCAAAACCCTCGTTGCCCAAAGGTATCGCTTTCCGAGAATTCAGGGACCGAAGGCAAAACAGCAAGAGGCACGAGAATTGAAGCTCGGAGAGGATTCGGAACTGGAACGCGAAGAGGTGAGAGGAGAACAAGCGCAGCCGAGGAGGAGGAGGAGGAGGAGGAGGTAGAAGACGCGAGAGGTGAGGGTTGAGGACCGTCGAAAAGGGAAAATAAGAGAAAGACTCGATGTCTGCGTAAGGAAATGGATGGCGAGAGCGAGGAGAAGAAGAAGGAGGAGGAGAAGGAGGAAGAAGAAGCTCCCTGAATACTATGAAGAGGCCGGGTGGAAGCTTGAAGCTTCCCTTTTGTTTTCCCGAGCATCTACTCACCCGTTGCCTCCTTGACTCGGCTCCTCAGCGCCCTCTCTCGCTCCTTCCCGTCTCCCTCCCTTCCTCCTCCTCATTTTTTTCCTTCTTTTTCTCTGAAGGACTTGCGTGACTTAAGAGCTTTCACTCTATAGTTACACTTTCTTCGTTTTCCCGGGGCTGCTGCGTGTCCCTCCTGTCTTTCATTTTCCCTCTCTCTCCCTCGTTGCATCCTCCTTCTCCTCCTGCTATTCCTCCTTTGCAGTCAGCCTATACAGTAGAACCTCGATTATCCGAATCAATTGGGACCGAGACTAGTTCGGATTATCGAAACGTAGTTTTTTTGGAGACGGTATCGTAAACAACGCGTTTTTTACATGAAAACAGTAGATATATGTTAAATGTTTACATTTATATTACGTTGAAAAATGTTCAAATAGGCATCTGAAAATTAAACATCTGAAAAATGTTGAATGCTTTTTTGCGTATTTAAGCAACGATGTATCTTTTGCGCTAACGTTCGGATAATTGAGCGTTCGGATAAACCAGAGTTGTAAAGCCTTAATTTTCGTAGAAATAAAATTGATGGTACAATTGAATTCGTAATTATGTTTTTATAATAATAAGTCGTAATGCTTATAATATGACGTGTAAACTTTTAAATAGAGGCAAGGAATTTTAAATTCCCATATAACTTCATGGTAATCTTATTGAAAAAATGGAGAAATACTGTTGATGCATTGCGAAAATAATGGAGGACTGTGCTTGTCCATTTTTCTCCCAATTTCTCCGAAAATTTAATGGAAAAATCGGTTTTTCTTACGGCTATTTAAAAGTTCACGTATAATTTTATAATCGCTACAGGTCATCACTATAAAATCGTAAGTAGAAAAAAAACTGTTATGTAAACATGAACTTTCGGAATTTTCGGAAGTCATAGTTCGGATAATTGAGAACTCGGATGATCGAGGTTCTACTGTACTAGCTGCGAGCTCTCCTGGTCCACGTCACACCGGAAAGGGAAACATCCCGGGGACGAGCGGGAGAGCGAGAGGGGGGGGGGGGGGATACTCCATGGCTGAGCCGCGCTGTCTCCTCTTACATCTCGTAAAATTGGAATTCCTTTGTAAATTCCAGGGCCGCAGGAGGAGCCGAGCCCGGTGGTAATGACGACGTGGAGGAGAGGCCACCCATCCGGATGTGCCGTCGACGGCGGGAGCGACGAACGAGACACCTGGCACCCCGCTAACGCTCTCTCGAGATTCCTTGCCCCCCCCCCCCCCCCCCCCCCCCCCGACGGGCGCGCGCGAACGCGGATGTCTTTTGCAGCTCATCCTGGGCGCGGGGCTCGCGGGCTTGAGGTGTTTTGATCGCTCGAACAAGCGGCTGAGATGCACTTTGGTGAATATCAAGTGAACCCAAGCGGGGAGTCGTGATCCGGGTATTTTCTGCTTTTCGTGTGTTGCGCCACTTTGGCTGATGAGCCATTCTCAAGGCGGACTAGCACAGAGTTACAGAGTTGTAAATCGTCATTACTTTTTAAGAATGTCAGAACGGCTTGTTTTGAAGGGATGATTCAATAATGATGACGTGGGGCGATCATAAAATGGTGCGTGAAGTTTTTAATAGTTGGGTAGATACTTTCGACAAAAAATGGTGAGCAGTTGTGAAAAAATGGATGATGGAACCAGGATTTTCTTCCTGGATTTTCATTCAAGAGAAAACTGTATAGCAAAGAGAATGTTACAAGGGGCAGCGCAATATCTTGATTTCTGATTTTTTTTTTTTACAGAATTGACAAACCGAAAGTTGCCTTGCGTTTCTCGCGAAAAAAAAAAAAATGTTTGGTTTCGTATCCGATGGAAAATGTCACGCTGATACCGAAAAGCACCTTTGTTTGTGTGAAAAAAATGAGAATTCGACGAGAAAAACGCTAAAAACGATTTCGGACTTTTTTCGAAATTTCGTCACTTCACTAAAATTGGGATTACTTTTTGTTGGACCGATCGAACCTGGATTTTCTTCTTTCGTTCGAAGGAGAACTCAGTAAAGATTTTCGAATTTTTCAAAGAATTTAAAAGTCGAACCTTCAAAAATCGATTAAAAAAAAGTAACCGAAATTTTAGAGAAGTGACGAAATTTCGAAAAAAAAGTGCGAAAACGTTTTTCGCGTTTTGCTCGTCGAATTTTCTATTTTTCGGCCAAACAACGTCGCTTTTCGGAATCAGCAGGAAATTTTCCATCTGATAGGATCATCCAATTTAACGAAACCGAAAAATCGTTTTTCGTGAAAAAAATACCCCTTGCGTTTTTTGCGAAAAAAAGTTGATTCCGTAAAGTTAAATTTTATATCTTGCACTGAAGGTGTATAATTTCCAGGGATTGCCCAACGACAAAGCAAAGCCTAATTTTCGGTGGTCCGAAACATCATCTGTGACCAGAGATAACAATTTATTGGCCGCGATTTTTCCGGGCTCAGACGGACGAATAATTTCTGCCCTCAACGACGTCTCGTGGCTGTCTAAAAAAAAGAAAAAATCTCAGCAGATCCACCGAAGCTCTGGAGCGAATCCAGCGCGCGAGAAAATTTTCCTGCCGGGGTATCGACGTTTCTGCCGATGTGCGCCGCACCGGATTCCGTTTCCCCTCGGCGCGGCGGTGGGATTAAGACAAACGCGCGGCCGAGAGAGAAAACTTTTCGCTGCACCGACTGCGCATCGATAAATCAATTTGGCGCCGGAGGGACGACGAGGCGCGACGCGTCGAAGGGTTTAAGGCCGCCCGGCCGATCGGCCGCGAAGGTCGCGGCGATTAAACGCCGTAAGTAACTTCGTAAACACTTATTCCGGCCCTCGGATTAATTTTCCTCCGCCCGCCGTGGACGGATCAAATTGGTCGAGGGGGAAAATTCGTCGTGCGATCTCCGGCGCCGCCTTAAGGTAATATGCGCGCTATACCTATCTTCGCATAAGTTCGAGCGAGAATGAGGCAGGATTACGAACAGTTGTCGATGAGATAAAAATCTGAAAAATGTTAAGCATATAGAAGGTGCTGAAGATATTATTTTGGAATAATAATAATTGAAAAATGTTATTAACAAATTATTGAAATAAATAATTGTTCAACAAAGTACTCGGCAATCTATTTTTTGTTTTGGAAAGGGTTTGTTTATTTTTCTGAATACGTATGAATTTTTTCAACATTTTGTGTGATGTTTGAAAATTGCGTTTTTTTTCATGTTAAAATTTTAAATCAGACAAAATTCAGAAAAAAATCATACGTATTCAGAAAAATAAACAAATCATTTTCACAACAAAAAAATATTATTTTACCGGGTAATTTGTTGAACAATGATTTATTTCAGTAATTTGTTAATGACATTTTTCAATTATTATTTTGCCAAAATAATATTTTCATCACCTTCCATATGCTTGATTTTTTTCAGATTTTTATCTTATCGAGAACTGTTCGAAATTCTGTCTCATTCTCGCTCGAACTTATGCGACGTCAGCTTAGGCGCTCATACTACCTTAATCGACGTCGAGGTTTCCGCGCTTCTCGAGCCGTTGATTTTTATTGAAGGGGTTAATTCCCGAGCACTTTTGGCGATATATTCCCCAGCCCGGTTTACCTCGTCGCTCCTTTTTATCCGCTTCCTCGATCACTCTCGATGCTCGGGGAAAATCGCTGTAGCGGATAACGAGCGTGTGTAGATGGTGCGTGCGGAGCTACCCGAGGGTCTTCCCATTGTTTCTCGAACCTCGGATCCTCCCTCGACGAAGGCCTTTCCCATCTCTCGTCGCCCCCTTTGCCGCAGGACGGAACCCCTCGAGCTGCAAAAGGGAAAAGGGCGGTGAGACGATAATAGCTATTGAAAAGCGCGAGACACAGTCAGGCAATTTCGCAATTGTGTGTACATCAGTGATGATTACCTCAACGGAAATATTTTGGGGTCACTGATTGGTGTACAATAAGAGTTTTTTTTTTTTTACTAATTATCATCTTCATTTCAAATCACTCTGATTTTATGCTCTTAATTTTGGTATCTATTAACTAGATAAAAAAGATCAAATGAAAATGAACGGAAATCATTTTAGCTCCCTAATTGGTATTCAAAACGAATTTTTTTTTCCAATTATCAACTTTATTTCAAGTCATTCTAATTTTATGCTCTTGATTTTTGTATCTAATAACTAGATAAAAAAGATCAAACGAAAGTGTACTTTTTGTTCACAAAAAGATGATTTTTCTTTACCAATTATGAACTTCATTTCAAGCTACTCTAATTTTATGCTTTTTATTTTCGAATCTACTAACTAGATAAAAAAGATCAAACGAAAATGTAAAGTTTTTACACAAAAAATTACAAAGAGAGGAAAAAAACATCCAGAAAAAATAGTGAAGTAATGCACGTGCGATAATAAATGATCGCACGTTATAGTTAGTGATTTCTCTTCATCATTGAGCTGGAATATAAAGCCGAATAAGACAGTATGTAAAACGATTCCCTCGCAGCGTTGGAAGCTTTTAATAATACGCACTGTTAATTCCCTTCCCAGAGGTGGAACGATTTTTTTTTCGAAATCCCGTAACACTCGCTAATGACTGGAATGGCTGAAACAAGTGGAGTCGAAAATGATCCCGCATGTCTGTAATGCTCTTAGAGTTCGACTGCAGCGCTGGTAATGAGCGTTTCCATCCCTCGCTCGTTGGTATTTGCATCAAGTGTGCAGCAGCCAGGGGGCTTTCCCACTGTTTCATAATCCCGAAGAGAACACGAGTGGGTTTTCTCGAGTCCCCTTGATATTCACCCTCTCGACGAGGATCCCTGCGGGCCTCACGTCGTCCGCGTCCTTTTAAGGACGACCGAGCCACAATCGAGAAAAAAATAACTAAAAAAATCACGTTAATGCATAACTTTTAAAGTTAAAAAAAACATCATATCTCCTGAAAAAGTCGGAGCAAACACTGAGCAGAATGTCGTCTGCGTCCTTTTAAGGATGTAGGAGCGCTGAGAATTGCAAACACTTCTCGATGGTCTGAAAATCTGAAAACATGCATGCACACCAAAGGTACTGAAAAGATTAATTTTGCATAATAATAATTCCAAAATGTTATCAACTAATTGATAAAAAAATTGTTTAGCAAATATTTCGAGGACCCAGGTTTTTTTTATGAGAATGATTCCTTCGTTTTTCTGTATACGTATGCATTTTTTCAAATTGTTAAGTAATCTTTGAAATTTGTACATATTTTCCATACAAAAAAACACAAATTTCAACGATTACTTAAAAATCTGAAAAAATTCATTCGTATACAGAAAAACGAAGGAATCATTTTCATTAAAAAAAACTTGGGTCATCGAAATGTTTGTTAAATTATTTTTATCAATTTGTTAATAACATTTTGGCAGTGTTATTATACAAAATTAATCTTTTCAGTACCTTTAGTGTGCATGCATTTTTTTAGATTTTCAGACCATCGAGAAGTGTTTGCAATCCTTAAAAACATTCTTAAAAACGACCAAGTCACAATCGAGGAAAAAAACTTTTAAAAAAATCACGTTAATACATCACTTAAAAAAAATCATATCGCCTGAAAAAGTCGGAGCAAACATCGGAGAGTCCGGAATGCAAACAGAGGAGCAGAATTCGCGAGAGGGAATTGAGTAGCGGGCAAATATGGACTAAGGAGAAAGCGAGCAAATATGGGACGAGCGAAGAGGAGAGACGGACGGGCGAGGCCGATAGCAAAAAGAAGAGGCGAAGTGAGACAAAATAAATAATGGATTAAGAAGCTATACGATAAACACAGTATCCATCGCTTGGATTCGACTTTATTGTGTTGCAAAAGGAGAAGAAGACTAAGGAGGAGGAGGTAAAAAATAAAGTAAATTAAATTAGATATCGGTATTCGATGCGCAATGCGAAACTTGGGGCAGGAAGCTGCATCGCTTCCTCCGCATCCGCCGCTTCATCTTTTCTTCTTCTTCTTTTTTTCAGCCCTCGCCGCGGGGCTCGTCGTCTCTTCCGGGCTGCTCGACGGTGGAATTCCGGACGCCCCGAGGCAACGTCTGATCGATAGCCATTCTCGAGTCCCGTCTACGTGGAACGTCCCCCCTTCGAGATTGAATTATTATCCGGCCGAAGATGGATAAACGGGAGAATAAGTTCGCGATGAGGACGGAGCCAAGGCGATCACGGGGAAGCGAAACGAGAGACAGAGGGAAGAATCGACTGGGGGTTGAGGAAGAAGCCGTGGAGATAATCCGGGAATCGGTCAGTTTCACGATCCAACGGAATAAATCGGAAGGATTGACGCTCGTTAGTTTACCTCACATCGGTTTTCCATCAGGGAATTCAATTCCGTAATCAATGTGTGAATTTCATGGCTTTCTGGAATTTTGGAGCAATGCGAATTATTATTTTTGTTTGTCGAATTATTGTTTTTGTCTGTCGAATTATTTTTGTTTGTCAAAGTATTATTTTTGTTTGTCAAAGTATTATTGTTGTTTGTCAAAGTATTATTGTTGTTTGTCGAACTATAATTTTTTTTTTTGAATTATAATTTTTCTTTGTCGAATTATAATTTTTCTTTGGTGAATTATAATTTTTCTTTGTGGAATTATTAATTTTTGCCTGTCGAATTATTACTTTTCTTGATCGATTTACTATTTTTGTTTGACGTCGACGTCAGTTGACGAGGGTTCGTAATTTTGTATGCAGGCGACGTATTTGAATTAGCAATGGAGTTGTCGTCAATAAGTAATCGTTAGATTGCCCGATGGCGTTGATTCTTCATTTGAGATTCAGTTCCATAATCGGTGCGAATTTGTTATGTTCATCTTATTTGTATGTGTATTTTTTTCGTGTATTTTTTCTGGTCTAAATCCTCGCGGAAAAACCAATTAGTTTATTGGTTTCGACTTCCACGAATGGACAATTCACGAGCTCTTTCCATGGCCACAGCTTCTACTCAATGATTATTTATCCTGTATAGAGGGCAGCGATGAAGGCGAATCAAAAGAGGAAAAGGGGTTTCTGTAATGCATCTGTGTTGCAGGTTGGCTGGAGAACACGAGTCACGGGAGGGGAACTACGTGAAAGCGGATGGTTCGAGGGACGTTAGCAGGTATCTCGTGTAAAACGGGATAAAGGCTCGAACTACGAAAAAAAAATCCGGCTATTGCTCGCTATTCGGGGATTCGATGCTGATGCTACGGATTCGAGTTTCCGGCAGCGGGTTTCAAAACGAGCACAAAGTGGATACTGGAGCCAATAAGTTGCAGGTTTCCATGGGTAACTCGTACTCGGTAACATTAATTAATTACATTTGTTCGTTATTTTGTTTTGCGTTATTTAGTTACTCTGTGTTTCTCATTATTTAATCGACAAACTTGGTAGCATTTTACTAAGAATTTAATGTATCGTCTGTCAATTTCTTTTAGTTACTTAGTCTTTCTCATTATTTATTCACGGAACTTGGTAACATTTTACTAAGTATTTAATGTATCTGTAAATGTATTTTTACTAATCTTCAAGGTTGGCACGTGATGTTATTTAAAACTAGCGGCTATTGTGGCTCGCGCGCTCGCTTGACTAATTGTGGCCGAACCCGAGTTAATAAGGAATTTTTAAAAAATTCGAGTCAGGGGAGCCAGTACAACCCAGTAGTTCTCAATATTGCAGTCGTTCGCATACTAATGGTACATTGTGATTTGTGTTAATATATTAATACTTGGAAATATCAAAACGCACCATTAATTAATAAATTAATTAATCCGGGCTTGGGCATTCACAGGGGGGACTTAGAAAAATCCGGGCTTGGGGAGGGAGGGGGGGGGGGGGAGGAGGACAAACAGACGAACAGACAAACTATTTTCGAAACTATATATAAGATCACAAAATATTTCGCGTCAAGAATTTGAGTCTTAAAATAATAAAAATATAGATTCAGCCTTCTCGAGCACCCGAAAGATTTGCCGAACCTCACAACTTCTACACTCCGTATTAACGTCCCACCGGTTCTCCATCCGCCAGCCAACTTTCACAATTCACAGTTCAGTGTAATGTAACAGCGCGATATATATAGGAAACTAACTTGCAGTACGTCAGACGACGCAGGAGCGAATGAAAATCTGAGCCGGCGCTCGGGAGGGAAGAAAAATATTCCCATTACCTCGGGGCAGTAGCTAACATCCGGGAGGCGCGCGCGTTTAATGCTCCCGCGCCTCGGGAAACTCTTCGCGAGACGTCCTCAGGGCCACTTTGAGGATCCCATAATTGAAGCACAAATCCTTGAGCGCCGGCGGTGGATGGAAAAGCCCGCGGCCGGGGACCAATGAATACGCGTTGCGCGCAGCTCCTGGAACCAATGATTACACGAGGAGCAGTGTAAAAAAAATGTTAACAAAAAAAAAAATCTCGCAGCCGACCCGAGAGAAAGACGCGAATAAAGCGAGCGAAGCGCTTCTGCCAATGATTCGGGAAAACGCGGAGGCGCAAATTCATTATGCCGTTTGCTCTGGCGAGGCGAAGAAATGAAAAGACGCCCAGCGAAACCTCCGGGCATATAACTCGCCTCGCTCCTCGCCCTCGCGTTCGCTCCGACGTTCAACATTTTTCCACCCAATCGCCCTGAATGATTAACGCTTAATTAGGCAGCGGAGACTCTGCCGGTTGAGTCAACAATTCACGGGGCTCCGAGCTGCCTCTCTATGCATTGATAATAATCCGCACGGAACGTTCGGTAAATTATTTTACATTTTCGCTACTGCACGCGGCGAACTTTCTTCCTGGTCGCGCCGTTTATTTCTGGTCTCCCGCGCCGTGGAAAATTCAACGGGGTTTCGCGTTGATGTTTCAACGAGGTCTATTTATTTTTAACGCAAAAAACGTGGTAAACACGCGACGATCCTGAACGTTTTCGGGCAAATTGATTCAATTCATTTAACCCGAGATCACTAGAATTCGAAAATTAAAGCAGGATTTATCGATCCTACTAACTTAGCAGTGTTATAAGTCGCCATTACTTTAAGAGTTAAAGTACACGCAAGAGTTTATTTTCTAGTCACGATTTTAGAACGATAAGTTGTAGCGATTTCAAAATTATATATGAACTTTTAAATAGCCGTAAGAAAAACCGATTTTTTTTTAAATTCAACGGGGTTTCGCGTTGATGTTTCAACGAGGTCTATTTATTTTTAACGCAAAAAACGTGGTAAACACGCGACGATCCTGAACGTTTTCGGGCAAATTGATTCAATTCATTTAACCCGAGATCACTAGAATTCGAAAATTAAAGCAGAATGTATCGATCCTACTAACTTAGCAGTGTTATAAGTCGTCGTTACGTTAAGAATTAAAGTACACACAAGAGTTTATTTTCTAGTCACGTTTTTAGAACGATAAGCTGTAGCAATTATAAAATTATATGTGAACTTTTGAATAGCCGTAAGAAAAACCGAATTTTTAATTAAATTTTGGGAGAAATTGTGAGAAAAATGGACAAGCACAGTCATCCATTATTTTCGCAATGCATTAACATTATTCATCCATTTTTGCAATAAGATTACCATCAAGTTTTATGGGAAATTAATTTTGTCTGCCTCTATTTCAAAGTTTACACATCATATTATAATTATTGCGAGTTATTGTTACAAAAACATAATTACAAAGCCAATCGTAACATCAATTTTATTTCTATAAAAATGAGGGTTTTACAACTCTGCTACTAACGATCCATCCAACAAACTTCCCTTCCCGCTTCAAATACCATCCACTCTCGCAACAAAAAAAAAAACCGCGCAAAGATAGATTGGTTGCCACCAATTTTTTTCACCCGATCCCATTTGATTCCTTTCGGCACAAAAGTCTACAATATTTTCCACAGATCTTCGCTCAGACGCCCTAAAATATCCAAGTCCGAAACAACTCGCAATATTCCGAATGGCCCGCCAAATATTCCAGACGTGGATCAACGTAGAAGTCGAATATTTACGAAATACCTCGCTCGCTCATAATTGATTTTTCGTCTCATCCATCGTGAAAAATTCAACAGGATTTCGCGTTGATGTTTCAACGGTCTATTTATTTTTTAACGCAAAAAACGGGGTAAACACGCAGTGAACGTTTTCATGCAAATTGATTAAATTCTGTTTACCCAGGATCACTAAAACTCAAAAATGAAAAGAGAATTTAATAATCCTACTAACAATCCAACCGGCAATTGGTTCAACAAAATTCCCTTCCCGCCTCCAATTCCATCCACTCCCGCAAAAAAACCCCGCGCAAAAAAGAAAGTATGAAAACAGTAAAAATAAAAAATAAAAAAATTAAAGTACTCAAACAAATCTATGTATTCCAAGTATGTCGTACCGACCCCATGGACACTAACTTTAATTCTCTGTTGTCTTGCACGCGAGTATGAAGTATTAAACCAGTAATTCAATACAATTGAGTGTAAAGTATCGAACAAGTAATTCAATCGAATTATCGTCAAGCATGAAGTATTAACGAAGTAATTTTATCGAATTATCATCAAGTATTAACCAAATAATTCAATCGAATTATCGTCAAGCATAAAGTATTAACCAAGTAATTCAATCGAATTATCATGAAACATGAAGTAATTCAATGAAGCAATTCAATCGAATTATCATGAAACATGAAGTAATTCAATGAAGCAATTCAATCGAATTATCATCAAGCATGAAGTATTAAACAAGTAATTCAATCAAATTATCTTCAATCACGAAATATTAAAGATCGACTAGGGGAACAATAACGCGCGCTCACGCGCGCGGACAGGTTAGCCGCGCTGCAGCGCTTATGTCAAATTGCAACAAACTGTCAAATTTCGCGCTATTAAACAACGACTGCTGGTCATCACGGCCCTCAACCAATCAGAGGCCGAATTATATCGCTAACAATGGTGGCCCATGCACTTTTTAATAGAGGAGATTGATTGCCACCAATTTTTTCCCTCCCTACCCCATTTCATTTCTCTCTTCCCAAAGCCCAACAATATTTCCCCAGATCTTCGTCCCACCGCCCCAAAATATCCGAGCCCGAAACAACTCGCAACATCCCAAAGGGCCCGCCAAATATTCCAGATGCGGATCAACGCGTGGCAGCCGGATATTTACGAAGCCCCCGCAACTCTCTCTCTCTCTCTCCTGCTCTGTCCCCCAAATGATATTTAACCAGCGTCGTAACTTCGTTGCCCAAGTTGCCCGAGACGCCGCCAACTCCGGCGCTAATAAGTTTATAATACCCAGGCTAATTCGTATACCGGGTGGCCGAGAATTGGCCTGATATCTGTAGCGCTCCGCGCCGGGTATTAAGACGGACGACGTCCGGTTGTCGAGCGAGAGAGCGAGAGAAGCGAGGGACGCGCGCGAGGCTTCGCTTCCGGAAGTGGCGAACTGGCGCGGAAGCGCCGCGCCGCCGCTCGGATCCCATCCGCGCGTCCGGCACCGGCCGAGGAGAATGGAGTCGCTTTACCTCCTCGTTTTCCGCGGGGGATGAGCGAGGAGAGCGTCTCGCCTCTCGCACTGCAAGACGAAGAAGAAGAAGAAGAAAATTCACACACAAAAATCGAAGCCCCGCCGAGTAGAAGTGGAAGAGCGGGGAGAGGCCAGAAGGAATCGCCGCGGACGAAGCGGGGGGGAGGGCGAGTCGCTAAGTGTGGCAACTCTGTTTTTCCCGTGCAAACAAAGGCTTTAGTCGCTCTCCCTGCGAAAAGAGGGGTCGGAGGGAAAACTTCCGTTCGTCGTTTCCGGGGATTGTACGTTCGAGTCCACTGGGCAGGAGAAACGAAGCGTGGCGCTGCTTTCTGTATATGTATATATATATACAGGGTGATGCAGAATCCCTGCACCAAACGAGTCCGGGAAGTCCGAAATGGCTTCAGGAACCGGTGTGGAAAATTTAAGATTTTTATTCCCACTAGTTTTTGAATGAGAGCCAATTTGTGATAGCCAATCAGAGAACTCGCCCTCAACTTACTCTCAACTTGCTCTTAATTTGCCCTCAACTTACTCTCAACATGATCTCAATTTACCCTCAACTTGCTCTCAACTTGCTCTTAATTCGCCCTTAACTTGCTCTCAACTTGCTCTTAATTCGCCCTTAACTTGCTCTCAACTTGCTCTTAATTCGCCCTTAACTTACTCTCAACTTGAGTATGAATTAAAAGAAAGACGAGAGTAAATTGAGGACGAGTTAAGAGAAGGTTGAGAGTAAGTTGAGGGAGAATTTACTCTCAACTTGTTCTTACTTCACCCTCAACTTATTTTCAACTTGAGTGCGAATTAAGAGAAAGTTGAGAGTAAGTTGAGGGCGAATTAAGGGAAAGTTGAGATTGGCTGTCATAAATCGGCTCTGATTCAAAGACTACTGGGTATTAAAAATTTTCAATTTTGTGTCAAATTGACTACTGGGTACTAAAAATTTTCAATTTTGTACACGCATTCCTGGGACCATTTCGAACTTCCGGGACTCGTTTAGTGCGGAAATTCTGGATCACCCTGTATATAGATATAACTGTGTGCATATATATATAAAAGTGCACGAGTTTCTGGTCCCACGGCCGCTGGTTTTCTCGCTTCCACTCCTACTTCCGGTGCCTCTCGGCGCTCGTAAACTTTCGGGCTTGAAGCTGGAAAAAAAAGAAGAGGGGTTTGAGAAAAAAAATTGAAAAAAAAACAGGAAAAAGGGAAGAGGAGGAGGAACTTGAAGGAAGACGAAGACGCGGGGCGAGAGGTCGGAAGGCGGGTGAATTAGAAGGAGGAGAATGAGAATGAGAAGGGAAAACGTGGAACAGGAGCGAAGAGATGACGGGCGGAAGGGAGGAAGGGATAGAGTGGAAAAACGAGAAGGAATGAAGTGGAAGAATGTTGAACGTCGCCCGGGCGAGGTTCTCTCGGGCTCGTCCTGACTTTCAACAACTTTAATTAGTCCATTCCGCGTTCTCTCTGCGTCTTTCTCTCTCGCCGCCTCTTCGCTTTCTCTCCGTCTCGCCACGCGAGGACAGGAAAAGACTCCGCGCGGCGACGAAGCAGGATGCACAATTTGCCAGTCGCCCGAGGTTGCATTACTCGACTCGTTTCACTCGCTTAAAATAAACTGGAAATAAAACGAGATGGCTTTCGAGTTTTGCGCGAGGTGGAGTATTATAAGTTGGTGATATGGCCAAGAGAGACGCCCGCGCGCACGCGGTTTTCCCGCGGGCCGCGGTCGAACGCCGTAAATGGGTTTCGGGACTTTCTTCGGTAACTCCGGAAGGTTAAAACCTCGTTAACACGCTCCTGATTTTATTTCAGTTGCAAATTTGAAACAGATTTTTGGCTACAACCCGAAGACGGGGATGCTGGATAAATATCGAGAATAATAAAATAGTTCGATAAAACAAACCAGTAAGACACGGTTTTAAATTCTTGTAATTTAATTCTGTAGAATAGAATCTGTGAAGTAACAAATATTTATATAACGCATATTCTACCTCCGAAAAAACTGGTTAACAAACTTTTTTAATCGATTTTGAAAAAAATAATTTGTGGCGACGTTCTTTTTGTCAAAAATCATAGATCCGTGTCCGGACCGAAAATCGCCAAAATCGACCTCAGAAATATTTTTTTTTTCTTCAAAATTTCACATATAATAGGCTGATCAATTTTGCGCTTCTGCGCTCTTATAAAGCTTTAAAAGGTTACGGGCACTGCCGCACCCGTCGTCTTATGTCAAATTTGACATCAAACCGATTTTGTTTACAACGAACTTTTCTGGCAAACAATCAGAGCTCGAATAATTTGCTAACAATGTTTTCCGTTACTCATAAACTTTTTAAAAAGGGGACATATTTGTTACTTCACTATTAATTTAGTTAATTTAGTTAATAGTAATAAAAGTTAATAATGGAGTAATAATAAGTGTTTGTTACTTCACTATCAGTTTACTTTTTTATATTTATATATTTATGTATAAATATTTATTACTTCATTATTATTTTAATTTTCAAAAATAATAGTGAAGTAAAATACATTCAATTCGCAAAATTCTGATTTTTATTTTAACGCAAATGTAAAATAAATGTTTGCCTACAATCCGCGGACGGGGATGCTAGATAAATATCGAGAATTCATAAATTCATCCGATAAAACAAACCAGTAAGACACGTTCACAAATCCCTGTAATTTAATTCTATAGAATAAAAAAAAGTAAAACAATAGTGAAGAAATAAATATTTATATATAAATATTTCCTACTTCACTGTTATTTTCCTTTGTTAAAAATACGTTCAATTGGAAAAAATCTTCACAGTCGCTCAAAAGCCTATTTTCCAACCTAACGCAATAAACACTCCGCCAACCTACCGATTAAAAAAAAAAAAAATTGTTGGTCCCTCTCGAGTTAGCCCGACGTCCTTTTCTCGCGGGTGGAACGCGCGGCGCCCCAAAGCTCAGGATAGCCACAGGGAGGAGAGACTCGCGCTCTCTCTCCACGCCTCCCGTATAAATTCGCGCAATAATGGCCCTCTAATGGCTAAGCTTGTAAAGTTATAAATTCCCTTAATACGTTCGGGCGACTACTGGCTTCTCGCTCGTCCATCACCGCCGCCTGCGCGGCTCTCGAACCCCGGGAGTTCTATATAGATACGCGACGCATCTGCCCCGCCGGCCGCGACGTTGGACGACCGTTTTCCGCCACTGAGAGTATTTCATTCGCCGACTATAACCAATTCCCCCATCCCGTTGGAAGGCGTTTACGACCATTCGTCGTGAGCGATCTCGTATATACCGCGGTGTAACTTCGCGAGGATCTCGCGGCCACCGGTGCAGCGGGAATCGAGCATCTCCGCGTACTTTCTCATTTTTCCTTTACGCCGTCTTTCCTTACACTTGCATAATACTTTCCTCGCCTTCGTGTCCCTCCCAACCGGAAGAGGGAAATCCCCAACGTTTATCCGAACTTTCTCCCCGCGTCTTGACGTCATCGCGGAAATACGACCCCCCCCCCCCCCCCCCGCGCGAATTGGGTCGAAGGAATTATTGACCCTGGCATTAATTATGTGGCAAATTCCCATGCAAATTTTTGTTTCTTAGTTATTTTAAGAGCAACAGAGAAGTTTATCTCACGACCTTCTCACTCAGTAACGAGTCCTAAAATAGTAATGACGATTGAAATAAGTTAATTGCAATAAACTGAAATTAATTAATTGAAATCAATTAATCGAAATCGATTAATTGAAATCAATTAATTGAACTTATATTTTCATAATAATTAAATCGCCTTCGCCTCCCTCTCAACCGGAATAAAAAACTCCCAACGTTTATCCGAACTTTCCTCCCGCGTTTTGACGTCATCGTGGCGATTCGACCTCGCAAATTGGGTCAAAGGAATTATTGACCCTTGCATTAATTGTGCGGCAAAATCCCAAGCAATTTTTTGTTTCTTAATTATTTCAGAAGTAACAGAGAAGTTTGTCTCGCGACCTTCTTACTCAGTAACGGATCTTAAAATAGTTATGACGACTGAGCTAATTAATTGAACTCAATTAATTGCAATATTCCTTCGCGTTATTTTCTCTTGTTCGCGCGCTGTCCTCGCCTTCCATCCGAGACAGGGAGACTCCTCCATTTATCAGAACTTTCTCCCTCCGTCGACGTCGTCACGAGGATTACAAATTCACCCGGCGACTTGGGCCAAAGGAATCATTAACCCCGGCATTAATTACGCTGTAAACACCCGCACTTTTTTCTCGTCTCTTTCCACCCCTGCCAAACTAAAATCGTTCCGTAATTCCCGCGCAGAAGCGACGACGAAAAATCGAAATTACTTCGAATCTTCGAGACACAAAACTCGGGGTTCCACAAATTAATACCCCAAACCAATCGCGCTGAACCCAATTAATTGCGATGCAAATTGGAAAATTTACCCCGGCATTAATTACGCTATAAACACTCACGCTTTTTTCCGTCTTTTTCCACCCTTGCCAAAGTAAAACTAAAATCGTTTCTTAATTCCCGCGCGGAAGCGACAAAGAAATATCGAAATTACTGCTAATCTTCGAGACACAAAACTCAGGGTTCGACAAATTAATACCCCAAACCAATCGCGCTGAACCCAATTAATTACGATGCAAATTCGACAAATTTATCCCGGCATTAATTACGCTATAAAGACTCGCGTTTTTTTCGCCTTTTTCCACCACTGCCACACTGAGAAAAAAATTGGTTGAGTCAACCAAACGTGGGTTTGCGGGTCGCGAAGTAAATATATGGTGAATTGGACTGTATATTTGGTTGAACGAACCAACGCCTAGTTGAATCAAATTTTTCTTAATTCACAATATCTATTATTTCGTTCACGGTACGAAATATTTACTTCGCGGCCTGCAAACGCACATTTGGTTGGCTTAACCAATTTTTTTTCTCAGTGCAAAGTAAAACTAAAATCGTTTCTTAATTCCCGTGCGGTAGCGACGAAGAAACATCGAAATTACTGCGAATCTTCGAGACACAAAACTCGGGGTTCGACAAATTAATACCCCAAACCAATCGCGCTGAACCCAATTAATTACGATGCAAATTCGACTAATTTATCCCGGCATTAATTACGCTATAAACAGTCGCGCTTTTTTTTCGCCTTTTGTCACCACTGCCAAAGTAAAACTAGAATCGTTTCTTAATTCAACGCGGAAGCGACGAAGAAACATCGAAATTACTGCTAATCTTCGAGACACAAAACTCGGGGTTCGACAAATTAATACCCCAAACCAATCGCAGATGCAAGTTTGAAAAATTGATCCCGGCATTAATTACGCTATAAACACTCGCGCTTTTTTTCGCCTTTTTCCACTCCTGCCAAACTAAAACTAAAATCGTTTCTTAATTCCCGCGCGGAAGCGACGAAGAAGCATCGAAATTACTGCGAATCTTCGAGACACAAAACTCGGGGGGACTCGACCAATTAATACCCCAAACCAATCGCGCTGAACCCAATTAATTGCGATGCAAATTCGAATCCACTTGAACACGCAAAAAGCCCTTTCGAGAATAAGCGCATCGCGCCGTAAACCCGACGCGGGGCAGGTAATACGTAATCTGGGCGTAATTCCCAGGCGCGCATAAATCCCGGGTAAATTGTAAAGGCTCTCTTTCTCTCCCTCTCTCTGGGCCCCCGCGAAGAAAACCGGGCGCGAGTGGTACTCGCGCCTTGGGAGTATTCCCGAGGATATTGTGAACACATTGAGCGTTTTTTTCCCTCCTCTTTTTCGCGTTTTGCGCCCCGCTGCTTTTGTCCTCCACTTTGCATTTCGTACTCGATTATTCAGGCTACGCGAGGATTCCCCGAATCGCTTCCTCTCGCTCTCGCGTCCTTCCGGGATTCCCCTCTTCTTCTGTCTTCCGCTCGCGACGCTTTTTTCCCCGCTGTACAGGGCGATTCAGAATGATTATACCACATTTTCGTCAGCAATTACCAATCGCCGCTTGCCTCAGTTTCGTATTAATTTTTCGAAACTCGCGACAGTTATTTAATTACGTTGTAAATGTCAACTCGCACGAAAAAAAATCATTGATTCGATAAAACCGTGGATTGCTGGCTGACAAAAACAAGTACAGTCAAATCAATGTCACTTCCAGTGCCTACAATTTCGTGTCATATTCAAACGATAACTTCAAAATAGGCAACAGAATATTTTATTGTTTCAATGTTAAATCGAATAGTGACAACGATAACCGGAGTTAATTTTAAAATTGTTTTTGTCAAAAAAAATATATTAATAAAAAGAATTCCTCCATTTTCCGGAACTTTTACACAAAAACATTTGTTTATACCAGAAGATCTATCGGCGCCAGTCTGGGGATTTTTTTTGCAATATCAGTAGTCATGCACAAATACTCCGTAATTTTTTTAGTAAACAAAATTATCCGTTTTTTAATTAAAAAACAATTCCTCTGTTTTTCGGTAAAATATAATTCTAATCGGAACGTGAACATTATTTGAAATATACCGCTCGAAAGTTAACAGAAAACGACAACTTTTATGTGGTAACATTTTTTTACTAAGTAACTTCAAGTTTCCGAAATATTTGCGTTTGAAAAAAAACGGTATTTTCTCAAATATGGTTTAAAAAATAAAAAAATTCACATAGAGTGCCCTTTGCTGGTACTTTGCTATTACCAATTATGGAGCAGATCGGAGAGGGTCGAAGAAAAAAGTGGCTGGATCGGCAGAGAATGCTTCCTATATTAAATTTAATTAAATTAATCATTCTCACGACCAAATTATAAAAACAAATGTCTAGTAAATTTTCTCAGGGGGGTAAATATCGCTCGCCAAAAAGTCGAAACATCGTTCTGAATCGTCCTGTATATCTCGCCCACTCCCGTCTTGCATACCGTTTGTGCTATGGGCCGAGTGCTCCGGATCCACCGCGTCGTCTGTGCCGAGTTCCTTTGCTTCGCTCTCTTCGATTCGTCTCTCAGACGACGACGACGACGACGACGACTCCTCGTGCTCGCCGAGCGCTCGACAAAGACGTTTCTTCCTTCCTGCCGCCGCCAGTCGAACTTGTAGTCGCTGCGACGACGACGACGTCGGCCTCCTCGTTCCACCCCCGGAAATTCGCGTCGCTGTGTGTGTCGAGCCAGCGTCGCGATCCGGAGCTCCATCGAGTGGGCGCTAAATGAAAGAGGTTTGGATTTAATGCGAGCGAAATGTGTGCAAAGCAAAAAGCACCGCGCGCGCCCGCTTTCCTCGTGGCGTTTTAACACGAGGAAAGTCACTTTTGGGGGATGTTTTTTAATCAGTTTTGGCTTCAGCTCGAATTAATTTTTCAGTTTTAGTATTTTAGCCCGACGAAAGTCACTTTTTGGGAGATGTTCTTTTTTATGAGTTTTGGCTTCAGGTCGAATCAGTTTTTCAGTTCTTTTAGTTTCGGCATTTTAGCCCAAGAAGAGTCGCTCTTTGGGGGATGTTTTTTTTATCAGTTTTGGCTTCAGCCCGAATCAGTTTTTCAGTTTTGGCTTCAGTTTTGGTGTTTCAGCCCGAATCAGTTTTTCAGTTTTGGCTTCAGTTTTGGTGTTTCAGCCCGAATCAGTTTTTCAGTTTTGGCTTCAGTTTTGGTGTTTCAGCCTGAATAAGTTTTTCAGTTGTAGCATTTCAGCCCGAGGAAAGTAACTTTTCGGGGGACGTTTTTTTAATCAGTTTTTGCTTCAGCCCGAATCAGTTTCTCATTTTTGCCGTTTTTCAGCTCAAGGAAAATCACACTTTGGGGACACATTTTTAAAAATATATTTCGCTTCGTGGGCGGAGGCTTCGAGGTGGATAGAAAATTGCGAGGAGGTTCGGAGGCAACTTTGAGAAATTTGATCAAACTACCTGCAACTATTTTTTTTTACAAGGAATTTTTTAAATTTTGCTACACGTCATAAATCTCGGAATAACTCGAGACCGACTGACCTCGATTGAATTTCTCACAGGAAAATAGATAATACTCTCGACAAAAAGTGCCGCCGATTTTTGTTCAACCCATCGCGGCTACTACAAAATTAACCCGTCCGCGAGGCGAGCTTCGGCTCTCCATTCAACGCGCGGAATTATCGGGGCTCCGTTCGCGCGGAAAAGCCGTGGGAAGGTTGTACAAGGGCTGACGCGCTCTGAGAGCGGTGATTTTTGGCGTAGCCGAATCCCCGGGCCTCCCGGAATCCCGGAGGCGCAACGCGTGGGGGTTGAAAAAAAAAACACGTGAAAATCGGCGTGAGAACCCGCGGAGCCGGCGTGCGGCCGCCCACCGAGTGCGAAGCACACCGGGCTAATCCCCAATTTCGACGGATCAAATCCTACGGAATATCGGCTGCTCACGGACGAACGGAGAGCAAGAGCATCGCGCGAAGCGCGCGCTTCAACCACGGAATTTTCATTTCGCGTCGTTTTCGGGCCACGAGAGAGGGTTTCGTACATTTATATCTACGAGCTTGTGCGGTACTTATGTTATTACACAGCTGCGGAGCTTGCGGGCTCCGAAAAAACTCTCAGTGCTCGGGTCGAAATTTCTACCTTCCTTATTATTATGATTTTATTATTACTATTATTGTTGTTGTTGTTGTTGTTATTATTAAAATTATTGTTTTTGTTACCATCCATAATAATAACAATAACAACAACAACAATAACAATAATAATAATGAGGGGAAGAAGAAGAAGAAGAAGAAGGTTGGAATTTCGACTCGGGCCCTACAATCTTTATTATTATTTTGATTATTTTTAATACCACGTTAAAAATAACAAATAATAATAATATTATTACCATAAAGTAAAAGAATCCATAAAGTAAACAGGATCAGGTACAAGGATCCATAAAGTAAAAGAAGGGCCCAGAGAAAAATAGCAAAATGGCACGAAATTCATCTATTGCGAGCTAAACGCAAAGGTTTTAACACAGGTTGAACATTTCGACCTGCGAAAGCTCTCGGTAGCTCTCGGTGCGCCGTGGAGGCCGCGATATTTATGACCCGGGGGGCGAAGCGGCCTCGCGAGAAATTACAAAAAAAAATAAAAAATAAAAAGACGAAAAAAAAGGAAAAGTGCAGAAACGAAAAGGGAGAGAGAAACGAGGAGCTCGAAGATGAAGAGGAGGGTGAAAACTGGAGGAAAGACGAGTGGCGAGGCTGGTTGAAGAAAGGGGAAGGGGGGGGGGGAGGCAAAGAGGAAGAACCAGAATTCTCATCCCTTCGCCCTTTTCCCACTCGTTCGCAGCGCCTTCGCTCCCTCGTGGCTCTTTCGAGCACTTCGTCCTCCTTCGGTGCGTCGTTTCTTTGCAAATTTCCTCTCGGGCGTCGGGCGTCTCTTTTCTCCCGCGCTGCTCGCGCTGCGCGCGCGCCATCCACTTCCGGCAAACCTCGTTAGCCGGATCATCGAGGAGGAATATTTACACGGGCCTCGTGTAATCGAGTATTCGCCTGGGAGCCGACGCGGCCGAATGGCCCCCCGGAGCTTCTGTTTCGGCGCTTCCCCGGCTGGCCGTATAACTTCCGGTTCCCTGCGAAAATGTTATTCATAAGACGAGACGGCGTGTATTGTACCGTGTTGATTATTTGTTTTGCATTGCAATTCCGGGATGTGAATTGAATTTTCTTCTCGCGCTCATAAATAATAAATTAATTTTCTTGCGGCGAGAATAAATAATAAATTCATTTTCTTGCGGCGAGAATAAATAATAAATTCATTTTCTTGCGGCGAGAATAAATGAGGAATTAATTTTCGTGCGGCGAAAATACATAATATAACAGTTTTCTTGCAGCGAAAATAAATTAGAAATTAATTTTCTTGCGGCGAAAATAAATAATAAATTAATTATCTTACGGCGAAAATAAATACTAAATTTATTTATTTGCGTCGAAAATGAATAATAAATTCATTTTCTTGCAGCGAAAATAAATACTAAATTAATTTGTTTGCGTCGAAAATGAATAATAAATTAATTTTCTTGCAGCGAAAAATAAATAATTGATAATTAGGTCTCTGAACCACTGAGGATGGGGGGAGAGGGGAGCATGTGGAAAAATCCATTAGCGCCGGGGGGTATCGAACCCGTGACCGCTGCGTGCGCGCCGAGAACAGAATCGCTCTGTTTGCCTCTGCGTGTTTCGTCTTGACGAATTTATCGAGCGATTAATCATAGCCCGCTCTTCGTTCTCCGTTGACCACCGCACGTCTCTCGCGGGAAATGAGCTGTTATTTTATATTCGCATTTTTCGTATCGTAACAAATTGTTATCCGGAAATTCATGTATCGCGTACGACGAATTAATTTCGACCGATCTGCGCTTTTGGCGGCAAATTGTGGCATTCTTTATGTCGAGGGTCGGAATTACGTGAGGATCCCGTCAGTGGCAGAAAATATGGGGGAGATAGCCAAGTCATCGTGATTCATGGCGGCCATTCGGTCCTCACATCCCAATTCTCCGCCACATCGATAGTTCACCTTCTGCCCTGCGGTGCGTGAGGCCTCCGCAGCTCGTTCATTCGCACGCTATTTCTGACAATTTTGCCCCTCCACGATTTCCCTTCCATCGCCATTTTAATCGTTATTGACATTTTTAAAAAATTCAACTTTTTCTAGGTTAGAACATTTCAATTCCTGAGGTTTTGAACCTGGACTTTGAAAAAAACGAAAAAAAAGTCACCTTTCACGTCAGAATAATCCAGATTCGGTTTTCGGCCGAAAAGCACCGTCACCCCCCACCACGCGGGGTTGCGATTAATCGCGCAAACAGCCATCGCGTCGCGTTCCACCGTAAACATAATCCACGCGCGAATAATAATACAGTGGAAGCTCTCACATGTTACTTAACGCGGGACATGTAACCATCGTGAAGGACCAATCACGTTCATGCAGCACCACTTCCCCTTCTCGCCAGCTCCAATGCGAACAATCGAATCATCCCCACCACTTGCCCATGTAACCTAACAACTGGACGTAACATGTAAGAGCTTCCAGTGTACATATAAATTTCCGAGGCCCTAGGCGGCCCAGGCTCGCCCGCCATAGCAATACGCTTGCGTATACACCCAATAGGTCATAAATATTGGACGGAAATAACGTGAGCTCTGTTCACAAGGCCCGCAACAGCGGCCGCCAGAGGCCGAAGTTGCGTAGATGGCGCGCGAGTCGCTCGCCACGATTCGCCTTCCATCGCCTTTTCCAACATTTTTGATGAAATGTTTTAAAAAACTCGACTATTGAGATAGAAAATTATTAACCTTGGTTTCGAACCTGGAGTTACTTAAAAAAAAAAAGAAAAATTTCACCTTTTACGTCGTAAAAATCACAGATCCGGTCGTCGGTCAAATCCACGCGCGAATAATAACGTATATAAACTCCCGAGGCCCTAGGAGGCGGCCTCGGCTCGTCCATATACTGATAGGCCATAAATATCACGCGGAAATAACGCGGTGCAGTCGCAGCGGCGGCCACCAGAAACCGAAGTGGCGTAGATGGCGCGCGAGTCGCTCGCCACGATTCGCCTTCCATCGCCTTTTCAAACATTTTTGATGAAATGTTTTAAAAAACTCGACTATTTCAGGTAGAAATTTATTGTAACCCCTGTAACCCCATAACCCCCATAAATTTATAGTAAACCCTGGTTTCGAACCTCCCAAATAGAACATTGGCGGCATAGTGACGTCATGGTGCTTGCTCGACCGGCACGGCGTGCCGGCAGAACTGCAGTATTTGCGTCGTTATTAGGCAGTGTTATGACGGCACAGCGTGCTGGAATCCAGTACCGTGGCGGCACGATGCCCGCTCGGCGTGCTCAATTCAGCACTGTGCCCAATTCAGCACGATGCCAGCACTTCGAGAGGCTCTACAGCGTGCCGGAACCGTGCGGGTACAATGCAGGATTTCAACCGGCCGTGCCGTCACAAATCTGCGTAGAGACGTCGCACATTCCGCGTATCTGCCGTCATGCCGGGCGGCACGTTTGTCTGTTTGGGCTGGAGTGATTTAGGGAAAAAAAAAGAAAAATGTCACCTTTTACGACGTAAAAATCACAGATCCGGTCTTCGGTCGAATCCACGCGCGAATAACAACGCATATAAACTCCCGAGGCCGTAGAAGGCGGCCTAGGCTTGTGCAAATACCGACAGGCCATAAACATCACGTGGAATTAACGCGGGCTAAAATCTCACGAGCTCGACCCGCAGCTGCAGTCGCAGCGTCGGCCGCCAGAGACCGAAGTGGCGTAGATGGCGCGCGAGTCGCACGCCACGATTCACCTTCCATCGCCTTTTTCAACATTTTTGATGAAATGTTTCAAAAACTCGACTATTTCAGGTAGAAAGTTATAAACCCTGGTTTCGAACCCGGAGTGTTTTAGAAAAATATATATTAATGTCATCTTTTACGTCGTAAAAATCATAGATCCGGTCATCGGTCGAATCGACGCGCGAATAATAACGCATATAAACTCCCGAGGCCCTAGGACTAGGAGGCACCCTAGGCTCGCACAAATACCGACAGGTCATAAATATCACGCGGAAATAACGCGAGCTAAAATCTCGCGAGCTCTGCCCGCAGCTGCAGTCGCAGCGGCGGCCGCCAGAGACCGAAGTGGCGTAGATGTCGCGCCAGTCGCGACATCTACGCCCGGAAGCGCCGGTAGGTGGCGCCGGCGCTCGCGCGAATATCGCGATATTAAGCAGCGCGCGGGACGCGCGGCGGCCGCCTCGCGGTGGAAAAGTTTTTAATTAAAAATTACCACGACGCGCCGCCAGCTGTAACCAGCGCGGGCAGCGCGCGACGTGAGTCGGCTGGCCGATACACGCGAGAGCCGCGCCGGTGGTGGTGGTGGTTGTTCCAGTGCGCCCGAGTCGCCGCTAGTCCCGCGAGCCGAGCGAGAGCAGCGAGCAGCCTGGGGACGTTAATGGACGCTCCGAGCGCGCCCGACGCGCCGGCATACTTAGCTCCTCTCTCGCTCTCGCGCGCGGCGGCCCCAACGAGACGAGAGTTGGACGTGTTTTGACGGGACGTGACGCCGCGTCGAAAGTTCCTCTCCGGTTGTCTCCGCGAGCTGCTTCGAGTCACTTTTTTTTGCGCTTCGTCGTCCATTAGCATTTGGCCAATTAACGTCGTCGCGTTCGCCGGGAAACCCGCTGGACGGCCGAGCGGTTTTTCCTTTTTTTTTTACCGATTTCGTCGTCGCTTCCTTGAGTAAATTTCGCGTCGTCCCCGCGCGACGGGAAACCCGGTGAGGCCGAAGGCTCCTCGAGCGCTGTTGACAGGCGCGAAGCCGACGAAGGACGTATTTTATTAGGGCGATATTTTAATAATTTTCCGTTGTAGGACGCCGCGGCCGATGACGAGGGGGCTGCGAGGCAGCGACGCGCGGGATATCAGCCACGGGTTTTATTATCGGCTGTCCCGAGAATCGCGGGCGACGGGGAACGCGAAGATGAGGATGTACAACGTGACCGCCTCCGGGTTATGACTCTAGTTTGAGCCTGGAAACGCGCGGCGGGGGGAATTTAAAGTGGCCTCGCACGGAGAAAAAGTTTAGTGGGTCACCCATTCAGGGTGGGATCTTGAATGGTTTTTCCACTCCTACCCTCCCCTTCCTTCCTTTCTACTCCTCCTCCTCCTCCTTCTCTTCTCGCTATTCAGCCTCTGTGCGTCACGTGTATAGGTTCACACGTTACTGCAGGCAATTTTCTGTTCGGACTTTTTTTTTTTTCAGCCATGATGCAAACAGCAGTTTTAGTTTAGCTTTTTTCAATTATTTGAAATGTTTAAACTATTGGTTTCCTTATAACAATAATTTTCTTATAACGTAAGTATTTTATTTACTTTAAGCTTGTAATTGTTGCTGGTAGATAAAATATATTTCATTTGGAGATCAGAGATAATTTATTATTGATTATCAGGTTCACACGTTACTGCTGGCAATTTTCTGTTCGGACTTTTTTTTTTCTTTTGCCATGATGCGAACAGCAGTTTTAGTTTAGCTTTTTTAAATTATTTGAAATGTTTGAACTATTCGTTTCCTTATAACAGTTTTGTAAGTATAAAATATATGACTAATTGTGTATTTTACAATTTAAGGTTGGTAAGTATAAAAGATGACTAATTGTATATTTTACAATGTAAGTTTGGTAATTGTACAATATGTGACTAATTGTATTTTTTTCAATTTACTTTAAGCTTGTAATTGTCGCTTGTAGATAAAATATTTTTCATTTGGAGATCAGAGATAATTTATTATCGATTATCAGGTTCACACGTTACTGCAGACAATTTTCTGTTCAGTCTATATATTGACTCGTTTTTTTTTTCTGCTGTGATGCAAACAGCAGTTTTACTTCAGCTTTTTTAAATTATTGGGAATGTTTGAATGACTGGTTTCCTTATTGCAGTTTGGTAAGTAGAAAATATGTATATGACTAATTGTATATTTTACAATTTATTTTAAGCTTCTTGAAATTGTTGCTAATAGACAAAATATATTTCATTTGGAGATCGTAGACAATTTATTATCGATTATCATGTTCACACATTATTGCAGGTGACTTTCTTTTTCGTCTACATGTACTTTTTTTTAGGTATTCACTTTTTGTGAAACACACAGGAGTGGCTCTTAAATACAGGCTGATTTCGCCTAAATTACCTTAACATATTTTGAATGTATCCATTTTTTTTTTCTTATTATTTCTTTTATGATGCGAACAGCAGTTTTTTGTTTAGCTTTTTTAAATTATTGGGAACTTTTTAACAATTGGCTCCCTTATGAAAGTTTGGTAACTGTAAAATATATGTCTAATTGTGTATTTTATAATCAATAAGCTCCCTGGAATTGTTGCCAGAAAGCAAAATATTTATCATTTGGAAATCAGGTGTAATTTATTATCGATTATTAGCAGCCGAACGAGTGAGAAATTCCTGAAGGACTCTCAGTGATTATGACTCTATTCTCTTAATGCAAATTATTCAAGATCCTATCGCACTGCAATACAGAAATAGTAGGATAATCATAGAATCATCTGCATTTCACAAGCTCGACAGACAGGAAATGCACGCTTGAAACATAGATGAATGAATTCTTGTCAAAGCAACGATTTCACGAACCACCAGCTTGTCACATCCTATTGAGACACCTGGGGTTTCCTGTCGCAAAAACAGCAGAAAGGAAGGATAAATCCTTCTCTCACCAGGTCGCTGAATTGGCCAGCAGAAACAGCTTTTCGTCTAATATCCCAGACTCTTTCATTTTTTCATCATTTCATACCCCCTGAATTTTTTTTATTTTTATTTAAACGTTTATCGCATCATTTCCAGGTTCATTCAATTTATCAGCCGTCACGATCCGAGGGGCAGCGAAGGAAAAGCGGCGGCACCGGCGTTACACTTATTCGCGGGGGACCCGGAGATGAGCGAGGAGAGGCGGAGAAGAGAAGAAAAAAAAAATGGTGACAAGAATAAGCGCGAAGAGGTGCGAAGATTGCGAACAATATGGAAAGAAATGGGAGAGCCGAGGCTGTCGAGGACGAGAGTCAGGACACTCGGTCAATGCCATCACCGTAATGCACGTCGGTTACGTGCGGAGCTGCGCTGCCCTCCCGGCTTCTCCGCGCTCGCGGAGGAAAAGAAAGGCGGGCGGCGATTTGCCTAATGAGAAGGTGGAGATTACGACTTTCGCAATCCACTGCTGGCTCTCGCGCCGGGCGGCCCTATAGGAGGAATAATAAAATGAGAATACGGGCGCCGCGCGGCAGGTGGGGAAACATAGATGAGAGTAAATGATAGAGGGTAAAAGAGGGTGCGAAAGGAAGAAAAAAAATGGAACGCTCGGGCGCCGAGGCAAATGGTACGCGATATGGAGATAAAAGAATTTCGCTTTTTAATCGCGGCAGGACGATCCGTTTTCCACTCACCTTAATTATTATACCGTAATTAACGAAGAAAAAAAAATACTATACGATATTGTTTATCAGCTTCTCTTTTTGTATATTTAGATTTTTGGCCTCTTTTTTTAGTAAAAATAAAATAATTAATTGCGAATTTTGTCGTCTCATTTCGTTCCTCGAGACGTCTTCAGTTGGTGTTTATTTTTCGCGTGAAAGGAGAAAAAAAATGGAACGCTGGGGCGCGAGGTAAATGGTACGCCATGGAGATAAAAGAATTTCGCTTTTTAATCGCCGTAGGACGATCCGTTTTCCTCTCAGTTTAATTATTATACGGTAATTAACGAAGATAAAAAAACATGGATACGATATTGTTTACCAGCTTCTCTTTCTGTATATTTAGATTTTTAGTCTTTTTTTTAAGTAAAAGTAAAAGCTGATGTCAAATAATTTCTTGCTAATTTTTTCGTCTCGTTTCGTTCCTCGAGTCGTCCTCAGTTGGTGTTTATTTTTCGCGCGAAAAGAGAAGAAAATGGTACGCGATATGGAGATAAAAGAATTTCTCTTTTTAATCGCGGCAGGACGATCCGTTTTCCTTGTAGCTTAATTACTATACGATAATTAACGAAGATAATAAAACACCGATACGATATTTTTACCAGCTTGTCTATTTGTGTATTTAGATTTTTAGCCTTTTTTTTAGTAAAACTAAAGACTGATGGAAAATAATTTCTTGCGAATCTTTTCGTCTCGTTTCGTTCCTCGAGACATCTTCAGTTGGTGTTTATTTTTCGCGCGAAAGGAGAAATAAAAATGGAACGCTCGGGCGCGGGGGAAATGGTGCGCGATATGGAGATAAAAGAATTTCTCTTTTTAATCGCGGCAGGACGATCCATTTTCCTCTCAGCTTAATTATTATACGGTAATTAACGAACAAAAAAAACACCAATACAATAATATTTACCAGCGCCTTTTTCCCACACGTCTGCTTTTCCGTTAATTTTTAATTATTCGTATTTTTAATCAGAGTGAAATGAATTAGCAGTCGGAGCTTTTAATTTTTAAATTAAAAAAAAATCGTGCACAGTCTCACGTTTTATTGATTTCTTTTTGTATATTTAGATCACAATTCGACTGATATTTTTAGCTTGTTTTTCAGTAAAATTAAGAACAGACGTAAAATAAATTCTTGCGAATTTTTTCGTCTTATTATTCCACGAATCGTCTTCAGCCGGTGTTTATTTTTCGCGCGACAACGAGCCGCGAATTAGAGCACAGAATTCATAAAAAATACGAGCCCGGGGGTGAATTTAGTTCGAAACGACTGGTATACACGCGCAGCGAGTCTGAGATTGCGGTCTCGGCGAGGCAGTCGTTTGCCCGACGAGCAATGCACTCGCCGTGAAAGGGAGTGAAACGAGAAAAAGCAAGTTAAGCAGTGGGGAAATGAAAGTGTGAGAGGAAAAAACGGGCCGTTCGCCAAATCGGTGTGATAGCAGTGAGAAGAAGCTACGAGCAGTGCTTTTCCGCGTTACCCGGGATAATACAGGCGAGCTTCTTCACGCGAAAAATGCCGCAGGTATACATAGCACGCGTACGGGGAATTGCGAGCCAAATCGATCTGATCGTGAGCTCTGGATTAAAAAAATTCATCCCGTCTTAAATCGTCACAAAAATTATCAAATGTAATCGCGTTTTTTTATTCAATATTTAAGAAATTTTAACGGTGTAAGAATTTTTTTTCCGGTTTAGCCAGCAAATATTTGGCGTTAATTTAAATAGATATTTTGCAGGCCAAATCGATCTGATCGTGAGCTGTGATTAAAAAAGTTGTCCCGTGTTAAATCGTCACAAAAATTATCAAATGTAATCGCGTTTTTTTATTCAATATTTAAGAAATTGTAACGATGTAAGAATTTTTTTTTCGTCTTGGTCAGCAAATATTTTGCGCTAATTTAAATAGATATTTTGCAGGACAAATCGATCTGATCGTCAGCCCTGGATTAAAAAATGTATCCCGTCTTAAATCGTCACAAAAATGATCAAATGTAATCGTGAATTTTTTTTTATTCAACCTTTATGAGATTCTAACGGTGAAAACAATTTTTTTGCGGCTTAGCCACTAAATATTTGACGCTAATTTAAATAGAATATTTTGCAGGCCAAATCGATATAATTATGTGCCCCGGACTAAAAAATTTGTCTTGTCACAAATCGTCACAAAAATTATCCATCGCTATCGTGAATTTTTTGTTATTTAATCTTTATGAAATTCTAACGGTGTAAGCAATTTTTTCAGTTAACCCAGCGCTGATTTAAATATAATATTTTTTGTGTCTCCAGATGGTAGGAAAAAAAATATCGAGGCAGCAAAGAAAAACTGGGTGTAAAAAAAATGCCAGGCCAAGTCGGGTTGATCTGGAACGTCCCGTACGCTACGGAATAGAGTGAGAAGCGTTCGTCGAATGAAACCCATTCAGTGGAAAAGATGTGGTGCGGAGTCTCCGCCGGAAGCTCAGAAAATACGTGGCGGTCAGTCCCGAACGTCTGACCGACGTTTGGCGCGCGTCCCTCGGAGATTCTCGCTTCTTCTCCGCGAACTGCTTTGGATCCCGGGGAGTCTTTGGTTTCCATTCAGTCCGGGCTATTCTTGGAATTTCTAAGTACCGGATCGGTGTAACCCCGCAGTCGTAACTGTTAAAGGAAAATACTGGAAATGCACCTGGGCTACTGTATAAAAAAATCAATGCAGGGTTGTAACTCCCACCTCGAACTCACTTCATTCGGTCATTAATTATACAAATAATTCACAATTATTTTTCTTTGCATTCCAAATTTGTATCAATTCCTTTTGGTACAAATAAACAAACACGATGGATTCGTAATTTATACAAATAATTTGCAATTATTTTTCTTTGCATTCCAAATTTGTATAAATTCTTTTTGGTACAAATAAACAAACACGATCGATTCGTAATTCATACAAATAATTCGCAATTATTTTTCTTCGCATTCCAAATTTGTATCAATTCGTTATTTATACACATAATTCGCAATTATTTTTCTTTGCATTCCACATTCCTATGAATTTCTTTTCGTACAATCAAACAATTACGATCAATTCCTATTTCTTTATTTATCACGACTCCGATTTACCTCAATTAAATTCGTATTTTCCATTTGGTAAACACCCACATTTTGTTCTCTGAAACGCGGATAAATTTTAATTTGAAACGTTCTCGATTAATTCAGCCTCGAGGAAGGAACTGGGCTTCTTCAGATGTGCCGCAGTCAAGAGCGATGCAATACGGCACGGGTGGTGCAAACCCGAGAGGAAATACCGGAGGAGCACTATGGACGATTCGAATTCAGTGGAAAGTCCGGGCATACGATCAGCCGCACAAAGTTGTCTTCCCGTGGAGCCCGAGAGCGCGGCACAAAGTACAAAGTCAGCTGCCGGTGGCGTCGTGACGGTCGGCGCGCCGGGCCAGCGGTAAAATCCTGTGTGTGATCAGACAAGTGTAAAGGAGTAGAACGTCGGGTTACTGGGCGAGAAGCCTCCCTGGATTACCACATGGATCCCCGGTCAAAGTATAAAGAACGTCTCTGCCTTTAGTCACGGATATATCCATACAATACATACGGGGCAATCCGTACCAACTACACCAACGGCAAAACTTCACCTTCCCCAAACCGGCTCGCGATTTTTTATGTTATTCTTCGACAAAAAACAGCATGTAGTCATTTTTTCAGATTTTTTTCCATTAACTTTTTTTATTACTAATATTTAAAGCTAAACAAAAAACGCAATTTTTTAGGAATCTGAAAAAAAAATCTGAAAATTACTACGACAAAAACGACATTTTTGGTCACCAAGCGAGAATGGAACGAAATGTTTTTCTAAATTTGTTGTATTTTATGCCATTTTTTATAGGCCTATCAAAAACATGATAAAATACAAAAAATATGTAAAAAATTGCTGGTCCACTTTTGCTTGGTGAACAAAAATGTTTTTGTCGTAGTATTTTCACGGTTTTTCTCAGCTTTTTAAAAAATGGGGCATTTTGTTTAGCTTCAAATATAAATAATAAAAAAAAGTTGAGAAAGAAAATCAGAAAAAAATGCTATATGAATTTTTATCGTCGAAGAATAACGCAAAGAATCGCGAGCCAGATTGGGGAAGGTGAGGTTTTCGCCGTTGATACAGTTGATATGGATTACCCCATATATATAGTGTTTTTTCTTCTTTGCAGGAAAGAGGAGCGTTTTCGAAGTCTTCCCGGCACCGTTGAAAGTCTGAAAAGTCTCCGGGCACCCAGAGTATGTTTTCGCCGGACAGTGAATTCAACGTGGCATTCAATAATCCAAACGGCGACGGAAGCGCGGGGAGAGATCCCGCGCGCTGCACAGAGACGTTTCATCTTTGATGGAACGGCGTCCGGCTCTCCAGCTTCGGCAGCGAAGGACGTTTGCAATATTTGTCCGCTACGCCACTCCGGGGAGTTGGAGGACGGACTTTCGAGCGCGGATCCGCCGTTTTTTCTCCGTGTTTTTTTTTCTCTCTCGTCGGTGATGCATTTTTCGCGAGGCTTTGTTTTGCGCTTTTCGGCCTAAAGGAAAGCTCCGGATTTTTTTATTTTTTATTCGAGGGACTCGTGCAAACCGGAAAAAGTTTTTCTCGCTTCAGAAAAATGGAAAATAACGCGGAATTTTGCAAATTCGCGGCATGTTTGGTATTGCAGTTTTCTTGTGACTTCCCCGAAGGAAATAAAGTATATTCAAGATATATAAGAGGCATTCCACAGTACTTTCGCCACAAAAAAAGATTCTCAAATTTTTTCTAAATATTGGGTTCAGTTGTGTCTATAGATGGATCAAATTTCAAAATTAATAAAAAAAATAGTTGGCCGAAATATGCCAGTTTTTTCGTTTTCTATTTAATCTGTAATACCTTAGAAACTATTAATCGTATCGAAATCATTAATAGTATATTGTGCAACAAGGGTCGAAAGTTGGCGATTGCGACGAGTGTGAGGTTTCGAGTCGCAATTGCTAATTCGACCCGTGTTGCACATCATACTTTTTGTAACGAGTGCACGAATCTGCGGCACTTGGAATGGCAGTCGCGCGAGACGAACACTGAAAAGTGAGGTTGTGATTCAAGGGACGAAAGTGAACGAAATGCGAACTGCGCATGCGCGACTCCGTCATTTCACCACAGGTTCGCGACTGACAGGCAAACGGCTACTTTCGGCTCGCAAGACAGCCATGGAAAGTGCCGCGATTCGTGCACGCGTTACAAAAAATATATTTCTTTGTAATGGTTGGACTTCGGTTTTTTTATCGGACAAATTATCTCAAAATCTTTGAGTGATCGCCGAATTTTGAGTATTTTTGTTTTCATGGGATGGCCCAACGTTTATATACAATTACTAGGGGGCTTCGCCCCCCGCGCGCTTCGCGCGCTCCCCCCCCCCCCCCCTCAACATCTTAAACCTACGTAACCTAACCCTGATTAACTTAACCCTACCTCACTTAACCCGACCTAGCTTAACTCTACCTAACTTAACCCTATCTAACAGAACCCTACTTACTTAACTACTACCTACTTAAATAAACACTACCAAACGTAACCCTACTTAATTTAATTCTACTTAACTCGGGACCCCCATCCCTCAGAACCCCTATCCCTCGGGACGTCCCTCCCATCCCTCAAAATCCATATCCCTCGGGACCCCCCATCTCTCAAAACCCCTATCCCTCGGGACTCCCATACTTGAAATCCATATCCCTCGGGACCCCCATACTCGGAACCCTTATCCCTCGGGAACCCCGTTACTCGGAATTATTATTCGTCGGGATCTCCCATCTCTCGGGAACCTCCATACTCGGGAACTCCCGTACTCCGAACCCCTATGCCTCGATAACTCTCGTACTCGGAACTCCTTTCTCTCGGGAACCCCCATGTAACTTAACCCTACCTAACTTAACCCTACCTAACTTAAACCTACATAACTTGAACCTACTTAACTTAACCCTACCTAACTTAACTCTATCTAACTTAACTCTATCTAACTTAACCTTACCTAACTTAACCCTACCTAACTTAACCCTACCTAACTTAACCCTACCTAACTTAACCCAACCTAACTTAAACCTACGTAACTTAACCCTACCTAACTTAACCCTACCTAAATTAACCCTACCTAACTTAACCCTACCTAACTTAACCCTACCTAACTTAACCCTACCTAACTTAACCATACCTAACTTAAACCTACCTAACTTAAACCTACCTAACTTAAACCTACCTAACTTAAACCTACCTAAATTAACCCTACCTAACTTAACCCTACCGAACTTAACCCTACCTAACTTAACCCTATCTGACTTAACCCTACCTAACTTAAACCTACCTTACTTAACCCTACCTAACTTGACGCTACCTAACTTAACCCTACCTAACTTAACCATACCTAACTTAATTCTATCTAACTTAATCCTACCTAACTTAACAATGTCTAACTTAACCCTACCTAACTTGACGCTACCTAACTTAATTCTATTTAACTTAATCCTACCTAACTTAATTCTGTTTAACTTAATCCTACCTAACTTAATTCTATCTAACTTAATCCTACCTAACTTAATTCTATCTAACTTAACCCTACCTAACTTAACCCTACATAATTTAATCCTACCTATCACGGGACCCACATCCCTCAGAACCCCTATCCGTCGGGACGTCCCTCCCATCGCTCAGATTCCAGCCCAGGGGGTCCTTGAGGGACTTAGAAAAATTCCAGCCCAAGGGGGCCCTTTTGACATGGAATGCCCTATATATCCTACACGGCGGCGGCGGCGGCGGCGGCGGCGTCGGCGAGATCTTTTTATATTATAGAGGGATATATATCGGCCAAAAGTTCGATATCTGCTACATGTGTTTTGTATTTCCATCGGATACATTTTAATGAGATATATCCGAGATATATCGTAAACAGATAAAAATACGTTTGTTATATATTATATTTCGGCGAAAAGTTCGATATCTCTTACATATTTTCAACAGAGTCATAAATCCCTAATGTTTATAGAAATAAATTTGATTATACGATTGACTTTGCAATTATCTTTTTATATTAACAACTCGTAATGATTATAATACGATGCGTAAACTTTTAGATAGAGGCAAGAAATATTAATCTCCCACAAAACTTTATGGTATTCTTCTTGAAAAAATGGAGAAATACTGTCCATGCATTGTGAAAATAATGGAGAACTCTGCTTGCCCATTTTTGTCATAATTTCTCCGAAAATATAATGAAAAATTCGGTTTTTCTTACGGCTACTCAAAAGTTCGCATATAATTTTATAATCGCCACAGGCCATCATTGGAAAATCGTGACTGCAAATAAACTGTTGTGTAAACTTTAATTTTTGAAGTAATGGGGATTTACAACACTGATTTCCAAATATACACTTTATTTCAATGGGGGTTTATTCGGCGAAAAAGGCTCGAATAAACGTTCCACCGATCGTGCATTTGCGTGGAAATATTAGCGAAGAAATGTTGCATTAATGGCGATGGAATCTCGCGGGGCGGGTTCGAGCATAAACGTATTGGCAATTCGCGTGTATCGCGCGGAGCGATCGACGTTTCGCGAAAATACCGCGATACGATCGTCGTTATTCAGCGCTCGTAATGACCGGGTTGCGTCTGTCGATTCGCTGAATGTATTCGCGTTCCTCGACTCTTTCGCGTTTTCATCGCCGCTCCGATAATCGATACAAAAAGGAAAATTCGGGACTGGCTCGAATGCACCAATCTTGTTTAATTTCGAGTGAAATGCATTTCTCTATTAAAAACACTTCCGCCTCGGACCCCGCGGACGACCAATTACACTTTATTCGCTCGGCATTTTCGTTTCAATAAAATCGCCCGCGCCGTTTCCGTAATCTGAGCCATTGAATATTATAAAAATGAATTGCTCCGAAAAAAACTAAAAACGTGCGCATATTTTCCAGGAAACGGCGGAAAATGTTTAGAGATTATTATTGGAATAAAAGTGTCGGGAAATAAAATGTGGCCGGTCGTATACCACCCGCGTCCCGCGAGAGTGTTATTAATAGTGAATGTATTTCACTCCGAATAAAGCAAGATTGATATATTCGAGCCAGTGGTGACTTTTTTTTTTTTTTTTTTTTTTTTTTTTTTTTTTTAAATATTACGACGAACCCAGCGCACCGAGTACGAAATCACTGTAATTAATAATATGTTTTTATCCAATAATCGGAAAAATCTGGAAATCCCGCCGTTCGACACAAGGACAACATTTATAGAGATTAAAAATAAATTTTCTCAAATAACATTATTTACAAAAAAACAAAAATCGTAATTGGTTTTATTTTCTTTTTCTCATTTTAATTCGAGATATAAAAAAATGCAAAAGCTACACAGACCAAGTAACTTCAGCAATCCGATCGAGCCAGGCAAAAAGAAACTGCATTTTCTTGCGCCTTTTTTTCGCCTTTCGAAAAAAAAACGCAAGAAAGAAAAAGATCAAGTAATCTCGAAAATTTAATAAAAAAATATACATCATCGATAAACAGCATTTTTTTCTCTTTTTAAATCACGATACAAAAAAATGCAAAAATCACACTGACCAAGTAACTTCAGCCGCCCCGTCGAGACAGGCAAAATGAGACTGCAGTCTCGCCTCGCAAAAAAGAAAGAAACCCTAGAAAGGAAAAGAGCAAGAAATCTCAAGAGACAATTGAATAACACCGGTGTACGGTTGCTTAAAAGTTGAGACCCGCCGAAGTTTGGATAATTGTATTTGAAAAGGGCCACCGGGAATAAGAGAGAGAAAGAGAAAGAGTGGGAATCGCCGCTGGGTCCCGAGGGTCGGCGTGACGGGTGCGGAGGAGGTAAATTATAATATTGGAAATTCGTCGGCTAGCTCAGGGTGCGCGGGGGGAAGAGAGGGGGGGCTACGATCCTGGCGAACTTCCCTTCTCGATTCCAGGTAGTTCGCAACCGTTCCCGGGAGCTTAATTAGTAAAGCCTGGGCCGTGGCTTTTTTCCCGCCCACTCATGCCTTCGCCCTCCCCCTCCCGCACTCGCGGCCATCATCTCCCCGTTCGCCGGTTGCGCGAAGCCACGCGAACCGACCTTCCGGCACCTGCCAAGACTTTGCGTAAGCGGCGCACGCCCCGTCGGGAGTTTTCAAAGCTACGCGCCGTGTCAGCTGCTTCTCTCTCTCTCTCCCTCGCTTTTTTCTAACCTCACTTTCTCTTCCTCTTCCTCTCTCGCTCTTTTTCTCTTCCTTTTCCTCGCTCGCTCTTTTTCTCTTCCTTTTCCTCTCTCGCTCTTTTTCTCTTCCTCTTCCTCTTCCTCTTCCTCTCTCGCTCTTTTTCTCCTCCTCTTTCTCTCTTGCTCTTTTTCTCTTCCTTTTCCTCTCGCTCTATTTCTCCTCCTCTTCCTCTCTCGCTCTTTTTCTCCTCCTCTTTCTCTCTTGCTCTTTTTCTCTTCCTTTTCCTCTCGCTCTATTGCTCTTCCTCTTCCTCTCTCGCTCTTTTTCTCTTCCTTTTCCTCTCTCGCTCTTTTTCTCCTCCTCTTCCTCTCTCACTCTTTTTCTCCTCCTCTTCCTCTCTCGCTCTTTTTCTTTTCCTCTTCCTCTGTCGCTCTTTCTCTTCCTCTCTTGCTCTTTTTCTCTTCCCTTTTCTCTCTCGCTCTTTTTCTCTTCCTCTTCCTCTCTCACTCTTTTTCTCTTCCTTTTCCTCTCGCGCTCTTTTTCTCATCCTCTTCCTCTCTCGCTCTTTTTCTCTTTCTCTTCCTTTCTCGCGCTTTTCCTCTTTCTCTTCCTCTCTCGTTCACTTTCTGCCTTGCTCTCTTTTTCTCTCGCTTTCTCGATTTTTCTTCTCTCTCTGCTGCTGCTGCGTCCGCTTATACTTGTTGGGCAACTTTTAATTTTTATCGCCGCAACGAGAAAAGCCGCGAGCCTGGACGAGCCACTTGGCCGCCAGTGGGCGGCGTGTAAGAAGAAGAGGAAGAAGGTAACGGCGAAAAAAGATATCGAGGAGGTTATAGCGGCGGAGCGAGAGAGAGAGAGGAAGGGGGCGAGTGGCGGACGGAAGATGAAAAGGCAGAGGGGTTCGAGAGCGAGTTCGTGGCCTTGGGGCTGTTGGACTTTGGGGAATGGGGGACGCCGATATTCCGCGGTGCGGCTAAGGTCGATCCGCCGGGCTCCGCTCCTGATATCCTCCGACATTTTTACCTCAAACATTTATCTTCTCTTAAAGTCTTAAAATAATACTCGTCGCTAAAGACTCCGGGATTACTGTAGAACGAAGAAGAGAGAGAGAAAAGTAGCCGCGGATATTTATGGCCGACAGATATTGTTTTTATACCCGACGAAGGTACTCGATGGGATTCCTGGAGTTCAGCTGATATTTTTGCAGCGGAAATTAAAATAATACGCGGAAAAAGGTGGAAAAAAATTGATCGTAGTCTTGTTTATCATGATTATCATTATTTTTATTATCATTTTCTTCCGAGGATTCCGCTCGAGCCATTATTAATTCATGAACCATAAACGCGCGAACGACTCGCGAAAAAAAAAATCTGGAGTACGAATTATCGCCCACAGGTGATGAACTTAAATATTTGACCAACCAAACAGGAAGTCGTCTAGGATCAACAAAAAATTTCGTTCGCCGCGATTCCTGATTCAATAGATTCAAGCGACTCTTTTCCAACGGTCACCCTGGGTGGAATATTTGACCAGCTGAGCAAATTGGATCTTCCGAATACACAGAGATTCGCAGCGTAGGACCATGAGTTTTCAGGAGATAATAATTAATTAAGAGGCATTATACACCGGTGGGATTTTCGTTGCGCAACGCTAAACGACTTTCCCCCATACGGAAGTAAAGTATATGCGGGATATATAAAAGATCTATTCCAGATATAAAATATCTATTTTTCCGAAAAATTGTATATGTCGAATCTATTTTATGCTGTTTACGAAATCTATGCGAGCAAAAAGTAGATGTAAGATACATTCAAAATGTATTTTTATCTTATCATCGTTCGGAAACTTGTATATTCCAGATACATTTTGGAAAATACTTCTACTCCGTGGGGGGCGGCTGTTTCTTTCGCACCTAACCTCGCTTTTCGGCTCTTCAATTCTCCAAAACGGCTTCGAGTATCGAAAAGCCAGAAGCTTCGCCCATTTCTGCAATAATTCTACACATTCTCTCGAAATTTCAGCTCAATCTGGTTACTCGATCGAAAAAAAATAGGTTTAAAAAATTTCAGTTGGAAGGGTGGGGGGAGGGGGGTGGGGAGGAATTCGAATGTATTCAACGTCGCAGAGTATAACGACGTCGTGCATCACGGTAGATATAAAGAAAATCGTCGAGAGAAAAAAAAAGGGAAAAGAAAAACTTTGTCCCTGCAACTATGGGTGGGTAGTCAATAGTCGATCGTTTTAAACAATCGAGTGGGTTGGCCGCAGACAGATAAATTCTTTGCCCGATGCTCGGCGATCCCAGCGCCCCCCCGCAACACCTATATAGGTATAAACACACTCAATCACACCCACACAACACACGGAGTTGAGTACGTGCTCAGAGGTTTTTTCCCAGGAGGTTAGTCGCGGCCCCCGAGTCGAGCAAGATATATAGAGTAAGCAGCCCGTTGCTGCTTTTTTCTCTCTGGGGGCGGCGGGCAGCAGCGTCGGGGATTGAATCGCGCGCGACCTCCGCGATATCGATGGTTCCCGCCGAGCGGATTTACGACGCGGCCGCCAGGAGAGTTCGGAGAATTTCGGGTTTCGTCGATATGCCCGGCAGGCGGCGCTGGCGGCGCGAAAAAATCGAACGAAAGAAACAGAAAGTAACGACGATTAGTGCTCGGCGTGCGAGGCCGAAACACGAGGCGCGTCGCGTGTGTCGGACACAAAATTCGTGTGTTTCCGGCGGGAGAGAAACGAAAGCGAGAGGAAAAGAAACGAGCGACCAGCAGTGAGAAGAAGGTACGAGCGGTACTTTTCCGCGCTCCCCGGCATAATACAGGCGAACTTCTTGACGCGAAAAATGCTGTAGGCCGAGCAGATTTACGACGCAGCCGGCGGACACCGGAAAACTTCGAGTTTCGTGGGTTCGCCGGTAGGTGGCGCTGGTGGCGTGGGAATCGGTGGTTAGTGCTCGGCGTTGGTGTGCGAGGCCGAAACATGAGACGCGTCGCACACAAAATTCGTGTTTCCGACGGGAGATAATCGAAAGCGAGAGGAAAAGAAAGAAGCGACCAGCCGAGAGACGAGGAAAAGTCGACGTGGGATGAAGGACGAAAACTCGGATAGCAGTGAGTAGAATTAAGAGGCAGCGATACTCACTTCGAAATGGTGAAAGTTATTTTCTCCCAGAATATACGGGAGACAGAGCTCAGATTTTGATAGAATATGCGGAAGTATGACAGAATTGGGCTGATCTTCTGGCTCTTCAATTCTTAAGAGGCAGTGATACTTCGCTTGGAACTTCTTCGCCAATGCTAAACGCCTATAGGGCTGTCTCTCTCGCACCTAGCGCTGTCTCTCTCGCACCTTCTTGTTTATCGAGTCTCCTGACCAAACGGTTTGATTTATCGAGGAGCCCGAAGCTTAGCCCAATTCTGCAATACTTCCGCACATTCTATAAAAATCTGAGCTCTATCTGTCGAATAGTTTACGAGAAAAGAGCTTTCAAAAATTCGAGCTGGAGTGGGGGAAGTGCCACTGCCTCTTAAAGCCGTTTGCTCAGGAGAATCGAAGAAAAAAAAGGTGCGAGAGAGACGGCGCTAGCTGTGAGAGAAACAGCCTCATAGGCGTTTAGCATTGGGCGACGAAGTTCCGAGCGAAGTATCACTGCCTTTTAAACTACGAGCAAATACAGGCAAACTTCTTGACGCGAAAAATGCGCCGCGGGCCGAGCCAATTTATGACGCAGTCGGCAGGAGACTTCGGAAATTCAGTGCTTCGTCGATTCGCCGGCAGGCGGCGCGTAAAAATCGCCCCGGAGAAACAGAAAGTAAAAGTAACGACGGTTAGTCCGAAAAAACGCGAAGCCCGTCGCGTGTGTCACGGACACAAAATTCGTGTGTTTCCGGGAATCCGGCGGGAGAGAAACGAAAGCGAGAGAGAAAAAGAAAGGACGAGGAGAAGACGAGACGTTTTCGAAGGACGAAAACTCGGATAGCAGTGAGTAGAATTAAGCTACGAGCAAATACAGTCGAACTTCTTGACGCGAAAAATGCGCCGCAGGCCGAGCGGATCTACGACGCGGCCGGCAGGATACTTCGAGAAATTTCGTGCTTCGTCGATTCGCCTGCAGGCGGCGCTGGCGGCGCGTAAAAATCGTCCCGGAGAAACAGAAAGCAAAAGTAACGGTGGCCAGTCCGAAAAAACGCGAAGCGCTTCGCGTGTGTCACGGACACAAAATTCGTGTGTTTCCGGGAATCCGGCGGGAGAGAAGCGAAAGCGAGAGAGAAAAAGAAAGGACGAGGAGAAGACGAGGGACGAAGGACGAAAACTCGGATATAGCGGCGGAAATATACACCGAGCGTCGCCCCCACGGAGTTACGGCCCTGCCTGACGAGCCGCCATTTGTCTGCGTGACAAATTGCTAGTCGCAATTAGTTACCCAAAGTTTCGGACCGGATGGCCCGGGCGTGCTGCCGCCGCCGCCCGCCGCTGGTTCCACACCCGCAACGCTTCCCCATCCGCTCCCGAAGCACCGGGGGCCCCGAAATTTCTCCTATTCGCTGGCTATGCAGCGGCGCTTCGCTCTGCTTCTGCCTCCGCGCCGCTCTCAGCTGTGTTTATCTCTCTTTTCCTACGACCCGAGGGTTTTCCCTCGCTTTGTCCCCCGCGAGCAGCGGCACCGGCACCAGCAGCCGTCTCGCAGCTCGCGCGCTGGCTTCTCTGGGTCTCTGGGAAGGAGCAAAAAAGCGGGAGATCGTGTGCGCGCGGCCCCCGAGAGCACCGAGTCCGTGCAGGGGGGTGGGGGGTTGGGAGTCACGTTGGGCTGTACAGTAGAACCCCGATTAAGGCGATGTGAAACATCCACGTCGAGCCCAGTCGGTATGAAAAACTGTAATGATTTTTCTTTACGGAGCTTTTTTGATTTTTCTTAGCGTTTACAGCGAAAAAAGAAGAAATTCATTCCCTGCGGTTTTCACCAATGCAGGGAATAAATTTCTTCTTTTAGCTGTAAATGCAAATATGCGTAAAAAAGGTTCGTTACAGTTTTTATTATCGCAGTCGGTATTTCACATGCCCTTCAGGAGATGTGAAACTTACTCAGTCGGTAACAGAAACTGTAATCAGCTTTACGGAGACACCGTAAATGTTCTGTGATAAAGAAAAGCGTCGTCCTAAGCACAATCTAATTCTCCGTCGGACGATACTTTGCTTTCATCCAAACTAACAATAGCCTTGGAATGGTATTGTTTCGAAAATTGCGGCTATCTCTGTCGCACTTACGTATCACGTGGTACATGTTTCACGTGCCCTTAAACGGGATGCTCGGGATCGAAGAATTCCCGGGCGATCGAAATCACGGTTGATCAGAAGTGAAAAGTAAAAGTGCATAAATCGATAATGACTAATGATATTTAATTTTTATTAGTTACAATGAGGTTTGGTACAAGTTAAACTTAATTGTTGGGTTGAAACCAGTATTTAAAGCTTTTTTTTTATAACGTTAAGTAAACGGCTTTTTTTTTTCGAAGTACTCAGTGACTTTTGTTTCTTCGCTTCCCGTGATGCTCGGTTAATCCAACCTAGAGGTGTGAAAATACCGGTATTTTTGTTTTCGGTCATATAACCGGTATTTTTACCGTTTTTTCCGTAATTTTTTTCTTCAAACTGTTGCTAAAATACATAAATTTGACGAGGTCACAATTTTTTGTTTGGTAAATTTACCGTAAAAAATTGTAAATTTCGTCTATATAGTTGCGAAATTACAAATTTTTTGGTAAAATTGCCATAACATTTTTTCGTAAATTCATCGTATCTTGACGAGATTTTAAATCACAATGATTTTATTACCTATGTGGCAATTTTAAAAGCGGTCACGTACCGTGTTTTTACGGTAAAAACACGATGCGTGACCGCTAAAACTGTAAAATCACCGGTCATATATTAGCCGCTCGCATCTCTAATCCGACCCCGGTTTTAATCGGGGTTCTACTGTATGGCCGAGGGCTGAAGAGCCGAACGGGAACAGCGCGCAACGACGTCGCGAGAGGCTAAGGGTCGACGGTGGGGGGCATGGGGGGCGGGGGGATAGGCAAAAAGCTCGCAGCGAACGCCCGTGAGTTGTGAGCCTTATCTCTGCCACGCTCAAATACTCTCCAGGTGGCCGTGACGAGTCGCGAGCAATAACATACATTCCGGAAATCCGGGGAGAGGGGGAGGGCCCACGGCGATAAAGTCCAATGGGAGTAATGGATTCCATTAACCCCCGGACCTGTTATGCCCGACTGTATTACACTCGAACGTCCCGCGCTCCTTGCGACGTCGCAAGCGCGTCAAGTGTGTTACAAATCTGGCTTCCGGGGGATCCGAGACGCTAGTGATTAATTTTTGTTTTCTGCGAGTTGGCGTGTAAAACGCGGTGATTGATGTCGATCTGTACGTGGCGGATTTCGGGAAGACGATTATTTTTCGAGGTATCGAAGTGTTAAAATAATTTCAAATTACAAATTGTAACGTTTAATAATATCGACATCTTTAAATGCAATTTCAATTTTTTAGTTGTGATAACATTTTTAAAAAAGTATTTAAATAATCGCCACAGGTTGCAAATTGTAGCTTTTCGAAAAATACTTTGTTACCGAAAACTCTAACGATTAAGAATATCGACATCTTTAAATGCAATTTCAATTTTTTATTTCTGGTCAAATTTCTAAAAAGTATTTAAATAATCGTCGCAGGTTTCAAATTGTATCTTTTCGAAAAATACTTTGTTACCGAAAATTCTAACGCTTAATAATATCGACATCTGCCTTCAATTTAGATTTCTGTATTTCTGTTGAAAATAACAAATATTAACATAATTGCCGCAAGTTGCAAATTGTAGCTTTTCGAAAAATACTTTGTTACCGAAAATTCTAACGCTTGGTAATATCGACGTCTATTTTTGAACAATATTTCAATTTTTTTGTTATTAAAAATTAAATGAAATTAAATTCGCCTCGTCGCGTTTTCATACCGCGCAAACCCGTAAATTTCCTCCGAGTCGCGCGACGCCGAAAAATCCGGCCCGACGAAGTTACCCCCGGGAAACTGATTACAACCATAGCGCGCCGAGCGCGAGACCGAGTCGCGAGGCGCGCGGCTCTCGAGTCATTCAGCTGATTTAAACGTCTAACGCGTTACATATTTCAGGCAACCCTTTTCCGCGGAGAACTCGCGCACTTCTCGCTGCAAGACGACGACGACGACGACGACGTTCTTTGAGTTACCACGGGAATTTTCGATGAAAATTAATTCTCGAGGAGCTGGCGCGTTTGCTGATTTCTCGCTCGCGCTTTCCCCTGGGTTTTCCCTGAAACGAAAACTTCGCGGTAAGTATAAACTTCATCTAGCATACAAACTGCCACGTACGTCGTCTTCTTCCTATATTCCGAAACGCGCGGTCTGTTTGTCCCGTCGACAATGCGCAAACAGGCGACGATATTCTTTGGTCTTTAATATAAAACCAAAAAACGTATCTTCAAAACAAACATGATGCACCAAGTGTATCAAAAGCGTAGCCATCGTGTAAACAAATTATTTGTAAATATAAAAATTCCATGCTATAAAATCCTTGCAAGTAAAAAATTCCATGAGAAAAGTTTTTTAACAAATGCAATATATTAGCGAAGTATATTGAAAATGTAGCCAACGTGTAAAAGAATCATTTGTAATTAACAAAATACCATGCTAAAAAAAGAACCTTGCGAGCAAAAAATACCACGAGAAAAAAATTCCTTGCAAAAACATTAAAACAAATGTAATATATTAGCCAAGTATATGAAAAGCGTAGCCATCGGGTCGAAAAATGCTTTGTAAATAAAAAAATTCCATGCTAAAAAACCCTTGCGGGCAAAAAATGCCATTCGAAGAAAAGTCCTTGCAAAAACATTAAAAAAAATGCAATATTTCAGCCGAGTAATATTTTCTGGCCTTTAATATTTATTTTTATTTTTGTAAATAAAAAAATGGATGCTAAAAAAAAACCTTGCAAGCAAGCAAAAAATGACATTTGAAAACAAACCCTTGCAAAAACATCAAAACAAATGCAATATTTTAGCCGAGCAATATTCTCTGGCCTTTAATATATATTTTTCCCTCCGGTGTTTACAGGGATTTCCGGCGCTAGATCCACAACGTGCGCGCGCGCCCCCCGTGTGTGCCCAATCCGCGCTGCGCGAGCGAGTCCGGCGTACGTGATTAACGGACGTTCCCGAGGATCAAACGATTTCGCGCAAAGACCAAGCTGCTGCTGCTGCTGCTGCTGCAGCAGCAGCAGCTTCTCTCCTCCCTTCTTCGCGCGCGGCGAACGAAGCATCGAAGCAGCGAGCAAAAATCTCTTGGCCCGGGTTGCCAGCTGGAGTGGCGATTAATCCTATCCTCCGGATGGGTAGTTTTCCGAGGAGAAATTGACCCGACGCCTGACGTACAAGATCCAGCAGCAGCAGCTCGTGGCCGTTGGGAGGGTCGGAGGATCCGGGGACAGCGACAAAGGGCAGTCGGGGCTATCGGATTCGCCGGGCGCGGCGCGAGCACCGAGGTACGAGTCGCCGAAGCGCCGTTCTTAATTCAGCAATCGCTCCCGACTCTCGGTTCGTCGGCCCTTTGAGAGCTGCGGTCGCATCGCGGCGATAAGAATTTCATAAGGGCCCCGCGGCCCGAGTCGTCTCGATACTTTGAAGCGTTTTTCCACGAGTCGCGAGACCTTTGGAAAATGATATATTTTTTGCCAACGAAAACCGCATCTTTCTCTGTGGACCGCTAAAAAAATAATTCATTAATAAAATAGTAAAATAATATGAAATAAAAAATTCAAAAATAATTCAATAATAAAACAATAAAATACTATAAACTAAAAAATTTAAAAATAATTCAATAATAAAATAATAAAATAATATAAAATAAAATAAATAAAAAATCATTTTTCCACCACTGAAACGTAAGGATAACAGAGAAATTTCATTTTTACGGCGCTCACGCGACTTTCGCATTCGGAACCCGAAATCGCGAGCCAAGTCCGCGGCGGAGACAAATAATTGCTCGGTTAAGATAACCCATTATCTCTCTCTCTATATTCCCGCACGGCGCAGCAACTCATCAAAGCGACAGAAGCAATTTCGAAAAGCGTGCGCGAACGATGAAGAAAAAAAAATCGATGCCCCATTTCCACGCGGAACTTTATAGCGATTTTTCTCTCCCTCTCTCTCTCTCTCGTTCTCTTCATCACGATCTATTCCAGCTTATTGAATCGTGACTTACCTCTCTCGATGCCAGCTCGCCGAGAGCTCTTATATCGAACGAAATAATATCCCATTATAACAAACGAAGCCCCGCGGCGATGCAGCGGGGCGCGCGCGCGCGCGAGCCCCGAGGATGCATGTATAAACCGGCCATTTATATTCCAGACTGGCAGCTAGATAACTGTACCGATTTCGCCTTTCCACGTAACGCGGACGCACACATAGAACGCCAGCCAGTCGGTACTTCGAGTACCGGCGAAGCACTCGCGGCGGGGTCGAAGGGGAAGGGGAAGGGAGGGAGGGCGCAATGGTATATCGTACACCGCGGCTCGTAAAAGCTCGTTGATTAAGCCTGCGTGCAGCGAGTCGACGAGAGAGCCACATAACCCCGGGTATTCTCGCTCCCTCTGTCTCTGTTTCCCTTTCGCTCGCGGGAAACGGCGGGGATGGAGGAACGGTGGGAAGGAGGGAGGGAACTTCCTCCCTCCCGCCCCGCCACCGCCCAACCGATACCCGGGCAATAGTTGTTCCCTCGCGACTGAATTAATTAAACGTTAAAGGGGGACGATTAGTCGGCGAGCTTCCCGCGCGCTACGGGTGGAAATTTATATCGCTTATGAGGTCCGAGTACGCGAAATTTCTTCGCACTATCGGTTTCTGCGCGCCTCTGTGTTTTAGTTATGTATTTGAGGACTTGTTGGAGATTAGGAAAGTGTGTTGAAAATCTTTGGTGGAGGAAATGAAGTTTTGCGATGTTGAAAGAGTTTGGGGAGATTAGAGGCTTTCTTTGGTAATGAAGATGGTAGGTTTGGCTGGTGTTTTCATTGGCCATTTCGTCTTGAAGGCGAGATGGGGGGAGGTGGAAATTTGTCGCGTCCTTGGACGACATACGCGAAATTTCTCCGTTTCTCTCGCTCCGAATGCAACTGTTTTATATATTTAAAGACTTATCGCACTTTAGAAAAGTATGTTAAACATCTTCAGAGTGGAAACATTGGAATTTTCGATCGTTCGATGAGTTTGAAAAAATTAGCGAGTTTTTGGTAATGACAATGTTTGGCTCGGTTGGTGTTTTAATTGTCCACTCGATCTCAACAGGTGAAAAGTATATTAAAAATCTGCAGAGTGGGAAAAATGAAATTTTCGGACCGTTCGAAGAGCTTGGAGAAATTAGCAATTTTGTGATATCGAAAATGGTGACTCGGCCGGTGCTTTAATTGTCCTTTCAATCTTAACAGGTGAAAAGTACATAAGAAATCTTTGAAATGCAAAAACTTGAATTTTCGGTCCGTTTGAACAGTTTGGAGAAATTAGCACTTTTAACACGTGAACAGTATATAAACAGTTTTCAGAGTTGAAAGAGTTGAGTTTTCGGACCGCTCGAACAATTTGAAGAAATTAGGGGTTTTGTGATATCGAAAATGATTGGCTCGCCTGGTGTTTTAATTGTCTCTTCAATCTTAACAGGTGAAACGAGACCGACGGGAGCGAAGAAATGCCGGACACGAGAGCTGCGTACGCGCGACGGTGGCTGAGAGACCGCGAGTATCTGGAGCAGATGTGGCTTCGAGGTCGGAATTGGACGAGGGCAATGGCACACCGCAAACGAAGCTCCGGAGCGAGGAGGAACGAGGCGGAACAAGGAGGAAGGTCGTATAATACACCGCGCTATGCGGCGACCGGTCGCACTCCGAAGATTAATGGATTTAATCTGCTTAATGAACGCGACATCGGCGTCTCAGGAACCGGATTTTTCGACGAAAACTTGGCGGAGTTTTCGACGCCGGTGAATAACGGATCGCAAGCCGCCAGCGCTAAACCCCCGCGCGTTATTAACAATCTCCACCCTTTCGGCGCATTGATTTCGCCGTCTAAGCCCCGAAATTCTCGGTATCAACGTCGGTTGCCGCGAAGGGCCAATTTAACTGCGACAAACTATTCGCTCGACAAACCCGCGGCGAATTAATTCCCGCGTAGATTTCTCACGTGAGCGCGGAAACCACGCGCGCGAGCCTCGAGCGCCGCGCGTGGGGCGCGTTTCGATTTCCCGCTCATAACTCGATTCGGCGAAGCCGCGTCTCTGATAAGAGGAATGTGTAAATACCGGTATTTTTAGTTTCGGTAAAATTACCATAAAATGACCTTACTTTTGTCGAATTTCACCGTCATTTTTTTCTACAAACTTTGTGTTGGGAAAATACGGTCACGAAAATTGCCCGCAAATTTGACGAGGACTCCATTTTTTCTGTAATTTTTCCGTAAAAAATTGTAAACTTCGTCTATATAGTTGTGAAATTAGCGGTAACAAATTTGTTGGTAAAATTATCTTAACATTTTTTCGTAAATTCACCATATCTTGACGAGATTTAAAATCACGATGAGACCTCTCTTAATATGATTTTATTACCAATGTGATAACTTTAAGTGCGGTCACGTATCGTTTTTTTACAGTAAAATTAACGGTCATGTTTACCGTTCACATCTTTACTCGGATAGAGATGTTAACTTAAAGATTCACATGAAGTTAACTTCTTAAAAAGTTTTCTTAAAAACGTTCTTTTAAAAATGTTTTCTTAAAGAAGTCATTTTAAAAAAGTTTTCTTCAAACAGTTATTTTAAAAATGTTTTCTTAAAAAAGTTATTTTAAAAATGATTTCTTAAAAAAGTTAACTTAAACTTAACCCAAAGTTAACTTTTTTTTCTAAAAAAAAAGTAACATTAAGTTATCTTTTTTAACTTGACTTTTTAATATTTTAAAAAACTTTTTAAACTTTTTTAAGTTAACCTTTTTTCCTGGTTAACTTAAAATAATTTTTTTCCAGGAAAAAAAGTTAATTTTTTTAAAACTTAAAAAGTTTCAAAAGTTAACTCAGACGACGTCGAAACCTTTCTCGAACTCTGCATTCGATGCTAAATATTTCGATGTTTTTTTCTTTTTCTCTTTGCAAAATAAGACGTTGAAAATATCGGTTCGACACCGTCGCTACTTCTGCGATGGCGAACTCGAGTTGAGCTGTCCAACCGGCTGGTCGGTGTGACATATCTCATTATTACGTGCAATAACAATCAGCGGCACTTTGTTACGTGCGTCGGGGTCTTAACTGGCTGGTTATTCGCGCGGTTCCTCGCACGCAATCCCTCGCTCGGGGCCCGCGGGGAAGTCGCTCGCGATATCTGCAGATGCAAACACGCTCCGCGCTGGGTTTGACGCGAAAATGCTACGACTGCCCGCGCGCGATTAGTCACACCGTCGGTTCTTCGTGTCGCCGCTGTAATTACACAAATCGTTCGACGTATTCAAGAAGTAACAGCGGATCCGGTTTCCTGGTCCCGCGAGACTCGCGACGACCATTAATCTTTCGAGAGCGAACACTATTTTCCCGGGCTGGAAAAGAAAAAAAAAAGTTTTCTAAGCATTTTTAATCGAATTTTAATCTTTAAACTAATTTTTTGAACCAAGAAATTATTGTTGACCTCCGCGATAATTCATTTCGTTAAATTCAGCAAAAATGTGACTCAGTTTTGCGAAGATACCGATAAACATTGATAATCGCGGATTTTCCGGGCAGAAAAAGAAATTGTCGATGTAACAGTAGAATTCCTCATCTTATCTGAAAAAACACGATTTTCAATCTTCAACCAAATTTCTAGACTTCTAGACTTTTCTCGTGATCATTAATTTCGTTAAATTTAGTAACAATGTGACTCGTTTTCACACCGATACCGATAAATATTTATAATCGCGGATCTTCCAGGTAGAAGGAAAAAAATGGTCTAAGTAACAATTGAATTCCTTATGTAAAAAAAAAATACAATTTTCAATCTTCAAACGATTTTTTTTTTTTTGCAACAGAAGAATTTCAGACTTCTCGCGATAATTAATTTCGTTAAATTCATCAAAAATTTCACTCGTTTCCACACCGATACCAATAAATATTTATAATCGCGGATCTTCCGGGCAGAAGGAAAAAAAATTGTCGATGTAAAAATTTCTAAAATACAATTCCTTAAAATAAATTTCTAAAATACAATTCCTTATCTTTCCAAGAAAACAGAATTTTCAATCTTCAAAAAATGTTGCTTGCATCAAAAGAATTCTACATTTTTCTCGCGATCATTCATTTCGTTAAATTCAGCTAAAATGTGACTCGATTTTACGCCGACACCGATAAACATTTATAATCGCGGATGTTCCAGACACAACGAAAAAAATTTATCTAAGTAACAATAGAATTCCTCATCTTACCAAAAAACCCAATTTTTAATTTTCAAAAAATTTTTTTACAACAAGAATTCTAGACTTTTTTCGCCATAATTTATTTCGTTAAATTGAGCAAAAATGTGACTCGACGTCACGACGAGGCCGATAAATATTTATAACCGCGGATCCCGATAACGTGGCCGTGTTACGCGGGGTCTCTATTTGTCCGCTCCACAACTTACCATTACCACTCCGGCCGAGTTCGGACGTATCTCCCCCGGTTACTAATACTAATATACGTCCATTCGCGCTGTCACTGCCGCGCGCGCGTTATACACCAACTCCCGAAAGAACACGAGCGGCCGCCGAGCTCAGAGCGGCCGTGTATCTGGCGTCGCGCTACACCGTAACAGGCAGCCACTAACTTCCCCCGTGTACATTACTAACGCACACCAGCTGCTCCCGCGCCGTTACTACAATACGATTTACGACGCGGCCATTCGGCCCCGTCTCCCACGAGTCGGCGGCGTCGTCGTCGTCGTCGGGGGTCCCCGCGAACCCCAAGGTCATTAATATCCTCCGGCTCCTCGACATTTTGTCGAGGCCCACGCGACGTTGCGCCGGCCGCCGCCACCCCAAGAATCTCGCGATCGCCAATCTCCTCGTGATAAGCCAATCCGGACGCCACGAGGGAGAGGCGGCGAATCGCAAACAAAAAGAATGACGTAACAGTAGCAAAATTGCTTGAGGATTTGATCTTTCGTCCGGGATTCACCGCACTTTATTTGAATTCGGGTTATTGAAAGTCATTTTTGGTTCAGTAGCGACAATTTTGTTGGCTCTGGTTGAGAGTCGAAAATGCACAAATTTTACGTGCATTTTTGTGTCGAGGTTTTGTATTTGAAGTAAAAAAAAATATGACCCGAATGGTTAAACTTTGTCGGATTTGCGTCCAATATTGCGATCGCCAATCTCCTCGTGATAAGGCAATCCGGACGCCACGAGGGAGACGCGGCGAATCGCAAACAGGAAGATCGACGTAACAATAGCAAAATTGCCTGAAGATTTGATCTTTCGCCGGCATTCACCGCACTTTATCTGAATTCGGGTTATGTTCAGCATCGAAAATGCACAAATTTTGCGAATCGCAAACAAAAAGATCGATGTAACAATAGCAAAATAGCTTGAGGATTTGACTTTCCGGATTCCCCGCGCTTTATTAGAATTCAGATTATTGAAAGGCATATTTTGTTCCGTAGCGACACTTTTTTTTGGCACTAGTTAAGCATCGAAAATTCCCAAATTTTGCGAATCGTAAACAAAAAGATCGACGTAACAATGCCAAAATTGCTTGAGGATTTCACTTTCGTCCGGAATTCCACGCACTTTATTTGAATTCGGATTATTGAAAGTCACTTTTTCCAGTGGAAACATTTTTTGGCGCTGGTTGAGCATCAAAAACGCACAAATTTTACGTGCATTTTCGTGTCGAGGTTTTGTGTGCGTTGTAAAAAGAAAATGATGCGATTAGTTAAACATTGACGAGTTTGTGTTCAATATTGCCGACGAAATGGAAGTGTCGAACGGCAGCTACGACTCTTCGGGCATCGAGCGATAATCGCGCCGCCGCGATCAAACAAAATTTGACGAAACGTACGATTGCCACGTGTAATTTTGTATCCGCGTTGAATTATGACGGTGCGCCATTTCGGCGTGAAAAGCCATAGCCCGAGCTTTGAGCGGGGTTTATTTAGTCGGAATTTCGAGGGTGCATTTGGTAATTATGTCGGTCGCTGTAGAAACGGCGGATCAAAGTCGAATGTGGAGCCGAGTGATGTGAACGATGAAAAAATTCTGTCGATGACGCTTCAACTTTTATAATTTACGCGGAAAATTACGTATTAAAAAAAGAAAAAAAAATTAGCGCAGCTTTGAAAGTCTCCGGCCCGGCCAATCGACGACTGATTTTCTTATATCGCCTCGCGGGGGGGAATCGGTCGATCGTCGAGAGGATTTCGCAAAGACGCCGGCGGCTATTTCACACCGCGGAGCCCGGGAATTCTTTCATTATTCCTCCTCCATCTGCTCTCGGTTCCACTTCTGCTCGGCTCCGCTAATTAATTCAATTATACATCACCTCCGGGCTCTCGTTCTCGCCGCCGTTATCTCCCGCTCATTCATCCTATCGATTCTTCATTTCCTGATAATAATCATCGATACCGAGGAATCGGTTTTTTCTTTTTTATTTTCACCGATCGCCGCACCAATTAACGTAATCAAATTACCGAGAGAGAACACGGGGATGGATCGAGAACTGACGCGCGTTTGCGAACAATTTCATCATTTATGCAGCCCGCGGTCAATTTTTTTTCATCACCGCTTTCGGTGAGATTTTATCGGCGATCAGTTTTCTCGATGCCAATTCAAACTGCCCCATGGAAATAATGTATGAAAATTTATAAGAGGTACAGAATTTTCGGCCGAAATGTGTATACTAAACGTATTCTTATCTGTTCAAGGTATATCTCAGGTATGTCTCATTAAAATGTATCCTATGGATATATGAAATATATATATAGTAGATACAGAACTTTTGGCCGATATATATAATTCTTAAATAGTAATAGTAAAAGCTTCGGGGCAGCGATTTAGAATCGTGTGTTATGGTTGTAAATCATCCGAACAGGACCCTGAATTATTTATATGGCGTCCGCTACCGCGATTAAACATCATTGCGGCTCCCTTATGGAAATAAATTAAATTTAAGACATGTAAGTTTAATTATATACAGAGTTGTAAATCCCTGAATCTTTAGAAACAAAGTTGATAGCAGAATTGGCCTTGAAATTCTTAATTAGTAATAGTAACATGCAATAATTGTAACATAATGTGTATATTTTGCAATGTTTGCAAAGAATATTTATTCTCAATAAAATGTCACCTTCATTTTTCAGAAAAAATGCGAGAAACGCGGTTAATGCATTACGACAGTAATGGAGGACCGTGAAAATTCATTTTTTTCGCGATTGCTCACAATTTTTTAATCGAAAACGAGGTATTTATGCAGCTATTTAAAAGTTCACACATCATTTCATAATCGCCACAGGTTATTAAATATTAAATCATGCCTACGGAACAAACCGTACTGTAATATTTATTTCTCAAAGTAACGAGAATTTACAACTCTGGTTACATACAATTTCAAGGTCAATTGTGCCATCAACCGCTATCTAGATGATTCAGGGATTTACAACTCTGTATATAACTTACATATCTCGAATTTATTTTATTTCCATAGGGCAGCCGCAATGATGTTTAATTGAGGTCGCGGACGCAGCTTAAGTAATTCAGGGTCCCGTTCGGATGATTTACAACCATAACACACGATTCTAATTCGCTGCCCCTAAGCGTTTACTATTACTAATTAAGAATTTCAAGGCCAATTTTACTAACTTTATTTCTAGAAGACTTAGGGTTTCATAATTCTGCTTCCATATTTTGAATTTACTTTATTTCCATAGGGAAGCCGCAATGACGTTCAATTGCGGTCGCGGATGCCGTGTAAATAATTCAGGGTCCCGTTCGGATGATTTACAACCATAACACACGATTCTAATTCGCTGCCCCGAAGCGTTTACAACGGGCGATTCGCGATTCGCAGCCGCGCGCAAGTGCAAGAAGATACATCGCCGCGGGAAGAGACGGAACGTCGATCGTTATGGTGGGCGCGTTACCGGGATAACCAGCGAACCGACTTGTTATCGTGTCCGGAAGTGTACATACACATTGGGTTAATTATCGGAGCGAATATAATTGGCGAAGCGAGAAGCACAGGAACACAGAGCTCGCGGGCGGGGCGGGGAGAACGGCGGCCGGGAAATACAAGATCTCTCGGCCCGGCTCCGAATACACTCGGTTAGTTAGCTTCGTTTTCGTTCCGGCGCTACACATGCTGTGTATTTTGCGATCCTCGTACGAACGCGGGATAATAATAATTCCGCCGTGCGGCCAACTACCCGCGCGCGAGGTCCACTCAATTATCTTGGAACAACGCGGAAACGCGCCCGCTGTCTCCGATCGCCCCTGTCGTTATTTCCTCCTGGACTTCGTATATTTCGCCCACGCATCGCGGATGTCAGTAGCTATCGACATTGCCGCCACTGGATTTTGCCGAAAAATTATTCTGTCGAGTCGTCGTTTTGCTGTACATTATTTGTCCGGATCGTCGTTTTGCCGAAAAACGTATTGCCGAACGTTATTTGTCCGAGTCGTCATATTTTCGGATCGTCATATTTCCGAATCGTCACATTTCCGGTTTGTTATATTTCCGAATCGTCATATTTCCAATTCGTCATATTTCCGAATCGTCATATTTTCGGATCGTGATATTTCCGGATCGTCATATTTCCGAATCGTCATATTTCCGAATCGTCATATTTCCGGATCGTCATATTTCCGAATCGTCATATTTCCGAATCGCCATATTTCCGAATCGTCATATTTCCGAATCGTCATATTTCCGAATCGTCATATTTCCGAATCGTCATATTTCCGAATCGTCATATTTCCGAATCGTCATATTTCCGAATCGTCATATTTCCGAATCGTTGAATTTACAAAATTTAATAATGCCACATTATTGAGTTCTTATCAGTGCCGTCTTATTAATTTTCGGTAATTCAACGATTTGGAAATTTCGTGATTCGAACAAATAACGTTCGGCAATTCGATTTTCGGTAAAATGACGATTCTGTCAAATCATTTTTCGGCAAAATCATGTGACTCCGCGATCATAATTTCCTCGAAGAATTTTTTTTTTTTTCGCCGTGGCCGTTTCGCCGTCGCAGAATTTTCCCGGAGACAGCTCGAAGCGTCCGAGGCGAGCGAGAAAAAAAATACATCATCGTTGAAAAACCTCTCGAGCCTGTATCGCGGCTCTTCGCGCTCGCCGATAACAAACTTTTCCCGGTCTCGGCCGCAGTCGCGGCGGTGGTTGGCAGCCGGAGTGAAAGCAAACCGGGGAATTCGATTTGCGGGTTTAATAAAGTGCAAGCCCGTCTCGTTCATTTCCCCCGCCTTTATTTTTCTTCCGCCTCTCGCTTTTCTTTTTTTCGTTTTTTTTTTTTTACAATATTTTTCTCCCTTTCGCCGGGAGACGCGGTCGACAGGGAGGAGGCGAACCGCCGCCGCCACCGCTCGATGGGTTCGAGGGGAAGAAAAATATGGAATGGATCGGTGCCGTCACTCGCCGTCCTCGCGTCTTCCTCTCGCCCCGCTCGAGCTAAGCCTCGCCGAATGGCCGCGGGAATCTTAGCTCGCGCGCGGCGAGCGCCGGGCAAATAACGAGATCGCGGTGAATTATGGGCAGCGTTTCCGCGGAACCTCTCGCCGGCGATGCCTCGAAAGGGCCGCCGCGCCATTCTTCTCTTGACGCCCTCCGTACCGGGAGAGCCAACGGTGTCTTTCAACGTGAATCAGATTTTTCACCTACGTGACCCGGCGGAGCTGTCGCCCTCTTCGGGTCGTTCCACCCTTAAGACGGTCGCTTTGCGCCACTCAAATCGCTGACAAATTTCCTCCACTTCGGCTTCCGTTGCAGATCGTTTCCTAATTTTTTTTTAGCAATTATTTAACGCGTCAACGGAAAACAGTTGCTACAAAATGTAGCAGTGATTCGACTGTGTCGAAGCGTCAGCCTTCTTAAGGGCATGTGAAATACCGACTGCGGTAATAAAAACTGTAATGAACGTTTTTTACGCATATTTGCATTTACAGCTAAAAGAAGAAATTCATTCCCTGCACTGGTGAAATCCGCTGTGAATGAATATTTTCTTTTAGCTGTAAACGCAAATATCCGTCAAAAACGCCCAGTACAATTTTTGATTACTGACTGGGCTCGATGTAGATGTTTCACATCGCCTTAAGGTAGTCTTTGCGTCCAGTATTCATTACGCTTAAATTCGAGAAAACTGAGAGAGAATTGCAAACACTTCTCGATAGTATAAAAATTTGAAAAAATTCATGCACATTAAAGGTACTGAAAAGATTAATTTGGCATAATAGTAATTCGAAAATGTTATTAACAAATTGATGAAAAAAATAATTGTTTAACAAATTTTTCGAAGACCCAAGTTTTTTTATGAAAATGATTCCTTCATTTTTCTGAATGCGTACGAATTTTTTCAGATTTTTAAGTTCACTTTGAAATTTGTACGTATTTTCCATATAAAAAAACACAAATTTCAAGGATTATTTGTCGGGTCTGGATTTCGACCAATCACAGCGCAGTATTCTCGGTAATCGAGATCGTTTGTTAAAAATTTCATCGAAAATTGCATCCGGATATTGCACAATAGCTCTTCACTTGTTTTCAATCAATATAATATTCTTATAGAGATATTTTATCTGTCAATATGTCCTGTTTCCTCGAATACTGCTCTGAGCTTACTCGAAATCCAAACCCGAAAAATAATCCGACAAATACCCCTCGAGCTCCAAAATTAATCGCAATATTTCCCTCTCGTTTTCCTGCTGAGCAACGATCGGGACAAATTTTCCAGAAAAATCCCTCGCACTGCGCGCTCGGGATTTTAATATGCGAAATTTCTCCCTCTCGTTGCTCAGCAACAAAACACTCGGGAAATATTCCGATAATTTTGGAGGTCTCGGGATATTACTACTGAGAACTTAAAAATCTGTAAAAATTCACAAGTATTCAGAAAAACGAAATAATAATTTTCATTAAAAAAAACTTGGGTCATCGAAATATTTGTTAATCAATTTTCTTTTCATCAATTTCATAATAACATTTTAGAATTATTATTATGCCAAATTAATCTTTTCAGTACCTTTAATGTGCATTAATTTTTTCACATTTTTAGACCATCGAGAAATGTTCGCAATGCTCTCTCATTTTTCTCGAATTTATGCGAAATTAATACTAGACGCAAGGACTACCTCCACAGCTGTCGCCCTCTTCGGGTCGTTCCAACCTTAAGACGGTCGCTTTGCGCCACTCAAATCGATGACAAATATCCTCCACTTCAGCTTTCGTTGCAGATCGTTCCCTATTTTTTAAAACAACTATTTAACGCATCGACGAGAAACAGTTGCTAAAAAATGTAGCAGTGATTCGACTGCGGTAAAACGCGTCAGCCTCCTCAAACCCCCGCAGACCGCGGTACATTTTTCCGTCTATTTCCCTCACGTGCCGTCTGCTTAATCTCGAGTCTCTTTTCCCCGTTTTTTCCGTTCACTTCCTCACTTTCTCTCGCTGCGCTCTTTTCGTATCTCTCTCTCGTTTCGCTTTCCTCTCCCGGACCATTTTCAAAACGTTCCGTCTTCGTCGCTCCCTCTTATCTGTCTTCGTGACTCCGCTTCCTCGCTTTGTCTGCGCGCCACCCTCGCGGCTTTCTCTCTCGGCCTCGGCGAGCGAACCACTGGCTCCGTCCTCTTCGGCGTCTTCGCCACGCGGCCTCCAGTGTCTCTCGTCGCGAGGCTGCACAGTCCCCGCGTGCCAAGATGCATCAGTGAAAAAGACGTACGACCCGCTGCCGAGTCGTGCGTATCTGTGTACCTCGCGAACCATCTTTACATTATTTCCCTCGCTCGCTTCTTTTTTTTTCCTCGCCATTTTCATCTGTGATACACGCGACGCTCGAGATTTCTTTGCATTCGTCCTTCGAAGGGAGCTGAAGAAAAAAAAGAACAAAAAAGCGATACAACCCATCGTGATGCTTCGGGCGATAATAATAACGACGAATCCCTCAGGCACGAAGATTTCGAATGCGAAGTAGAACTTTCGACAGATGTGTAGCCATTTTTTTTCTAACTTACCCAAAAAATGTTTAGATTTGAACCGCGGAATCGCCGAAAGACGTTTAATCTTTACATTATTTCCCTCGCTAGCTAACTTGTTTTTTCCTCATCATTTTCATCTGTGATAAACGCGACGCTTGAGATTTCATTGTATTGGTCCTTCGAGGGAGCTGAAAAAAAAATGTAAAAAAAGCGACACAACCCATCGTGATGCTTTTGATAAACTTTCGTCAAACATGTAGACTTTTTTTTCTAAATTACACAAAAAATGTTAAAATTCATCGCCCGTTTCACGATCGCCGTCAACGCGACGCCAAACGGCGAGAAATCATTTTTTTTCTTGACAATTTGAACTGCGGAATCGCCGAAAGACATTTAATCTTTACGTTATTTCCCTCGCTCACTTTCCGTTTTTTCCACGCCATTTTCATTTGTGATATACGCGACGCTCGTGATTTCTTTGCATTCGTCCTTCGAACAAAGAGAGCTGAAGAAAAAAAAATTTGTAAATCATAATAATAAACCCGAATCTCAGTCGCGAGAATTTCGAATGCAAAGTACAACTTTCGACAAACATGTAGCCATTTCTTTTTCTTCTAAATTACACAAAAGATGTTTAAACCCATCGTCCGTTCCACGGTCGCCACCAACGCGACGCCAAACGGCGAGAAAACAATTTTTTTGTTCTCGGCAATTTGAACCGCGGAATCGCCGAGAGACCAAAAGCGACGTGGAGCGCGCGAGAGGGTTTCCTGATTTTTACGAGGATTGTATTTTTACGGCTTCGCGAAAGGCAATTTGAACTTTATCGGTGGCTGTTGCGATATATTTTCTTTTTTTTTTTTCTTTCTTTTTTTCATTACCACGAAGATGTTCACATACCGGGAGGGGGGGGATTTTAAGGGTTGTACGCGGATGTACCGCGCGCCGCTGCGATGTAGACGATGCCCATAATGTTCCGGATCTCGTGCTTCTCCGCTGTAAACACGACGGCCGTTTCGATATCATCAAACGCCGCGTGCGTTACACACTCGTAAAACGTCGATATGCATATTGGCACATCTGACCTTCGCGAGCGCGCAGCTTGACGAGGAAATATCGCGCGGAAGGTGCTCGGGATTATGATTGCAGCTCGAGTTACCGGCGCATTATTAAGGGCCTTATTCAGCTCCTGTTGCTCGTAATCAATATCGACGTCGCTCGCGTTCGCTCGTATCCCGTCGGTTCGGATATTCCGCGACGGACGGGCAGCCTGCCACTCGTTGCCAAATTTTTCGCAACAATTTCGGGCGCGTCGAGCCGAAACACGACCGACGGGAAAAATTGACTCTTGACCTGCTTTTGTGGAAATTGCAATTTCATCGAACAACCGAATTCGCGGAATTCGCGCACTGTATCCTTTTTGTCCGTTCGAGGTGAAAACCAGAGTTGTTAATCCCTAAAATCTTTGGAAATGAAGTTCATGGTTCAATTGTTTTACTAATTATTCATTTATAACAATGACACAGAGTAATTATAGAACGATGTGTGCATGTTTTAATGGCTGCAAAGAATATTTGTTTTCATTAAAATTCCACGGTAATTTTACGTTCTCTAATTGGTTGTCCCGTTGCCTGACAATATTTGCATATTTCCAGATAGAAAAGAAAAAATCATTTTTTGCGTTTTCCTCGAAGAGTTTTCTTTTTTTTGTTGAGTTTTCTTTTGCGAAAACAAATTGCGCAAAAAACGCAAGGGGTAAGTTTTTCGCGATAAAAAAATGTCGATTTCGTAAAGTTCGAAGACCTTATCTGATGGGAAATTTCCTGCTGATTCCGGAAAGCACCCTTGTTTGCCCGAAAAATAGAAAATTCAACGAGAAAGACGCGAAAAACTTTTCTTTAAAAATAGAAAAAAATTGGGGTTACTTTTTTTTATCGATCGAACCTGGATTTTCTTCTTGCGTTTGAGAGAAAACTATAACGGAAAGAATGCCGCAAGGCGGAACGCGATAACTTGATTTCGGAATTTTTCACACAATTTCCTCACATTTCCCGCACAAAGAAAATCCAGGTTCGATCGAACCAAAAAAGTAACGTCGATTTTAGTGAAGTGACAACAAATTTCTTAAACTAATGAGGATTTATGACTCTGTCATTTTTTCTTCTAAATTACACAAGAAATGTTAAAATTTGAACCGGAAATTTGAACCGCGGAATCCCCGAAAGACCTTTAATCTTTACATTATTTCCCTCGCTCGCTTTCCGCATTTTCTTCGCCATTTTCATCTGTGATATACGCGACGCTCGAGATTTCTTTGCATTCGTCCTTCGAATGGAGTTGAAGAAAAAAAAACAGCCCATCGTGATACCTTGGGCGATAATAATAACACCAAATCTCTCAGGCGCGAAGATTTCAAATGCAAAGTACAACTTTCGACAAATATGTTGTCATTTATTTCCAAATTACATAAAAAATGTTTAAATTCATCGCCCATTCCATGGTCGCCGTCGACGCGACGTCAAACGCCGAGAAATCAAGTTGTCTTTAGTGATTTTAGTGAAGTCACAACTAGTTTCTTAAGGGGTTACATCGGTTTCAAAATTTCAAAAAATCGTTTCTTTCTTATTAAATAATAGAATATGTCTAGAATATTCTCCCAAAATGTTACATCGTTCGGAGTAAAATTCTAAGAGATAGAGCCTTCGAAAGCTCCGTCCATAGGGCCGCGTGACCCTGGAACTTAAAGCTTTAATCGCGTTTTTCTCGAAACTCTATTTTTGAAGTCGGTGGACACGATTTCTCGAAAAGTTATAAACCGATCTTGATCAAATTTTGTACACTTCTTCAAAGTGACTTTATGTAGTGATTGAATGAAGGATTTTATTTTAATTTTTTTTATTACAACATATTTTACGAGGCGAGTACAAGATGAAAATTTGACCAATAAATGGGTTTTTTTGTTTACAACTCCGTCAAAAATTCAAATTTCATTTTTTTTCCTTCGTTCAATCACGAGTACTATGTATGTACTAACGGAATTTGTTTGGTTTTTACATTTTTTATGAACGAGTCACGAGTTATCCTGTTTACGCCGAGTGCACTTTTTTGTGAGAGGTCAAGGGAAATGAGGTCCCAACGGGTGGATTTTCAACATTTTTGAACGAAAATTTCACAAAATACTCGTGAAACATGTACCTTTGATATGCTAAATTGTTAAAATAAAATATCTCATTGGATATATTTAAAAAAAAAAATAGTTAAAGTACCCTTTTTTTGAGCTTCTGAAACCCATCTGTAACCCCTTAAACTAACGAGAATTTACGTCTTTGCCGATAACAAATGTATCTACGTTTTTTTTTACCGCGATCTTAAGTTTCAGAGAATAAAAAAAAGTGCACAAGAGTGCAATTAGCGCTGTGTGCGACGGTTGTTGTTCTTGTCGCAGACAAACCACTTAATTGCTCTGAGCGATCGGGACGGACATCGGCGCGGCCGGGGCGGAGGCGACACGGTCGACGGGAGATCGTGACGAGGGAGATCGACGAGTGCGCGGGGAGCGCGCGACGCCGGCCGTGAGGAGGGGACCGAGAGGGCACGATTGCCGACATCCTGAATGATTAGCGAACTATCCGAACGAGGCGAACGGAGAAGCAAGCGAGCGGCAAGCAACCCGACGGCGAATTGTGTACAAAGTGCACACTGGTCATCAGGGGGCCGATGTTTCCGAGCGACGTGCGTGTGTATACAGCCCCGGCATAACGCGAATTCCCGGCAAACCCGAGTCGCCTGACGCTACTACGACGGATGTTCGAACTAACGATTCTGTCTGGCGATCGATTTCGATCGGCGAATCCCTCTGGCGAATCCGTCAAAGGGCGAAATCAAAAGGCAAAATTAACGATCGATTGAAACTCTTCCAACCATTTTTTTCGTGGGATCTTCCAGTCTGCCTCGTAGGCCGAAAAATCCGCGAACCCTTTTTCGTTAATCAACGAGCGTAACAAAAAAAAAGCTCCCTTCAAGGCAAAAAAACAAAAAAAAGGCAAAATTAACGGTCGATTGAAACTCTTCCAACCATTTTTTCTATGGGATCTTCCAGTCTGTCTCGTAGGCCGAAAAATCCGCGAACCGTTAATCAACGACATTTTGTTGTTGTTAAGTAACAAAAAAACCCCCCTCCAAGTCGACGCAAATATTTCTTCGCGAACTAACGATCTGGACTGGCGACTGATTTCGATCGGCGAATCCGGCCAAAAAATCTGGGAACCCTTTTTCGTTAAGCTACGAGCGAAATAAAATCCCCCCAAATTGACGCAATTATCTCTTCGGGAATTAACGATCTAGACTGGGAATCGATTTCGATCGACAAATCCCTCTGGAAAATCCGTTAAAGGGTAACATATCAAATGGCAAAATTAACAGTCGATTGAAATTCTTCCAACAAGTTTTTCCACAACATCTACCAGCCTGTCTCGTAGACCAAAAAAACTGCAAACCTTTTTTCGTTAATCAACGAGCGTAAGAAAAAAGATCTCCCCTCGCCAAGTCGACAAAATTATCTCTTCGCGCCAGCTTGAATCCGCATTTTCCCTGCGCAGCCTTCGCAAATGGGTACAGAAAACGCCGGGACTCGGGGGGAGGGAATCGCGAATAAATCCACTTTTGAATAATCCTTCATTCACAATTTTCCATGGCGAATATAATTTTACGCTTCTATTCACATCGTCGTTTCAATGTACCGCAGTCATTGCGCTCCGCGAAGTACCGATCCAATTAAATTGAATAATACGCCGACGAGTGCGGCGGCGACGGAAAGAGAGAAAGCGAGGGGGGGGCCCCTTGCTTTTGGGTATGGGAAGAAAGCGGCAACCGGTTGACGATCTAATGGAACATTACAACCGTATTATCGTCGATTTGCTTCACAGCCGGGAAGCATCTTTCGAGTCCGGAATATTTAATGTTATATTTCCCATTCTCAAATACATCGCGAATCAATGACATTGAAGTTTGCATCGTTGGGACGCAACGAAATTCAGAAAAAGAAAAATTATTCTCATTTAATCATTTGGATTAATTAGAATTAGAAAAGTCATCATAACAACTAATTGCTATGATGGCTTTTTATACCCAATTTAATAGTTTGTTCATCATTTTGTGTTTTGTTTATACCCAATTTAATCATTTGTTCATAATTTTGTGTTTTGTTTATACCCAATTTAATCATTTGTTCATCATTTTGTGTTTTGTTTATACCCAATTTAATTTTTTGTTCATCATTTTGTTTTGTTTATACCCAAATTCATAATCTGTTCACCATTTTTGTTTTCTTTGTACCCAATTTCATCATTTGTTCATCATTTTGTGTTTTGTGTTCATCATTAATTAGAATGAATGGTTTTTTTTCGGAGTTGCGATGCATTCCAACGATGCAAATTTCGACATCATGCGAATCAATAGATTGCTCAGGGGGGAAGACGGGAAATGGGGGATGGGGACACCGGGGGGCAAAGCTAATGCAGGGTACGCGGTTCGAATGCGCGGGTGTACGACTTTAATTAGACGTCCGTTTTGCGGTGGCGATGTTGGCGCTGGTGGAAAAGGGATAGGCGATGGCTGCGCCGCCGCCGCCGTTCGCCTTCTCTTGCCTGAACAAATTGGAGTCTAATTGGCCCGCAACTTCGAAACGCCCGCACGAGTCCGTTTTCATTGAAAGTTGCTCCCCAACCCTTCCTCACCCTCCTACCTCGGGCCCTCCCGCCGCCTCCACACCGCCTTCTGTCTCGCTTTACTTGATTCTATCGCGGCTCCGTCTCCGTATTTCCGCGCACCTTTCTCTCCGTCTCCCGCGTACGCCGCGTCGAAGAGACCAGACGCGAAAAGTCTCTTCCCCTTTGCACAGTGGAATCTTCCGTAATTCTCGGGTTGGGAAAGGATGTCGGGAAGGTCCTGGCGTTTTTTTTTTTTTTCTGGACGGAACTGCGAGTTGAGGCTGAAATCGTGCGGCGATTTTTCGGACTTGATTGGCGCGTCTTGTAGCTTCTGTAGAAATCCATGCGACCTCGAAAACGACTGTAAAACGACCAAAAAAATGACGGGTCGTTTAATGCGAGAAAAAAAATGATAGAAAGCGCTAAATGACCGAGGAAACGACCGACCGAAATAATTTTGATGGTCAGTTACCTGGTTATTTGTCATCCTTCGGGTAAAAATGACTAACAATAACTTCGATGGTTGTGTTTGGTCATTTGGCTCTTTTCAATGGTCTTTTTTGCATTTGGCGTCATTCGGGTAAAGATGACCAACAGACAATAATTTCAATGGTCGTTTTTCATAATTTGGCTCTTTTTAATGGTCTTTTTTGCATTTGGCATTATTCGGGTAAAAAGGACCAACCAACAAAAATTTCAATGGTCGTTTTTGGTCATTTGGCTGTTTTCAATGGTCTTTTTTGCATTTGACGTCACCCGGGTAAAAATTACCAACCAACAATAATTTCAGTGGTCGTTTTCGGTCATTTGGCTCCTTTTAATGGTCTTTTTTTGCATTTGGCGTCATTCAAGTAAAAATTACCAACCAATAATAATTTCAGTGATCGTTTTCGGTCATTTGGCTCTTTTGAATGGTCTTTTTTGCATTTGGCGTCATTCGGGTAAAAATTACCAACCAACAATAATTTTAGTGGTCGTTTTCGGTCATTTGGCTCTTTTCAATGGTCTTTTTTTACATCTCGCATCATTCGGGTAAAAATGACTAACCAACAATCATTTCAGTGGTCTTTTTCGGTCATTTGGCTCTTTTTAATGGTCTTTTTTTGTATTTCAGGACCGATCGTTTTTTCGATCGTTCGACCGCTCACTGGATCTCCTAGGGTTATTTAACCCGGCTTTGCGTGAGCCGCGAGAGGCTTCGCTGCACTGAGGAGTTTCGTGGATTCCGTCCAACGAAAACTACGAGAGGCTCCACTGTACCGAGGCGGAACACCGCGGAGGCCACGGGAAACCTGGCTTCGGTGCAAAGGTGTGCATCGTTCACAGTATTGGAGTTCTTGAGTTAACGACGCGATGCCAGACAGGCAATTTTGCGTCGACGGGGCCGGTGACTCCCCGCCTCTGTGTCATAGGCACGGCGGGGGCTGTAAAAGCCCTGAGATACAGAAAGTTCTCCGGCTTAATGGGACTCCGTTGCCTGCAATCAGCGATACAAAGCCTTGGCCCCTCTCGCGCTCCGTTGTCGTTTTTTTTCTATCGGGGCCCTTCGATAAATAGCCGTGTTTTTCGATTTTTCTCCTCTCTTTTCGTCGCTGCAGAATTTTGTCTGCAGCTTCTTTAGAGTTCAAAGACGCATTAACGAGCGTCTGGGGACGAAGGCAGATTTCTTGATGCATAGTTTAATTGTGACGCGAGTAAAAGCGAGAGTTAAAAAAATCGTATTAATCCCCGCGACTGTTTCAGAGTCCGCGAAATTCGCATTCAGCTCACGCGATTTCAAAATTTAGAATTTAAAACATATTTTTCTTTTCTCTTCGTCGCTGCCGAATTTTGTCTGAAGCTTCTTCGGAATACAAAGACATATTAACGAGCATCTTTGGATCGAAGGTAGATTTCTTAACTCATAGTTCAATTCTGATACGAGTAAACGCAAAAACTGTAAAAAAAATGGTACCAAAATTATTTTCAAGAAGTACTTCTTCAGCCTTTTTAATCCCCGCGACTCTCTCCGAGCCCTCGAAATTCGCATTCAGATGGCGCGATTTCAAAATTTATATTTAAAAAAATATTTTTCTTTTCTCTTCGTCGCTGCAGAATTTTGTTTGAAGTTTCTTCGGAGTACAAAGACATTAACGAGCATCTGTGGATCGGAGGCAGATTTCTTAACTCATAGTTCAATTCTGATACGAGCAAACGCGAAAATTGAAAAAAAAAAAAAAAAAAATCGTACCAAAATTATTTTCAAGAAGTACTTCTTCAGCCTTTTTAATCCCCGCGACTCTCTCCGAGTCCTCGAAATTCGCATTCAGCTCGCGCGATTTCACAATTTATGGATTCTCGGCGCAAAAGAAAAAAATGTTTCTCGCGGTGTCCCTTGTAAATCACTCGCTCGTTCCCGAGGCGAGCATTATTTTTTCACGAGTCTCCAGGCCCGCCGCGCGCGCGCCGTGAGTTGATATACTTTTATTTCGCCTTCATACACAGCCCTTGGAATGCCAATAAAAGTTTTGCATATATTTACACACTACATCGGGGAAAGTTGCGAGGCCCTCTCGTAATTCTCGTTCGAAAGTTAGCGCGAAAGGCCTTCAGCCCTCGGCCATATTTCCCCGCGGTGGCGGAGGGTCGGGAAAAACGTGGGGATTCGCGCGGAGGGTATATAAGAGATAGGGCGAAAGCAATGCGGTGTCGAGCAGGTAGAATGCGGCGAAGCAAAGCTCCAAGGATTGGCGCTCGGCGCGAGGAGGCTGGAAATAAAACGCGAGAGAGAAGCCGGGGAGACGAGTGAGTACCGTGAGAAAAATAGCAGAGTTACCGCTCCGACGGCCGTTATACATATACACGTCGAACGGCTGTTTCGTTCCTCGTTAGAAACTCCAAGTTGGGGTGAAGGATAACCGGGGTGTCTGGAAGTGCTGTTGGGAAAGTGAGGTGGGATTCACGGTATGAAGAGTCATTAACCCGCGGATATACGCGTCGAAGTTGCGGCCAAAAGCCCCGCGGTCGATGATAAATATTGTTAATTATTTCGAGGAGCTTTCAAGGAGGAGATCACGGTGAATTATTTACGATTACGTCAAGTTTGCAGACGTGACGTGATCGACAAGAGAATACACGTCTTGTTAATTTTAATTCATCAACGAGTCGTCGTTTTCGTTCTCAAGTCACGAAATAAGTATCTGCAGTTAAAAAAGACCTGCTAACCATGCAAAATGTCCCAAGTGTCTTTTTTTTATATTCCGAAATTGCGGTCAAAAGCGCCACGATCGATGATAAATATTGTTAATTATTTCGAGGAGCTTTCAACGAGGAAATCACGATGAATTATTAACGATTACGTCACGTTTGCAAACGTGACGTAATCGACAAGACAAGACACGTCTTGTTAATTTTTATTCATCAACGAGTCGTCGCTTTTGTTCTCAAGTCACGAAATAAGTATTTGCAGTTAAAAAAAATACCTGCTAACCATGCAAAATGTCCCAAGCATCTTTTTTTATACGCCGAAGTTGCGGCCAAAATCGCCGAGATCGATGGTAAATATTGTTAATTATTTCGAGGAGCTTTCAACGAGGAAATCACGGTGAATTATTTACGACAACGTCACGTTTGCAAACGTGACGTTATCGACGAGACAAGACACGTCTTGTTAATTTCATATTACACGAAATATGGACTTGCAGTAAAAAAAAAAAGACCTGATAACCATGCAAAACATCCCAAGCGTCTTTTTTTATACGCCGAAGTTGCGGCCAAAAGCGCCGCGGTCGATGATGAATATTATTCATTATTTCGAGAAGCTTTCAACGCGGAAATCCTCCTCAATTATTCACAATTACGTCACGTTTGTCTTGTTAATTTGAATTCATCAAGTTTTCGCTGTCGCCCACATTGAAAAATGATATATTTCAGATACACGGAAAAATATGTTGGAAATATATATAACATATTTTGTCGGAAAATTTCGAGATGCCGGATATATTTTAGGATATATATGAATTTATATTTTTTTTTTATTTTTATTTTTATTATATTATCGTCCAAAAAGTTGGATATGTCAGATATATTTTTCCTATATATTTCCTTCCCCATGAGGGAAAGAAACATTAAAAATATATTTCTTTCCCCATGAGGGAAAGAAACATGTTCAAAATATATTTCTTTCCTTTCTTTTCCCTTTGAATATATTTCTTTCCCTCAAGTCACAAAATAAGTATTCGCAGTTCCTCGAAATACCTGCTAACCATGTAAAATGCCACAAACGTCTTTTTCCCCGGAGAAAAAAAAATTCTGCAAATTTACAAACGCCACGTTTTTTCGCTCCTCGTCCGTCGCCGCGGCGATTGCGCGCTTATTATGTCGACTAACCCCCGGTCGCAAACTACGGGGAATACAAAAATGTGGGCATTCCTAATAACGCTTATATTCGCTCGTTTCTCCCTTTTGAGTGGCTTTTCCCGGAAAACTGTATTTCCCTTCGGCTCGGCCGCGTGTTTTAGTGTCCATAAACAGTTGCGGCTAAGGCGGCGGCACTCGCGAAATATAACTCCCGGCGCCCGCGGTGTTTGCCACGGGTGAGCAAACGAGCGCGCGGTTTCGCCGCTGCCTACGCGACGCGAACGGGGCGGCCGGGGGGCAAAACTCGTGCGGTTGACGCCGCGAAAGAGCGGGACCCAGGTGGCGACGCGGTTTAACGCAGGTCGCGGCGCACCAGGTGCGCCGCTTCGCTGTTACGTGTGCTCGGTTCGCACTTAGCTCACGTGCGCTCTCTGCCTCCGAGGGAAAGCGGCGGGGGCGAGCGGGACCGGGAGTCGCAGGGTGTCAAGTGGCGCGCGCGCCTTGCACGAAGAAAAGTGTCGCGGTTGCGTGCGCGTAAACGTGATTCAACCGCGACGCGAGGGTAACGACGAGAACACGACGAGACGTCGGGAATGCGACTTCAAAGTAATTCAACGTTTTAATTTTCGTCGCGCGCTTTGATTGTAATTAACCCTCCGTTCGCCAACCTTGCGTTCCCTGAATTTCTTTCGATGGGGAGTTTTTACGTGGATCTGGAATTTATCTGTCGATAGAGCAATTTTTTTTGCTGTAAAGTGAGGAGAATCTAAGAAGGAAAAACGAGGCGCGCAGCGTGGAAATTCCGCGGAATTTCAGGAAAACAGATACATCCTTCAAAGTAATTCAACGTTTTAATTATCGTCGCGCTCTTTAATCGTAATTAACCCTCGTTCGCCAACTTTGCGTTCCCTGAATTTCTTTCGGTGGGAAATTATTGTCAGTTTCACGCGGATCTGGAGTTTATTTATGGCTGTCGATAGAGAATTTTTTTTTTTTTTTGCTGGTTATGAAATTTTTACTGTGGCTATAAAATGAAGAGAATTTTTATGGCTAATTTTTTCATGTTGCAGATGCTGTTTTTATTTTGTAACTCGGTGCAACGATCGTCGACGATTTCTACTTTCCTCGAACGACCGCGAGGATCGAGGGAAAAACGAGGCGAGCAGCGAGGAATTTCAGGAAAACAGATGCATCCTTCGAAGTAATTCGACGTTTTAATCGCGCGCTTTAATCGTAATTGACCCTCTTTCCAACTTCAAAAAGACGACTTTGCGTTCCCTGAATTTCTTTCGATGGGGAATTATTATCTGTTTCAAGTGGATCTGGAATTTGTTTAGCTGTCGATAGAGCCATTTTTTTTTGCTAGATGTGAAATAGTTACGGTGGCTGTAAAATGAGGAGAATTTCTATGTCTAATTTTTTCATGTTGCAGATGCTGCTTTTATTTCGTAACTCGGTGCAACGATCGTCGACGATTTCCACCTTCCTCGAGCGACCGCGAGGACTGAAGCAAAAACGAGGCGCAAAGGGCGCGCGGAAATTCCGCAGGGTCGGCGTTTTCTAATGATGCTGAAGTTTGCATCGTTGGAATGCAACGAAATCTCGAAAAAAAAAAATTTTATTCTAATAAAGCCAAATGATGAAATTAGGTATAAAAAGTCATCACAGCAACTAAGGGCGCAAAAAAAAATTTTTTCGCTGAGTTACAAACCCCTAAATGGGGGGTGAAATGTTGAAAATTTTATATCTCTTTCAGTTTCGAGATTGCACAAAATTTTTTTCAGCAATATTATTCATATCAATGAGACGAATCTTGGAAAAAATTAACATCCCTCTCCGAGCTCCGGAACGCACCCCTAACAAGGGGTGAAAATGTAATCTTTTTCAGTTTCGAGATTGCACAAAATTTTTTTCAGCAATATTATTCATATCAATGAGACGAATCTTGGAAAAAATTAACATCCCTCTCCGAGCTCCGGAAACCACCCCTAACGAGGGGTGAAAATGTAATCTTTTTCAGTTTCGAGATTGCACAACATTTTTTTCAGCAATATTATTCATATCAATGAGACGAATCTTGGAAAAAATTAACATCCCTCTCCGAGCTCCGGAACGCACCCCTAACGAGGGGTGAAAAGTTGATCTTTTTCAGTTTCGAGATTGCACAAAATTTTTTTTTGCAGTACTGTTGACCTCAATATGGAGAATTTTAGAAAAAATCAACATCCCTCTCCGAGCTCCGGAAAGCACCCCTAATGAGGGGTGAAGTTTGAAAATGTAATCTTTTTCAGTTTCGAGATTGCACAAAATGTTTTTCAGCAATATTATTCATATCGATGAGACGAATCTTGGAAAAAATTAACATCCCTCTCCGAGCTCCGGAACGCACCCCTAACGAGGGGTGAAAATGTAATCTTTTTCAGTTTCGAGATTGCACAAAATTTTTTTCAGCAATATTATTCATATCAATGAGACGAATCTTGGAAAAAATTAACATCCCTCTCCGAGCTCCGGAAACCACCCCTAACGAGGGGTGAAAATGTAATCTTTTTCAGTTTCGAGATTGCACAAAATTTTTTTCAGCAATATTATTCATATCAATGAGACGAATCTTGGAAAAAATTAACATCCCTCTCCGAGCTCCGGAACGCACCCCTAACGAGGGGTGAAAAGTTGATCTTTTTCAGTTTCGAGATTGCACAAAATTTTTTTTTGCAGTACTGTTGACCTCAATATGGAGAATTTTAGAAAAAATCAACATCCCTCTCCGAGCTCCGGAAAGCACCCCTAATGAGGGGTGAAGTTTGAAAATGTAATCTTTTTCAGTTTCGAGATTGCACAAAATGTTTTTCAGCAATATTATTCATATCGATGAGACGAATCTTGGAAAAAATTAACATCCCTCTCCGAGCTCCGGAACGCACCCCTAACAAGGGGTGAAAATGTAATCTTTTTCAGTTTCGAGATTGCACAAAATTTTTTTCAGCAATATTATTCATATCAATGAGACGAATCTTGGAAAAAATTAACATCCCTCTCCGAGCTCCGGAACGCACCCCTAACAAGGGGTGAAAATGTAATCTTTTTCAGTTTCGAGATTGCACAAAATTTTTTTCAGCAATATTATTCATATCAATGAGACGAATCTTGGAAAAAATTAACATCCCTCTCCGAGCTCCGGAAACCACCCCTAACGAGGGGTGAAAATGTAATCTTTTTCAGTTTCGAGATTGCACAACATTTTTTTCAGCAATATTATTCATATCAATGAGACGAATCTTGGAAAAAATTAACATCCCTCTCCGAGCTCCGGAACGCACCCCTAACGAGGGGTGAAAAGTTGATCTTTTTCAGTTTCGAGATTGCACAAAATTTTTTTTTGCAGTACTGTTGACCTCAATATGGAGAATTTTAGAAAAAATCAACATCCCTCTCCGAGCTCCGGAAAGCACCCCTAATGAGGGGTGAAGTTTGAAAATGTAATCTTTTTCAGTTTCGAGATTGCACAAAATGTTTTTCAGCAATATTATTCATATCGATGAGACGAATCTTGGAAAAAATTAACATCCCTCTCCGAGCTCCGGAACGCACCCCTAACGAGGGGTGAAAATGTAATCTTTTTCAGTTTCGAGATTGCACAAAATTTTTTTCAGCAATATTATTCATATCAATGAGACGAATCTTGGAAAAAATTAACATCCCTCTCCGAGCTCCGGAAACCACCCCTAACGAGGGGTGAAAATGTAATCTTTTTCAGTTTCGAGATTGCACAAAATTTTTTTCAGCAATATTATTCATATCAATGAGACGAATCTTGGAAAAAATTAACATCCCTCTCCGAGCTCCGGAACGCACCCCTAACGAGGGGTGAAAAGTTGATCTTTTTCAGTTTCGAGATTGCACAAAATTTTTTTTTGCAGTACTGTTGACCTCAATATGGAGAATTTTAGAAAAAATCAACATCCCTCTCCGAGCTCCGGAAAGCACCCCTAATGAGGGGTGAAGTTTGAAAATGTAATCTTTTTCAGTTTCGAGATTGCACAAAATGTTTTTCAGCAATATTATTCATATCGATGAGACGAATCTTGGAAAAAATTAACATCCCTCTCCGAGCTCCGGAACGCACCCCTAACAAGGGGTGAAAATGTAATCTTTTTCAGTTTCGAGATTGCACAAAATTTTTTTCAGCAATATTATTCATATCAATGAGACGAATCTTGGAAAAAATTAACATCCCTCTCCGAGCTCCGGAACGCACCCCTAACAAGGGGTGAAAATGTAATCTTTTTCAGTTTCGAGATTGCACAAAATTTTTTTCAGCAATATTATTCATATCAATGAGACGAATCTTGGAAAAAATTAACATCCCTCTCCGAGCTCCGGAACGCACCCCTAACAAGGGGTGAAAATGTAATCTTTTTCAGTTTCGAGATTGCACAAAATTTTTTTCAGCAATATTATTCATATCAATGAGACGAATCTTGGAAAAAATTAACATCCCTCTCCGAGCTCCGGAAACCACCCCTAACGAGGGGTGAAAATGTAATCTTTTTCAGTTTCGAGATTGCACAAAAATTTTTTCAGCAATATTATTCATATCAATGAGACGAATCTTGGAAAAAATTAACATCCCTCTCCGAGCTCCGGAAACCACCCCTAACGAGGGGTGAAAATGTAATCTTTTTCAGTTTCGAGATTGCACAAAATTTTTTTCAGCAATATTATTCATATCGATGAGACGAATCTTGGAAAAAATTAACATCCCTCTCCGAGCTCCGGAACGCACCCCTAACGAGGGGTGAAAAGTTGATCTTTTTCAGTTTCGAGATTGCACAAAATTTTTTTTTGCAGTACTGTTGACCTCAATATGGAGAATTTTAGAAAAAATCAACATCCCTCTGCGAGCTCCGGAAAGCACCCCTAATGAGGGGTGAAGTTTGAAAATGTAATCTTTTTCAGTTTCGAGATTGCACAAAATGTTTTTCAGCAATATTATTCATATCGATGAGACGAATCTTGGAAAAAATTAACATCTCTCTCCGAGCTCCGGAACGCACCCCTAACGAGGGGTGAAAATGCAATCTTTTTCAGTTTCGAGATTGCACAAAATTTTTTTCAGCAATATTATTCATATCGATGAGACGAATCTTGGAAAAAATTAACATCCCTCTCCGAGCTCCGGAACGCACCCCTAACGAGGGGTGAAAATGTAATCTTTGTCAGTTTCGAGATTGCACAAAAATTTTTTCAGCAATATTATTCATATCGATGAGACGAATCTTGGAAAAAATTAACATCCCTCTTCGAGCTCCGGAACGCACCCCTAACGAGGGGTGAAAATGTAATCTTTTTCAGTTTCGAGATTGCACAAAATTTTTTTCAGCAAGATTATTGATATCGATAAGACGAATCTTAGAAAAAATCAACATCCCTCTCGGAGCTCCGGAAAGCACCCCTAACGAAGGGTGAAATATTGTATTTTAAGTTTTTAAAATTTTGTCACTACAGACCATGCTAGAAATCCGTTTCAGAGAATTCTGGATCGAACTAGCTGGTCGTCTGGAGACCGATTTTTCGAAAAATTTACAGTGGTTAAGTGTTTGTAGTAGGAGCAGCTGAGCGGCCGGCTCCTCTTGGGTCGTTCTCGAGCGCGACGACGATGATACGCGGACTTAGCTGTATCGTAAAAAAAAATGCCATTACAGACCACGCTAGAAATCCGTTTCAGAGAATTCTGAATCGAACTAGCTGGTCGCCTGGAGACCGATTTTTCGAAAATCAACCCCCTGTGTCCAAACCATGAGGTTGAAAAAAAAAAAGTGTCATTACAGACCATGCTAGAAATCCGTTTCGGAGATTTCTGGATCGAACTAGCTGGTCGCCTGGAGACCGATTTTTCGAAAATTAACCCCATGTGTCCAAGCCATGGGGTTGAAAAAAAAAAAAAAAGTGTCATTACAGACCATGCTAGAAATCCGTTTCAGAGAATTCTGGATTGAACTAGCTGGTCGCCTGGAGCCCGATTTTGATTCAGAATTCTCTGAAACGGATTTCTAGCATGGTCTGTAATGACACTTTTTTTTTTCAACCCCATGGCTTAGACACATGGGGTTGATTTTCGAAAAATCGGGCTCCAGGCGACCAGCTAGTTCAATCCAGAATTCTCTGAAACGGATTTCTAGCATGGTCTGTAATGACACTTTTTTTTTTTTTTTCAACCCCATGGCTTGGACACATGGGGTTGACTTTCGAAAAATCGGGCTCCAGGCGACCAGCTAGTTCAATCCAGAATTCTCTGAAACGGATTTCTAGCATGGTCTGTAATGACACTTTTTTTTTTTTTTTTCAACCCCATGGCTTGGACACATGGGGTTGACTTTCGAAAAATCGGGCTCCAGGCGACCAGCTAGTTCGATTCAGCATTCTCTGAAACGGATTTCTAGCGTGGTCTGTAATGGCATTTTTTTTTTTACGATACAGCTAAGTCCGCGTATCATCGTCGTCGCGCTCGAGAACGACCCGAGAGGAGCCGGCCGCTCAGCTGCTCCTACTACAAACACTTAACCACTGTAAATTTTTCGAAAAATCGGTCTCCAGGCGACTAGCTAGTTCGATTCAGAATTCTCTGAAACGGATTTCTAGCGTGGTCTGTAATGACACTTTTTTTTTTTTTTCAACCCCATGGCTTAGACACATGGGGTTGATTTTCGAAAAATCGGGCTCCAGGCGACCAGCTAGTTCAATCCAGAATTCTCTGAAACGGATTTCTAGCATGGTCTGTAATGACACTTTTTTTTTTTTTTCAACCCCATGGCTTGGACACATGGGGTTGACTTTCGAAAAATCGGGCTCCAGGCGACCAGCTAGTTCAATCCAGAATTCTCTGAAACGGATTTCTAGCATGGTCTGTAATGACACTTTTTTTTTTTTTTTTCAACCCCATGGCTTGGACACATGGGGTTGACTTTCGAAAAATCGGGCTCCAGGCGACCAGCTAGTTCGATTCAGCATTCTCTGAAACGGATTTCTAGCGTGGTCTGTAATGGCATTTTTTTTTTTACGATACAGCTAAGTCCGCGTATCATCGTCGTCGCGCTCGAGAACGACCCGAGAGGAGCCGGCCGCTCAGCTGCTCCTACTACAAACACTTAACCACTGTAAATTTTTCGAAAAATCGGTCTCCAGGCGACTAGCTAGTTCGATTCAGAATTCTCTGAAACGGATTTCTAGCGTGGTCTGTAATGACACTTTTTTTTTTTTTTCAACCCCATGGCTTAGACACATGGGGTTGATTTTCGAAAAATCGGGCTCCAGGCGACCAGCTAGTTCAATCCAGAATTCTCTGAAACGGATTTCTAGCATGGTCTGTAATGACACTTTTTTTTTTTTTCAACCCCATGGCTTGGACACATGGGGTTGACTTTCGAAAAATCGGGCTCCAGGCGACCAGCTAGTTCAATCCAGAATTCTCTGAAACGGATTTCTAGCATGGTCTGTAATGACACTTTTTTTTTTTTTCAACCCCATGGCTTAGACACATGGGGTTGATTTTCGAAAAATCGGGCTCCAGGCGACCAGCTAGTTCGATTCAGCATTCTCTGAAACGGATTTCTAGCGTGGTCTGTAATGGCATTTTTTTTTTTACGATACAGCTAAGTCCGCGTATCATCGTCGTCGCGCTCGAGAACGACCCGAGAGGAGCCGGCCGCTCAGCTGCTCCTACTACAAACACTTAACCACTGTAAATTTTTCGAAAAATCGGTCTCCAGGCGACTAGCTAGTTCGATTCAGAATTCTCTGAAACGGATTTCTAGCGTGGTCTGTAATGACACTTTTTTTTTTTTTTCAACCCCATGGCTTAGACACATGGGGTTGATTTTCGAAAAATCGGGCTCCAGGCGACCAGCTAGTTCAATCCAGAATTCTCTGAAACGGATTTCTAGCATGGTCTGTAATGACACTTTTTTTTTTTTTTTTCAACCCCATGGCTTGGACACATGGGGTTGACTTTCGAAAACACTTAACCACTGTAAATTTTTCGAAAAATCGGTCTCCAGGCGACTAGCTAGTTCGATTCAGAATTCTCTGAAACGGATTTCTAGCGTGGTCTGTAATGACACTTTTTTTTTTTTTCAACCCCATGGCTTAGACACATGGGGTTGATTTTCGAAAAATCGGTCTCCAGACGACCAGCTAGTTCGATCCAGAATTCTCTGAAACGGATTTCTAGCATGGTCTGTAATGACACTTTTTTTTTTTTTTCAACCCCATGGCTTGGACACATGGGGTTGATTTTCGAAAAATCGGGCTCCAGGCGACCAGCTAGTTCGATTCAGCATTCTCTGAAACGGATTTCTAGCGTGGTCTGTAATGGCATTTTTTTTTTTTACGATACAGCTAAGTCCGCGTATCATCGTCGTCGCGCTCGAGAACGACCCGAGAGGAGCCGGCCGCTCAGCTGCTCCTACTACAAACACTTAACCACTGTAAATTTTTCGAAAAATCGGTCTCCAGGCGACTAGCTAGTTCGATTCAGAATTCTCTGAAACGGATTTCTAGCGTGGTCTGTAATGACACTTTTTTTTTTTTTTCAACCCCATGGCTTAGACACATGGGGTTGATTTTCGAAAAATCGGGCTCCAGGCGACCAGCTAGTTCAATCCAGAATTCTCTGAAACGGATTTCTAGCATGGTCTGTAATGACACTTTTTTTTTTTTTTTTTCAACCCCATGGCTTGGACACATGGGGTTGACTTTCGAAAAATCGGGCTCCAGGCGACCAGCTAGTTCGATTCAGAATTCTCTGAAACGGATTTCTAGCGTGGTCTGTAATGACACTTTTTTTTTTTTTCAACCCCATGGCTTAGACACATGGGGTTGATTTTCGAAAAATCGGGCTCCAGGCGACCAGCTAGTTCAATCCAGAATTCTCTGAAACGGATTTCTAGCATGGTCTGTAATGACACTTTTTTTTTTTTTCAACCCCATGGCTTGGACACATGGGGTTGACTTTCGAAAAATCGGGCTCCAGGCGACCAGCTAGTTCAATCCAGAATTCTCTGAAACGGATTTCTAGCATGGTCTGTAATGACACTTTTTTTTTTTTTCAACCCCATGGCTTAGACACATGGGGTTGATTTTCGAAAAATCGGGCTCCAGGCGACCAGCTAGTTCGATTCAGCATTCTCTGAAACGGATTTCTAGCGTGGTCTGTAATGGCATTTTTTTTTTTACGATACAGCTAAGTCCGCGTATCATCGTCGTCGCGCTCGAGAACGACCCGAGAGGAGCCGGCCGCTCAGCTGCTCCTACTACAAACACTTAACCACTGTAAATTTTTCGAAAAATCGGTCTCCAGGCGACTAGCTAGTTCGATTCAGAATTCTCTGAAACGGATTTCTAGCGTGGTCTGTAATGACACTTTTTTTTTTTTTTCAACCCCATGGCTTAGACACATGGGGTTGATTTTCGAAAAATCGGGCTCCAGGCGACCAGCTAGTTCAATCCAGAATTCTCTGAAACGGATTTCTAGCATGGTCTGTAATGACACTTTTTTTTTTTTTTCAACCCCATGGCTTGGACACATGGGGTTGACTTTCGAAAAATCGGGCTCCAGGCGACCAGCTAGTTCAATCCAGAATTCTCTGAAACGGATTTCTAGCATGGTCTGTAATGACACTTTTTGTTTTTTTTTCAAAGTCATGGTTTGGACACAGGGGGTTGATTTTCGAAAAATCGGTCCCCAGGCGACCAGCTAGTTCGATCCAGAAATCTCTGAAACGGATTTCTAGCATGGTCTGTAATGACACTTTTTTTTCAACCCCATGGCTTAGTCACATGGGGTTGATTTTCGAAAAATCGGGCTCGAGGCGACCAGCTAGTTCAATCCAGAATTCTCTGAAACGGATTTCTAGCATGGTCTGTAATGACACTTTTTTTTTTTTTTTCAACCCCATGGCTTGGACACATGGGGTTGATTTTCGAAAAATCGGTCTCCAGGCGACCAGCTAGTTCGATTCAGCATTCTCTGAAACGGATTTCTAGCGTGGTCTGTAATGGCATTTTTTTTTTTACGATACAGCTAAGTCCGCGTATCATCGTCGTCGCGCTCGAGAACGACCCGAGAGGAGCCGGCCGCTCAGCTGCTCCTACTACAAACACTTAACCACTGTAAATTTTTCGAAAAATCGGTCTCCAGGCGACTAGCTAGTTCGATTCAGAATTCTCTGAAACGGATTTCTAGCGTGGTCTGTAATGACACTTTTTTTTTTTTTCAACCCCATGGCTTAGACACATGGGGTTGATTTTCGAAAAATCGGGCTCCAGGCGACCAGCTAGTTCAATCCAGAATTCTCTGAAACGGATTTCTAGCATGGTCTGTAATGACACTTTTTTTTTTTTTTTCAACCCCATGGCTTGGACACATGGGGTTGACTTTCGAAAACACTTAACCACTGTAAATTTTTCGAAAAATCGGTCTCCAGGCGACTAGCTAGTTCGATTCAGAATTCTCTGAAACGGATTTCTAGCGTGGTCTGTAATGACACTTTTTTTTTTTTCAACCCCATGGCTTAGACACATGGGGTTGATTTTCGAAAAATCGGTCTCCAGACGACCAGCTAGTTCGATCCAGAATTCTCTGAAACGGATTTCTAGCATGGTCTGTAATGACACTTTTTTTTTTTTTTTCAACCCCATGGCTTGGACACATGGGGTTGATTTTCGAAAAATCGGGCTCCAGGCGACCAGCTAGTTCGATTCAGCATTCTCTGAAACGGATTTCTAGCGTGGTCTGTAATGGCATTTTTTTTTTTACGATACAGCTAAGTCCGCGTATCATCGTCGTCGCGCTCGAGAACGACCCGAGAGGAGCCGGCCGCTCAGCTGCTCCTACTACAAACACTTAACCACTGTAAATTTTTCGAAAAATCGGTCTCCAGGCGACTAGCTAGTTCGATTCAGAATTCTCTGAAACGGATTTCTAGCGTGGTCTGTAATGACACTTTTTTTTTTTTTTCAACCCCATGGCTTAGACACATGGGGTTGATTTTCGAAAAATCGGGCTCCAGGCGACCAGCTAGTTCAATCCAGAATTCTCTGAAACGGATTTCTAGCATGGTCTGTAATGACACTTTTTTTTTTTTTTTTTTCAACCCCATGGCTTGGACACATGGGGTTGACTTTCGAAAAATCGGGCTCCAGGCGACCAGCTAGTTCGATTCAGAATTCTCTGAAACGGATTTCTAGCTTGGTCTGTAATGACACTTTTTTTTTTTTTCAACCCCATGGCTTAGACACATGGGGTTGATTTTCGAAAAATCGGGCTCCAGGCTACCAGCTAGTTCAATCCAGAATTCTCTGAAACGGATTTCTAGCATGGTCTGTAATGACACTTTTTTTTTTTTTTCAACCCCATGGCTTGGACACATGGGGTTGACTTTCGAAAAATCGGGCTCCAGGCGACCAGCTAGTTCGATTCAGAATTCTCTGAAACGGATTTCTAGCGTGGTCTGTAATGACACTTTTTTTTTTTTTTCAACCCCATGGCTTAGACACATGGGGTTGATTTTCGAAAAATCGGGCTCCAGGCGACCAGCTAGTTCAATCCAGAATTCTCTGAAACGGATTTCTAGCATGGTCTGTAATGACACTTTTTTTTTTTTTTCAACCCCATGGCTTGGACACATGGGGTTGACTTTCGAAAAATCGGGCTCCAGGCGACCAGCTAGTTCAATCCAGAATTCTCTGAAACGGATTTCTAGCATGGTCTGTAATGACACTTTTTTTTTTTTTCAACCCCATGGCTTAGACACATGGGGTTGATTTTCGAAAAATCGGTCTCCAGGCGACCAGCTAGTTCGATTCAGCATTCTCTGAAACGGATTTCTAGCGTGGTCTGTAATGGCATTTTTTTTTTTACGATACAGCTAAGTCCGCGTATCATCGTCGTCGCGCTCGAGAACGACCCGAGAGGAGCCGGCCGCTCAGCTGCTCCTACTACAAACACTTAACCACTGTAAATTTTTCGAAAAATCGGTCTCCAGGCGACTAGCTAGTTCGATTCAGAATTCTCTGAAACGGATTTCTAGCGTGGTCTGTAATGACACTTTTTTTTTTTTTTCAACCCCATGGCTTAGACACATGGGGTTGATTTTCGAAAAATCGGGCTCCAGGCGACCAGCTAGTTCAATCCAGAATTCTCTGAAACGGATTTCTAGCATGGTCTGTAATGACACTTTTTTTTTTTTTTTTTTCAACCCCATGGCTTGGACACATGGGGTTGACTTTCGAAAAATCGGGCTCCAGGCGACCAGCTAGTTCGATTCAGAATTCTCTGAAACGGATTTCTAGCGTGGTCTGTAATGGCATTTTTTTTTTTTTTCAACCCCATGGCTTAGTCACATGGGGTTGATTTTCGAAAAATCGGGCTCCAGGCGACCAGCTAGTTGTATCCAGAATTCTCTGAAACGGATTTCTAGCATGGTCTGTAGTGACAAAATTTTAAAAACTTAAAATACAATATTTCACCCTTCGTTAGGGGTGCTTTCCGGAGCTCCGAGAGGGATGTTGATTTTTTCTAAGATTCGTCTTATCGATATCAATAATCTTGCTGAAAAAAATTTTGTGCAATCTCGAAACTGAAAAAGATTACATTTTCACCCCTCGTTAGGGGTGCGTTCCGGAGCTCGGAGAGGGATGTTAATTTTTTCCAAGATTCGTCTCATCGATATGAATAATATTGCTGAAAAACATTTTGTGCAATCTCGAAACTGAAAAAGATTACATTTTCAAACTTCACCCCTCATTAGGGGTGCTTTCCGGAGCTCGGAGAGGGATGTTGTTTTTTTATAAAATTCTCCATATTGAGGTCAACAGTACTGCAAAAAAAAATTTTGTGCAATCTCGAAACTGAAAAATATCAACTTTTCACCCCTCGTTAGGGGTGCGTTCCGGAGCTCGGAGAGGGATGTTAATTTTTTCCAAGATTCGTCTCATTCATATGAATAATATTGCTGAAAAAAATTTTGTGCAATCTCGAAACTGAAAAAGATTACATTTTCACCCCTCGTTAGGGGTGGTTTCCGGAGCTCGGAGAGGGATGTTAATTTTTTCCAAGATTCGTCTCATTGATATGAATAATATTGCTGAAAAAAATTTTGTGCAATCTCGAAACTGAAAAAGATTACATTTTCACCCCTCGTTAGGGGTGCGTTCCGGAGCTCGGAGAGGGATGTTAATTTTTTCCAAGATTCGTCTCATCGATATGAATAATATTGCTGAAAAACATTTTGTGCAATCTCGAAACTGAAAAAGATTACATTTTCAAACTTCACCCCTCATTAGGGGTGCTTTCCGGAGCTCGGAGAGAGATGTTGATTTTTTCTAAAATTCTCCATATTGAGGTCAACAGTACTGCAAAAAAAAATTTTGTGCAATCTCGAAACTGAAAAAGATCAACTTTTCACCCCTCGTTAGGGGTGCGTTCCGGAGCTCGGAGAGGGATGTTGATTTTTTCTAAAATTCTCCATATTGAGGTCAACAGTACTGCAAAAAAAAATTTTGTGCAATCTCGAAACTGAAAAAGATTGCATTTTCACCCCTCGTTAGGGGTGCGTTCCGGAACTCGGAGAGGGATGTTAATTTTTTCCAAGATTCGTCTCATTGATATGAATAATATTGCTGAAAAAAATTTTGTGCAATCTCGAAACTGAAAAAGATTACATTTTCACCCCTCGTTAGGGGTGCGTTCCGGAGCTCGGAGAGGGATGTTAATTTTTTCCAAGATTCGTCTCATCGATATGAATAATATTGCTGAAAAAAATTTTGTGCAATCTCGAAACTGAAAAAGATTACATTTTCACCCCTCGTTAGGGGTGCGTTCCGGAGCTCGGAGAGGGATGTTAATTTTTTCCAAGATTCGTCTCATCGATATGAATAATATTGCTGAAAAAAATGTTGTGCAATCTCGAAACTGAAAAAGATTACATTTTCACCCCTCGTTAGGGGTGGTTTCCGGAGCTCGGAGAGGGATGTTAATTTTTTCCAAGATTCGTCTCATTGATATGAATAATATTGCTGAAAAAAATTTTGTGCAATCTCGAAACTGAAAAAGATTACATTTTCACCCCTCGTTAGGGGTGGTTTCCGGAGCTCGGAGAGGGATGTTAATTTTTTCCAAGATTCGTCTCATTGATATGAATAATATTGCTGAAAAAAATTTTGTGCAATCTCGAAACTGAAAAAGATTACATTTTCACCCCTTGTTAGGGGTGCGTTCCGGAGCTCGGAGAGGGATGTTAATTTTTTCCAAGATTCGTCTCATTGATATGAATAATATTGCTGAAAAAAATTTTGTGCAATCTCGAAACTGAAAAAGATTACATTTTCACCCCTTGTTAGGGGTGCGTTCCGGAGCTCGGAGAGGGATGTTAATTTTTTCCAAGATTCGTCTCATTGATATGAATAATATTGCTGAAAAAAATTTTGTGCAATCTCGAAACTGAAAAAGATTACATTTTCACCCCTCGTTAGGGGTGCGTTCCGGAGCTCGGAGAGGGATGTTAATTTTTTCCAAGATTCGTCTCATTGATATGAATAATATCGCTGAAAAAAATTTTGTGCAATCTCGAAACTGAAAAAGATTACATTTTCACCCCTCGTTAGGGGTGCGTTCCGGAGCTCGGAGAGGGATGTTAATTTTTTCCAAGATTCGTCTCATCGATATGAATAATATTGCTGAAAAACATTTTGTGCAATCTCGAAACTGAAAAAGATTACATTTTCAAACTTCACCCCTCATTAGGGGTGCTTTCCGGAGCTCGGAGAGGGATGTTGATTTTTTCTAAAATTCTCCATATTGAGGTCAACAGTACTACAAAAAAAAATTTTGTGCAATCTCGAAACTGAAAAAGATCAACTTTTCACCCCTCGTTAGGGGTGCGTTCCGGAGCTCGGAGAGGGATGTTAATTTTTTCCAAGATTCGTCTCATTGATATGAATAATATTGCTGAAAAAAATTTTGTGCAATCTCGAAACTGAAAAAGATTACATTTTCACCCCTCGTTAGGGGTGGTTTCCGGAGCTCGGAGAGGGATGTTAATTTTTTCCAAGATTCGTCTCATTGATATGAATAATATTGCTGAAAAAAATTTTGTGCAATCTCGAAACTGAAAAAGATTACATTTTCACCCCTCGTTAGGGGTGCGTTCCGGAGCTCGGAGAGGGATGTTAATTTTTTCCAAGATTCGTCTCATCGATATGAATAATATTGCTGAAAAACATTTTGTGCAATCTCGAAACTGAAAATGATTACATTTTCAAACTTCACCCCTCATTAGGGGTGCTTTCCGGAGCTCGGAGAGGGATGTTGATTTTTTCTAAAATTCTCCATATTGAGGTCAACAGTACTGCAAAAAAAAATTTTGTGCAATCTCGAAACTGAAAAAGATCAACTTTTCACCCCTCGTTAGGGGTGCGTTCCGGAGCTCGGAGAGGGATGTTAATTTTTTCCAAGATTCGTCTCATTGATATGAATAATATTGCTGAAAAAAATTTTGTGCAATCTCGAAACTGAAAAAGATTACATTTTCACCCCTCGTTAGGGGTGGTTTCCGGAGCTCGGAGAGGGATGTTAATTTTTTCCAAGATTCGTCTCATTGATATGAATAATATTGCTGAAAAAAATGTTGTGCAATCTCGAAACTGAAAAAGATTACATTTTCACCCCTTGTTAGGGGTGCGTTCCGGAGCTCGGAGAGGGATGTTAATTTTTTCCAAGATTCGTCTCATTGATATGAATAATATTGCTGAAAAAAATTTTGTGCAATCTCGAAACTGAAAGAGATATAAAATTTTCAACATTTCACCCCCCATTTAGGGGTTTGTAACTCAGCGAAAAAATTTTTTTTTGCGCCCTTAGTTGCTGTGATGACTTTTTATACCTAATTTCATCATTTGGCTTTATTAGAATAAAATTTTTTTTTTTCGAGATTTCGTTGCATTCCAACGATGCAAACTTCAGCATCATGTTTTCTATGCGTGTAAGTAAGAAGGCGGAAAATAGGTGCGTCTTTTAAAGTAATTCAATGTTTTGTCATTTTCATTGCGCTTTAATCGTACTTAATCCTCGTTCGGAAAACCAACTTCGCGTTCCCTGAATTTCTCTCGATACCGCGCGGAATCTTCGGATGGAAAATTCATCACTTTTACGTGGATCTGGAATTTATTTATCTGTCAATACAGCATTTTTCATAGCTGAAAAAAAAGAAAATTCATCACTTTTACGTGGGTCTGGAATTTATTTATCTGTCAATACAGCATTTTTTATCAGCTATAAAATAGTTAAGTGCGGTGGCTATAAAATGCAAAGAATTCTTAACTTCGCACCCCAATTTTATTTTGCACCCGATGCAACGATCTCCACGATTTCCACCTTCCTCGAGCAACCGCGAGGACAGAACGAAAAACGAGTCGCGCACCGAGGAAATTTCGCCGCGATGGCGTTTTCGCCTCGCTCGCGCAAAGCTAAGAACGCGAAAAACAGGTGCATCCTTTAAAGTAATTCGATGTTTAGTAATTTTCATTGCGCTTTAATCGTAATTAATCCTTGTTCGAAAAGTCAATTAATCCTTCGCGTTCCTGAATTTTTCTCGACACCGCGCGGGGCATCTTCGGATGGAAAATTCATCCCTTTTACGTGGATCTAGAATTTATTTATCCGTCGATACAGCATTTTTTTATCAGCTATAAAATAGTTATAGCTGATAAAATGCAATGGTGGCTGTAAAATGCAAAGAATTATTAACTTCGCACCCGATGCAACGATGTCCACGATTTCCACCTTCCTCGAGCGACCGCGAGGACAGAACGAAAAACGAGTCGCGCAGCGAGGAAATTCCGCCGCGACGGCGTTTTCGCCTCGCGCGAGCGCAAAGCTAAGAACGCGAAAAACAGGTGCATCCTTTAAAGTAATTCGATGTTTAGTCATTTTCATCGCGCTTTAATCGTAATTCATCACTTTTACGTGGATCTGGAATTTATTTATCTGGCGATACAGTATTTTTTATCAGCTTCAAAATAGTTAAGTACGGTGGCTGTAAAATGCAAAGAATTATTAACTTCGCACCCGATGCAACGATGTCCACGATTTTCACCTTCCTCGAACGACCGCGAGGACAGAACGAAAAACGAGTCGTGCTGCGAGGAAATTCCGCAGCGACGGCGTTTTCGCCTCGCGAGCGCAAAACTAAGAACGCGGAAAACAGGTGCATCCTTTAAAGTAATTCGATGTTTAGTTATTTTCATCGCACTTTAATCGTAATTCATCACTTTTACGTGGATCTGGAATTTATTTATCTGTCGATACAGCATTTTTTTATCAGCTATAAAATAGTTAAGCACGGTGGCTGTAAAATGCAAAGAATTATTAACTTCGCACCCGATGCAACGATGTCCACGATTTCCACCTTCCTCGAGCGACCGCGAGGACAGAACGAAAAACGAGTACGCGCAGCGAGGAAATTCCGCCGCGACGGCGTTTTCGTCTCGCGCGAGCGCAAAACTAAGAACGCGGAAAACAGTTGCAACCTGTTATAAAATACTTGTGACAAGTTTACACGTGTCACTGGCGCGCATCAAGAAAGAGAGACGTCGCCGAGTCGCCGGGAGTCCCGAGGGGCTGCGAGGCTGTTCGCGGCAGACGCGGCGTTGTCCTTGGAAGATGCTCTCGCGTTTCTCGTGATGAAGATGCGAAAGTTCGCTGCAACATTGCGCGAGAGGAAGACGTTGGGCGCCGTGTGTACCCGACGTATCAGGGTGCGAGCGTAGGGAAAACAAAAGGAGGCGCTCGCAACGACGAGGAAGACGGGGAGGAGGAGGAAAGACGTAGGCACAAAGGTGGCCCACGGATGCGCGCACTTTTGCCTCCAGCCCGGCGGAAGGACGGACGAGTTAAGGGGCGCAAAAAATAAGAACCCGGGGAGAAAATGCACTTGTGTCAGTTAGATCGGGGGCGGAGCGCGCGAGCGACTCGAGTGCCAGGGCGAAACGAGTTTCTCTCGCCGACGCGCGACTCACACGCACACTCGGGAATTCGCACGCTCTCCGCGTGTTCCCCAAAGAGAAACGCCAAGTGGAAGAGAGGGTTCTCCAGTCTCGCGCACACTGCGAAATTTCTCGGGCGCATTGCACAACCGAGAATTCCCCGCAGCCGAGTGAATCGCGCGCTCGATGCCAGACCGTTTTGACTTACCGCTCGCTACCGCGGACACTTACGGGCTTCCCGGGCTTTTAATCCGGCCGCCCGCAGTCACGACGCTTCGAGAGGCGCGCAGGTACGAATTTTTTATGTAATATTCTCGTTTGATACTCGTGATTACTTATTATTTTATTGTTTTTTTGTGTTGATTTTGTAATAGCTTCTTTATGGACGGAATTTTTTTGTTTGGAGAATGAAAAAAAAAAGAGCGAATGTCGAATATTTTCCTGTGATATTCTCGTTTGATACTCGTGATTATTTATTATTTTATTGGTTTTTGTTATGTTGCTTTTTTAACGGCTTCTTTACGGACGGAATTTTTTTGTTTGAAGAATGAAAAAAAGAGGGAGTGCCGAATATTTTTCTGCGATATTCTCGTTTGATACGCGTAATTATTTATTATTTTATTGTTTTCTTATGTTGATCCTTTAACACCTTCTTTACGGACGGATTTTTTGGTTTGAAAAATGAAAAAAGAGCTTCGAGTGCCGAATATTTTCCTGTAATATGCTCGTTTGATACGCGTGATTATTTATTATTTTACTGTTTTTTATGGCGCTTTTTCAGCAGCTTCTTTACAGACGGATTTTTTTTGTTTGTAGAATGAAAAAAGAGCTTCGAGTGCCGGCCGCGAGGCGCATTTGCAGGTACGTATATTTTCCTGCGATATTCTCGTTTGATACTCGTGAATATTTGTTATTTTACTATCTTTTTTTAATGCCGTTTTTTCAATAGCTTCTTTGCAGACGAAATTTCTTTATTGAAAAAAAAAAAGAAAAAAAACGCCTTTGAAAATACGCAAGAAAACACTGACGAGAATGAAAATCCAACCCTCGAGCGAGAAGCCGCGCCGATAAAAGTGAACATTTCTTTACTTGAAAAATTGACAATAAAGCCTTTGAGAATACGGATGAAAACACTGACGAGAATGAATTAGACGAAAGTGATAATTTCTTTACTTGAAAAATTGACAAAAAAAACCTCTGAAAATACGGAAGAAAACACTGAAGAGAATGAATCAAACGAAACTGAGAATTCCTTTATTTGAAAAAATGACAAAAAAACCTTTGAGAATGCGCAAGAAAACACTGACGAGATTGAAAATCCAACGCCCGAGCGAGGAGCCGCGTATACAAAAGTGAGAATTTCGTTACTCAAAAAATTGTCAAAAAAGCCTTTGAGAATACGAAAGAAAACACTGACGAGAATGAATCAAACGAAAGTGAGAATTTCTTTACTTGAAAAATTGACAAAAAACCTTTGAGGAAACGCAAGAAAACACCGACGAGAATGAAAATCCAACCCCCGAGCGAGGAACCGCGTGGACGAAAGAGAGAATTTCGTTACTCAAAAAATTGTCAAAAAAAGCCTTTGAGAGTACGGAAGAAAACACCGACGAGACTGAAAATCTAACGCCCGCGAGCGAAGAGCAGCGCGTACGAAAGTGAGAAGCATCGACCTTGCCGGAAAGTTGGTCGACGCTGGCCGAGCCAGCGCGGGGACTAACTTCCTGAGCTTTGAGCGCGCCCGAAGTTCGAGGCGATCGGACGGCGAGATGGTTGCGAATGAGGCGCGCGCGCGCGCTCCGGAGTTGTCGCACGCAGCGGTCCGAACGTGGCCGCCCGCCGGAAGCCCCGGGAGCGGCGAGGAGGAGACGGAGAGAGAGAACGAGGAAAGGCCGAAGTGGTTTACGGGCGCCGTATACCCGGGGATCCGAGGGACGTGGGCTCCGCGAGTGCCCGCCGGACTCTCGAGGCGGCCACCCGAGGTCCCGACCTTTGATCGACCAACGAGCTCTCGCTCCCCTCGCCCCGGATAATTTAAACGGCAAACGGCGTTAACTTAGTTTCGTCGCGGCGAGTTTGGACTAATTTGATGCGTGCGTGATTTCATTGTGAGCACGGCAATCACGAAAGGAAGCGCAAGGCGCAACGGAGCCTCGAAACTCGCCGGCCGAATAATTTCGCGACGCTCTGCGAAATGCTCGACGGCTGTCGTAACAAAACAATTTAATTGGTAACGTATAACGTATCAGGCTAGAATCCTGGTGGTTTCTGGTTCGAATCCGGGTCGTGGCGGAATTTTTTTTCTCTGTTAATGAAATTACAGATTTTCGCCTCTGGCTACGCCATTGATACTTAAGGCGGTCGAAGTTTTTAATTAATAACATTACAGATTTCCGCCTCTGGCTGCTCAATTTATTCTTAAGACAGTCGGCTCGGTTCAGTCTCGTCAGATGAGAGTTTCGGGAAAAATTTCGAACACTTCTCGATGAGATAATAATCTGAAAAAATCAGGCGTGTAGAAGGTGCTGAAATGATGGTTTTTTTATGATAATTCCAAAATGTTATTGACAAATTAATGAAAAAATGAATTGATCAACGATTTACTCAGCAACCCAACTTTTTTTCTGATAAAAATTATTCATTCATTTTTCTGAATACGTATGCATTTTTTCAGAGTATTATCTAATATTTTTAATTGCGTTTTTTTAAGCAAAACGAGGGGCGAAAACCGCAATTAATAAAAATTATACAAAATTCTGAATCGGTTTCAATCGGTATTAAAAACTGTAATCAACTTGTTTTTTAACGTATTTTTGTGCTCACAGCTTCAAGAAAAAAATAATCGAATGCGGATATCACGCAGAGCATTCGTTGAATTTCTTCTTGAAGCTGTAAAATGAGACAGCAAGAGTGAAAAAAGTTTATTACAGTTTCCGTTGCCGACTGCGATATTTGACACGCTCTTGATGGATAAACGAGGCAGTCAAAGTCGACGAATAACTTAATTATTCCATGTTTGCCGATGGTCGTCAGTAACACAGGAATCCAAGTATCTCCGACTCAGATCCGAATTGTGCTTGCCGAAACTCATTTTTTAAATTTATTTGTTTATTAAATATTCACGGGCAGAACCCATTTACAGTATGGTAGGAAGCCATCATCCAAAACAACATGAAACAATGAAAATCGCACTCGTAGAATATTCGCTCATAATATTGTATGCTTATTATTGTGTTGTTCTAAGTATATTCTTAATCTACGATTCGACGAGTATAGAGTGACTGATACTTCACATTGACTTGTGATATAAAAAAACTTGTGTCATCTAATTCCATCTTAAAAGAGAAAAATAGGTCGACAGACGTGAGTAGAGGAGTTTAAATGTCCGAACACACCAATCGAGCAACAAAAAAATCGCGGCCTCTTCGCCTTCCCGCCGACAGTCGGAAGTAGATGACGGATCGGTCCGAGCATTTTATTACTCGTTCGAATCAGTCGTAAACACGGATTACGAGCCTCAATTGCTCGTCGCGACCCAGCAAAGTCCGCACTCGTCTGTCTTTCTCTCACGCTCAGCCGAACGAGAAACGTGGTCGAGGTGTTTCGCAAATGAAATTCAGCGACCATCCAGCCCGGGATGACCGGGCGGACCGCCGCGTTCGCGAGCTCCGAGATTCACCGGTGCCTCGGCCGAGTTTTCCGGAGCTCCGCGCGAAGATCGCCCCACATGTTCGACGCAGAGCGCGAAGCTCGCAAAAACGTTTTACTTCTATCACGCCGGACTCTCATTCCGCGGAGTTTACTCGGCGCGCCGCTCGCTGCTCCTCCGGGGAATTGAATCGAAGCTGGGACGCACGAATCCCTCTCTCTCCCTCTGCGCGCAGCTCGACGAACGCGATGAAGAGGGTCGTGGCGTGGCGAAGGCGAGGAAGGGAATTGAAGAAACACATCGTGGCTCGAGCAGAGAGAGAGGCGAGACGTCCGAGGCTGCCACTGCGGTCGATCACAGCCGGAAAAATAATCCAATCGAACATTCACCTTTGTTCCTGTTTATCAAATCGAGGCCCTTTGAATAAAAGACGGTGATTTGTTTTTGTTGTAAAAAGAAGGTTGAAAAAAAATAGAATTAGTCGTCGGGCCACTTAGGCTCGGTTACCGAACATTTATTTTTTCCAAACGAGGTTTTTTCAAGATTTAGTCAAGTTTTGAAAACATGTCTCGAAAATCTGGTGAAAAAAATATATCGTAGGTAATTAAAACAGGGTAAAAAAAAAGATTATATCTTAGATTTATATGAAGCGTACAAAATTGCGGACCCAATCGGAATTGAAGAAACACATCTTATATTATACACTGCTTATCCAATCAAGGCCTCTCTGAAAGCTTTTTGAATAAAAGACGGCGATTTGTTTGTTGTTAAAAAAAAAAATTGAAAGAAAAAAATAGAAGTAGTCGTCGGGCCACTTCGGCTCGGTAACCAAAAAAAAATTATTTTCCAAAAGAAGTTTTTCAGAATTTTTTCAAATTAAAAAAATGTCTCGAAAATTTGTTTTAAAAAAATCGTAGGTTATTAAAAAAGTGTAAAAAAAGATTATTGCTTAGATTTATGTGAAACATATAAAAAATTGCAGATCCAACTGGAATTGAAGAAACACATCGTGGATCGAACAGAGAGAGGCGAGACGTCCCAGCGCTGCGATTCGGCACGCGATCGAAAAATAATTCAACCGGACATTCACCTTTGTTTCTGGTCATCAAATCGGGGCCAGCGAGGAAGAATTCTTCGCGGCGTTCTCGGACGTTCCGAAATCCCGCTGGCCCCTCCTGGTCCCTCTTCCGCCCCGGGCGCTTCGGCTTAAATGGAGGAAATTAGTTTGTGTACTGGGGCGACGAGTCGACGAGGCGCTGCAGACTCTATATATAGCCACGGCGTAACACGTATGTCAGGAGCGCCGCGTTGTATCTGCCGTCGTGCATTAGCTTCATTGGGTTCAATATCAGGCAGCTCGGGGCTCCGCCTTCCTGGTCGACCCTCAGCCGCTCTCGGCCGCTCGACGTTCTCAGGAGAAACGCGATCGCGATCCGTTGTTTTTATCTCTAGTTTCATTACATCCCTAGTAGAAAATCTGTAGTATTAAATCCGGTCGAAGTCGGGCCCAGGCCAGGCCCTGAAAGGGCCAATGTTGTCCTGATCAGGGCCTGACCAGGGCCGAATGTAACGCCACGGATTTTCTGCTACAGGTGATGGCCGCAGTCAGGGAAAACCGGGAAAAGTCAGGGCAGAAAAAAATTGGTCAGGGAAACCGGGAAAAGTCAGGAAATTTCAAAATTGATCAGAAAAAAAGTGAATTGGTGCCGAACCTTGCATAAGTAGATAACAAGTTTTTAAAACCTTATATGTTATCATAATAAGTATAATATAACATGAGTTATTATAATAGTGTTTAATGAGATTTATCATTGATCGGCGAAATAAATCATTTATCGAAAATCTGCACTGGTTTTGGATACATTAGCATTGGCATCGTTAAGTTTTTAAATGGACATCGTTAGAACTGTAGTCAGGGAAAAATCGGGGAAAAGTCAGGGAATCAGGGAAACTTTAGAGAATTTCAAAATTAGTGAGGGAAAAAGTGAATTGGTGCCGAACCTCCCATAAGTGGCCAAAAAGTCTTTAAAAAGTTATATATTATTATAATAAGTATAATATAACTTAAATTATTATAGTAGTGTTTAATGCGATTCGTCGTTAATCGGCAAAATAAATCATTTATGGAAGACGTGCACCGGATACCTTAGCATTTTTGGGTACATTAGTATTGGCATCGTTAAGTTTTTATATGGAAATCGTTGGAACTGTAGTCAGGTAAAAAAATCAGGAAAAAGGCAGGAAATTTTTTTTTTGTCGGCGAAAAAATCAGCCACCATATTCACTAATCTTTAAATTTCGCTCATCCAAATTCTCTCCGTCAAAAAGTAACGTACGAAAATTCAAGATCGATAGAATTTAGTCCGTTGTTCATTCAACCTCGCTGCTTTTTTTCGGCGCTCTTCAACCGCCACTCGCCAAAAACCCGCGAGCGCAAAAAAAGCCTCATGAATAATCGGCGGGGCGAAGCCGCGAGTAACGAATTAAAATTGGCTTCCTGCCGGTGGGGTTGGACATTGAAATTCTCCGGGAAACCTTATTACAGAGCGAAGCAACGGCGAAAAAGAGCAAAAATATCGATTCGCGCCGCGGTGAAAACGCGTGTAGCCCGGGTCGGCCGAAGGACCCGCGTGGTCGCGGCGCTCGCGCTGCGTTGTATAAACACTCGGGGAAAAATCAAGCACCGCCGCCGCGGTGTACATTTGCCATTGGGTTGAGCGAAATGCGGAGTGTTTGCGGTGATCCGGTGGCCGACGCGCGTGTACGTAAAATATCCGGCGAGCTTGTTTGCCGGAGTGCGTCGCTTTGCTCCCCCCCCCCCCCCAGTCAGTCGTAGCCAGTTTCGGTGCTGAAACGCGAATCTACAGCCGAGCCAGTCGCACAGTCGGTGGCTGGTGATTTTACACTGTAGAAGCCACAAATTCCTGATAGCCCTTTAAATAAAAGACGACGAGTTGTTGTTGAAAAAATGTTGAAAAAAAAAAAGAAAATAGAAATGGTCGTCGGGCCACTTCGTCTCGGTTAACAATAATGTTTACCTTTCAAAAGAGGTTTTTCAGAATTTTCTCAAATTTTTTAAATATGTCGTTCGAAAGTTTGTTTTAAAAAAATCATAAATAATTTAAAAAGTGTAAAAGGGGACTATTGATTAGATTTTTGTCAAACATATAAAAAACTTCGGATCCAATCGGAAGGGTCAAGGGTCAAACTCAGGTCAAAACGCGGTGGAATGTCCCATTTTTTTAAATTGCGTTTTACGTTTTCTAAAAATCGCTACATTTTTTCAAAATTGTTGCGTGTTTTTAAATTGTTACAGTATTTTTAGATTGTTACTTTTTTTAAATGGTTACATTTTTTTAAAAGATTACATTTTTTTTAAAGGTTACATTTTTTTAAAAGGTTACATTTTAAAAAATTGTTACATTTTTACCAATTGTTACATTAAAAAAATGGTTACATTTGTCGCAACTTCTCGCGAATGTCAGGTGACTGTGATAAGAGTAAAAACACGCCGTTTTAGAAATGAGAGATGTTTATTGCGGATCGATTCTAACCACGTCCGTCTCCTTCCACCCAATGGACCGAACTCCTGTTTGTTTATTATTAACAAAGGAATACCGCTGTTTAGTAACAGTGGAACTATACAGAGATAACAAATATATATATAGCAAATAAGTTTCCATCGAAACATGCTTCACATTTTTAAAAATTGTTACCAATACCCATCGTGAACAACTGCAAAATCTATCATCCCCGATCATAAACACAGATTTTCCTGTGACTATTTTGGTCGGCGAAAGCGTTGGGTATCCCTGAAACGTTCGTTTCGCTATCGTCGCTTATCGGCAAGATGCTCGCGCGGATAAGTGTCACATGACCAATCGCAACGGTGCAGCGGTGACGTCCCTGCACTTTCCATTTGATTACGAACTCGACGCTCGCGCGCGTCTATTCAGCTCCCGGTGTGCGCGTTGCAAACTCCCGGCGTGTACAAATACAGGACGCCGCGTGTTTTACTGTCGCGTTAGCGAGTTGTGTGCGCGAATTTGTACTTCCTGGCGCGCGCGCGAGCGAGAGGGAGAGGGAGAGGGAGAGAGAAGTGGTCGGGCACTATCCGCGTGCGGCTTTATTTATACGCGCTGCTATCAAATCCCGCACGGATCGCGTCGTCCGCGTCGCTCGAGATAGCCGCTCGTTCGGCAACGTAATTTACTAATTGACGATTGATCGAATGGGTTTACCACGCGGTGCCCGCTCGGCACACAGCGTACTTTGTACACACCGTCACGAATATCGGGATTAGCGCGCCGGGGCGTCCCGAGGACATAAGGGATGACTGCTGCGGCTCGAACATTTGACCGGGGACTCGGGCAGATCGCGGTAATTGTGGAAACATTTGCGCGCCCGTTGTTAAATATCACTCCGCGATGTAATAATTTATCTCGCGCTCGAATGATTTTTTTTTCTTTTTTTCATTTGAGGGACGTTAAATAGATTTTTTTAATAAGTGTAGATAATATTTTTAGTTACTTTTAGACATTCAGTAGATATTTTGATACAGGGAAAATATTGATTCGGAATTCGGTAGTTTTGCTTCCTCAAGAAGCTTTGTTTTAGTGAAAAATTTTTTTTTCGAGATTTTGATATCAACGTGTTCAGAATGTTCCAAAACGTCGAGAAAACACATTTTGAAAAAATGTCTGGATGTATGTGTGTGTGTCTGTGTGTGCACATGACTAAACCTTAATAACTCGAGAACGGTTTGAGATATCAAGCTGAAATTTCTACCACATATTGGGTGGTCACTGCCTCTTCTTGGGTGCAATTTTTAGCAAAATCTATGCAGTCTTTTGTTTTTTAGGGCACTTTTAATTTTTCAAAAATTCTCTGTACGCTCTGTCTCTTCCACATTTTTTGAGATATCGGGTTGAAATTTGGTAAAAAGTTGAACTATTACAAACTAAAAACCGCTATTGAATTTGGGAAGAATCGGTAGAACCGTTCAAATTTTATGGCAGTTTCAATTTTTTGAAAAAAACTCGATTTTACTCCTATTTTCGTAATTTCTGAGATATCGAGTTGAAATTTGGTTTACAAGTATATTATCACCAGACTAAGTTTGTGTATAAATTTGGAGTTGATCCGTGCAGAGGGCGTGATTTTATGGCATTTTGAATTTTTCGAAAGAATGTTGATCGTTCTTGAAACAAAACAAAGCTTCTTGAGGAAGCCAAAAATTAAAAATGTTGTCTACCCTACAAACTGAGCGGGGTAGACTGTGATTATAGGCGGAGAGGAAGCATTATGACAACGATCTAGTTGTCAGCTTTTTTTTTTCTTTTGAGGAACCGTAAATTGTTTTTTTATAAGTGTAGATAATATTTTTAGTTACTTTTAGCTATTCAGTAGACATTTTGCCACACGGAAAAATATTGCTTGAGGATTCGGTACAATATATATATATTTTTTTTCTTTTTTTTCCCGTCCGCGATAATTGGAAACATTTGTGTGTCCGCTGTTCAATATTATGACGTTGAAGCTGCATCGTTGCAATGCGACGAACTTAAAAACAACAAAATATTAATGAACCCAAATAATTATACCGGCTATAAAAAATGATTATACCGACTAAGAGAATGACAAATAATATTATTTCATCCTTTGATGGGGGTGAATTATTTGAATATTTATGGAATTAATATTTTGTTGTTTTCAATTTCGTTGCATTGCAACGATGCAAACTTCAACGTCATTAAATATCAGTCCGCGATGTGATACTTTATCTCGCGCTCGACTGAATATTTTGTTGAGCAATCGTAATTTGATTTTATTATAAGTGTACATAATTTTTTTTTTTAGTTATTCAGTGGAAATGTTGACAGAGGGAAGAATATCGTTTGAGGATTCGGTAGAGCCTTTCTTATGTTAATTATGTAAAAAAATAGCAGCCAAGCGAAATGTCGCAATGAATATTAGTGATTTCGATCTCACGTCATCCTGGTGTTTTAGCCAAGTAATAATCATCGGTGTTTTGATAATTAATATATCGGCTTCGGCGGGGAATACACGTGTTATCATCCTGTCGGGTCGTTACGACACTATAGCGTGTAATGCTATGTCGTAAGACCGCTAAAAGCCGCCGCCCGGCCCGAACGCAACTCCGGAACGGCCCGAGTGATCGGCTTGAATAGCGAGCGTTAAACCACCATCGGCTATGGATGGATAGACATTGCAGTCTCCCCGGCGGTTAGTCACCCGGTTGCCTATCGATACCAGCCAATCTTCGAGCTCCTCTTGCTTTCCTATTGGAAATCCGGTTTAGCTGGTGCCCGAAATCGGGGGCGTACCACCTGGAAGCTCCCTCGGCAGTTGATGCATCAACAGTAGTTGCTCGATGTCGTCGGAGCGGCTAAACCTGGAGACAAGCAGCCCAGAATAGACCACAATATTTGGTTGCCGTTTATATCGTTTTAATCACGTATTAAAATAAGCTTTATGTTTTTCAAAAATTTACAAACAATTGTTGTTTGGATTATTGGATTAATTTCTGGCAATGAACGGTATCAATTTTATCGCCGATACCAAGAATGCATGGCGAATTGTATATCATGTTCATAGTGAATTAAAATCAGTTTTAATTTTTCTCCCTAACAAATTTATTTTATCAACAATCAACAGTATCAATTTTATTGCTGATACCAAAAATACATGACGAATTTTATATAATTTGAATCATGTATTAAAATCAGTTTTGATTTTTCGCTAACTCCCTAAACATTTATTTTCAGTTATTGGATTAATTTCTGGCAATTAACAGTATCAATTTCATTGCCGATACGAAAAATGCATGGCGAATTTTATTGAACCGAGTATCATTTTCGTTGCTCGTCTGTAACTACCGCAATATCTGTTGTTCCAGGAAATCGACCACCAAGAATTCCACCGAGGATATAACACTGCCCGCGGCGGTCCCGACGATCGGTTATTGCCGGAGCCAATCATAGCTATCCTCTCGTGGCACTCGGGGAGAGCCTGCAGCTTGCACGGCAAGTCGAGAGTATCACGGAGCCACCGAACATTCGTACACGAATGGGAACAATTTTACAGTGCGCTGGAATAATCATTCGCGGTCTGGGCAACTGGTGAGGGACTTTTATTAAACGTTGGTTCGTATGAACAAATCGTAGTTGCATCTGTAAAACTGAGTTTTCATCAAATTAATCTTTTCGTCTCAATTAAAAATGTTTTCACTCAAATTGATTGCTTCAGAAATTATTTTCGATAAATTCAATTTATGTTTTTATTCGTGTCTTTTAATTGAGTCTTTTATTTTCCGTCGCACCATTGAGCATTATTTTTAATTAATATTTCGCACGTAAAATCGTAATTGCATCTGTAAAACCGATTTTTCAACAAATTCATTTCTGCGTCTCAATTAAATTTTTTTTTAAAATCCAATTGTTTGCTTCGAAAACCATTCACGATAAATTGAATCGAAGTTTTCATTCTTTATTTTCCATCTGATCATTGAGCATTATTATTAATTAATAGTTCGCCCGAAAAATAGGAATTGCACCAGTCAAACTGAATTTCCAATAAATTAATTTCTACCCCTAAATAAAAAAATATTCAATCCAAATTGTTTGCTTCGAAACTTATGTACGATAAATTCAATGGTAGTTCTGCTCCTTTATTTTCCATCTGACCATTCATCATTATTTTTAAATAATTGTTTGTACGTTCTTGTATATAGATAAACCGGAACGATCGGAGATTAAGTGCGAGTGACTCGACAGAGTAGTGAGGGCCGGAAGTGGTCGGACGTGGAAATACAAGGCGCTTCCGGATTTCTCGTGGCGCGCGCGGGGAGCGCAAGTACAACCGGTGGTGAGCAATCGCTCGTCGATAAAATGATATACGATCACCGATCGGCGTTCTTTGCTCGCGGCCGTTCGAGAGTCGAGCGATTAATCTCTCGGCGAGGAAATCTCGCTCTCTCGGAAAACTTACTTGTCTTCCCCTTCGACTCCCCGTCGATTTGGCCGCCTCTCTATGTCGCTTCGCGTCTCTTCCGCGGTATCAGTTATTTCGGGTCGTTAGAATCGATAATCTTGCTGGGGATGCTCGAGCTCCGGCGGGCCGGCGACCCCTCGAGGGCCGCGGGTGCCGTCGAGTCGCGATAGAAACGTCCAAGGGCTTCCCACTCGGGCCTCCCCTTCCCGGGCGTCAAAATAAACAAAACTCTCCCGTCCCTTCGCGCATTCCAATCGGCTCGAATGACACTTTAACGCGGGGGGGACCAAAAAATACGGACACGCGACGTGATTCAATTATTTCTCGATTTGCAAACGCTGAGATTATTTTTTCCTCGTATTCACAGTAATCATGTTGACTTCGAAAAAAATGATTGACTTTTTTTCCAACTCGCTATTCACAATCGGCAACGAGAACAAAAACGTTAAAAAAATGATCTCGCGGATTATTCGTACAAAATGATTAAAAAAATATTTGTGCCCGTTTACAATGATTTTTCTCTCGCGACAAGAACGTTCAAGAGTTTCCCCCACTCGGGCGTCAAAATAAACAAAACTCTCCCGTCCCTTCGCGCATTCCAATCGACTCGAATGACACTTTAACGCGAGGGGGACCAAAAAATACGGACACGCGACGTGATTCAATTATTTCTCGATTTGCAAACGCTGAGATTATATTTTCCTCGTATTCACAGTCATGTTGACTTCAAACAAATTATTGACTCTTTTTGCCAACTCGCTATTCACAATCGGCAACGAGAACAAAAACGTAAGAATGTAAAACGAAAAAAATGATCTCCCGGATTATTCGTACAAAATGATTTAAAAAATAGTTGTGCCCATTTTCAATGATTTTTCTCTCGCGACAGAAACGTTCAAGGGTTTCCCCCACTCGGGCGTCAAAATAAACGAAACTCTCCCGTCCCTTCGCGCATTCCAATCGACTCGAATGACACTTTAACGCGAGGGGGACAAAAAAAATACGCACATGCGACGTGATTCAATTATTTCTCGATTTGCAAACACAGATTATATTCTCCTTGTATATGCAGTAATTATGTTAAATCCAAAAAAATGATTGACTCTTTTTTCGACCCGTTTTCACAATCGCCAACGAGAAATAAAAACGTAAAAAAATTGATCTCACGAATTGTTCGTACAAAATCTTCAAAAAAATGGTCGCGTCCGTTTTCAATGATTTTTCTCTCGTGATAGAAAAGTCCAAGTGCTTCCCGCTCGGGCGTCAAAATAAACAAAACTTTCCCTTCTCTTCACGCATTCCAATCGACACGAATCACACTTTAACGCGAGGGGAAAAAAAATACGGCCACGCGACTCGCGCAACCGTCGGGGCGTGATTCAATTATTTCTCGATTTACAAACGCTGAGATTATATTTTCCTCATATTCGTAGTAATTACTTTAACTCCAAAAAAATAATTGACTCTATTTCGAAAAATGTCGTCCTCACGTTTCATTCTCACAAAATCTTTAAAAAAATTGTTGTCCCGTTTCACTGATTTTTCTCTCCCAGAAAAACTACGAAGTTCATTCGACGTTATTTCGCCATTAATTTTCGCGTGTCTGACGTTTTCGGTGATCAGAATATTCGTATTAATTATGTTAACTCGAAAAAAATAATTGACTCTATTTCCAATGCTATTCATACCCGCCAACGGGAAATCAAGATGCCTAAAAAAATTCGACCTCACGTTTCAACCTCCCAAAATCTTTAAAAAAAACAGTTGTCCACGTTTCACTGATTTTTCTCTCCCGGAAAAACCCACGAAGTTCGTTTGGCGTCATTCCGCTATCAATTTTCGCGTGTCTGACGATTCCGGTTGACGGTCGCAGAATGCGTATTCATTTTTTTTTTCATGTCTCCCGGCGCCCGGCGTGGTTATTGAAAATTTCGGGTCTCAAAGGATTAAAAAGCAATTTTATCATTTATCGTACACATCGATAACATTGAATGAGTGAACGACGGCGGGACGTACGCGTTCGTAGGCTACAAACGACGCTGCTGCCTCTCGCTCTCGCTCTCGCTCGCTCGGGAAGCCGAGAGAAGCTGTGTGGAAGCGAGACACGGGGCGCTCGGGTGGATGGAGCTTGCGCAAGCTTCGACCCACCGCCAGCCGATCGGACAGCAGCAGCGGCGGCGGCGGCGGCGGCGGCAGCCACGAGCTTTCGTGCCGCCGAGCGACTCTCGGGGCTGCCAGTCGACGGCACAGCGGCAGCTCTCAAGCGCTTCTCCGTCGTTCGCCGCGCGCTCTCGCACATTGCCCGCGCGTCCTCGTATCGGTGCGGAGAGTAACCGCTGTTTTTTTTCCGCCGCGTCGTCGTCCCCCCCGCCTTCGCGTTCGTTCGTCAATATTTGTATACAAAATCAATATTTACCATCCGCGGAAAGAAATCAGCCCCCCCGCCGCCACCCCCCGCACTCGTCAGTCATCGAGAATAATTCTCGCGCCGCGCCGACGACGAATCGACGCGTAAACGCGGAATAATATAATTTTATTCGCGGGAATAATTTAAATCGTGACGACAAACGCATCGACTTTGGATTTTTTTGTTGTTGTTCTTTTTTTTTGCAAGAGTTGGGATTTTTTTTTAAATGATGAGTGATTGAATCAAAAGGTGCTACGGTTTCGCGCCAATTTTCGGCCTCGAGGTTCGTCGGACCCGCTGAGTTTTGGGATTATTCGCGAATTTGCGAATCGGCGACGCGACGTCGACGGGGGAGAGAAATTCTCTCCACGCTCGGCGCTCGGGGCCGACTCCGGGCCGACGACTCGGACGTGTCGACTACTCAGGTGAATTTTTTTCGCTCTTGAATTAGCGACGCTTGGAGAGCTTCTTTTTTTTTAGAAGCTCGCGCGCGCGGCCCGAGAGCCCCGCGCGTTTTCGTCGCGGCTGCCGCGGAGCGAAGACTCTCGACGTTTGGGAAATTATTTTTTGTACCTCCGAGGATTTTGGTGGCGACATTTTTTTTTGTTTTTCTGCACGCGTAGATAGGCGTGAAATTGTGTTTTTACCTCATTTTTGTTTCAACCTGTATCATGATGCAAGAAACGCGTTTTATTAGCTTCGTTATTTTTATCCGATAACGATCGACGGTTAATTTCTCTATTTTTTAACGTGAACGATTGAACAGACTGAGTGACGTTCCATTAATCGACTTCGCTGCTGCTGCATTTTTTTAAAAAGTTATCGCAACTGATCGAAGACAGTTATGGCGATATTAATATCTGTAAAACTTAAACGTAATAAAACGGAGTCGCATGAAGTAAAAATTGTAATCTGCCACTCCACAGTCGCCGGAAATGCCGCGATTTCGTTTGAGCGCCCTGCAAAAAATGCTCGAATGAAAATCAATATGGTATAATTTCCTTCTATGTATTTCCAAACTGTTGCAGCTCCCTGTCTTGATATTCCTACCTCCGATTTCAAAGCACCGTATTTAAATTTTCCGCCTCAACATTTTCCGCAATGTTCACATTCATAAACGTTCAAGCAACAGTTCTCATTTATTCGTTACTGCGAAAAAGATCGTGAATAAACAGAGAAAAATATAATGGGAGTGATAATAAAATCCACACTGTATTAGCTGAATTTTTTCCTGTGACAGCTGAAAATTTCGCTACAACAAGATAAAATGCATTAATACAACAATCGATTTGTTATCTCCCTGGTTATTTTTCTCCGTGATAATATCGAAGGAAACGTGTCTTGAGATAATCCGTGATAATCTTGGAAAACGTGTCAGTGAGAATTCAAGGCAATTTTCACACTCAAAAACGTTGAGTCCTCAATTTTCCGTTATTGCGAAAAAAAATCGTCAATAATATTGAAGGAAACGTTTCTCGAAGCGTTTGGCCTGCGGTGATCACCCGTTGCGCCCGTGAGAATTCAGGACATTCAGCGTCGATGCATCCTCGATGAGTCGAGAGTGTAGTAGAAACCTTTGCGACATTAATGTAAAATATTTACATTTTTCACCTCAACATTGTCTGCAATTTTCACACTTAAAAACCTCAACATTTTCTGCAATTTTCACATTCAAAAACCTCAACATTTTCTGCAAGTTTCACACCCAAAAATGTTCAGTCCTCAATTATCCGTTATTGCGGAAAAAAATTGTCAATAATATCGAAGGAAACGTTTCTCGAAGCGTTTGGCCTGCGGTCATTACCCGTTGTGCCCGTGAGAATTCAGGACATTCAGCGTCGATGTATCCTCGATGAGTCGAGAATGTAGTAGAAACCTTTGCGACATTAATGTAAAATATTTACATTTTTCACCTCAACATTGTCTGCAATTTTCACACTCAAAAACCTCAACATTTTCTGCAATTTTCACACCCAAAAACGTTCAGTCCTCAATTTTCCGTTATTGCGAAAGAAAATCGTCAATAATATCGAAGGAAACGTTTCTCGAAGCGTTTGGCCTGCGGTCATCACCCGTTGCGCTCGTGAGAATTCAAGGCATTCAGCGTCGATGCATCCTCGATCAGTCGAGAGTGTAGTAGAAACCTTTGCGACATTAATGTAAAATATTTACACTTTTCACCTCAACATTCTCTGCAATTTTCACACCAAAAAACCTCAACATTTTCTGCAAGTTTCACACTCAAAAACCTCAACATTTTCAGCAATTTTCCCACTCAAAAACGTTCAGTCCTCAATTTTCCGTTATTGCGAAAGAAAATCGTCAATAATATCGAAGGAAACGTTTCTCGAAGCGTTTGGCCTGCGGTCATCACCCGTTGCGCCCGTGAGAATTCACGACATTCAGCGTCGATGCGTCCTCGATGAGTCGAGAATGTAGTAAAAACCTTTGCGACATTAATGTAAAACGTTTACATTTTTCATCTCAACATTGTCTGCAATTTTCACACTCAAAAACCTCAACATTTTCTTCAATTTTCACGCTCAAAAACGTTCAGTCCTCAATTTTCCGTTATTACGAAAAAAAAAAACGTCAATAATATCGAAGGAAATGTTTCTCGAAGCGTTTGGCCTGCGGTCATCACCCGTTGCGCCCGTGAGAATTCAAGACATTCAGCGTCGATGCATCCTCGATGAGTCGAGAATGCAGTAGAAACCTTTGCGACATTAATGTAAAATATTTACATTTTTAACCTCAACATTGTCTAACGTTTTCACACTCAAAAATCTCAACATTTTCAGCAGTTTTCACACTCAAAAACCTCAACATTTTCTGCAATTTTCACACTCAAAAACCTCAACATTTTCTGCAAGTTTCACACTCAAAGACGTTCATCCTCAATTTTCCGTTATTGCGAGAAAAAAATCGTCAATAATATCGAAGGAAGCGTTTCTCGAAGCGTTTGGCCTGCGGTCATCACCCGTTGCGCCCGTGAGAATTCAGGACATTCAGCGTCGATGTATCCTCGATGAGTCGAGAATGTAGTAGAAACCTTTGCGACATTAATGTAAAATATTTACATTTTTCACCTCAACATTTTTTGCAATTTTCACACTCAAAAACCTCAACATTTTCTACAATTTTCACACTCAAAAACCCCAACATTTTCTACAATTTTCACACTCAAAAACGTTCACTCCCCAATTTTCCGTTATTGCGAAAAAAAATCGTCAACCATACCGAAGGAAACGTTTCTCGAAGCGTTTGGCCTGCGGTCATCACCCGTTGCCCCCGTGATAATTCAAGACATTCAGTGTCGATGCATCCTCGATGAGGCGAGAATGTAGTGGAAGCCTTTGCTCGCCGTGCCGAACCCTCGGTTGGCCTACCTACTTGATTTTCGGGCAACGAGCACTCGGTGCCACGACGAACTCGTTGATTGTTCGTGAGATTGGTACGTAGCAGAGTCCGGGGTGGTTCTCGGGCCTCGGCCGGCTTGCATTTGCCGTGCTGTTCCCTCGCGCTCGCGTGTGAGGGTGATTTTGAGGTCGAACCGCATTCGAGAGTCGGCAGAATCAGAGGGACTCGAAGCTCGCCCGGAGCTCGTCGGAGGCTTCGGGTTTCCTCCGCGCTCTGTAGATTCTCGTGTATACGTCTAGCTACGCCCGCTGCGCGTTCTCCTCGAGGGCGAGAGACTGACGTCAGCGCGGTCTGCTTTGTCGCCTCTTCCACCCTCCCGTCGTTCCGTCTCTCTCTCTCGCAACATCTGCAATGCTCGCTGCCGGGAATTTCAGTCTCGCGTGTCACGACACATTGCGAGACATCGGCGAGCGAATGCGCCAGGGGGGCCAGGGGGTGAAACCATTCGCAAACACCGACGGTCACAGTTCAGCGATTCGAGAAACATGGGGCTTTCCCCCGTTCGTCCTCGGGTCACCGGACGGCTCGTGGATTGCGAGACGAATTGCGGTTATCGTGACGAATTCTCACTGTCGTATCGGTTTTCGGTTTTCGAATTGTTAGTTACTTCAAAATCACGCAAACACATTTTTGGCTGTAATTTTTTTTATGTTGGCGATTGCGAGACGAATTGTGGTTATTGGATCGAATTTAGACTGTCGTATCGATTATCGTATCGAATTTTGACTCGTATCGATTATCGCTTTTCGAATTATTATTTGCTGCGAAATTACGCGAACATATTTTTGGCTGTAATTTTTTTATGTTGAGGATGCGAGACGAATTGTGGTTATCGTATCGAATTGTGACTGTCGTATCGGTTTTCGTTTTTCGAATTATTAGTTACTTTGAAATCACGTGAACACATTTTTTATTGTAATTTCTGTTATGTTGGGGGTGCGAGACGGATTGTGGTTATTGGATCGAATTTTCACTGTAGTATCGGTTTTCGTTTTTCGAATTATTATTTGTTTCGAAATCACGTAAACTATTTTCTTGCCGTCATTTTTTTGTACGTTGTGCATAGACCTCCAAATATAATGAGAATATTTATATATATTTAGATTCAAATATAATGAGAATATTTGAAACGCGCGATGAGCACGTTGGGTGAGTAATTTGTGAAAAAAAGACACGGCGACTTTCACGGCGAAATTCCTTGTCCGGAGAGAAAACGGCAATTTCACGAGTAATTAAACGAGCTAATTACGCATCCGACCGGTAATTATGCGGGTTAATTGATAGAGAGAGAACGCATATGTATCTCTCATACATATATATTCAAACGAAAGATATTGCTTCTACGTAATTGAGATTCGGGCACGTGAAATGAACTTCGTAGTTTTTTTCCACCGTCACGATTTTTCGTAAACAATTTTTTTCCCTTCGAAACTCCAGAAACATGAAATGTGACGCGTGGCTCGGGATTATTTAAAGATTTTCCGTTCTCAAAATTGCGCGAGACACGAGAAACGAAAAGTTTTAATTAAAAACTCGACGAAACTTGTGAAGCAAAAATAGCGCAACGTGCTTAAAAATCGAGCCCGACTTTCGGGCTCGACGGAAATATCGTGCAGCAAAACTTGGCTTTGTGGGGTCGCTCGCGAGTCGCCGCAGTCAACGACCGAAATTGGTCTTTCGCCCCGGTTGATGCATGTGTTTGATAAATAATTTTGCCAATTTTCGCCGTAATGGCCTTCGGCCTGGCGACGACGTCGGGCGGCGAGTCGCGAGAAAATTCGTCGTGTATTTCAAAAGAAACTCGCGGCTCGGTTCCTCGAAATTTCTTCGCCCCGAACTCCCGACGCGAGTTTCCCGGCGGCAGCGCGTGGAAGTTTCTTTCACTGAATCGTGTCAAGTTGAGACTTAACGAGCGAAATTAGTCGTTCGCGTTTTTTCCCCCGGGTTCGCGCAATTATGTCGAATGAACGTGCTGCAAGGAGTCCTCGTTATGCTTTTTAAGAAACGCTATTTTCCACGACAAATTCTCTCGTGAAATCCGAGCGACGACGGAACGAAATATCCACTCGGCGTTATTACGCCGAGGAGGATTGCTAATTCCCTCCTCCCACCGTCGGGTGAATCGCCTGTCAACGATTAAAAGATGTAAAAAAAGAAAAATACGAAAAATAGAAAAAAATCGTCGCCGCTGCTTCCGCGGTGCAAAAAAAAGAAAATAAAGCGGAAAATCAGGGGAAATTTATGATGAATGCAACCGGGACTCTAATTAGCTCGACCACAATAACCGTGCGGTCGAGTGCGTAACGTGCATTACTTGATGAATTTCACCCTCCCCTCCCTGTTCACTCTTCACTACACCCTGGGTTTTCCTCTCTGCGCTCGAAATGAATAATTAACGCGGTTTGCGTATGTGTAAAACGAGGCATTCGATATTCCCGGCAGCAGGCAACACGCGTTCGTCCCGCTCGGGCTTCACCCGCGGAAATGTGAATGGAAAAATGCGCCTCAAACGCTGCCAACGTCACTTCCGTTCGCAGACGTTGACTTTGTCGCCATCAGCGATTCCGCGAAATATCCTTGATATTACATTGTGAACTCGAGCATCCCGCGAATTCGACTGGAATTTTTCCGAAATTTTGTGCAGCGAGGCTCGAGGGTCGCGACGAACTATTTAAACTCTTCGCTTCGCGCGGCAACTTTATTAATCGGAGCCCTGATAAATTCGCGTTACCCTTTTGTTAATCCCGAAGTATCGATTTTGCGCGAAACTCTCAGGAAATTCCATTGGGGAAAAAAATCGCGTGAATTATTCACGAGTTTATTAATTTATTTTTTTTAGAAAAAATCATTAATAACTCATTTATAAAACACAGTGAAGGTTTACAATTTACAGGAACGATTATTTCAACACGATTTTCAGGATTTTTTCTGAATAAATTTGCGTCACCGTTTTGTTAATCCCAAAGTATCAATTTTGCGCGACGCTTTCGTGAAATTCCAACGGAAAACAAAAATTGCGTGAATTATTCATGAGTTGATCAGTTATTTTTTTGACGAAAAGATCATTAATAACTCATTTATAAAACAGAGGGAAAGTGGAGCAACGCAGGTTTATAATTTACACGAAAAATGATTTCGTCTCAATTTCCAGAATAATTTTCTAAATAAATTCGCGTCACCGTTTCGGTAATCCCGAAGTATCGATTTTGCACGATGTTTTCGTGAAATTCCATTGGAAAAAAAATCGCGTGAGTTATTCACGAATTTACTAGTTATTATTTTTTTACGAAAAAATCATCAATAACTCATTTATAAAACACAGCGAAAGTGGAGCGACGCAGCTTTACAATTTACACAAAAAATGATTTCTGATCAATTTCCAGAATATTTTTCTACATAAATTCGCGCCACCGTTTTGTTAATCCCGAAGTATCGATTTTGCGCGATACCTTTGTGAAATTCCATTGGAAAAAAAAATCGCGTGAATTATTCACGAGTTTATCAATCATTATTTTTTACCCAGGAATCATTAATAACTCATTTATAAAACACAAAGCTTCAAGCGAAGCGACACAGTTTTACAATTTACACGAAAAACGATTCCGGCTCAATACCCACAATATTTTTCCCACCCGCCTGAATGGCCACATAAATTTATCGCCCCGCATCTTCATCTCCCCGTCGTCCCTGGAATCAATATTTCGCGACACTCTTAAAAAAAACCGTGTCACATTTTTCCCTCACCCTTTTTGCCCCTTCGTACGCGCGTGTTACACATCGTCGTCGGGGTTAAAAATAATTGAAGTGAGTCGGTGCGCCGCGCGGCGCGCGCGACTTGATTAAAGATTCACGAGTGACTCCCGCGGTAAGTTAAGCGAAGGTGAAGCCGACGCGTTACCCGAGATAGAAGCGGCTGCTGGGGCGGCTGGTGGGACGAGGTTCGTCGTTGGTTCTAACGAGCTCTCGACGAGGCTCGTCGGGTCGCCTCGCGCTCCGCTAACACCGTGAACTCTGCGTGAACCCCCGTGACTTTATTATCGCAGGCCCGGTGGACCCGCGACTGACACGAGCGATTCAATTAAATTCGAGTGCCCGGCGAGGGGGAAACCGGCGAAGGGATATCCGAGGCGACATTCCACGCGACATATTGGTTGCGTTTCCGGTTCTCCGGCGCGCGCGCGCGCGTCGCCCGCTCTCAGCGTCATAATCGCGCCGCGTTCGCTTCTACACGTTAATCCCCGTTGAATTTGATTTTACGTATAACGCCGAACGCCGAGCGCCGCCGTGAATTCCACGACTATGTTTTCAAACAATATTAACGCCCGGTTGTGCGCCCGGCCAACTCAATTTCAAATAACGCTCAGTCGATCATTATTCCATTGAAACGCGCCTCGCCATGACCTATAACACCTCGCCCGGCCGTCCGCCGCGCCTCGCCGCCGAACGTAGTGTTAGCGAATTATATACTCATTATGATTTTCGTTGCCAGAAGCCGCCGCCGCCGATGTTGGTCAACGAGCGATACCAATTAATCGACGACGAACGTTAATTTAACGAAAGCTTGCCGGGGGGGTTGGGATTTTGTAAAACGTGATTATTACGTTGGAGGGGCGATGAGTAGGGAGAACCATAATTATCGGAATATAGGAGAGAATGAAATAGTCGATTTTTTTGCTCAGTTTTTTTTAATTATTGAGACGGCGAATTGTTGCTTTTCGATGCAGTACTGAATTTTTTAAAGTCTGCATTGAAACGCGTGATACAAATTCACAATTATTACGTTCAATTCATCATTGTTACATTCGAGAGGCGTCGAGTGGAGAGAGTTCGATTGATTATCGGGATATAGGAAAGAAAGGAGTAGTTGATTTTTTTGCTGAGTTTTTTTTTATTGAGACGGAATTGTTCCGTAGAATTGAAATTCGACGGTTGTTGTGAATTTAGGTCACGATTTTTTAAAAAATAAAACGAGATTGGTTGGATGATTAACTAATTCGAAAGTGGTTTCACGGCGCAGCGCCGAATTTTCTTTTGTTAAGTTTGCGGCGAAACGCGTAATTGAATTTCACCGTCACGTTTTATATATAGACCCGTGTAATTCAGTCGTGGCTGACGGTGACAATTATTACGTCCCATTCGGCATTATTACATTCCATTATTACATTCGAGGGGCGTCGAATGGGGAGAGTAATAATTATCGGGACACACGAGAGAAAATAATAGACGATTTTGTTGCTGAATCTTTTAACGAATTGTTGCGTACGATTGAAATTCGACGGTGGTTCTGAATTGACATCACGATTTTTCTTAATGAAACGAGATTGGTTGGAAGATTAACTAATTCAAAAGTGGCTTCACAACGCAGCACTGAAATGTTTTTTTTTAAGTCTGCGTCGTAATGCGTGATTCAATTGCACCGTCACGTATTATATATAGACACGTGTAATTCAGTCGTGGCTGACGGTAACAATTATTACGTCTAATTCGTCATTATTACATTCGATTATTACATTCGAGGGGCGTCGAATGGAGAGAGTAATAATTATCGGGACACACGAGAGAAAATAATAGACAATTTTGTTGCTGAATCTTTTAACGAATTGTTGCGTTCGATTGAAATTCGACGGTGGTCCGAATTGACATCACGATTTTTTTTAATGAAACGAGATTGGTTGAAAGATTAACTAATTCAAAAGTGGCTTCACAACGCAGCAATGATTTTTTGTTTGTTTATTAAGTCTGCGTCGAAATGCACAATTAAATTTCACCATCAAGTTTTATATATAGACACGTTTAATTCAGTCGTGGCTGACGGTGACAATTATTACGTCCAATTCGGCATTATTACATTCGATTATTACATTCGAGGGGCGTCGAATGGGGAGAGTAATAATTATCGGGACATACGAGAGAAAATAATAGACGATTTTGTTGCTGAATCTTTTAACGAATTGTTGCGTACGATTGAAATTCGACGCTGGTTCTGAATTGACATCACGATTTTTCTTAATGAAACGAGATTGGTTGGAAGATTAACTAATTCAAAAGTGGCTTCACAACGCAGCACTGAATTGTTTTTTTGTTTTGTTAAGTCTGCGTCGAAACGCGCAATTCAATTTCACCGTGACGTTTTATATATAGACACGTGTAATTCAGTCGTGGCTGACAGTGACAATTATTACGTCCAATTTGTCGTGGCGCGAGGTCGATTGGATGCGGTGCGGTTGTCGTGTATTAATAACAACGAGATAACTTCATTGTCGGGTTCGGCTATTGTATCCCGCCGATGTATCCGTAATCGAAACAAACTCTCGTGAACCTCGTGTGTATTAGCTGCGCGCGGCGACAGTGGGGGTGGCAACAACGCTCATATAAATTATCTATTCGCGTTATCGAGCCTGACTATATTCGCCCCGTTATTGGTTTACGTTAATTACTCAACTAGCGCGCGCGGCATCAAACGGTATCGATAATATCGTCCTGACGTGATACGCGATGGAGTAAGGAAATTTTCCGACAATTTTCCCAGCCCCCCGGTTATCTTTATCCAAACTTTCAACCGAGATTTTTTACTCGAGTCCAGAGTTGTAAAACCCTAATTCTTGTAGAAATCAAATTGAAGGTTCGAATGGCTTTGTAATTATGTTTTTATAATAATAATTCGTAATTATTATAATATGATGAGTAAACTTTTAAATGGAGGCAAGAAATATTGATTACCCATAAAACTTCATGGTAATCTTGTTGAAAAAATGAAGAAATACTGTTAATTAATGCATTGCGAAAATAAAGGACCCTGCTTGTCCATTTATCTCACAACTTTTTCGAAAATTTAATTAAAAATTAGGTTTTTCTTATGGCTATTAAAAAAATCACGTATAATTTTATAATCGCTACAGGTCATGTAAACTTTAATTCTTAAAGTAATGAGGACTTTACAACTCTGCTCGAGTCTCGATCTTTAGTGTATTTAAATTATGGAAAAGATCGATAAATCGTTTAATTTTGTTTGTTCTTTTCTACAAGCTCGGCTGAGGCGAGTAAATTAAAACTGTGCCTGTGTTTCGCTCAAACATTGTCTGGAATAATCCAGACTAATTTCGAATTATTTAATCTTCCGACCAATCCCTTTTTATTAAAAAAAATCGTGATGTAAATTCACAACCACCGTCGATTTTTCCCTTTTGCTTATTTTCACTGACTCACGAATATTGAAATTATGAAAAAGGGTGGAAAAAATCGATAAATCGTGTAACTTTTTTTTCTTTTCTGGAATCGCGACTGACGCGGGTAAATTAAAACTCTTCGTGCTCCGCTCAAACAGAGGCCGGAATAATCGAGGTCGTACGGTCTTCGTTGTGTCATCAAATTATGGTGATTACGATTTTCATTGCCGCCGCCGTTACCGAACCGGCGACACTAATTCATTTCCGACCATTAATTTAGCAACGACTTGTAGAGATTCCGCCGTCCGTACGCCCGGGAACGGAGTAATCATGCGATGGCGACGAGCGCGCGGCATTGTCGAAACGATACGGAGTTATTTGCTATTGACACAATGCAATTAATCGACGAGGCTTTATCTGCATACGCGTGTTACGCGAGACGCGTTGGTACGCGATATGTGCGGCTGTTCCGTGCATCCAACTTGTGCGTTCGTGCAAACCTTATCAAATTTCAATCATTTCTCCGCTCGCTTACTTTGAGCTACGAAATATTCTCCTTGTGCTTATTTAAAACCAAGACAAAAAATAAAATTGCCCTCAACCTTCGAAATAAGTTCTCATGAAATTTTTAATTTTTCGCAAAAGAAAAGTTGAAATCAAAAAATATTTCACTGATCTCAGTAATTTTTTTAATTCGCTATGAAGATGAAACAAATGAGAATTTATTATTGAGATGAAAAAAACAAATGCTACCATTTTTTCTGCAGACAGAATTGTGTATCTCTTAAATTCCTCTTTATTCCGTGACTTCGAGCTACGAAATATTCTCCTTGTACTTATTTAAAATCACCATGAAAAACAAAATTTCCCTCAGCCTTCGAAGTAAGTTCTCACGGTATTTTTTATTTTTCCCAAAAGAAAAGTTAAAGTAAAACAAATATTTCACTGAACTCAGCCATTTTTATAAATTCTCAACGAAGACTGAAAAAGAAAAACGAAAATTTATTATTGTGATGAAAAAGAAAATGCCACCATTTTTTTCTACAGACAGAATTATGTGTCGCTTAAATTACTCTTTATTAGTTCACACGAAAATTTTAGATTTCCCAAAAAAAAAAGTGTTATAATAAAAAAATATTTCACTGATGTCAGTAATTTTTGTACTCTCAACGAAAATTGAAACAAAAAAATGACAATTTATTATTGTGATGAAAAAGAAAATGCTACATTTTATTTCTATAGACAGAATTGTGTGTCGCTTAAATTCCTCTTTATTCCGTGCATCGGGCGGTGATTTCAAGTGGACGTAAACCTCGACACGGCGCTGACGTCGGATTTTCGAGACGGACGGACCGCAAATAGAGTTTCGTCCATTTCCATTTCGATCGAGTCGCCCGGTCTAACAAGCTCTGGGAAAAAGCCGGGTCAGCTGCAGGGGGAGGGAGGGGGGGGGGGGGGCGCTCGATGGTGACAGTGTAGAGCAGATAAGTAGTAGTTTGGAAACAGCCTTTTGGACGACGAAAAACTCTTGAAGCTCCGGGGTGGGTCGCAGCCGCCAAAGGGTCAATGGCAAGCGCAGCCCCTCGTCGTCTCGGCCAACCTCCGCGCCTTTTCAACTCTCGCTTTTCACCGGGACCTTTCGAGTTGTATCAGCGGAATTTATTCAACGGCGACACTTTTTCT